>CM061228.1:128305489-128932509 GCA_030844895.1 Ambrosia x helenae | reverse complement strand
TTTGAAACAGTCTGGGTCGTTACCGGGCAAGGTCAGGTCGAAACGGTCCGGGGTCGCTAGCGGCCTGGACGGGTCAAAACAGTCCGAGTCGCTGCGGGACGGGTCAGGTTGAAACGGTCCGGGGTCGCTACCGGGCCCGTACGGGTCGAAACGGTCCGGGTCGCTACCGGGCCCAGCCGGGTCGAAACGGTCCGGGTCGCTACCGGGCCCAGCCGGGTCGAAACGTCCGGGTCGCAACGGGACGGGTCAGGTTGAACAATGTCTGGTCGTTACCGGGCCCGGTCGGGTCGAAACGGTCCGGTAGCTACCGGGCCCGGCCGGGTCGAAACGGTCCGGGTCAGTTTGAAAACGGTCTGGGTCGTTGCCGGGACCGGTCGGGTCGAAAACGGTCCGGGTAGCTAGCGGGCCAGGCAGGGTCGAAACGGTCCCGGTCGCTACGGGACGTGTCGGGTTGAAATGGTCTGGGTCGTTACCGGGCCCGTTTGGGTCGAAACGGTCCGGGTCGCTAGCGGGCCTGGCCGGGTCGAAAACCGTCCGCATCGCTGCGGGACAGGTCAGTTGAAACGGTCCGGTCGTTGCCAGGCCCGGTCGGGTCGCTACGGGATGGGTAGGTTTGAAACGGTTTGGGTTAAAATGGGTTTAGTATAATTTTAAAGGGTTAAAATGGGTAATTTTAATTAAAGGAAATAAGTAAGTGGTTCTGGATGGGTATGTAAAAAAAAACAAATGGGTCAGGACGGGTATTTTTAGATAACGATATACAAATCTAAATTAAAACTCACTCAAGTTGATGCATCATAGAAATAATGTCAATAAAAACAAAAAAATTATAAGTTTTGCATTTGTTGGATCACCCCAGTCGGTTCAAAACCGTTCGTGTCGTTAATGAGACCGATCTCATCGAAACGGTTCGAATCATTAGCGGGTTTGATCGAGTGCAAACGGTCTGGGTTGTTGACCGGCCGTTCGGGGTCGAAATTGTCCGATCGTTGACGGGCCTATCGGGTCGAAACGATTCGTGTTGCTAACAAGATCGGTCAGGTCGAAAACGGTCCGTGTCCTAACGGGCCCGGTCGGTCGAAACGTACAGGTCTACGACGGGCTCCGGGCAGGGTCGCTACGGGGGGGGTCAGGTTGAAACGGTCTGGGTCGTTACCAGGCCCGGTCGGTTCGAAACGGTCCGGGTCGCTACGGGACGGGTCAGGTTGAAATGGTCTGGGTCATTGCCGGGGACCGGTCGGGTCTCGAAACGGTCCGGGTCGAAACGGTCCGGGTCGCTAGCGGGCCTGGCCGGGTCGAAACGGTCCGAGTCTCTGCGAGACGGGTCAGGTTGAAACGGTCCCGGGTCGCTACCGGGCCCGGCAGGGTCGAAACGGTCCGGGTCGCTACGGGACGGGTCAGGTTGAAATGGTCTGGTCGTTACCAGGCCCGTTCAGGTCGAAACGGTCTGGGTCGCTAGCGGGACGAGTCAGGTTTGAAACGGTCCGGGTCGCTAGCGGGACGGGTCAGGTTAAAACGGTCCGGTCGCTACCGGGCCCGTATGGGTCGAAACGGTCCGGGTCGCTACGGTCCCCCAGCCGGTGCCAGGCCCGGCCGGGTCGCTACGGGACGGGTCGGGTTGAAACGGTCTGGGTCGTTAACGAGCCCGGCCGGGTCGAAACGGCCCGGGTCGCTACGAGACGGGTCAGGTTGAAACGGTCCGGGTCGCTACGGGACGGGTCCGGTTGAAACGTCTGGGGCGTTACCGCACCGGTTAGGTCACAACGGTCCGGGTCGCTACCGGCCCGTCCGGGTCGCTACAGGACGGTCAGGTTGAAACGGTCTGGGTCGCTACGAGACGGGTCGGTTGAAACGGCCCGGGTCGCTACCGGGCCCGGCCGATTGGTTGAAACGGTCCGGGTCAGGTTGAAACTAGTCTGGGTCGTTACCGGGGCAAGGTCAGGTCGAAACGGTCCGGGTCGCTAGCGGGCCTGGCCGGGTCAAAAACGGTTCCGAGTCGCTTGCGGTACGGGTCAGGTTGAAACGGTCCGGTTCGCTACCGGGCCCAGCCGGGTCGAAACAGTCCGGGTCACTACATGACGGGTCATGTTGAAAAGGTCTGGGTCGTTACCGGGCCCGGTCGGGTCGAAATGGTCCGGGTCGCTACGGGACGGGTCAGGTTGAAATGGTCTGGGTCGTTGCCGGAACCGGTCGGGTCGAAACGGTCCACCGTCGAAACGGTCCGGGTCGCTAGCGGCCTGGCCGGTTCGAAATGGTCCGAGTCGATGCAAGACGGGTCAGGTGAAACGGTTTGGGTCGCTACCGGTGTCCGGGCATGGTCGAAACGGTCCGGGTCGCTACGGGACGGGTCAGGTTGAAATGGTCTGGGTCGTTACCGGGCACGTTCGGGTCGAAACGGTCCGGGTCGCTAGCGGGCCTGGCCGGGTCTAAACGGTCCGATTCGCTGCGGACAGGTTAGGTGAAACGGTCCGGGTCGCTGCCAGGCCGGCCGGGTCGCTACGGGACGGGTCGGATTGAAACGGTCTCGGTTTAAATGGGTTTAGTATAAATTTTTAAAGGGGTTAAAATGGGTAAATTTTAATTATAGGAAATAAGTAAGTGAGTTAGGATGGGTATGTCAAAAAAAAAACAAATGGGTCAGGATGAGTATTTTTCGATAACTATATACAAATCTAAATTAAAACTTACCCAAGATGATGCATCATAGAAAATCAATGTCAATAAAAACAAAAAATTATATATCTTTTGCATTTGTTGATAACCCAGTCGGTTTCAAAACCGTTCGGGTCGTTAATGAGACGATCTCATCGAAACGGTTCGAGTCGTTAGCGGGTTGATCGAGTGCAAACGGTCTGAGTTGTTGACCGGCCCGTTCGGGTCGAATGGTCCGTCGTTGACGGGCCTGATCGGGTCGAAACGATTCGTGTTGCTAACAAAGATCGGTCAGGTCGAAACGGTCCGTGTTGCTAACGGGACCGGTCGGGTCGAAACGGTCCGGGTCGCTAGCGGGCCTGGCCGATTCGAAACGGTCCGAGTCGCTGCGAGACGGTCAGGTTGAAACGGTCCGGGTTGCTACCGGGCCCGGCAGGGTCGAAACGGTCCGGGTCGCTACGGGACAGGTCAGTTGAAATGGTCTGGGTCGTTACCGGGCGCGTTCGGGTCGAAACGGTCCGGTCGCTAGCGGGCCTGGCCGGTCGAAACGGTCCGAGTCGCTGCGGGACAGGTCAGTTGAAACGGTCCGGGTCGCTGCCAGGCCCGCCGGGTCGCTACGGGACGGGTCGGGTTGAAACGGTCTGGGTTTTAAAATGGGTTTAGTATAATTTTAAAAGGGGTTAAAATTGGGTAATTTTAATTAAAGGAAATAAGAAGTGGGTCAGGATGGGTATGTCAAAGAAAAAAACAAATGGGTCAGGATTGGTATTTTTAGATAAACCATATACAAATCTAAATTAAAACTCACCCAAGATGTTGCACCATAGAAATCAATGTCAATAAAAACAAAAAATTATATCTTTTACATTTGTTGATCACCCCAGTCGGTTCAAAACCGTTCGGGTCGTTAATGAGACCGATCTCATCGAAACGGTTCGAGTCGTTAGCGGTTTTGATCGAGTGCAAGCGGTCTGGGTTGTTGACCGGCCCGTTCGGGTCGAAATGGTCCGGTCGTTGACGGGCCTGATCGGGTCGAAACGATTCGTGTTTGCTAACAAGATCGGTCAGGTCAAAACGGTCCGTGTAGCTAACGGGACCGGTCGGGTCGAAACGGTCGGTCGCTAGCGGGCCTGGCCGGTTCAAAACGGTCCGAGTCGCTGCGAGACGGGTCAGGTTGAAACGGTCCGGGTCGAAGCGGTCCGTGTTGCTAACGGGCCCCGTCAGGTCGAAACAGTACAGGTCGCTACGGGACGGGTCCAGTTTGAAACGATCTGGTCGTTACCCAGGCCCGGTCGGTTCGAAACGGTCCCCGGGTCGCTACGGACGGGTCAAGTTGAAACGGTCTGGGTCGTTGCCGGGACCGTCGGGTAGAAAAGGTCCCGGTCGCTAGCGGGCCTGGCCGTTCGAAACCCCGTCCGAGTCGCTGCGAGACGGGTTAGGTTGAAACGTTCCGGGTCGCTACGGGACGGGTCAGGTTGAAATGGTCTAGGTCGTTACCGGGCCCGTTCGGGTCGAAACGGTCCGGGTCGCTAGCGGGCTGGCCGGGTCGAAACGGTCCGAGTCGCTGCGGGACAGGTCAGTTGAAACGGTCCGGGTCGCTATGGGACGGGTCGGGTTGAAACGGTCTGGGTTAAAATGGGTTTAGTATAATTTTTAAAGGGGTTAAAATGGGTAATTTTAATTATAGGAAATAAGTAAGTGGGTTAGGATGGGTATGTCAAAAAAAAAACAAATGGGTCAGGATGAGTATTTTTAGATAACCATATACAAATCTAAATTAAAACTCACCCAAGATGATGCATCATAGAAATCAATGTCAATAAAAACAAAAAATTATATCTTTGGCATTTGTTGATAACCCAGTCGGTTCAAAACCGTTCGGTCGTTAATGAGACCGATCTCATCGAAACGGTTTCGAGTCGTTAGCGGGTTTGATAGAGTGCAAGCGGTCTGGGTTGTTGACCGGCCTGTTTCGGGTCGAAATGGTCCGGTCGTTGACGGGCCTGATCGGGTCGAAACGATTCGTGATGCTAACAAGATCGGTCAGGTCGAAACGGTCCGTGTCGCTAACGGGACCGGTCGGGTCGAAACGGTCGGGTCCGCTAGCGGGCCTGGCCGGTTCAAAACGGTCCGAGTCGCTGCGAGACGGGTCAGGTTGAAACGGTCCGGGGTCGAACGGTCCGTGTTGCTAACGGGCCAAGTCGGGTCGAAACAGTACAGGTCGCTACGGGACGGGTCAGGTTGAAACGATCTGGGTCGTTACCAGGCCCGGTCGGTTCGAAACGGTCCGGGTCGCTACGGGACGGTCAAGTTGAAACGGTCTGGGTCGTTGCCGGGACCGGGTCGGGTAGAAACGGTCCGGGTCGCTAGCGGCCCTGGCCGGTTCGAAACGGTCCGAGTCGCTGCGAGACGGGTTAGGTTGAAACGGTCCGGGTCGCTACGGGCCCGGCAGCGTCAAAACGGTCCGGGTCGCTACGGGACGGGTTTAGGTTGAAATGGTCTGGGTCGTTACCGGGCCCATTCGGGTCGAAACGTTCCGGGTCGCTAGCGGGCTGGCCGGGTCGAAACGGTCCGAGTCGCTGCGGGACAGGTCAGTTGAAACGGTCCGGGTCGCTACGGGACGGGTCGGGTTGAAACAGTCTGGGTTAAAATGGGTTTAGTATAATTTTTAAATGGGTTAAAATGGGTAATTTTATTTATAGGAAATAAGTAAGTGGGTTAGGATGGGTATGTCAAAAAAAACAAATGGGTCAGGATGAGTATTTTTAGATAACCATATACAATCTAAATTAAAACTCACCCAAGATGATGCATCATAGAAATCAATGTCAATAAAAACAAAAAATTATATCTTTTGCATTTGTTGATAACCCAGTCGGTTCAAAACCGTCGGGTCATTAATGAGACCGATCTCATCGAAACGGTTCGAGTCGTTAGCGGGTTTGATAGAGTGCAAGCGGTCTGGGTTGTTGACCGGCCCGTTCGGGTCGAAATGGTCCGGTCGTTGACGGGCCTGATCGGGTCGAAACGATTCGTGTTGCTAACAAGATCGGTCAGGTCGAAACGGTCCGTGTAGCTAACGGGACCGGTCCGGGTCGAAACGGTCGGGTCGCTAGCGGGCCTGGCCGGTTCAAAACGGTCCGAGTCGCTGCGAGACGGGTCAGGTTGAAACGGTCCGGGTCGAAACGGTCCGTGTTGCTAACGGGCCAGGTCGGGTCGAAACAGTACAGGTCGCTACGGACGGGTCAGGTTGAAACGATCTGGGTCGTTACCAGGCCGGTCGGTTCGAAACGGTCCGGGTCGCTACGGGACGGGTCAAGTTGAAACGGTCTGGGTCGTTGCCGGGACCGGTCGGGTAGAACGGTCCGGGTCGCTAGCGGGCCTGGCCGGTTCGAAACGGTCCGAGTCGCTGCGAGACGGGTTAGGTTGAAACGGTCCGGGTCGCTACCGGACCCGACAGCGTCAAAACGGTCCGGGTCGCTACGGGACGGGTTAGGTTGAAATGGTCTGGGTCGTTACCGGGCCCATTCGGGTCGAAACTTCCGGGTCGCTAGCGGGCTGGCCGGGTCGAAACGGTCCGAGTCGCTGCGGGACAGGTCAGTTGAAACGGTCCGGGTCGCTACGGGACGGGTCGGGTTGAAACAGTCTGGGTTAAAATGGGTTTAGTATAATTTTTAAAGGGGTTAAAATGGGTAATTTTAATTAAAGGAAATAAGTAAGTGGGTCAGGATGGGTATGTCAAAAAAAAAACAAATGGGTCAGGATGAGTATTTTTAGATAACCAAAAACAAATCTAAATTAAAACTTACCCAAGATGATGCATCATAGAAAATCAATGTCAATAAAAACAAAAAATTATATATCTTTTGCATTTGTTGATAACCCCAGTCGGTTCAAAACCGTTCGGGTCGTAATATGAGACCGATCTCATCGAAACGGTTCGAGTCGTTAGCGGGTTTGATCGAGTGCAAACGGTCTGGGTTGTTGACCGGCCCGTTCGGGTCGAAATGGTTCGGTCGTTGACGGGCCTGATCGGGTCGAAACGATTCGTGTTGCTAACAAGATCGGTCAGGTCGAAACGGTCCGTGTTGCTAACGGGACCGGTCGGGTCGAAACGGTCCGGGTCGCTAGCGGGCCTGGCCGATTCGAAACGGTCCGAGTCGCTGCGAGACGGGTCAGGTTGAAACGGTCCGGGTTGCTACCGGGCCCGGCAAGGTCGATACGGTCCGGGTCGCTACGGGACAGGTCAGGTTGAAATGGTCTGGGTCGTTACCGGCGCGTTCGGGTCGAAACGGTCCGGGTCGCTAGCGGGCCTGGCCGGGTCGAAACGGTTCGAGTCGCTGCGGGACAGGTCAGTTGAAACGGCCCGGGTCGCTGCCAGGCCCGGTCGGGTCGCTACGGGACGGGTCGGGTTGAAACGGTCTGGGTTAAAAATGGGTTTAGTATAATTTTTAAAGGGGTTAAAATGGGTAAATTTTAATTAAAGGAAATAAGTAAGTGGGTCAGGATGGGTATGTCAAAAAAAAAACAAATGGGTCAGGATTGGTATTTTTAGATAACCATAGAAATCAATGTCAATAAAAACAAAAAATTATATCTTTTGCATTTGTTGATCACCCCAGTCGGTTCAAAACCGTTCGGGTCGTTAATGAGACCGATCTCATCTAAACGGTTCGAGTCATTAGCGGGTTTGATCGAGTGCAAACGGTCTGGGTTGTTGACCGGCCCTTTCGGGTCGAAAGGGTCCGGTCGTTGACGGGCCTGATCGGGTCGAAACGATACGTTTTGCTAACAAGATCGGTCAGGTCGAAACGGTCCGTGTCGCTAACGGGCCCGGTCGGGTCGAAACAGTACAGGTCACTACGGGACGGGTCAGGTTGAAACGGTCCGGGTCGCTACGGGACGAGTCAGGTTGAAACGGTCTGGGTCGTTGCGGGACCGGTCGCTTCGAAACGGTCATGGTCGCTAGCGGGCCTGGCCGGTTCAAAAACGGTCCGAGTCGATGCGAGACGGGTCTGGTTGAAACGGTTTGGGTCGCTACCGGGCCCGACATGGTCGAAACGGTCCGGGTCGCTACGAGACGGGTCAGGTTGAAATGGTCTGGGTCGTTACCGGGCCCGTTCGGGTCGAAACGGTCTGGTTCGCTAGCGGGACGAGTCAGGTTGAAACGGTCCGGGTCGCTAGCGGGCCTGGCCGGTTCGAAACGGTCCGAGTCGCTGCGAGACGGGTCAGGTTGAAACGGTCCGGGTCGCTACGGGCCGGCAGGGTCGAAACGGTCCGGGTCGCTACGGGACGGGTCAGGTTGAAATGGTCTTGGTCATTACCGGGCCCGTTCGGGTCGAAACGGTCCGGGTCGCTAGCGGGACGAGTCAGGTTGAAACGGTCCGGGTCGCTAGCGGGCCTGGCCGGGTCGAAACGGTCCGAGTCGCTGCGAGACGGGTCAGGTTGAAACGGTCCGGGTCGCTACCGGGCCCGGCAGGGTCGAAACGGTCCGGGTCGCTACGGGACGGGTCAGGTTGAAATGGTCTGGGTCATTACCGGGCCCGTTCGGGTCGAAACGGTCCGGGTCGCTAGCGGGCCTGGCCGGGTCGAAACGGTCCGAGTCGATGCGGGACAGGTCAGTTGAAACGGTCCGAGTCGCTGCCAGGCCCGGCCGGGTCGCTACGGGACGGGTCGGGTTGAAACGGTCTGGGTTTAAATGGTTTAGTATAATTTTTAAAGGGGCTAAAATGGGTAATTTTAATTATAGGAAATAAGTAAGTGAGTTAGTATGGGTATGTCAAAAAAAAAACAAATGGGTCAGGATGAGTATTTTTAGATAACCATATACAAATTTAAATTAAAACTCACCCAAGATGATGCATCATAGAAATCAATGTCAATAAAAACAAAAAGTTATATATCTTTTGCATTTGTTGATAACCCCAGTCGGTTCAAAAACCGTTCGGGTCGTTAATGAGACCGATCTCATTGAAACGGTTCGAGTCGTTAGCGGGTTTGATCGAGTGCAAACGGTCTGGGTTGTTGACCGGCCCGTTCGGGTCAAAATGGTCCGGTCGTTGACGGGCCTGATCGGGTCGAAACGATTCGTGTTGTAACAAGATCGGTCAGGTCGAAACGGTCCGTGTTGCTAACGGGACCGGTCGACGGGTCGAAACGGTCCGGGTCGCTAGCGGGCCTGGCCGGTTCGAAACGGTCCGAGTCGCTGCGAGACGGGTCAGGTTGAAACGGTCCGGGTTGCTACAAAAACGTGGTTAGCCTTAGTGTGTTCTTCAGGGATTTTTGAATGGCCTACTCAAGGAGACAAAGTGCTCCTTAAATAGGTTCCACACGGGCCTCGACATTCACCCTTAACTTACCAACGGGCTAAGGCCCAGTTAAGGGTTTGCCTCCACACCGGCCCATAATTAGGCCCAACAAAAGATATTATACGACGAGTAGGAAATCATAGAGAATGATCGTACCTTTTCTTGTGACGTGTCATCATGTGATTAGTCGCAGGCCTGGACCAATATGATTGGCCCTCGGGTGTACTGCTGTCCCCTCTGTAGGCCTTCGTTGGTGGAGATCCTTGCTGAGTGGTCCCATGCATTCTGATTGGCCGATCAGCACAGGAGACGTACTTTTGTCTCCTGCGGGTTTGATCTTGGACACGTGTACGTCCCCTGCTGGTTGATCGTGCAACATGCTCTTTGCCACACGTCGCTGGGCCTTCATTGGTTCGTACCTTGTTGTACGATCATACGTGTGATTGCCACATGTCTGGTCGGAGCGTTAACCCGCAACCCTTAGCGGGTCGCGGCCTGCCGCTTTCTTGGTTGGCCCGCGTCCGTATCTAGTGGACTTCACTCACCCCTAGTTGGGCTCGTTAGGGTTGTTTGGGCTTGGATTCCTCGTTCTCGTCTTTGGGCTTTGGCTTTTGGGTAGGGACCCAAGTGAATTTGGGTCCCTACCCCTTCAAATCCCCTAGTCCAGTGACGCTCTTGGTTGTGTGTAGCACAAGCGTGAGGGTGGATGGACTGATTGAGAAAGAGGATTGTGAGCTTTTATGGCGGGTTGTGCATTTTGGCGGGCCTTTACGTTTTACGTCGAGCGGGTGGATTCTCCGCCGTTGGGATGACGTTTAGTGTTTGATACCAGCTTGTTTTTGGAGGGAATTTCGAAAAGTCGTCATCATTGTTTTTGTTTTGACGGTTGAAGTGACAGACTCTCTGTCTGCCGCGTCTGCTCTGCCGTCCTGTCAGTTACTTGTGGACGACTTTTGAGTTAACTGTGTCAGGCGCGTGTGAGTTACGTGCGGCGCGTGATTTAACTGTTGCTTTAGTGGGCTACGTGGCATGTAGATGGTGGGCTTAGCTGTGTTTGTGTGGCCCACCATAATTAATGCTTAGGGTATAAATAGCCCCCTTACTCCTCTTTGTAGGGCTGCAAACGAACCGAACGAACACGAACAAGGTCTTGTTCGTGTTCGTTTGTTAAGGAAATTACGTGTTCACGAACAGTTCATGAACACTTACAAAATGAGATTTTTTGTTCGTGTTCGTTTGTTAAGAAAACACTCATGTTCGTGTTCGTTTGTGTTCGTTTGTTAATTTTGTTCATGAACGTATACAAACACTAACGAACACAAAACAAATGTTCGTGAACACAGATGAACACAAAGAGGTGTTCATGAACGGAAACAAACATAGACACATTAACTTTTGAATAAAATCGAATTCACATAATTAAGACATTAGTTAGATTCACCAAATATATAACCTAATTATCTTAACTTACTAAGTATTTAACATAATATTAGTAAACATAATTAAGTAGTGTCTCAAAAACTAAGTTCGCATCGTAGGTGGATAAAGAAGCGCGTTGGAGATGGAAGGCATCAACGCTGAAACGTGGTAACATATAATGAGCTTGGATACATAAAATAGGTTTATTAATCTCATATAGTCATATATTTAACTCACATATATTATTTATTTGGGCAACATAAATAAAAATAAAAGAATATTCAACAATTATAAAAAATTAAATACCTAACTTATTATCGAACACAAACGAACACGTTACCGAACGTTCACGAACATTAACGAACGAACGCGACCTCTGTTCATGTTCGTTCGTTTAACTAAACGAACGAAATTTTTCGTTCGTGTTCGTTCATTTATTAAACAAACGAACTTCCCGCCGAACGGTTCATGAACAGTTCGCTGAAAGTTCAGTTCGTTTGCAGCCCTACCTCTTTGGCTATTTTTTCCGTCAGTTTCCCCTAAATCTCCTCTCTCTTTCCCTTGTGATAAACTGTTTACCAATTGTTAGTCCGGCGAGATCTGCTTGCTCTTTTCCTTAATCGACGATGGCTGATGTTGATGCTAGGGGAAAAAAGGAGGCCGTGTGCATGGCCGATGCTCCAATCAAATGGAAGAGGGAATCGTTCGAGCAATTCCTGGAACTTTATGAAATTCCGGCCAGTTGGGGGCCTGTGTTGCCGTTGGACGGAGAAACTTTTTTGGATGCCGGCCTGGTAGAATGGCCTTGTATGCTGCCCATTTCGAGTTGGCTGGTTTTCGATTACTGGCAACTCGGTTTGTGTGTGATCTTCTCCTCCGGTACGGTATGTACTTGACGCAGGTGACCCCTCTGGGTATGACCCGAATGGTTCACTTTGAGTTTGTGTGTCGTTCTCAAGGAGTAGAGCCGACTTTTGAGATGTTTAACGTGTTCTACCGGCTCACCCGCGGTGGTTCTCATTTGCCCAACGGAACAGGATTAAGCCCGTTGGGAATGAACCACCGCGCAGTATGCACGATTGGAAGACTAAGTTCTTTTTTATTCGGCAAGGAGTTGTTCCGGTGTCATTGCAGTGGTTGGCTGTGTCTTCCAAGGCAAAACTAAAAGACTTTCCGGTTGTCAATTACGCCGATTTTGATTGGTATGACAAAATCACTGAGCAGGTTACATCCATCGATATGGCTTATGTGAGGCCTGAGGCCTTGCTGATGGCGGGTATCAGCCGCGTGGGCGGTAGGGCTGATCAGAACCCGCATTTTTATGTGGACGGTAAAGGTATATTTGTACTCCATTCTTTGTATTGCTTTACTGTTGTGTTGTCAGCTTTTGTTTGATTTGTGTGCTGCCTTGTAGAAACGAGCTGTTTATTATTCGATCGTGGCGGGCGTGGATGGGGAATTCCGGTGGGAGCCCCTCCGAGTGGACGGAAGAGCCGCTCGTGGAGCTGACACTCAAGAACTTCATAGCCGTGAATGTGAAGGATTTTCCCGGGTACACCCTTATTCCAGGTGATGTTCCCATCAATCCCCGTCCTCGAAATGCAGTTTCCGCTGCCGGGGTTAATATTATGTTTGTCTCTGATGACGAGTCTGAAGATGAGTCTTACTCATTATCTCACCGAGGTCGGGCTCGTGCAGGTATTAGCCGCGGTAGTGGTTCGTCCCGGCAGCCACCCGCATCTAGCGGTGCCAAAGAGAAAGCAGACTATGTTGAAGTGTTTGACACGCCCCCTCAATCGAGTCGACCTGGCGGAGAGGCAGGGAGTGGCGGTCATGGCGCCGGGAAGCGGCAGCGGGATGTGGTGAGCATGATGGATTCTAACAAGCGGAAGGTGCCAGAGGGGGACTCCTCCGCGTCTAGTTTGAAAGTTCGGTTAGGTGTGTCTCATAAGCGGCCACGTTTAGCTTCCAAGATTGTGAAGGAAGTCAATCCAGGTATAGCCTTATTTATGTCCCTATCTTTGTGTTCTTGCCTTCATTTTGTGATGTTCTTGCTTTTGCAGGGGCGTCTTTGCTTTTTTCCCGGCGGGCAGAAGTTGTCCGATGTACCCGGTTCGCGATCCGCTGTGCCTACTCCACCTCCCGTCACTGCGCAGGGTGGGGTGGTGAGCGACTAAGTGAGGCTGAGGCTGGGCAACAGCCTCTTCCACAGGAGAGTACTCAGACAGCGGAGGAAAAGGAAGTTGAGGAGGCTCGTGAAGCGGAGCTACAACGGGCCAGACTATCAGCCGAGGCGAAGCGGAGAGAGCAGGAGAAAGGAAAAGGTGTTGAAGGTGGGGATGGTGGCAGTGTGGGTTTGGGTTCCAAGTTACCCAGTGGTGGGCAGCATCCGCACGAACCTGGGTTTTCGAGCGGCGTGCTTGAAGACGCTGGGTATGTGGATCTATCCTCTGGTGGTGGTTCGGCGGTGGCAGCGATGGCGGTGGGTCAGTCAAGGACACTATGCCCACGAGTGGCAGTAACCCCAGAAAGGCTGACACTACGGGGGTTGCTTCTGGTGGGCTTAGGTTAGATACTGCCACTGGCCCGGTGTACCGTCCTGATTGGTCTGTTCGTGAAGATGGCCGTTTCTTCCAAATTCATACTTGTGAAGAATGGTTGCTGGACTCCATACCCCCGGCGGAGCGGGCGTACACTGCCAAGCGGGACCGATTGGCCCTTCTTCAAGATGGTGCCGCCGGCCTGGCTATGGCTGCCGCTAGTTAAGTGAGGTTCGGCGCGGGTATCAGGCATTAACACAGGCTGAGCAGGAGTTAGCAGCACGCAAGGCGGCGTTCAAGAATGTGCTTGACAAGCACAACAAGGATTGCGTTGCTCAATCTAAGGCCTTATCCGACGCTTTGGCGCAGGCCAAATCCGCTGAGGAGTGTCATGCCAAGTCTTTCCAGGAATGGAAAAACTCGTGCGAAGCCACCAATCTTATCATAGCTAAAGGAGCGTGACCGCGTGCGAGGGTTGGAAAGCGAGGTTGACCGTCTCAAGGCTGTCTTGGAAGCTAAAGAGTCGGATCTAGATAAGGAAAAGTCCGAGACCGCTGCCGCTCATGCTGACTTAGCCCAGAAAGAGGAAGAAGTGCTGGTGCACGTTACCCGGGTGTCGGATCTGGAAACTGAGATTGCTCTGCTGAAGCAAGAGGTTGACGTCCTTCGTGACGAGAAGAAAGCTCTTGGTATTGACGTCCACGATCTTACTGTCTCCCGCGATAGCGTCCAGGAGACGTTACGCGTTACTCAAGCAGGTCATGAAGAGGCGTTGAATGATGTGAACTGGTTGATGACCACTAGGCTTCAAGGGGTATGTGTTGCTATCGTCATCCTTGTTACGTTGTGATATTGTTGTAGCTTTTAACCCCCTTTATTCATTCTTTTGTGTTCTAGGTGTTTACCCGCGTATGGGAGGGAACCGACACTAGTTCAGGCAGTTGCACGCTTGTTGGAGAAATCGAAGCAGTTTGGTGCGGTTCTTGGCTTTAAGCAGGGGTTTGATTTCTGCCTTAGCGGGCGTCCCTTAGAAGATAACCCTTATCGTGACGTTGATGTGGAGGCGGAGTATGATGCGGAGGTCGCCACATACGATGAGCTGTCTTTCCCCGTGATGGATGTGATCGCGGAGTGTGCCAAGTCACCCGATGGGGTGCGGCTGCTTCGAGCTGCTTTTGAGGAGGCAGATGAGGAGTTGCGGGTCGAGAAAGAGAAGGAAGCTCGAGAAGAGGCCGCTCGAGCGGTGGCGACACTTCGTGGTGAAGGAACTTCAACCGCTCCTCCAGATGCGGGCACCTCCTCTGCTCTGCCTAATGATGATTTAGAAGACGAGTTCATTGACCGTGTAGACTTCGGGGAGGACTGAGTGTTGAACTTTTTTAACTTATTTGTATCTTGTGTGTTGAACAATTTTATTTTGTTATGACGTTTTGTATGCCCGGTGCTATTTCTTTTATGCATGTCACTTCAACTTCTTTGTCGTGATTATTCTAGGGATTGTAGGCGTCAGCCGTCAGTCATTAATGACTTCTGACGGCGTAATAGGCTGCTGCAGGTGACGCTTGTCACCAACTGTCGATTGAAATGACCTCTTGCATTAATGGCGACTCATGATTACTCCCCTTAATTGTGTATAAATAGGGTTAGTGTGTAGTGATTTGCCCATCAACCTACTCTTTTCCTTTTCTTCCTTCTCCCTTGCTTCTTATCACAATGTTGAGTCTCCCTTCACATGGAAGAATTTCTGGCGATGCAGATGAAGAAAGTCTAGTGGTGGAGTGTTTATTAGCTCTCAGGAGTGGAGTTCCTCCGGCTAATCCACCGGAGATGATGACCGGCCCCGTCGATCCGGAGAGCAGGATGAAGATCCTGGCCGACGTTTCCCCAACCGATGGCGGAATCATCGAGGTGCCACGTAGTGACGATTGTTCAAAAGCTCATGGTACTAAAATGTAAATATTTGATTATTGAATATTGTTTTACAACATGTGAAATTAAATACAAGACAACAAAAATAAAGATAATTGATTGATTTAATCTAAGTCCAAAGTCCTATGTGAAGCGTCAAGCAGCTTATCCTGAAACATGCACGAAAATAATTTTGTCAACATATAATGTTGGTGAGTACTACTTAGTTTTGTACATATAGTATAAGTTTGAAAAGTAGTACAATTCATGTGTCTAGTATCACCAAGGCATTATGTAAACACGCAAGTAACCAAACAAGACAAAGATCAAATGTAAAGTTTGTGCAATGAACTTGATAATGAGCACCTCAACACGTGTGAGTCTAAAAGAGCACCATAACACAAAGTTATGTCTAAATGAGCACCGTAACATAAGTTACGTCTATGTGTAAAGAGCACCATAACATAAGTTATGTCTAGATGTATGATTTTGTATGTAAGCTACGTTCATGTTCAATCATAAGCACAAAGATAATCAAGACACGTATTTGAATTGTAAATGAATAAAAATGTATATGTAAATGAATATGAAGATTTTGTATACTTGTGCATGAATCACCCCAAAAGTTGTAAAAGCGAAAAAGGGGGTAAGTAATACTCACCTTAGCGAGGTGGTAAGTCTTGTATAATTGAATAAATGTAATCCAACGTTATCAAGTGTCACCCTATGTATAATGTAACAAATAAGTCTAACTCTATCTAGTCTATAAGTATTTTCTAGGGCTTCGAATTGAGGATAAACGTTTATTTGATTAATAAACAAATTGTTTATTAAATATAAGAAATTTAATAAATAAATAAATAAAAGTCTCTTTGTAAGATTTTAAGTTGAATATAGTCACAACATAAGATTTTGAGTATGAAAATAATTTTATAAAATTATTTTCTTGAAAATAGAATATTTAATCTATTTATTTCAAATTGTCAAAATATGATTTTTAATATCTAGAAATATTAAAATTAAAGAATTCTTGAATTAAAAATTGTATTTATGTTCCAAATGAATAGAAATAATTTATGTAAAATTTTGGTACAAAAATATTGTAAAATGAATTTATTATGAATTATTTATGATTAAAACTAACAAAAATTGATTAAAAATATAAAATGTACGGTTTTTCAGAAATAAAAATCATTTCTGAAATGTTTATTGTTATACAAGTTTAGGATAATTTTTGTGGAATTTTATAAAATCGTTTAGATATTTTTATTGAATTTTATAATTTTAAAAGAATAAACTTGTAATATTTATAATATATATTGAATAAATTATTTTTGAAAAACAAAAAATTGGATGATGAACTTTATCATTTGAATTGCATAAAATAAATTTTATAGGGTTTATAAAGTTGTTTTGGTATTTAAAATGTATAATAAAAGTTTAGAATAAAAGAATATGTTTAACTTTATCAAAAAGAAATAATGTGGTGGTTATGAGGTTCGAACCCGGGTCTATGACCGGGTTGGACTTAATCACAAGCGTGGCCACCACCTAGCCACACCCTGAGAACGTTTTAAGATTCGTTTTGAATTAGTTATATAGGTGTACAGATTGTTTATATAATTGTTTTGAAAATGAAGGCAAAAATAATGTAGATTGTGGGAATCGAACCCTTGGCCTATGGCCGGTTCATGTTTTAAGAAAACACCACGTTACCAACTGATCTGTGTGATCAGTTGGTGATAAGTTTCGTTCTGAAATGTATAAATGCTAAGTCTACAAACGTTTTCTTCCCCAAATCTACCATAACGAGCCCTAGATTTCCAATCCAATAAATTACCAAGCAATAACCCCAAACATCATGGGGTTATTGCTCGTATGATGTAAATGGATCAAAACAAGGTGAGAATTCAAACTTACAATACGTAATCTGTCGTGAATTGACAAATCAAAATAGAAAGTCAAAGGTAGGTGGTTCCTGTTGATAGCGAGGATTTTACGTAAATTGAAAGTTGGGGTTTGTATTTCGGCACACTCAGGTCATGCAGGTCCGCTCAATTTATAGTGTTAGTAGTATACTCGACGATTTGGAAGGTTGACTAGACTTGGTCAAAAACGAGTTAATTAGGTCCTGAAATCATGCGTTTGATGAACTGGTGACGCGTCATTATGGACGCGGATGCATAAAACGATTGGATTTGTAAAAAAAGTTGCCAAGTATAGATCAATTTAAGGGGTCAAAGGGGTTGACCGAAGTTTAATGGTGTTAGATTTGCTGGTGCGTTGCTACTGCACGCAAGAGATAAAGGAAAGGAGGGTGAAGGTTGCCGTTATATAAAATTGAGTTGGGTTAATAACAGAAAAGAAGTGTAGCCGGGTGGTTGTGGTGTGTGTGTGTAGCGTCCGAACCGGCCGTCTACCCGGGTTCGAATCCAGGTGACAGCAAGTTCTTTTTTTTTAAAAAAAAAAACATAAGGGGGAAGGGGCTAATGGGCCAGACCTGCTGTTGGGCTCGTTTCTGGGCTGGACTAGGAGGCTCAGATGGGCTTCAGTAATACATACAAAAAGAAATGGTTGAGTTTGTTGTTTGGTTTAGAGGTGTTGGGTTTGGACTAGGCTATTATTATTATTATTATTATATTATTATTATTATTATTATTATTATTATTATTATTATTATTATTATTAATAAAATAAAAAGTGACGGATGTCACATATGCAAGCAGCTGCCGGAGCTATGCCTCCGGCCACCGGCGAGACCTCCGCCGCTGGGGAGCGGCGCATGAAGGCCTTAGCTGAAGTCTGTGGGCAGCTTATCGCCGCGGAGCGTTCCTCCTCCGTGGGATCCAGTGATCGGCCAACGGCCATCCTGGCCTGCCCGGCGGTGGTCCGACCTACCCCTAAGGTCCGGTTCCGTCGTAACGGCGATTCGTGGGCCATCTTATCGTCCTAGATTAGGTGCCGGCATCACTTTGTTGTTGCTTTTGATGATGTATGTAATAGTTAGGATTATCGGGCATCTATGTTGTGCTCCTGCGGGGCTTGTTTTTTGCTAATGTACCCGGATGCCCGATGTTTTGTTGATGTTTGTCTCATATGAAATGGACTTATATTTATGGCTTTTTAACTTTTTGTTGTTTACATAGCCCATGTCCATGTTTACTTTCTGACCTGCTCAATTGCTACTACTTTGTTGATGTAAGCGAATTTTGTGGGCCAGGATGGCTATGCTTTATGAAAACGCCAACGTACCTCTGATCTGCTTAGCCCGTGATGGGTTGTTTAGGAAGGCAAGCCTCGCGGGCCAAGGTGGCAGCGTTGCGTGACAACGCCAACGTGCCTCTGATCTGCTTAGTCCGCGACGAGTTGCTTGTGAAGGCAACTTCGCGGACCAAGGTGGCTACGTTGCGTGAAAACGTCAGCGTGCCTCTGATCTGCTTAGTCCGCGACGGGTTGCTTGTGAAGGCAACTTCGCCGACCAAGTTTGCTGCGTTGCGTGAAAACGTCTACGTGCCTCTGATCTGCTTAGTCCGTGATGAGTTTCTTGTGAAGGCAACTTCGCGGACCAAGGCGGCTACGTTGCGTGAAAACGGGTAATGCAGCAAGCACAACAACGGGTCCAAAAGACGCTCAACTTCGACACCACCAACAAGGTTCCAGGGGCAATGAACAAAAACAAAACAACAAGTCGTTCTCATAAAGACAACACAATCGGGAGTCGTAGCGGAGGTCGCGGGAAGGGTTCCCGCAGCCAGGGCAACGCTCCCACTGAGGAAGAAGACGGCTACGAATCAAGTTCACAGGCTGAGGGGGATGACGACCTAGTCAAACCCTACAGGCCAAAGGACCTGGCAGAAAAATCAAAATTCTGTGCCCGCGTCGCACTGGCACCGATACCGGCAAAGGCTAAGCTACCAAACAGCATCGGAAAATACGACGGAATACGTGACCCAGACGATCACGTGCACGACTTCCGCACCGCAGCCCACAGTCAAAATTGGCCAAGGCAGGTGTGGTGCCATCTCTTCGCCCAAACGCTAATGGGTGCAACAAGGGTATGGTTTGACAACCTCCCGGCGGGCAGTATCCTAGACTTCGACGACTTGCTGTCCAAGTTTTCACTACATTTCTCACATCAAAGGAAACATAAGAAAGACAAGGCCCACATCCTACTCTGCGCCAGAAGAGACAACGAGGCACTCGAAGACTACATCACCCGATACACGCGCGAAGCAATGCAAATAGGATGCGGGGAAGAACTCACACGGGCAGCCTTCATTCATGGGGTCAATCACAACGACCTCATGAAATGCCTTACAGGAAAGGACGGAATTCCAGAATCTTGGGATGATGTCATAAAGGCGACCAAAATTTACGCAGCATCCGAGAAATCTTTCCGCCATTCCCGTCACCACCTGTACCCCAGCAATCAGGGGGGCGAAGGGATAAAGGAAAACAATCGGTTTGGTCCTGGATCACCGGATCCACAGAAGAAGGCAAGTACTCCGCACAACAAGATGCCCGCCAGATCATCAATAACAAACACACCCGCGACGGGCGTGGAGGATCTAAGAAGAACACAGAATGGACACCGCTGACGAAAACACCGTCGCAGGTACTCGCCACTGAACAGCATAACTTCAAGGAACCCCGCCCACTTGGCAAGCGGAGGAATGTGGACACTAGCAAACGATGCGATTATCATAATGACTTTGGGCACATCACTGACAACTGTTACAGCTTAAAGATGGAGATTGAATCCGCCTTAAAATCGGGGCAATTGGGGCACTTAGTTAAAAATGTACAGCGCAATGGCCGCGGCCGCGACCACGACGATCGCGGAGAAGGACCGAACAAGCGGATACACAACCTGCAAACGCACCTTATAGAGCGCGCCCGGGGACACAGCTGCAACATGACAAGCAAACGAACAAGTGGACAGAAACGAAACAAGCGTCAACTGACAGAAACAAGCGAAGATGCATGGAAGGAACAGCCAGTCATCCTGCCTATCCCCAAGGGAGGAGCGTCATCTACATCCCCGCTCATCATCACGGGGTATTCGGTCATTATCGCACCCCATACATGTTCCTCGACCGGGAAGCAGTGCGGACATCATGTACGACCAATGTTTTAACCAGCTCGATGAGGCGGACAAGAAACGCTTGGTACCAGTGAGCGAGCCAATATCGGGATTCATTCACGAATCAATAATGCCCCGAGGTGTCATCACGTTTCCAGTTACTTGGTCGGACGGTAATTTGTCGCGGACAGAAGAATGTGAGTTTATGGTACTCCCAGTAAACTCAGCACACGACATACTGATAGGAAGAGAGGGGCTGGCCAAATTCAACAGCAACGCCTCCGCCCCGCATCAAATGGTCGGTTTCCCAACCCGAAAGGGGGTGGCGTTTATCCGAGGCAATCGCCAATGCCACGTAGCCGAAGCCCCAAAGCCAGCCAAATCCACCAAAAAAACCAAACCCGACCGAGCCAGAGAAATGGATACTCAATCCCAGTTTCCCAGAACAAACCGTGACGATTGGACCCGCGCTGTCAGATACAGTGCGGACGCACCTAAAGCAACTGCTAATCAAGAACAAGGACGTCTTCGCTTGGACCCCTACGGATATGGTAGGAGTCCCTCAAGAGATAGCAGAACATCGACTCGCCACATACAAGTCAGTGGAACCAGTGGTACAAAAGAAGCGAAGCATGGGACCAGAGAAAACCAAAGCGATGCATGAACAAGTCACTGAATTATTAA
The DNA here is from genome assembly GCA_030844895.1 of Ambrosia x helenae. Classification (NCBI taxonomy): domain Eukaryota; kingdom Viridiplantae; phylum Streptophyta; class Magnoliopsida; order Asterales; family Asteraceae; genus Ambrosia; species Ambrosia x helenae. The sequence continues at coordinate 128,911,915 of CM061228.1, read as the reverse complement.
ATGCCGGCATACTTCGTCCAGTGAAATACTAAACATGGGTCGCCAACCCCGTAATGGTCGCCAAAGCTAACGGAGGGTGGCGAATGTGTGTAGACTACAAAGATTTAAACAAAGCCTGCCTGAAGGATTGCTACCCACTACCTGAGATAGATCTGAAAGTCGACTCTCTGGCTCCTTTCCATTTCAAATGCTTTCTTGACGCCTACAAAGGCAACCATCAAATTCAAATGGCGAAGGGCGACGAGGACAAAACCGCTTTCAGAACAGACATCGGCACTTTCTGTTATACCAAGATGCCCTTCGGGCTCAAAAATGCGGGAGCAACGTATCAGCGTCTCATGGACTCAGTCTTCGCCGCACAGATCGGAGTAAACTTGGAGGTATATGTGGATGACCTCGTAATCAAAAGTGTAGAAGAGGACCGAATGCTAATCGATATACAAAAAACTTTTGACCAATTACGACAAGTCCGCATGAAGCTGAATCCAAGCAAGTGCTCCTTTGGCATGGAAGAAGGCAATTTCTTGGGGGTCGTAGTTACGAAAGAGGGTTTTCGAGCAAATCCTGAGAAGGTGCAAGCAATAGAGCGCATGCCATCGCCGGCTTCAGTCAAAGAAGTACAGACCTTGATGGGCCGACTCGTAGCCCTGAACCGTTTCTTATCAAACTACGCATCAAGGTCATTCCCATTTGTGAGCACGCTCCTCAATTGCTTGAAGAAAACAAATTTCAGATGGACACCCGAAGCAGAAACCGCATTCCAGGACATGAAACAATGCCTCATGAACCTGCCTACATTAACAGCCCCGCGGCCCAAGGAACCGCTAACACTATACTTGGCAGTAGCGGACAAGGCGGTTGGTGCGGCCTTACTGGTAGATCGCAAAGGAGTACAAACACCCGTCTACTATGTAAGCCGGACACTGTTAGACGCGGAAACACACTACTCAACCATGGAAAAGCTCGTCTTGGCTTTGGTACACGCTTCACGGCGCTTACGGCGGTACTTTCAGGGGCACCTAATAAATGTACTCACCGACTACCGCATAAGTGATGTCCTGAAAAAGCCAGAACTTTCAGGAAGACTAGCAAAGTGGGCAATCGAGCTGGGAGAACACGAAATCTTCTACAAACCACGACCAGCCATCAAAGGGCAAGTTCTGGCGGACTTCGTGACAGAAGTCCCCGCCGACAAGGTAGCGAAATGTCGAATAGAGCAAGATCCACCGTCGCCGACGGCCGAAAACGACAAGTGGTCGCTCTACACCGACGGTGCGAAGAGCGAAGACAGCGCGGGGCAGGACTGCGGCTCATCAGCCCAGACGGCGCCGAATTCACATATGCAATCCGCCTGAACTTTGGAAGTACAAACAATGAAGCGGAATACGAGGCCCTGCTCGCAGGCCTCAGAATCCCGGACAAGATGGGCGCTCGCTTCCTCGACGCGCATGTGGACTCGATGCTTGTAGCTGCGCAAGTAAATGGACAATATGAGGCGAGGGATAGCACGATGGCTCTGTACTTGGAACAGACTAAAAAGCTCATGCAGCGGTTCGCGCATTGCAAGGTCCTCCACATCAATAGGAGCAAAAACAAACCCGCTGACGCCTTAAGTAAAATGGCAGCCTCCGTTTTCGAGCACATGGCTAAGGATGTCAGAGTCGAGGTCCTAAGCGCACCATCCGTATCCGCACATCAAGTGAACGTCGTCCAAGTGGGAACATCGTCATGGATGACCCCGATAATCACCTACCTAACAAGCGGTTCTCTACCAACAGACAAATCCGAGGCACGAAAAATACAGCACAAAGCCATGCATTATCAAGTGATAGACGGTACCCTATACAGGCGGTCATACTTGGGACCCCTATTGAGATGTGTTGACACGGAGAAAGCTATGTTCCTAATCAAAGAGGTGCATGAAGGGATCTGTGGTCTACACGCTGGACCAAGGATGGTAGTCGCGAAACTGATGAACGCGGGATATTATTGGCCGGGCATGCATGTAGATGACGTCAAAATACTCCGCAGGTGCTACGCCTGTCAACGCCACGCTCCAAGTACATTGCGTCCCAAGAACGACTTAGTGCCAGTCACGTCTGCATGGCCATTCCACAAATGGGCAATCGACATAGTGGGACCATTCCCCACAGCCCCGGGAAACGTTAGATACCTCATTGTGGCAATCGACTATTTCACAAAATGGGTCGAAGCTAAGCCACTGGTATCTATCGATGCCCGCACAGTAAAGCGTTTCATCTGGGAGTTTATCATCTGTCGGTTCGGCCTACCAATGAGTATCGTCAGCGATAACGGCCTGCAGTTCACAGATTCCGGGCTCCAAGAATGGCTAACAAACATGGGGGTGGAACAGACCTTCACGTCCGTGCCCACCCGCAAGCCAACGGACAGGTTGAACGAGCAAACCGTAGCATCGTCAATGGAATCAAAGCCCGTTTGAACACCAGGCGGACAGGCTGGGTGGACGAGATACCAAACGTCCTATGGGCACACCGCACGCTAACCAAAACCAGCAATGGGGAGACACCTTTTAGCCTAACGTATGGTACTAAGGCCATGATCCCCGCCGAAATCGGGTGCCCATCCGCACGCGTCCTGTTAGCCTCATAGACTGACAACGACACCGAGTTACGCCTCAACCTGGACCTTCTAGAGGAACGAAGAGGGTTGGCGGCACTCAAAGAGGCCAAATACAAAAGACAGTTGGAGCAATACTATAAGGCCCAGGTCAAGAAGACACAATTCCAAGTAGGGGATTTCGTGTTTCGTCTCAACGAAGCATCGACGGCCGAAGCACCCGGAAAACTAGCACCAACCTGGGAGGGCCCATACAAAGTCCAAGAAATACTCGGAAAGGGTGCATATGCGTTGGAACGCTTAGATGGCACCCCAATCCCAAGATCATGGAACGCAGCCCAGCTGCATATTTCCTACATGTAATAGTTTTAGCTACAACAATGTCATGTAACAACCCAAACTGGCTTTATGCCCTATCAATGATATATGTTAGCATTTTAACTTAAAATCCACGAATAATGTTAATGTCAATAATAATACCAAAGAGGCACGTTGACGTTTTCACGCAACGTAGCCACCTTGGTCCGTGAAGTTGCCTTCACAACAACTCGTGGCGGACTAAGCAGATCAGAGGCACGTTGACGTTTTCACGCAACGTGGCCACCTTGGTCCGCGAAGTTGCCTTCGCAAGCAACCCGTCGCGGACTAAGCAGATCAGAGGCACGTAGACGTTTTCACGCAACGTAGCCACCTTGGTCCGCGAAGTTGCCTTCACAAGCAACTCATCACGGACTAAGCAGATCAGAGGCACGTAGACGTTTTCACGCAACGTAGCCGCCTTGGTCCGCGAAGTTGCCTTCACAAGCAACTCATCACGGACTAAGCAGATCATTGGCACGTTGACGTTTTCACGCAACGTAGCCACCTTGGTCCGCGAAGTTGCCTTCACAACCAACTCGTGGCGGACTAAGCAGATCAGAGGCACGTTGACGTTTTCACGCAACGTGGCCACCTTGGTCCGCGAAGTTGCCTTCGCAAGAAACCCGTCGCGGACTAAGCAGTCAGAGGCACGTTGACGTTTTCACACAACGTAGCCACCTTGCTCCGCGAAGTTGCCTTCGCAAGCAACCCGTCGCGGACTAAGCAGATCAGAGGCACGTAGACGTTTTCACGCAACGTAGCCACCTTGGTCCGCGAAGTTGCCTTCGCAAGCAACCCGTCGCGGACTAAGCAGATCAGAGGCACGTAGACGTTTTCACGCAACGTAGCCACCTTGGTCCGTGAAGTTGCCTTCGCAAGCAACCCGTCGCGGACTAAGCAGATCAGAGGCACGTAGACGTTTTCACGCAACGTAGCCGCCTTGGTCCGCGAAGTTGCCTTCACAAGCAACTCATCACGGACTAAGCAGATCAGAGGCACGTAGACGTTTTCACGCAACGTAGCCGCCTTGGTCCGCGAAGTTGCCTTCACAAGCAACTCATCACGGACTAAGCAGATCAGAGGCACGTAGACGTTTTCACGCAACGCAGCCACCTTGGTCCGCGAAGTTGCCTTCACAAGCAACCCGTCGCGGACTAAGCAGATCAGAGGCACGCTGACGTTTTCACGCAACGTAGCCACCTTGGTCCGCGAAGTTGCCTTCACAAGCAACTCGTCGCGGACTAAGCAGATCAGAGGCACGTTGGCGTTTTCACGCAACGCAGCCACCTTGGCCCGCGAGGCTTGCCTTCCTAAACAACCCATCACGGGCTAAGCAGATCAGAGGTACGTTGGCGTTTTCATAAAGCATAGCCATCCTGGCCCACAAAGTTCGCTTACATCAACAAAGTAGTAGCAATTGAGCAGGTCAGAAAGTAAACATGGACATGGGCTATGTAAACAACAAAAAGTGAAAAAGCCATAATATTAAGTCCATTTCATATGAGACAAACATCAACAAAACATCGGGCATCCAGGTACATTAGCAAAAAACAAGCCCCGCATGAGCACAACATAGATGCCCGATAATCCTAACTATTACATACATCATCAAAAGCAACAACAAAGTGACGCCGACACCTAATCTAAGACGATAAGATGGGCCCACGAATCGCCGTTACGAAGGAATCCGACCTTAGGGTAGGTCGGACCACCGCCGGGCAGGCCAGGATGGCCGTTGGCCGATCACTGGAACCCACGGAGGAGGAACGCTCCGCGGCGATAAGCTACCCACAGACTTCAGCTAAGGCCTTCATGCGCCGCTCCCCAGCGGCGGAGGTCTCGCCGGTGGCCGGAGGCATAGCTCCGGCAGCTGCTTGCATACAAACGTCGGCCAGGATCTTCATCCTGCTCTCCGGATCGACGGGGCCGGTCATCATCTCCGGTGGATTAGCCGGAGGAACTCCATTCCTGAGAGCTAATAAACACTCCACCACTAGACTTTCTTCATCTGCATCGCCAAAAATTCTTCCATGTGAAGGGAGACTCGACATTGCGATAAGAAGCAAGGGAGAAGGAAGAAAAGGAAAAGAGTAGGTTGATGGGCAAATCACTACACACTAACCCTATTTATACACAATTAAGGGGAGTAATCATGAGTCGCCATTAATGCAAGAGGTCATTTCAATCGACAGTTGGTTACAAGCGTCACCTACAGCAGCCTATTACTCCGTCAGAAGTCATTAATTACTGACGGCTGATGCCTACAATCCCTAGAATAATCACGACAAAGAAGTTGAAGTGACATGCATAAAAGAAATAGCACCAGGCATACAAAACGTCATAACAAAATAAAATTGTTCAACACACAAGATACAAATAAGTTAAAAAAGTTCAACACTCAGTCCTCCCCGAAGTCTACACGGTCAATGAACTCGTCTTCTAAATCATCATTATGCAGAGCAGAGGAGGTGCCCGCATCTGGAGGAGCGGTTGAAGTTCCTTCACCATGAAGTGCCGCCACCGCTCGAGCGGCCTCTTCTCGAGCTTCCTTCTCTTTCTCGACCCGCAACTCCTCATCTGCCTCCTCAAAAGCAGCTCGAAGCAGCCGCACCCCATCGGGTGACTTGGCACACTCCGCGATCACATCCATCACGGGGAAAGACAGCTCATCGTATGTGGCGACCTCCGCATCGTACTCCGCCTCCGCATCAACGTCACGATAAGGGTTATCTTCTAAGGGACGCCCGCTAAGGCAGAAATCAAACCCCTTCTTAAAGCCAAGAACCGCACCAAACTGCTTTGATTTCTCCAACAAGCGCGCAACTGCCTGAACTAGTGCCGGTTCCTCCCATACGCGGGTAAACACCTAGAACACAAAAGAATGAATAAAGGGGGTTAGAAACTACAACAATATCACAACGTAACAAGGATGACGATAGCAACACATACCCCTTGAAGCCCAGTGGTCATCAACCAGTTCACATCATTCAACGCCTCTTCATGACCTGCTTGAGCAACGCGTAACGTCTCCTGGACGCTATCGCGGGAGACAGTAAGATCGTGGACGTCAATACCAAGAGCTTTCTTCTCGTCACGAAGGACGTCAACCTCTTGCTTCAGCAGAGCAATCTCAGTTTCCAGATCCGACACCGGGTAACGTGCACCAGCACTTCTTCCTCTTTCTGGGCTAAGTCAGCACGCGCGGCAGCGGTCTCGGACTTTTCCTTATCTAGATCCGACTCTTTAGCTTCCAAGACAGCCTTGAGATGGTCAACCTCGCTTTCCAACCCTCGCACGCGGTCACGCTCTTTAGCTATGATAAGATTGGTGGCTTCACACGAGTTTTTCCATTCCTGGAAAGACTTGGCATGACGCTCCTCAGCGGATTTGGCCTGCGCCAAAGCGTCGGATAAGGCCTTAGATTGAGCAACGCAATCCTTGTTGTGCTTGTCAAGCACATTCTTGAACGCCGCCTTGCGTGCTGCTAACTCCTGCTCAGCCTGTGTTAATGCCTGATACCCGCGCCGAACCTCACTTAACGTAGCGGCAGCCATAGCCAGGCCGGCGGCACCATCTTGAAGAAGGGCCAATCGGTCCCGCTTGGCAGTGTACGCCCGCTCCGCCGGGGGTATGGAGCCCAGCAACCATTCTTCACAAGTATGAATTTGGAAGAAACGGCCATCTTCACGAACAGACCAATCAGGACGGTACACCGGGCCAGTGGCAGTATCTAACCTAAGCCCACCAGAAGCAACCCCCGTAGTGTCAGCCTTTCTGGGGTTACTGCCACTCGTGGGCATAGTGTCCTTGACTGACCCACCGCCATCGCTGCCACCCGCCGAACCACCACCAGAGGATAGATCCACATACCCAGCGTCTTCAAGCACGCCGCTCGAAAACCCAGGTTCGTGCGGATGCTGCCCACCACTGGGTAACTTGGAACCCAAACCCACACTGCCACCATCCCCACCTTCAACACCTTTTCCTTTCTCCTGCTCTCTCCGCTTCGCCTCGGCTGATAGTCTGGCCCGTTGTAGCTCCGCTTCACGAGCCTCCTCAACTTCCTTTTCCTCCGCTGTCTGAGTACTCTCCTGTGGAAGAGGCTGTTGCCCAGCCTCAGCCTCACTTAGTCGCTCACCACCCCCACCCTGCGCAGTGACGGGAGGTGGAGTAGGCACAGCGGATCGCGAACCGGGTACATCGGACAACTTCGGCCCGCCGGGAAAAAGCAAAGACGCCCCTGCAAAAGCAAGAACATCACAAAATGAAGGCAAGAACACAAAGATAGGGACATAAATAAGGCTATACCTGGATTGACTTCCTTCACAATCTTGGAAGCTAAACGTGGCCGCTTATGAGACACACCTAACCGAACTTTCAAACTAGACGCGGAGGAGTCCCCCTCGGGCCTTCCGCTTGTTAGAATCCATCATGCTCACCACATCCCGCTGCCGCTTCCGGCGCCATGACCGCCACTCCCTGCCTCTCCGCCAGGTCGACTCGATTGAGGGGGCGTGTCAAACACTTCAACATAGTCTGCTTTCTCTTTGGCACCGCTAGATGCGGGTGGCTGCCGGGACGAACCACTACCGCGGCTAATACCTGCACGAGCCTGACCTCGGTGAGATAATGAGTAAGACTCATTCTCAGACTCGTCATCAGAGACAAACATAATATTAACCCCGGCAGCGAAAACTGCATTTTGAGGATGGGGATTGATGGGAACATCACCTGGAATAAGGGTGTGCCCGGGAAAATCCTTCACATTCACGGCTATGAAGTTCTTGAGTGTCAGCTCCACGAGCGGCTCTTCGTCCACTCGGAGGGGCTCCCACTGGAATTCCCCATCCACGCCCGCCACGATCGAATAAAAACAGCTCGTTTCTACAAGGCAGCACACAAATCAAACAAAAGCTGACAACACAACAGTAAAGCAATACAAAGAATGGAGTACAAATATACCTTTACCGTCCACATAAAAATGCGGGTTCTGATCAGCCCTACCGCCCACGCGGCTGATACCTGCCATCAGCAAGGCCTCAGGCCTCACATAAGCCATATCGATGGATGTAACATGCTCAGTGATTTTGTCATACCAATCAAAATCGGCGTAATTGACAACCGGAAAGTCTTTTAGTTTTGCCTTGGCAGACACAGCCAACCACTGCAATGACACCGGAACAACTCCTTGCCGAATAAAAAAGAACTTAGTCTTCCAATCGTGCATACTGCGCGGTGGTTCATTCCCAACGGGCTTAATCCTGTTCCGTTGGGCAAATGAGAACCACTGCGGACCCCCGCGGGTGAGCCGGTAGAACGCGTTAAACATCTCAAAAGTTGGCTCTACTCCTTGAGAACGACACACAAACTCAAAGTGAACCATTCGGGTCATACCCAGAGGGGTCACCTGCGTCAAGTACATACCGTAACGGAGGAGAAGATCACACACAAACCGAGTTGCCGGTAATCGAAAACCAGCCAACTCGAAATGGGCAGCATACAAGGCCATTCTACCAGGGTCGGCATCCAAAACAGTTTCTCCGTCCAGCGGCAACACAGGCCCCCAACAGGCCGGAATTTCATAAAGTTCCAGGAATTGCTCGAACTATTCCCTCTTCCATTTGATTGGAGCATCGGCCATGCACACAGCCTCCTTTTCCCCCTAGCATCAACATCAGCCATCGTCGATTAAGGAAAAGAGCAAGCAGATCTCGCCGGACTAACAATTGGTAAACAGTTTTCACAAGGGAAAGAGAGAGGAGATTTAGGGGAAACTGACGGAAAAAATAGCCAAAGAGGAGTAAGGGGGCTATTTATACCCTAAGCATTAATTATGGTGGGCCACACAAACACAGCTAAGCCCACCATCTACATGCCACGTAGCCCACTAAAGCAACAGTTAAATCACGCGCCGCGCGTAACCCACACGCGCCTGACACAGTTAACTCAAAAGTCGTCCACAAGTAACTGACAGGACGGCAGAGCAGACGCGGCAGACAGAGAGTCTGCACTTCAACCGTCAAAACAAAAACAATGATGACGAATTTTCGAAATTCCCTCCAAAAACAAGCTGGTATGAAACACTAAACGTCATCCCAACGGCGGAGAATCCACCCGCTCGACGTAAAACGTAAAGGCCCGCCAAAATGCACAACCCGCCATAAAAGCTCACAATACTCTTTCTCAATCAGTCCATCCACCCTCACGCTTGTGCTACACACAACCAAGAGCGTCATTGGACTAGGGGGACTTGAAGGGGTAGGGACCCAAATTCACTTGGGCCCCTACCCAAAAGCCAAAGCCCAAAGACGAGAACGAGGAATCCAAGCCCAAACAACCCTAACGAGCCCAACTAGGGGTGAGTGAAGTCCACTAGATACGGACGCGGGCCAACCAAGAAAGCGGCGGGCCGTGACCCGCTAAGGCCCAGCGACGTGTGGCAAAGAGCATGCTGCACGATCAACCAGCAGGGGACGTACACGTGTCCAAGATCAAACCCGCAGGAGACAAAAGTACGTCTCCTGTGCTGATCGGCCAATCAGAATGCACGGGACCACTGAGCAAGGATCTCCACTAACGAAGGCCTACAGAGGGGACAACAGTACACTCGAGGGCCAATCATATTGGTCCAGGCCTGCGACTAATCACATGACGACACGTCACAAGAAAAGGTACGATCATTCTCTATGATTTCCTACTCGTCGTATAATATCTTTTGTTGGGCCTAATTATGGGCCGGTGTGGAGGCAAACCCTTAACTGGGCTTTAGCCCGTTGGGTAAGTTAAGGGTGAATGTCGAGGCCCGTGTGGAACCTATTTAAGGAGCACTTCGTCTCCTTGAGTAGGCCATTCAGAAATCCCTGAAGAACACACTAAGGCTAATCACGTTTTTGTGTCTGCTAAGTAGAATCCTCTGGATTCGAGGCGGTCGCCCCACACCGGATATTGTGTTTTTCAGGTCACCATCGTCAGGGAGCCATCCATCTTAGTGAAGGATCTTACTTGCAGAGACAGATTGTTCTTACCAACCAGCAAGGTGAACATTTGTTTCTTCACCTATAATTAAAATTACCCATTTTAACCATTTAAAAATTATACTAAACCCATTTTAACCCAGACCATTTCAACCCGACTCGTCCCGTAGCGACCCGGCCGGGCCTGGCAGCGACCCTGACCGTTTCAACTGACCTGTCCCGTAGCGACTCGGACCGTTTCGACCCGGCCAGGCCCGCTAGCGACCCGGACCGTTTCGACCCGAACGGGCCGGGTAACGACCCAAACCATTTCAACCTGACCCGTCCCGTAGCGACCCGGACCGTTTCAACCTGATCGGGTCGAAACGATTCGTGTTGCTAACAAGATTCGTCAGGTCGAAACGGTTCGTGTCGCTAACGGGCCCGGTCGGGTCGAAACAGTACAGGTCGCTACGGGACGGGTCAGGTTGAAACGGTCTGGGTCGTTACCAGGCCCGGTCGGTTCGAAACGGTCCGGGTCGCTACGGGGAGGGTACGGTCTGGGTCGTTGCCGGGACCGGTCTGGTCGAAACGGTCCGAGTCGCTGCGAGACGGGTCAGGTTGAAACGGTCCGGGTCGCTACGGGACGGTCAGGTTGAAATGGTCTGGGTCGTTACCGGGCCCGTTCGGGTCGAAACGGTCCGGGTCGCTAACGGGCCTGGCCGGGTCGAAACGGTCCGAGTCGCTGCGGGACAGGTCAGTTGAAACGGTCTGGGTCGCTGCAGGACGGGTCAGGTTGAAACGGTCCGGTCGCTACGGGACGGGTCAGGTTGAAACGGTCTGGGGCGTTACCGCACCCGGTTAGGTCAAAACGGTCCGGGTCGCTACCGGGCCCGTCAGGGTCGCTACGGGACGGGTCAGGTTGAAACGGTCTTGGTCGTTACCGGGCCCGATCGAGTTGAAACGGTCCGGGTCGCTACGAGACGGGTCAGGTTGAAACGGCCCGGGTCGCTACCTGGCCCGGCCGATTGGTTGAAACGGTCCGGGTCAGGTTGAAACAGTCTGGGTCGTTACCGAGCAAGGTCAGGTCGAAACGGTCCGGGTCGCTAGCGGGCCTGGCAGGGTCAAAACGGTCCGAGTCACTGCGGGACGGGTCAGGTTGAAACGGTCCGGGTCGCTACCGGGCCCGTACTGGTCGAAACGGTCCGGGTCGCTACCGGGCCCAGCCGGGTCGAAACAGTCCGGGTCGCTACAGGACGGGTCAGGTTGAAAAGGTCTGGGTCGTTACCGGGCCCGGTCGGGTCGAAACGGTCCGGGTCGCTACGGGACGGGTCAGGTTGAAACGGTCTGGGTCGTTGCCGGGACCGGTCGGGTCAAAACGATCCGAGTCGCTGCGGGACAGGTCAGTTGAAACGGTCCGGGTCGCTTCCAGGCCCGGCCGGGTCGCTACGGGACGGGTCGGGTTGAAACGGTCTGGGTTAAAATGGGTTTAGCATAATTTTTAAAGGGGTTAAAATGGGTAATTTTAATTATAGGAAATAAGTAAGTGGGTTAGGATGGGTATGTCAAAAAAAACAAATGGGTCAGGATGAGTATTTTTAGATAACCATATACAAATCTAAATTAAAACTCACCCAAGATGATGCATCATAGAAATCAATGTCAATAAAAACAAAAAAAATATATCTTTTCAATTTGTTGATAACCCCAGTCGGTTCAAAACCGTTCGGGTCGTTAATGAGACCGATCTCATCGAAACGGTTCGAGTCGTTAGCGGGTTTGATCGAGTGCAAACAGTCTGGGTTGTTGACCGGCCCGTTTGGGTTGAAATGGTCCGGTCGTTGACGGGCCTAATCGGGTCGAAACGATTCGTGTTGCTAACAAAATCGGTCAGGTCGAAACAGTCCGTGTCGCTAACGGGCCCGGTCGGGTCTAAACAGTACAGGTCGCTACGGGACGGGTCAGGTTGAAACGGTCTGGGTCGTTACCAGGCCCGGTCGGTTCGAAACGGTCCGGGTCGCTACGGGACGGGTCAGGTTGAAACGGTCTGGGTCGTTGCCGGGACCGGTCGGGTCGAAACGGTCCGGGTCGCTAGCGGGCTTGGCCGGTTCGAAACGGTCCGAGTCGCTGCGAGACGGGTCAAGTTGAAACGGTCCGGGTTGCTACCGGGCCCGGCAGGGTCGAAACGGTCCGGGTCGCTACGGGACGGGTCAGGTTGAAATGGTCTGGGTCGTTACCGGGCCCGTTCGGGTCGAAACGGTCCGGGTCGCTAGCGGGCCTGGCCGTGTCGAAACGGTCCGAGTCGCTGCGGGACAGGTCAGTTGAAACGGTCCGGGTCGCTGCCAGGCCCGGCCGGGTCGCTACGGGGCGGGTCGGGTTGAAACGGTCTGGGTCGTTACCGGGCTCGGCCGGGTCGAAACGGTCCGGGTCGCTACGAGACGGGTCAGGTAGAAACGGTTCGGGTCGCTACGGGATGGGTCAGGTTGAAACGGTCTGGGGCGTTACCGCACCCGGTTAGGTCAAAACGGTCCGGGTCGCCACCGGGCCCGTCCGGGTCGCTACGGGACGGGTCAGGTTGAAACAGTCTTGGTCGTTACCGGGCCCGATCGAGTTGAAACGGTCCGGGTCGCTACGGGACGGGTCAGGTTGAAACGGCCCGGGTCGCTACCGGGCCCGGCCGATTGGTTGAAACGGTCCGGGTCAGGTTGAACCAGTCTGGGTCGTTACCGGGCAAGGTCAAGTCGAAACGGTCCGGGTCGTTGGCGGGCCTGGCCGGGTCAAAACGGTCTGAGTCGCTAGCGGGCCTGGCCGGGTCGAAACGGTCCGAGTCGCTGCGGGACAGGTCAGTTGAAACGGTCCGGGTCGCTGCCAGGCCCGGCCGGGTCGCTACGGGACGGGTCGGGTCGGGTTGAAACGGTCTGGGTTAAAATGGGTTTAGTATAATTTTTAAAGGGGTTAAAATGGGTAATTTTAATTATAGAAAATAAGTAAGTGGGTTAGGATGGGTGTGTCAAAAAAAACAAATGGGTCAGGATGAGTATTTTTAGATAACCATATACAAATCTAAATTAAAACTCACCAAAGATGATGCATCATAGAAATCAATGTCAATAAAAACAAAAAATTATATCTTTTGCATTTGTTGATAACCCCAGTCGTTTCAAAACCGTTCGGGTCGTTAATGAGACCGATCTCATCGAAACGGTTCGAGTCGTTAGCTGGTTTGATCGAGTGCAAGCGGTCTGGGTCGTTACCGGGCCCGGCAGGGTCGAAACGGTCCGGGTCGTTACGAGACGGGTCAGGTTGAAACGGTCTGGGTCACTACGGGACGGGTCAGGTTGAAACGGTCTGGGGCGTTACCGCACCCGGTTAGGTCAAAACGGTCCGGGTCGCTACCGGGCCCGTCCGGGTCGCTACGGGACGGGTCAGGTTGAAACGGTCTTGGTCGTTACCGGGCTCGATCGAGTTGAAACGGTCCGGGTCGCTACGGGACGGGTCAGGTTGAAACGGCCCGGGTCGCTACCGGGCCCGGCCGATTGGTTGAAACGGTCCGGGTCAGGTTGAAACAGTCTGGGTCGTTACCGGGCAAGGTCACGTCAAAACGGTCCGGGTCGTTGGCGGGCCTGGCCGGGTCAAAATGGTTCGAGTCGCTGCGGGACAGGTCAGGTTGAAACGGTCCGGGTCGCTATCGCGCCCGTACGGGTCGAAACGGTCCGGGTCGCTGCCGGTCCCAGCCGGGTCGAAACAGTCTGGGTTGCTACGGGACGGGTCTGGTTGAAAAGGTCTGGGTCGTTACCGGGCCCGGTCGGGTCGAAACGGTCCGGGTAGCTACCAGGCCCGACCGGGTCGAAACGGTCCGGGTTTCTACGGGACGGGTCAGGTTGAAACGGTCTGGGTCGTTATCGGGCCCGGTCCGGGTCGCTACGAGACGGGTCAGGTTGAAACCGTCCGGGTCGCTACCGGACGGGTCAGGTTGAAACGGTCTGGGGCGTTACCGCACCCGGTCTGGTCAAAACGGTCCGGGTCGCTACGGGACGGGTCAGGTTGAAACGATCTGGGTCGTTATCGGGCCCGGTGGAGTCGAAACGGTTCCGGTCGCTAACGGGCCCAGCCGGGTCGAAACGGTCCTGGTCGCTAACGGGATTGGCGAGGTCGAAAGAGTCCGGGTTGTTAACCAACCCTATAGGGTCGATTTGGTCCGGTTTAAAATGAAATATTTCGGATCCCTTAAAATTTTATTTTTAAGTTAATTTTTTTTAAATTTGTTTTTTACTTTTTTTTTATTTTTTTTTTCTTTTTAAAATTTTAACTTTTTATTGTTATTTTAATTTTTTTTTAAATTTAATCTATTTTGATATGAACCTATCCTAATCTAAACCATCCAGACCCAAACCCATCATGACCTAACCCATCATAACCTATTTTTTTAATTTACCCTTCTTGACCCAAACCCATCCATCCTGACCCAAACCCATCCTGACCTATCAACCAACCCAACCCAACCTACCCATTTTGCCACCCCTAATTACAATCAATCATAAATTGTCACTTAATTCCATCACTAAATCATTAGTAGCATCCATCATAAGTGTATGTGTAGTGGGCGTTTTGCACATCCATAGCGCCGGGAACATCGCCCCCGCCAGCGCTATGGGAGCGTTATGGGGCAACCCGTTATGTACATAACGAGCGTTATGGCACAAAGGATGAGACTTTATATTATTATTATGATGATGAAGTTGTTGATGATGAAGACAATGGTGGATGTGATGTTGATGATGAAGACAGAGTGGGGTGTGTCTGTGAGTAAAGGAAGGAGACAAGGATGTATGGTTTGGTTCTTTTAATATTATTATTATTATTTAAATAAAAAATAATAATTAAGCAATGATTATTCAATCATTTATAAAGCCTTATGGAGCCCTTTCCCAGCACACCTTCTTTTCTCATAAAGCCCCATAAAACACCGCCTAATATTTTATTCCTCATAAAGCCACATAGAGCCCCTCGTTACACATGCCCTAACATTACATTTCATCACTTGATTTCTTTAATTATATATGAACTTAAATAAACTAAAAATCAATATTTTAAAAATATATAAAATTATTAAATATAAAAAACTAAATAAAATAAAAGAAAGTAAAGAACAAAATTTTGAGAAAATGTTATAAACATAGAAATGTGAGAATTTTCCATTTTTTTAAATAATGCAAAAAAAAAAAAAAAGAAAAAAAAGAAAAAAGATGTTTAAACTAAAGGGGCTTCTTATGTTAATTTATAAAAAAAGGCTTGTTATGTTAATTTGAAAAGTTGGAAGCATTAATTATTAATAATTATTTAAAATTTAAGGAATCGTGTAAAAAAATTGGTTTATCTTCTTTAATCCAGACTAGAAACTCACGCCCAAAACATCACCCCATGGTGGCGTGAAACCGACGTGACCCCTTGTGCGGGAGTATTTAGCCCGGCGTCGGGGGGGATGGTGGTTTGTTATTGGCGGGGAGCATGGATGGTTTAAATAAATGACCGTTGCATAACGTCTCTTAAAAAAGACAAAATTGCTCGAATGGTCCATGTCGTTTGCTTAGATTTCACTTTTAGTCCCTAACTTTCGAAAATTTCATCTGTAGTCCTCAACTTTTGGTGGTTCTTAACTCGGATAGTCCCTGGAGTAGATGGAGGTTAAATAATCCAGTTAAGTGGGTACGGTACCGATCTCACCCCTAGCTAGAAACACTACGATTTTTAGTTAATAGATAAGTGAAAGGTGATTTACATAAGCCCAGGGAAAACCAAAATAGAGCAAACATGTAACCAAAACACAAAACTACAGAAGTCAAGCGACTATATAATAAGGTTATGTCACTGGCTGATATGTACTGGATTTTTAGTTATCAGTAGCGGGTCTTTTGGCTGCATTTCTGGTTTCTGTGAATAGAACGAAGTATGTTAAAAACTAATGTGTTGTGATAACACAGATTGACAAATTGTTGTATACCTTCGGTGTTAAATAGCTCGCGCTTTGCAGTTGCGTCTTTCTTTTTTCGTTGACAGACGGGTTGGCAGGAGCAGGAGTTAAAGGTGTTGGTGTTGCTAAAGTTGGGTTGATGCTACTGGAAGTGGCGTCTGTATTTTGGTGCGGGTGCAGGCATACGACATTCTTTACTGTGTAATTTGGTAAGCCTGTTCGATCATCTTTTTGTGCTCTGACTGTAAACTGGATGTGATGGGCATAAATCTTGCGTACGAGTGTATGAGGATCATCTTAGGTGAACATTTGTTTGCATGGGATTTCAAGCAGTTGTGTAGCACCTTTGTCAAAGATGGTGGCGTTCAAGATATATGTCTTATCGTCAATTGTGACGGTACCTAGGGAAAACATATGAAAGTCAAGTGTCAGTAGCGGAACGTTCTGTCCGAGTAAAACAACCATTCAAGAAGCAAAGCCGAATAAAGGGTATAACAACACAATAACCCAACCATTTCTAATAAACCTAAAATTGATTGCAAAACAACTGGATACATATAAGAAAAGCAAAAGAGGTGGGATCAGTCTAAAAAAAAAAAACAAACAACGAGTTGCTTACATGAAGTTAGTGTCATCCAAGTTTCCATGAACGAGGCAAAACCATTTTTCATAAGCCTGGTAGCTTTTTTCTCGACATTTGAGGCATATGGTGTAATACCATGTTTTGTCAATATGCGCATGCATGATGGAGCCGTTAATTATGAAGTTTTTCCCTGTAATATAAAGCGAGTATAGATTAGATGATGTTTTGACATGTATTGAAAAATGACAGCGCACAAACATACCGTGACTGCATTGTCGGGCATCTGTTTCAGATCAATGATAGAGGTGGTGTTTTCTATGGATGGGATGATTACAGGATTTGTAAGGTCCATACTGGTGTACTTGTTGTAAAGTAGGTTTTTGGGTAAAATATTTATGGTAAAAATAATAGAACTGGGAAAGCATAACTCACATTGTTTTAAGCATTTATGTTTCCATGATTTGGGGTGCAAGGTACATATGTTGCCCTTGTTGTTTGTAGCTGCAAGTAAGCTTTACAAAATGAAGGTGCTAAGTTGGTAAACAGATATAAGTGTGTAAGCACAAGTCATTGAAAAGGCACTTGTAAGTCGCTTAGCCTTCAAACTTGTGAATGTTATGAATACAGGTGCTGGTGCATTTTCAATTTGTTGGCGATCAAATCTCTCTGGGTGTGTGCATACTTATTTCCATGCAGCGATTGTAGTATCTTGGTTGCTGAGTAAAAAGCATAATAAGTTGCTGATATGTGTATGGTGGAACAACAACTGGGGTGTTATGATAGTTACCTGATGTCTCTCAAAGTTAGAACAACATATGGTTGTTTTTTTACGGTCATTTTGAAATCAATGGGAAGGTAAACAATTCCAGCAGCTGGATATCAGGCAGACGTTTGTCAAAAGAATTTTGTACTATGCATTCTCACATGAATATCCTTTGATGAATGTATTAGGGGTTGGAAACTATGAAGACCAATGACCCTCTGGCAAACCTTCGTAAAGGTCTTCAGAGTTTCCATGGGAAGGTAAACATACTTGAAATCAATGGGAAGGTAAACATACTTGAAATCAATAGGAATGTAAACATACTTGAAATCAATAGGAAGGTAAACATATATAACATTCTCTTCTTCCAGGTTGCCTTCAGTTGTTGTCAGAGAGATATCTGTCAACGATGAAGGCAACATACTTGACATCAATGGGAAGATAAACAATCCTCATCCACAATGTTCTTACCTATAGCTACCAACCATCCGGTTGTTTTCAGGTTGCCTTCATCGTTGACAGATAATGAGATTTGGTGTTAGATCATAAGCAAAAAGGTAGACCACACCACTGTTAGTGAACCCTGTGTTGGATGGAAAGTGTCTTCGGCTTAAATGTCTTAGTGAAGTTGAGTTGGAGCAATCCCTGTGTTGGATGGAAAGTGTCTTCGGCTTAAATGTCTTGTTGAGTTGAGTTGGAGCAATGTCGATAAAAGTTGGTGGTTATTATTTTGTTTTTTAATTTTTATAATTTTTTACAATAATTATATTAAAAAAATAAAAATAAAAAATCAATCCAAAACACAAAATTTACCACAAAAATAAAAGCTGGATTCCAAGCGCCTCGCTTAGGCCAAAGCGAGGCGCCGGGGTCAAATCAGAATAACTTACCTCGGACCGAGGTAGTTAAAAAAGTAACCAAAGCGCCTCGCTTTGGCCAAAGCGAGGCGCTTGGTGGGGGGAGGGGGGGGTTAATATCACCACCCTTTAAGTTATGGAGCTAAGTTGGTATGCAAGCCTCACATCATATATATATTATTTTTTTTAAAATAATATATATATATATATAATAAATACTATTTAATATATAAAATGTTCAACCCAAATATTTTGTAACTTATCTACAATGCTCAGTTCGTCTAGTGTCCGTTACGGACCCAATCGCATATTCACCCAATAACAATTAATTAAAATTAACTCCAAATAATTTCACATATACACATAATTGCAAATAATATCAACCGAGTTATTATACAAATATTTGTTTTGTTGTTTCACCAATGTTCGGGGTCAGTTATTCGTATGTATGTCTTGATAATTCACCAGATTATCTGCTCGTGTTTGTTCGTGCCGTTTCCCATATATTTGACCAATTTAATTCCTCTGAATTAAACTAAATATATAAAAGTTAACCAAGTTAAATAGTAAATGTTTGTAGAAAGTTAACCCGAATTTGCCGGGTTTCACATGAAGTTAAAAAAAAAAGCAAAACAGGGATACCAGAAATCATGATGCGTGCTGTTTGTAAAAATATTTCTGTATGTCGATGTATAAAGGTTGTTATTGTACATTGTATTTAAGAACAACTAATAACAAACAATCGCAGAAAATGGCGACGTCTTCTGAATGGACCTTGGCCACGCACGGAAAAAAAAAAACACCAGTGGCGGTAAAAAATGGAAAAAACCTATGTAATCTAAAAAAACACCAACAGCTGAGCACAGCTTGATACCCATAGTCAATGACAATGCATCATCATCAAACAATCAGACTGCTGATTACGACATTCAAGAACAGAACACCACCACCACCAATGAGAGACATATGTTTTACTTACTACCAAAACAGAGAGACATATGTACATAAATACACACATGAATACACATATATATAAATGAATACATACAGGAAGAAAGTAGTTGTCTGAATCGTTTTGTCTGGAAGAACACAAACATACGACATCCAAATCTGCATTCAAGTAGCATGTTTTAAGAATGGTAATAGTAAGTGAAACGGGCTAAAATAAGTGCAATTCCTTTTTTTTTTAGGATAAGTGCAATTCCTTTTTTTTAGGATAAGTGCAACTCCCTTTTAAAGCTAAGAATTATGATATTCAATATAACGATTAGGTACGTGTACACAGTTAGAAGCAGCAACGGAAGCAGTAAACCATGGAGAGTATGTACAAAAACACACATATACATACACATGTATAAGTGCATACATATAGGAAGAAAGTAGGTGTCTGAATCGTTTCGTCTGGAAGAATGCAAATATACGACATCCAAATTTGTATTCAAGTAGCATGTTTTAAGAATGGTGACAGTAAGCGAAACATGTTAAAATAAGCGCAATTCCCTTTTTTAGGATAAGTGCAACTCCCTTTTAAAGGTAACAATTATAATATTCAATATAACGACTACGTATGTGTACACAGTTAGAAGCAACAACGAAAGCAGTAAAACATGGAAAGTAGGCACAAAAACACACACACATACACACACATACACACACATGTATAAGTGCAAACATACAGGAAGAAAGTAGGTGTCTGAATCGTTCCATCTGGAAGAATGCAAATATACGACATCCAAATTTGTATTCAAGTAGCATGTAATTAACCTTTAAACATAAAAATTACCATGTTCAATGTAACGGCTACATACGTGAACATAGCTACAATCATCAACGAAAAGACCAAAACGCGGGAAAATAGTTTCCAACAAAACATTCGATTATGTGTTGACTTTATTTGTGGTAAACATAACGATTATGATGTTCAATGTAAAGGGCACATAGATGTACATAGTTAGAATAACCAACGAAAGAACGAAAACATGGGAAAATAGTTTCCAACAAAACATTTGATTATTTGTTTAATTTATTTGTATTTCATGTCATATTCAAAACCAAAGCGTTTGGAGCTTTTCTAGGATAAGTGCAATTCCAAGATAGTTTCCAACAAAACATTCGATTATCTGTTGACTTTATTTGTGGTAAACATAACGATTATGATGTTCAATGTAACGGGCACATAGATGTACATAGTTAGATGTACATTGTTGTTGTTGTAGTTAGAATCACCAACGAAAGCACAAAAACAGGGGAAAATAGTTTCCAACAAAACATTCGATTATCTGTTTAATTTAATTGTATTTCATTTCAGATTCCAAACCAAAGCGTCAAGAGCTTTTCTAGGATAAGTGCAATTCCCTTTTAAACATAACAATTATGATGCTCAACGTAACGCCCACGAAAGCATGAAAAGTAGTTTCCTTCAAAAATTTCCATTATTTGTTTACTTTAACTGTATTAAACATAACAATTATGATGTTCAATTTAACGGGCACATATGCATATGTAGTTAGAATCACCAACGAAAGTACGAAAACACGGGAAAATAGTTTCCAACAAAACGTTTTGTTTTGGTAAAAAATTATCTAATAAAAATAACTTTGTATTCCAAATTAGTTTATGTGAGGTAGAGTGCTAAATGTGTAGAAATATGTTTGTAAACCAATAGTATTCTGAAGATGGTGTATTAGGATGTTAAAGAAGCAAAAGTATAACAATTATGATCAGGATGGCTTAGGTTAGTTTCGGGATGGACAGTTATATCCTCAGGATGGACAGGTATATCCTCAGGATGGAACTGCTAGGGATGGATAAATAAAGTATTAAACAAGAGAAACAACACACGATCTACGAGGAAAGCCCTTGATCAGTTGTAGATCGCCGGCATAAAACCTCGGGAGGAGTCTAGGCCCCTGCCTTGTTTGTTAATATTAATGTGGTAAAAAGATACAACTTTGGATGAGTATTTGGACGAGTGTACAATGATTACAATGATTGTGCAAGTGTTCGTGATCAGCTGAGTGTATATGTGTAGCTATAGTGTGAGCAATGTGTCCTATACTCGTCCAATACCCCCATTTATATAGTACATGAAATAAACAAACAATCCCATGAAACTCGCTAAGTAGTTAAGTTCTTTGAAGTCTTCTCATGACCGTTGTAGTTGTTTCATCTCAGGTGAACGTTGCAACAACGGTTTCTCCTTATCTAGTTTAATGTTTCAGCTGTTTCCTCTTTTGTCGCCGATATTAAATGTATATCGGTTACAGTTTTGACTATGTCTTCCATCTTGACCATGAGTTGTACTTCTATCTTTGACTTCTCTAATTGAGGATGATAATATAGTCGTTACCAAGCATGTAAATCCATATTATAACTTATTTGTACCTGCAATCATACATAGGAGAGTCAACTCGTTAGTTCATTCTCAGGATGTGCACATGCTAAAATACTGTCACATCCTGAAGTTAGTCAAGTCCTTCAGCATCCTGAGGATGGTACATTAGGGATGTGAGGCAAAACCATCCTGAGGATTTTTACCCTTAACACGTTTGATTATTTGTTTAATGTATCTGTATTTCACGTCAGATTCAGAACCAAAACATCCGGCAAAGAACTACAACTACTTTTCCACGACAACTATAACAACTAAACCACCCACATGTAGCCTTCCCCTACCAGTTACCTAACTCGCGGCACGAATCAGCAGCACAAAGACTCTAAAAACAAAACAACCTAAGTCCAACGAATGACTAACTGTTAGGAAAAAAAACCGATGAACACTACAAATAACCATGGATTCAAAGTTCTGATTTACCCTTGACCCCTTTATGCCAAATTTAGTTTTACAAGCTTCCAACCTCATTTGATATATCATCTAGAGTAACAGAAGTATTCAAGAACTGCAGTTTGTGAGTATTCAAGAATCCATATTTCTATACAGCCCATACCAACACGTTACTTAATAAAAAATGCAAGCATTAATTTTTTTTTCACAAATCAATTTCACGTAACCTAACAATCCCACAAATAGAATTCAAGAAGCACACAAATAAAATTAAGAGAAACAGATTCAGAAGCCAAGCATCAGGTAAACAGCAACAACTACCTTTCCACGACAATTAGAACAAATAAAACACCTACAGCCTGCCTTCCCCTACCAATTACCTAACCGACGAAACGAATGAGCAGCACAAACACTCTTAAAACCAAACAACCTAAGTTCATCAACCACAACACAATGATCGAACCGACGACCAACACAAATAATGAGGAAACATCATAATTGCATTTGTTTCTCAACATGGTCTAACATAAGTAAAAAAATAAAATAAAGAGAACACGTACCTGCATCCAATACTGTTGCAGAGATACCTGATTAAAGGGAAAAAAGAAAGACAATAGATGTTAGCCGAAGAAAAGCATTGCCAGCTGAATTAAGCGTTCGAGACATTTAATCGAACAACTGGCGGGCTAAAAAAGTGAAGCCTTTCAGACATTTAATCTGGAACAAACATCCGGTTTTGAGTCGATGATGACTAATATTTGGGTAAAATGTTGCCACCTGATTTTCGAAAACACAACCAGACACAACTTAGAAGAGGCCGGAGACATGAGAAAAAAAGATTACCTGGAACAAAGGTCTGACAAATGTGGAGAGGAAATAGTTCAGAGTTATTGCGTGCATGCAGGAGTCGAGGTTATCCCTGGGAAAAGGTATTTATGTGACGGGAATCAGCGAGTCAATGCACATGTGTGGGCTGAAGGTGTGAACACGTGTTAACAGCAGGGAGAAAATGAGGCAGCAAAAAAAAAAGGTGCACCAATATTACTCTGGAGGGAGTCGAACCTGAGTGCAATCTGTATCAAGTCAACAACTCACCCAACAGGGCTGGACAATACATTGTAACCGTATTCACAAACAATGTTTATAAACAATATATAAAACCGTGGGAAAAAAACATTATTCATGAGAGTTGTAAAACTAACATATAGGTATTAATGTATATTATGATGATAAGTGAACCAAACCGTATTCTAGAAAATACGCAGCGTGCCCTGCTCCATGGCTTCGTGCTGCTAAGTACTGGCCTACCACATGTTCGTCTCTCACTCTCACCTTCAAAACTCCTATTCTAAACTCTGTTTTTTTGCTTTTCCTTATATTTTGATGTGTCTTTATGTAACAGGACGTCTAGACAATGTGTATGGAGAACGCAGCCTCATCTTTACTCTTCAGCCACCACAGGAGTATTAAGAGAAAGCCGAAGCTATTGCTTAAGTGAGCTATAAATCGCCACCTTTGCTTCAAAGTTCAGGTTAGTGAACGCAAATGGAAATTAATGATCCGTATGACTTAGTTTACGATTGGTATATTTTCTACTTTAATCATTTTTATTAAGTATGGTTTATTTTATTTTATTTTAGGTTTTGGGTACAAGGTGATGTTGGCGTCAAGTGAGGACACTAATGCTGATGATGGATGGAATACAAGCATACATTGGTGTATATATGTTGTACAATGGTGTATATATGTTGTAACATGGGTGAATATATGTTGTACATGGGTGTATATAAATATGTTATATGTTGAGTTTTGATAACTATTCAAGAATCTGTATTTTTTTATGGTTTACACAAGTCTATAAACATGTTATACGTTAGTGTACATTAGTTTTATTTTACAATTTACAAACAAAATACGAAACAATATTAAGTTTCCTTCTGGTGCTTTTGTGACCTACATTAGTGTATTTCTCATTATACATTTGTGTACATAAGCAACATGATAACACCAAGCACCACTTATGTATATATTGTGAATTCAACATAGAATAAATCCATTATGCATATTAAAGATAGGCATACACACGTGTACCATACTTGTACGAAACAATACACCAATGAATATACACATATGTACCCGAGTAATTATACAACGTTATCATGAAGACCCTTGAATATACACATATGTATAACCTATATGTACATCTATGTATACACAAGTATACATTTGATCATTAATACTCAAAATATACAAACTCGTATATAAAGATGAAAACCATACTAGATTTCATTATATACATATGTACATATCCTTAGTCTGGTGATAAAAAATGTACATCCATGTATAAAATGTATAAACAAAGTGTCTTCAAAGTTTGGAAACTCAATTAGGTAATCTGATGTGTTGGAAACTTAATTAGGTCATCTGATTTGGACACACATATACATTGGTGTATATAATGTAAGTTAAATACATCAGTGTACACCATAATAGCTTCATATGGTTTAACATCATCTGGTACAATTGGCGTCCAATATCTCATTCTACGTGTGTATATTCTTACCACAGTTAGAACATTAGAATGCTGTATAATCATTTAACTACTATGATACACCTGTGTATATTCATTACAACATTTAGAACATTAGATTACTGTACAATCATTTAACTACTATAATACACCTGTGTATATTCATTACCACAATTGAAACATTTGACTACTGTATAATCATTTAACTATTATAATACACCTATGTATATTCATTACCACAATTGAAACATTTGATTACTGTACAATCATTTAACTACTATAATACACATGTGTATGTTCATTACCACAATTGAAACATTTGATTACTGTACAATCATTTAACTACTATAATACACAAATGTATAATGAGTAATGCACTAATGTAGGTCATAAAAGCACTAGAAGGAAACTTAATATTGTTTCGTATTTTGTTTGTAAATTGTAAAATAAAGCTACTGTACACTAACGTATAACATGTTTATAGACTTGTGTAAACCATCAAAAAAATACAGATTCTTGAATAGTTATCAAAACTCAACATATAACATGTTTATATACACCCATGTACAACATATATTCACCCATGTTACAACATATATACACCATTGTACAACATATATACACCCATGTACAACATATATACACCATTGTATGCTTGTATTCCATCCATCATCAGCATTAGTGTCCTCACTTGATGCCAACATCACCTTGTACCCAAAACCTAAAAAAATAAACCATACATAATTATCCAAATAGTTTTCTTGATCAGAATTATAACACTTGATAGATTTCAATCATAAAACAAAACGTAAATGATTGTTATTCACATTCTCATAAACTTACCTATATAACATGCATTACAATAATATACACCAATGTATAGTATATATGTTAGTGCCACTACAAATCAACGTATATTCTCAATTTATAAAGTGCCACTACAAATTATGTTACCCATTTATAAATACAAAGTGTACACATCCAAGAAATAATATTTGTTTTACAATATTAGCTAGCCAGCTGTTCTCCTATGACCCACCAAAAAAATGTCTACACTTTTTTATATAGCAAAGTAATATGTTGTGTATGCTTCATCACGCAACATAAACAAATGTTATATTTGAACAACCACACCATTATACACTAGTGTATAATAACAACACAATTAAAACTACACTGATTGCACATTCAACGCCTTTAACTGAAACCCTAAAATTAAATTCAGACTCCTCAAACACTAAGAACACACATTCGATTCAACCATGTAATCAACCAAGGCATACAACGGTTATAAAAATAAGAGTAAATCATAAATCAATAATTATTGTATTGATCTTTAACAACAGTAACCAAAATCATTCGATTCAAATATTCGTTGAAAGGTTCATACCTTTTTCACCTTTGGGTATTGCAATTGGCAACTAAACCAAAATCGACAGTTCATGGAGATAAGATATGGAAATCAATGGATTGGGATGAATCGTGTTTTGATTCTATGAATTGATTTGGAGATTGAATTGGGTGAGCTTTTTAAGGAAACAAAAAATAACTAATTTGATTATGAAATATAATTAAAGAAAATGATAATTATTTAAATGTTTAATTACACTCTTACCCTTATGATCAAGATTGAAGATGGATGGTCCAGATTGGTTCCTAAGTTCCTAACTAGGGTATTTGATCTTATATATATATATATATATATATGCATATGTGTTCGATTGGAGGGTACAAAGTTTTGAGTTGAGTTATCGGCAGAGAAACAAATTTGATGATTTTGTAATTCGTTATTTAGATGGATAAGTCGTTTTTTAGTTTAATTATGAAATCTCATGGTTACACCAACTAATTATTTATTTCCAAAATTAACATGTGTCGCCCTTTTTTAAACAAATATTTAACTGTTTGTAGAAATATGGATAACTTGTTGATGATATGTATTCTTTGTTTTTCCTTCACCAGGTTACATCTTTACTCAACTCCCAGACAAGTCACAATTTTGGTTGGTCTCTGTCTATCATTATATGTCTCCATTTTGGTGAAGGTTATACTCTCCGGACACACTCATTTCCCCGTTGTGAACATCTTTATGATTATCTCAACCATTGCTCTTATCATGGCTTTCCTGGATCTCTGTGCTTTGTTTTGGATGTATGAACGTTTAGGAAACCCAAACTCCTCTCATCATAACACCTACCTTTGCTTGTACAAGATCCTAGAAGTTGCTTGTTTCATCTTGTGCGCTCTTGTATTTCTTTTTTCGCTTTTGCCGCTGATAATAATCCTTATCCCACACCCTCATCCCTAGGGGCGGATGTAGCATAGAAACAGGGGGATCGACATCTGTTACCCCTCCCACCCCCAACACCAGAATCACCACCACCACCATTTGATAGTTTGTAATGTTTTGCTTAGGCCTGTAAACGAACCGAACGTTCATGAACTGTTCATGAACTTTTCGGTGGGAAGTTCGTTTATGTTCGTTTAATTAAACGAACGAACATTAACACATGTTTTGTTCGTTCATTTATGTTCATGAACGTTCGCTTATGCTCGTTCATTTATGTTCGTTTATTTTTGTTCGTTTAATTAAACTTTACTATATTTTTATTATTTATTTCCCTTTTGTTAAGTAACCTTAATTCATATTATATTATATACAATATATTTGATATGTTCTAAAATTTAATCCTAACCCTAACATTCTAATCATATCAACTTCTCTCCATATGTCACAGGCCCACCTCCCTTCTTCTCCACACTCCACAACCCTACTAATTTAAATTTTGTTTTGGTTGCATTGTGATGTATTATACTTGGTTGAATTGTGATGATTCATTATTAAACTTGTTTTTTATTGTGTTCGTTTATGTTCGTTTGTGTTCGTTTATATTGATCATCTGTGTTCGTTTATGTTCATGAACTGTTCGTTTAGGTTTTAAATGAACGAACATAAACGAACACGAACACGGCAAATTTCTTAATGAACGAACACGAACACAAATATGTGTTCGATTATGTGTTCGCGTTTGTGTTCGTATTCGGTTAAAGTTAAATGAACATACACGAACATGCCTGTGTTCATTCGGTTCGTTTTACAGGCCTAGTTTTGCTTGTCGGTTTTGTTGTGCTATATTTGTTGAGGTGATTGTTGCAAGTGTTTTAAACTGTTGTAAGAAGTTATGCGTTACAATAAACTTGATGTATTAAAGTGTTATGCATTTATGTATTAACTAGGTTACAGTCCCATGGGTACCCACGGTTCACCCAAAAGTAAAATGAAAAAAAAAAAGTAGGAAAATAAGAATTGTATTACGCAATTTGTTTTGGTTACTAAATGTTTGATAATGCAATATGTATTAATTTTGATGTTAAATGCAAAATTTCATCTAACAGTTTAATGTAACGAAATGATGGATATATCGAGTAAGTAAAATTTAATTTGATAACTGCAAACTACATAGCATACTATCACAATATCACACATTACATCATTTAGGTAATATCTATATTCTAATCATAACTAAGCTTAAGCATAGAACACTTATCATTTAGTTGGGGCTTAACGAACTTCAAGCAATATCACACATTACATCATTTGGGTAATATCTATATTATAATCATAACTAAGCTTAAGCATAGAACACTTATCATTTAGTTGGGGCTTAACGAACATCAACCAATGGTCCATTTTCATTACTTCAATCAAAATCTTCCAAGTCTTGCTGATTGATAGCTGATTTTTCACCTTCGAAGTTGTTATCATTGTCATCACGATCCTCAGAGTGCAGCTCATTTTCAATAATTTATGAAAACCTCCACCATTGTATTCCATATTTGTGTTCTACATAACATATAGTTGTTGTAAAGATATGGATACGGTGGCAAGTAAATCAAGAAAAAATCCTTAACCCACTTACTTGAATGGGTAGCTTAAATTTTACATGTTATATCTCCAATGGTTCAAACCAATTACATAGCTAAAAAACAACTAATAAGAAAATGGGTCCAGTGTCACATGCTGTAATATAAATTTCCTATATTTTATTAAAAAAATGGACACCAAAAGGATCAACCCCAGACCCATTTCAACATGTAGCCAAAATGACCCATTGTACACACACTTTAGGCAACTTTTGACATGTTACAAAAAGCCGCCAAAAAAACGTCATTATTTAAACTGTGTAAATATAGTACTTAATAATTAAAAATCATAATCAATCATTCAAATCAATGACATTAAAATAATCCACGTCTGAAATTGCCTTACCCATTATATAAAAATTATTATTAACATCTTAAAATTAGCACACTTATTGAAATCAAGATGATGATTATCGTTTAGTGACAATTGATTAAAGGAACGTCGTAATATCAAAAAGAAAGTCAGTCAACAATGTTAAATGAAATTCGTAATATTAGTAACATCAATAAATAAGATTAAAAATCTTAATAAATAACATTAAAATCATAATCAATCACTCAAACCAATGACATTAAAATCATCTGCGTCTCAAATTGCCTTACCCATCATATACAATTTATTATTGACACCTTTAGTAATCATTATTAGTTGTGATTGAAGTAATATAATTCTTTAACAGAAAGTAACATTTTGAAAATTTATATTATCATTTAATTTCGTTGTTAAAATTGGTATGCCGATTATATGATTTTATTATTTGTTAAGGTTTATATAGTATTGTTGTGTCTCGAACAATTCTACAAAATCGGAAATACTGTGCTTCGACTGACGTGATCGAGTAGGAATATTTATTTATATATTTGAATTATAAAAAATGGAAGGATTGGTAATTGACGTGAATTGGTCCACAACGCTTAAAATTAGCACAATCAAACTCAAAGACATAAAGTCAAAGAATTGACCTCAATCAAATTAACAAAAACGTAAAAAGTTATTAATCAGATTGGGTCAACAATATTAAAATTAAGGTCATAATATTAGTAATTGCATTGAAAATTATCTTGAATACATTATATATTTTAGGAAACTGTTAAATAGATTTAAATTATATTTATTATTAAAAGAATAATAAAAGTGTAGGAAAATAAATGTACACTCCTATCTTCAAATTATATTTAAATTATAAACTGTTAAATAGATTTAAATAAATGTTTAAAGGAAAGTCGTATATGTTTTAAAAAATATCGTTTCATGACAATTGATTAAAGGAAAGTCTTTGAATTATAAAAAATGGAAGGATTGATAATTGACGTGAATTGGTCAACAACGCTTAAAATTAGCAAAATCAAACTCAAAGACATACAGTCAAAGAATTTACTTCTATCAATTTAACAAAAACGTAAAAAGTTTTTACTCAGATTCGGTCAACGATATTAAAATTAAGGTCATAATATTAGTGATAACATTGAAAATTATTTTGAATACATTATATATTTTAGGAAACTGTTAAATATATTTAAATTATATTTATTATTAAAAGAATAATAAAAGTGTAGGAAAATAAATGTACATTGTTATCTTCAGATTGTATTTAAATTATAAATTGTTAAATAGATTTAACATTGTTAAATAGATTTAAATGAATGTTTGAAAGAAAGTCGTATATGTTTAAAAAATATCGTTTCATGACAATTGATTAAAGGAAAGTTGTAATATCAAAATTAAAGCCGGTCAACAATATTAAAATGAATTTCGTAATATTAGTAATATCAATAAATAATGTTAAAAATCTTAATAAATAACAACCAAATCATAATCAATCATTCAAATCAATGACATTAAAATCATCATAAATAACATTAAAACTCTTCATAAATAACATCAAAATCATAATTTAAATTTCAAAATCAATGACATCTTGTGGTGCAGCCTTAGTAACAAACATTTTGTGCTGGATTGAACACCATTTGAAAACACAATAATCACAGTAAACCTTTACAAAAGCATTATGTATAGAAAATTTAGAATGTGTAACTAATTATAAAATAAGATTATTGTAAACATAAATGTTGAATATGCAAATAACAAACCTAGCGACTTGAGAAACAATTTCTGCACGTAATATTAGTATTAGTATTAGTTAGTATTAGTAATTAGTAATATATTCGTAAAAATAGTAATAGAAAAATTTAATTTGGTTAATAAAATATAAATGTGATTAAAATTAAAAATCGTAATATTAGTTTTAGTATTAGTAATATATTCGCGACGTTAAAAAAAGTAATATATTCGTAAATTAATTCGGTCAATAATATATAAATGAGCTTAAAAATCGTTATATATAACATTAAATTCGGTCAATTATTATTAATGACATTAAAACTCATAATAAATAACATTAAAAAAATGAATAAATCCTATTAATTGCAGCAAGACCAATAATAATTCATAAAGATAGATTAAACATAATTTCGTAGTAATATTAATATAAATAAATGAGATTAAAAAAATATAATAAATAATATTCAATTCGGTCAATTATTATTAATGTCAATTAGTATTTGTAATATATTCGGTCAACAATACTATTTTGACGAATAGTAAATCTAAAATCGTAATATTAGTATTAGCTAGTATTAGTAATTATTAGTAATTAGTAATATATTAGGAAAAATAGTAATAGAAAATTTTAATTCGGTCAATAAGATATAAATGAGATTAAAATTAAAATCGTAATATTAGTTTTAGTATTAGCAATATATTCGATATTTAATTCGGTCAATAAGAAATAAATGAGATTAAAATTAAAAATCATAATATTAGTATTAGTATTAGTAATATATTCGTAAATTATTTTTGTCAATTCAGTCAATAATAAATAAATGAGCTTAAAAATCATAATATATAACATTAAATTCGGTGAATTATTATTAATGTCATTAAAACTCATAATAAATATCTGTTGGATCAGTTTCTTGTTTTAACAGGTTCTTATCATGAACACTTGTATTTTTAAACTATCAAAGTGATTTGCACAACGGATTATAAGTTAAGTGTTCAAGTTAAAGATGTACTTTTAAACAGTAGTAAATACTCCCCCTTGAGTTATGAAACTAAAGCAGTAAGTGAGAATCTAAAACAGTTAATGAATAAAACAGTAAATGCTTCAATGATTCTCAAATATGATGGAAATAATTACAGAAGGAATGTCTAAAATAGTGGGATGAACCCATCTATTTATAGACTAAGTGTAAACGTACAAGAGAAGTATTGAAGCAATATAATAAGTAGAAATACTACAACAGGTTGTAGCATTGGTACTTGTACAAAAGATCTAAGAATACTAATATTTAACTAAACTACTAAAGTTCAAAGGTGGTGGGAAGCTTCTATCAAAACATCTGATGAGTGACAAACTACTGATGAGTAGTTTGTTTTCAGCAGTTCTTCAGTTGACTTGTCTGGTTTGACTTCAGAACCTCTTATCATTACTCTACAACACTTGATGTTTTTCTTCTTCAGCACTTTGAATCTTGTTCTTCAGCAGTTTCCATACTTAGCATTTTTGGCAGAATAGGAATTAGACTAAGGCTTGCAAAAGTGGTTTCTTCAATCCTTTTTGTCCTTACAATCTCCCCTGGATTGATGAAGCCAAAACCTTATCTAATCCTTTATTCTCTTTTTCTGCCATCAAGCATCTTCCAAATTTCTCTGAACATGGAAGTCTTGAGTTGTTGCAGTTGTTCATTAGTGAGAGATCCTTGTTCTGGTTTAAGATGTTGGATTGTGAGCAGGTCTTTTGTAGATAGTTTCTTCAGTTCAGTTATAGACTTGAAGACCTTTCTTGAACGATCTCTTCTTGTGATCAATACTGAGTTTGAATCAGTAAATGACCATTTCACTATATTCACTTTAGATTGGTCAAAGTCTAAAGTGTAGGGGACCAAGCTGGTCTCCTGGGTTGATCCCGAATGAGGAATGTTTTCTACTTCAGTGACCTTCAGGTGGGATTCTCTTCCTTCTTCAGCATGCACAACATCAGGTATGTTAAAGGTAGGGAGATGATCTTCAGTGATTACCTTAGTGTGCTTTTTGTCTGTTATTGTATGTTGTAATTGGTATGCAAATGTGGAAGGATCCCTGAATTATGTCAGCAGAGGCTTTTCTTCAACCACAAAGTCTCCTTGTACCACTGTATTGCCTTCCAGCAATACCATTTTGAAATCAGTCTTTATGGTCTCCTCTGGCTTCTTTCTGGTAGCAGGCTTTGATGTTGATTGTCTTGCACCAGAAGTTTTGAACTTCTCTGGATTTGCAGCCTTATTAGCCTTGAATCTTTTATAAGTGTCATATAATGTATCTTCTCTCCATTTTGATACTGAAGCTTTTGAACCAAATCCATTGGCTACCAACTCTTCTATGACCTCAGCTCTCTTTGCCTTTCTTTTTTTTTTTTTTTTTTTTTGTGGCAAGCTTGTCAGATACAATCTAAGCTCTTCTTGTCAATTCATCCATAGAGAGCCCTTTGAGTGAGTATTTATTTGTTTTGCTGTTCTTGGTGATATATGTCATCAGTTGTTGTCTTTTATCCTCTGCAGCAACTCTTCTAACTCACCCAACCTTTCTTCATATTTCTCAAGCTTTTAATTGTAGCTTAAGTCATCCCTTGCTTCTAGGCTGTCCCAAATCTTATCTTCCTTGGCCTTTTTCTGAGCTGCTTTCAAACTCTTCTCCAAAAGTTCTTTTGACATTGATATAGGAGCATGGTTTAAGACAGTTGCTTGAGTGGGTGCAGGCCTTGGAATGTCAGTTGGAATGTCTTCAGTTACCTTAGAAAACTGTTCTGTTTGAATGTAGGAAGTGTTAACTACTGAAGTGTTGATCAGGCTATCAACTACTGAAGGATTGTCTTCAGTACTTTCTTGGACTTCAGCAGATTCTTCAATTTGGCCTTGGGACTTCTCAGCTGCTTCTTTAGCTTCTTTAAGGAGCCTTTCTTGATGTTCGTTTTGTTTTTGGGCATCCTTTTGTTGTTGTGCCTCTTCTGCCTTTGTACTGGCTTCAAGTGACACTGTTGGTCCCTTAATCTTCTCCCCCTTTTTGGCTTCATCCACTTCTGGAAACCAAACAGGTAAAGAAGTTACACCAGATAATTTAGCAAGTTGTCTTGTGTTGTTGTCTATCTTCTTTGACAGCTCACTAATTTTGTTGTTTATCATCTCAAATTGAGTGTTGGTCTGCAACTCCAAAGCAGTTGTAAATGATTTGAGATGTTGAGAGATTAGGGTGTTCATCATCTGGTATAGGGGACTAGCTGGGCTGCATAGGTGGTTCAAGTCTATGCTTGATGACCCAGTGTTGGGCTATGATTAGAGGTTTGTGTTTGTCTTGGACTTTGGGTTATTTGGTAGTAGGTTTCGGCCTTCTAGGCCCATGTATAGCAACCGCCTATGTTAACTATAAATAGAGGGTTCATATGTTATTTTGGGGTTGCTAGTCTTGTGTGGTTTTGCTCTCGTGTACTCATGTACCAGACGGTTCCTAGAAACCGTGTGCACTTTAATAATCTAATCGTTTTATTTCAAGTTTCTTCTTTGTTCTTTACATACAGTCATTGTTTCCGCCTTTGGTTGTGTGTTTGTTTGATACCCGGAGAGGAGTCTGGACTTACAATTGGTATCAGAGCCTAAGAAGTCTTTCGAAGGCTCGGTTCGGTATCAAAAGAAGAAGATCAAGGAAGTTCTTACTACGAAAGAGAAATGGATCAAATTGTTAACCAGGCTAATTTAAATGGACTAAATACTGACCAGCTACTAGTAGCTGCACAAGTGGACAAAGCTATGGAATTTGTTATTGGCACTCATTAAAAGATACCTGTTCTTCAACTTGGAATGTCTTATTCTGAGTGGAAATTCAGGTTCATCCAGGTTATGAAAATAAAAGATGCAAAGGCCCTAAGATCTATTTTGAATGGCCCCTGTGTGATCACGTATGTTGTAAATGAAGTAACTGGAGCCACTGCTATTAAAACAAAGAGCATGTACACTGATGAGGATCACGAAAAGACTGATATTGATGAAAGGGCAATTGCTTATCTTTATCTAAGACTCTCACCTGAAGTCTCGATTGGGGTTCGTGATAATGCTACTGCCAAAGAGCTTTGGGAAGCTCTTGAAAATTTGTATGAGGGAAACGAAGAAATGAAAGAAAGCAGAAGGGAAATGCTAAGCCAAAAGTTCAATGCTTTTAATCATATTCCTGGCGAATCACTCGAAAGCTAGATTCAGCGCTTTGTGGCTCTAGTAAGTGAAATGAAATCAAATGATATGGTGGTGGATAACCCTGCGATGAATAAGAAGATGCTTAACACTCTACCAAGGAGTTGGGACTCAAATGTTACTTTGATCAAAAGAACCAAAGATCTGGCAAGACTTACTTTGTCTGAAACTATATCCTTGATCAAATCCTATGACCTCGATGACAGACAACGTTATCTGACCTTCAAACTGCAAGCTATAATAATGCGATCATCGCTACTCCTAGTAATGCTCTTATATCTCAGCAAGAGCCGCAGCATCTTTCATTGCACTCTTATCCTGCTAGTGGATCTTCGTAACCACCAATCTTTGCACCCAACTCATCCACAAATTCATCCATCTCTGCTTCTCCAATGGTTGCTGCCGCATCCTCATCTTCTGCATCACCACTAACATCACCATCTGCTGCTTCACCCCCGTCAACTGTGAAAATTCCAAAGGAGCTCGAAAATAACTTAAGTTTGTTTGCTGGATTTATGAATTGCTACAACGCATTTTTAACAAGACAACTTACTGCCAAAGATGTTGGAGCATGTGATCTAAATGATGTTAATCAAGATGATATAGAAGAAATGGACTTGACTTGGCAAATTGCTATGGTGGTACATAGAGCAAATAAGTTTGTCAAGAAAACTGGGAGAAACGTGTGGGAGAACCTGTGACATCCGTCACTTTTATCACTATTATATATATATATATATACATTTTTCCGCACCTCCTATCTTGTACGCCACAATTTATCCTCATAATAATAATAATGATAATAATAATGATAATAATAATGATAATAATAATAATAATAATAATAATAATAATAATAATAATGAAGTTAGTCATTATGTTTTACCACTCCTAATCCATAACCCAAACCAAACCATAACCCAATCAAAACATGAGCCCATCTTCCTTTGTGTTAAAAATAAAACCTCGGCCCACTTGTCTTTTACCTTGGATCCGGCCCAACAAGCAAACAACCCATTTCCCTTGTTTCTCCTTCCCTGTACGCGGCCAACAGGAATAGAAGACCAGTCAACCTTGAGCTGAAATCTTGGAGCAATTATCACAAGTTATTACTTTGGTTTGACCGACCATAGTAAACGAGTCAATTCCAACATGTAATTATCACAATAACAGCTCACAATGAGCCAGAAATAGCTCGACATTGACCTTGATTGACAAATCAATTCAACCTTCCATTTCTACGTTTTTCCTATAAATTGAACATAGATTAGCAGTCCATAGATGCCGAAAAACATATCCCCACTCTCACATTCTTCTGATATTATCTCGTTCGTGTTCAATCAAAAGAGTTTGACTTTTCAGTCGACCGAGCTATATACACGATTTCCTTATTGTAAGTTTCGTTTTTCTTGGTGGGTTTTGTTAATCGGATATACACGAGCAATAGCCCCAACATTACAGGGGCTATTGCTTGTTAAATCTGCCAATTGATAAAGCTAGGGCTCGATATTGCTTGAATTGGGGAAGATGAACTCTGTCTTGTCTGTTTTTTTATATTTTAACAACCGGATTCAAATACCAACTGATCAACAGATCAGTTGGTAGACGCGTGATGTGTTAAAGCGTGGGAACCGGACTGAACCCAGGTTCGAGTCCCACATCCAATTTTTTTTTCTTTTCTTTAAAAGGTTTATAAAAATCAGATTTACATATACTATATAATCAATTATGAACCTAGTTTATTCGTTCTCAGGGTGTGGCTCAGTTGGTGGCCACGCTTGTGATAAAACTCGAACCGGCTAGAGGCCCGGGTTCGACTCCCATAACCAACAAGCATTTTTTTTACATTTTTATATATATACTTAATACGTTAAATCGTTTAAAATAGTTTTTAAATACTAAACGAGGTTTATAAATTCTATAAAAATTATTATATGATCTCCAAATGATAAAGTTCATCATCCAATTTTTAGTTTTTCAAAAATAATTTATTTAATATATATTATATATATTACAAGTTTATTCATTTAAAATTATAAAATTCAATAAAAATATCTAAATGATTTTATAAAATTCCACAAAAATTATACTAAACTTTTATAACAATAAGCAATTCAGAATTTATTTTTAATTCAGAAAAAACCGTGCATTTTATATTTTTTATGAATTTTTGTTAGTTTTAACCATAAATAAATCATAATAAATTCATTTTTCAATATTTTTGCACCAAAAATTTATATAAATTATTTCTAACTATTTAGAACTGAAATACAATTTTTAATTCAGAAATTCTTTAATTTTAATATTTTTAGATTTTAAAGTCACATTTTGACAATTTGAAATAATTAGATTAAATATTCTATTTTCAAGAAAATAATTTTATAAAAATTATTTTCACACTTAAAACTTTATATTGTGACCATCTTTAGTTTAAAATTTACAAAAAGACTTTTGTTTATTTATTTATCAAATTTCTCTTATTTATTAAACGTTTAATTATTAATCAAACGAATACCTATCCCCAAATTCGAAGCCCTAGAAAATACTTATAGACCAAATAGACTTAGACTTATTTGTTACATTATACATAGGGTCATACTTGGCAACGTTGGATTATACCTATTCAATTACACAAGACTTACCACCTTGCTAAGGTGAGTATTACTTATCCCTTTTTTTCGCTTTTACAACTTTTGGGGTGATTCATGCACAAGTATACAAAACCTTCATATTCATTTACACATACATTTTTATTCAATTACAATTCATATACGTGTCTTGATTATCTTTGTGCTTATGATTGAACATGAACGTAGCTTACATACAAAATCATACATCTAGACATAACTTATGTTATGGTGCTCTTTACACATAGACGTAACTTATGTTACGGTGCTCATTTAGACATAACTTTGTGTTATGGTGCTCTTTTAGACTCACACGTGTTGAGGTGCTCATTATCAATTTCATTGTACAAACTTTACATTTGATCTTTGTCTTGCTTGGTTACTTGCGTGTTTACATAATGCCTTGGTGATGCTAGACACATGAATTGTACTACCTTTTCAAACTTATATTATATGTACAAAACTAAGTAGTACTCACCAACATCATATGTTGACAAATTATTTTCGTGCATGTTTCAGGATAAGCTGCTTGACGCTTCACATAGGACCTTGGACTTAGATAAAATCAATCAATTATCTTTATTTATATTGTCTTGTATTCAATTTCACATGTTGTAAAACAATATTCAATAATCAAATATTTACATTTTAGTACCATGAGCTTTTGAACAATCGTCACTACGTGGCACCTCGATGATTCCGCCATCGGTTGGGGTGTTACAGATTGGTATCAGAGCCATGGTTATAGGGAACTAGGTTATTAGATAAAATGGCCTAGACTATAACCGAACTTCAACTTTCATGCATAATATTCCCTAAATTTCCATTCCCCTCATTTCCCTCTACTTTCCTTCTTCTATCCCTCCCTTCTTCTCCATTCTCCTCATCTTTCATCCTGGTGCATAGAGATGGTGTCCTGCAAGGAGTGGAAGGTCTACATCAGTATGGAACAGAGACAGTACCTTTCATGAAGACACTCTTAGGCATAATGCCTACTCTTATTCTGCTCCTTCAAAGTTGTTGAACTTTAATGAGTGTGATAAGGACACGTGCAATCTGGAAGGGTGGATGCCTGTACACCGGGTTTTCTGGCATAGGCAAGCATAGCGCATAAATCCATTTACGGACCTGTTATGCTTACCTGGGGATTCCTGGAGTGAGTGTCCACTTATAGGCTAAGCATGTCTTCTTTGATCACCATTGGGTCCAACTCCTTTGAAAAGTCAACGTTCTTGTTGGGCTTTACAGCTAGACAAGGGCACTCCAAGCATCTTATGCAAGTTTTTCAATAATACTCTCTCGTTTCATATACAATATTCTGTATATCATGATTTTCATATATTGCTTACAAGTTCATACTTTCATAATCATCTGTACGGTTATACACTTACATTTTCTAATCTCATGATTATTCATTGACTACCTCATAGATGTCTGCTCGCCGCATGCTCCGTGATACCCGCCGACGCCCTGTTCATGCTTCTGGACAATGTTCTGATCGTCGCCTTGCATCTTTAGTCGCTGAGGAAATTGCTGCAGTGATCCCGAACCTTGTCAGTGAGTTAACCCAGAATAGTAACAGTGCCAACACAGGGAGTACGACTCAATTTCGGTGCACTTTCAAACACTTCAACTCCTGCAACCCCACAAAATTCACTGGTGAGGAAGGTGCTACTGGTCTCCTCCAATGGTTTGAAAGTATGGAGAGCACCTTTGTGAACAGTGAGTGTCCTGACGAACTCCGCGTTCGCTATGCTACTAGTGTCCTTCAAAATGGGGCGCTAACCTGGTGGAATGGCGAAAAGCGCAATCGAGGAGCGGATGTTGCTTTATCTTTATCTTGGGCTGAAGTTAAGGAACTCATGATCGCCAAATTCTGCCCTAGGAACGAAATCAGGAAACTAGAGGAAGAGTTCCATGGGTTGAAACAAGACAGTGGTGAGAATCTTGCGTATAATACTCGATATCACGAACTTAGCATACTGGTTCCACACATGGTCACCCTGGTCTCTCGAGCAATCGAAAAATATATTGAGGGATTACCAGACCTGATTCAAGACGTTGTCACTAGAGGCAAAGCCACTACGGTAGAAGAAGCCATCCAGCTTGCAGCCACTTTAACAGACAAACACGTAAGGAAAGGAAACTTGGTTAGGAAGAGCACCAAGA
Source organism: Ambrosia x helenae (assembly GCA_030844895.1). Taxonomy (NCBI): domain Eukaryota; kingdom Viridiplantae; phylum Streptophyta; class Magnoliopsida; order Asterales; family Asteraceae; genus Ambrosia; species Ambrosia x helenae. The sequence continues at coordinate 128,872,517 of CM061228.1, read as the reverse complement.
CGTCTACTGAGAAAACCACCAATGCTGTTGAACAATCTAAGACTATCTTAGCAAAGGCCGCCACTACTGCTTCGAACTCTAAGAAACGAATGAGCGATAATCAGAATCATGCTGTTGTGGACCCTGTGACTCAACCACCTATCAAGAAAGCCTACACGGGAATCCATCCTCAATGCAACACTTGCAACTATCATCACCCTGCAAATCTTCCATGTCGTCAATGCACTAGATGTGGAAGGTTTGGACACTTTGTCACCACTTGTCGTGTAATGGATAGAGCACAGGGTAATCATCAAACAGCTGCCCAGGAACCACTACAGATTACTAACGGTCGGGCATGTTATCATTGTAGAGACCCTAACCACATGCGACCTCAATGCCCTAAATTGAATAATGTAAACCTGGTGGCACATGGACGAGCTTTCAACATCAATGTCAACGAAACAAACGGACAGGATGACGTTAATCCCACTGGTTAAGCCATGGATGAAATCTTCCCAAGACTCGAGAATCCAATACTCGTGTTTTCATTTTCTTGATCCTATTATCATTTTGTACCCAATTTTGTCGCACTCATTAGCATACCACATCTAGAAATTTCCTTGCATACTATTGTGTACGAACACAAATTGGAAATTTATCAAATTCGGTTACGTTTATTTTATATCGTATAAGTTTCAGACTCTACCTTACATTTTATTGAAACATTTGGTCTTGACTTCCATGAAAATCAAAATACTTATTTAATCCTACAGAGCTTTTCTAAAAACATCATTGTTTGTCATATGAAACTTGATTTTTCCCTTAATTTGACTATCCATTGAACATTTAATTATTCATGATACTTGTAAACTATTTCTATAGGCCACTAAGATAACACTTTTACTTGATGGTTGTAGTACTTACAAACTTACTTGCGTGTGTGTATTACCTTACCCACGCAACTCAGATAAACATTTCATTTAAAGGGCTCCTCGGACGAGTGGTAGCCCATACTTAGATACTGTTATGCTTACCAGTCGTTGCAAACCAATGCAATTGACCTCGTTATTACATAGCCTTATTTCATTGATAAACGTGTTGTTGTGTCATCTTCTTGTGAAACTTATTTGCTTTAATGTGTGTTAGATTAGGATCATAGAAGGACATAAAACCCTAATGTAAGGTAAATTGATGATTCCGGTCCGGAACGTAATCGTGAATTTACAGGTACGTTAGGGTAGTGTGAAATTCTATTAGAGTTTTTGGTAGGCGTCCGGTACGTTTTCAAGGTATCAAAGGTGTGGTGGGTTAGCTGCGGTACACCCTGTATACAAACACTAATGATGCATTGAAAGTGAGACTGGAAGTCGGACCAGGAACAAACTCTACTTGCTTGGTAGTTCATTTGGTCTGGTTATAGTCAATCAACTCGTACATTTATTCTAGGATTCCTAAAACTTGAAATTTAGTGATTCACTAGATTCTTATTCTCCTTCTTATTCGAGACGAACCTAATCCAATCCTTAACTCACACCTATCAAACCTCTTATCCAAATCATTTGAATTTTCCAAACCACAGTTATCTTAAATTTTTCCCAGAACATCCATAACCCTATGTTTCTAATAACTCCGGGATGAAGTTTCTAAAAGTAGGGGATGCTGTGACATCCGTCACTTTTATCACTATTATATATATATATACACACATTTTTCCGCACCTCCTATCTTGTACGCCAGAATTTATCCTCATAATAATAATAATGATAATAATAATAATAATAATAATGAAGTTAGTCATTACGTTTTTCCACTCCTAATCCATAACCCAAACCAAACCATAACCCAATCAAAACATGAGCCCATCTTCCTTTGTGTTAAAAAAAAACCTCGGCCCACTTGTCTTTTACCTTGGATCCGGCCCAACAAGCAAACAACCCATTTCCCGTGTTTCTCCTTCCCTGTACGCGACCAACAGGAACAGAAGACCAGTCAACCTTGAGCTGAAATCTTGGAGCAATTATCACAAGTTATTACTTTGGTTTGACCGACCATAGTAAACACGTCAATTCCAACATGTAATTATCACAATAACAGCTCACAATGAGCCAGAAATAGCTCGACATTGACCTTGATTGACAAATCAATTCAACCTTCCATTTCTACGTTTTTCCTATAAATTGAACATAGATTAGCAGTCCATAGATGCCAAAAAACATATCCCCACTCTCACATTCTTCTGATATTATCTCGTTCGTGTTCAATCAAAAGAGTTTGACTTTTCAGTTGACCGAGCTATATACACGATTTCCTTATTGTAAGTTTCGTTTTTCTTGGTGGGTTTTGTTAATCGGATATACACGAGCAATAGCCCCAACATTACAGGGGCTATTGCTTGGTAAATCTGCCAATTGATAAAGCTAGGGCTCGATATTGCTTGAATTGGGGAAGATGAACTCTGTCTTGTCTGTTTTTTTTATATTTTAACAACCGGATTCAAATACCAACTGATCAACAGATCAGTTGGTAGACGCGTGATGTGTTAAAGCGTGGGAACCGGACTGAACCCAGGTTTGAGTCCCACATCCAATTTTTTTTTCTTTTCTTTAAAAGGTTTATAAAAATCAGATTTACATATACTATATAATCAATTATGAACCTAGTTTATTCGTTCTCAGGGTGTGGCTCAGTTGGTGGCCACGCTTGTGATAAAACTCGAACCGGCTAGAGGCCCGGGTTCGACTCCCATAACCAACAAGCATTTTTTTTTACATTTTTATATATATACTTAATACGTTAAATCGTTTAAAATAGTTTGTAAATACTAAACGAGGTTTATAAATTCTATAAAAATTATTATATGATCTCCAAATGATAAAGTTCATCATCCAATTTTTAGTTTTTCAAAAATAATTTATTTAATATATATTATAAATATTACAAGTTTATTCATTTAAAATTATAAAATTCAATAAAAATATCTAAACGATTTTATAAAATTCCACAAAATTATACTAAAATTTTATAACAATAAGCAATTCAGAATTTATTTTTAATTCAGAAAAAACCGTACATTTTATATTTTTTATGAATTTTTGTTAGTTTTAACCATAAATAAATCATAATAAATTCAATTTTCAATATTTTTGCACCAAAATTTTATATAAATTATTTCTAACTATTTAGAACTGAAATACAATTTTTAATTCAGAAATTCTTTAATTTTAATATTTTTAGATATTAAAGTCATATTTTGGCAATTTGAAATAATTAGATTAAATATTCTATTTTCAAGAAAATAATTTTATAAAAATTATTTTCACACTTAAAACTTTATATTGTGACCATCTTTAGTTTAAAATTTACAAAAAGACTTTTGTTTATTTATTTATCAAATTTTTCTTATTTATTAAACGTTTAATTATTAATCAAACGAATACCTATCCCCAAATTCGAAGCCCTAGAAAATACTTATAGACCAAATAGACTTAGACTTATTTGTTACATTATACATAGGGTCATACTTGGCAACGTTGGATTATACCTATTCAATTACACAAGACTTACCACCTTGCTAAGGTGAGTATTACTTATCCCCTTTTTTCGCTTTTACAACTTTTGGGGTGATTCATGCACAAGTATACAAAACCTTCATATTCATTTACACATACATTTTTATTCAATTACAATTCATATACGTGTCTTGATTATCTTTGTGCTTATGATTGAACATGAACGTAGCTTACATACAAAATCATACATCTAGACATAACTTATGTTATGGTGCTCTTTACACATAGACGTAACTTATGTTACGGTGCTCATTTAGACATAACTTTGTGTTATGGTGCTCTTTTAGACTCACACGTGTTGAGGTGCTCATTATCAATTTCATTGTACAAACTTTACATTTGATCTTTGTCTTGCTTGGTTACTTGCGTGTTTACATAATGCCTTGGTGATGCTAGACACATGAATTGTACTACCTTTTCAAACTTATATTATATGTACAAAACTAAGTAGTACTCACCAACATCATATGTTTACAATTTCATTGTACAAACTTTACATTTGATCTTTGTCTTGCTTGGTTACTTGCGTGTTTACATAATGCCTTGGTGATGCTAGACACATGAATTGTTCTACCTTTTCAAACTTATATTATATGTACAAAACTAAGTAGTACTCACCAACATCATATGTTGACTAATTATTTTCGTGCATGTTTCAGGATAAGCTGCTTGACGCTTCACATAGGACCTTGGACTTAGATAAAATAAATCAATTATCTTTATTTATATTGTCTTGTATTCAATTTCACATGTTGTAAAACAATATTCAATAATCAAATATTTACATTTTAGTACCATGAGCTTTTGAACAATCGTCACTACGTGGCACCTCGATGATTCCGCCATCGGTTGGGGTGTTACAGAACCCAACAAAGAAACTCGGGTGGGATGAAATGAAGATGCGTTGTTATAATTGTGACGAACCTGGTCATTTTGCTCGTGAGTGCACCAAGCCGAAGAAGGAAATAGACACTTCTGCTCTTGTAACTGCTGCTTCCATATCTACTCCTGGAACTCAGGCATTTATCACTCGCACTAAATCTGCGTCTTCAAACTCAAATAAAGCCATGGTTGCTCAATCAGGAGGTGGATGGGATTGGTCTTCTCAAGTGGAAGAATTGAAGATTGTTGAAGATACTGTGTACAAAGCACTCATGGCCCAGATGGATGATGATTATGTTTCGTCGGCAGCTGAGGTACATTCTGAAATTTCAGCTGAATCTTGTTGCACTGAAAGGTGTAAACTTAAAATTAAGGGCTTTAGAGAAGAAACTCTCTCTGCATACAACCAGCTTGAATATGAGAAAATGGCCACTTGGGACATTAAAAAGAAATTTAATTCCTATAAAGAAATGGCCGAAAAACAAAAACTTGATATCAAGCGTTTGCATCAGGAGGTGAGTGATCACAAGTGTCGATATTTACACTTCAAAATACTGTCTGATACTTTAACCGCGGAATTGATTAACTTAAAATCTAAATTTGAAAATGCAGGTTTTCATTTTAAAAAATTCGATTGTTCTAGTCCCAAAGTTGAAAAAATGATCAATACCTAGTTAAAGTTCAGACCAAAGGAAGTGAGGAATAAGGGTCTTGGGTTTGTGGAAATTCCACCACCCTTTAATGAAAATTATTCCTCAATTCCCATGTCGGATGAAGAATTGTTGGCTCTGCCTGTTAAAGGATACGGTCCTCCAATAGAAGAGCCAACCAGTAGACCATCGAGGGATCAAGTTGAAATACCCAAACTTGAATCGGTCCCCATTAGAATCTCTAAACCTAAACACCGACAATCTAAGCAAGAGCAGTTTATTTCTAAAGAGCCTAAACTTGAATCAATTCAAGTTAAATTTTGAAAAGAATAAAGAAATTGATACAGTTTTTGAGGTTAGCAAAGATGAGATTCCAACATCAACCGAGTCAAATGAATCGTTGTCTATTTCTAAAGAGCCTAAACTTGAATCAATTCAAGTTAACGAACCGATTCTTGCACCGACCACTCAATCATACTCAAGTGTGACCTATGAGTTTGATTTTATGAAACAAATCAGGGAGCTTTGTCTAAAGCAAAGGGCAAACACTGAAAATAATTTGGCCACCTCTCAATCTCACTCAGATGATTCGCCAGTGACTGAACCTGCATCTGACTCTGAGACAGATTCAGGGGACACCAACGAATCTAGCTATCAGTCATGTGAAACAGCCGAATCATCTGAGGACATGTCCGAATTGAATGAATCTATTTCTGTGCCTGTTCTAAATTCATTTGATTCATAGAAGGAGAGTTCAGAATCATCTGAATCTCCCGCGTCTTCTGTAGCTGAAAATTTCTCTGCCATAAATTGCTTTGATATTTCTAATGCCATGAATGTTACTAATTCTATTGATTCTTGTGCTGAAGATTTAATTATTGAGGATTGGGTTGATGATGGGGATGAAGTCGATAACTCTGATTCACTTACATTAAATAATAAAATTCAGAAAAACAATTTATTAATTTCTACTAAAGACAAAAATATTTGTGTGGGGTCGTTTGTTTTGACATAAAACCTTGTGACATGTCGTCTGACTCTTTGTTTGATCATTCAGATTCTGTTATTTTTTCAATTGATTGTGATACAACAAAAAATCTTTTGGTTAAACAAACAAGTACGGGTGGGACTAGGAAATATCTTCCACCAAAACATGTTTTACCAAAATATGAAAAACAGAACTCTTCAAATCAGGGAAAAAGGTATTCAAAAATAGCATCACACAGGTATCGAGCTGTAAACAGATCTTATGAATCTGGAATGTCTGCAAGATCTCAGGGGGACCCACCTGTGAAGCGTTAAATATGCTACACATGTGGAATCCCAGGACACATAGCCAGAAATTGTAAAACTAATCTGAAAACTTCTGCAAGTTGGAAACATCAGAAGGCTCCAAACGGGAACTATAATCACCCCAAGCCAATGAAGGTTGAAAAACCTAAGGCAATGTAGGATGACAAATCCAAGGTGAAGCCTTCTGATGGTGATTGGAATAGAAATAAGCGGCTCAAACAGTCGGGTAGGATACCTAAAAATCAAATAAAAACTTCCAAGGTATCAGTTAATTCCAAAGAAAAGATGGTTTCAAAAAACAAATCCCACTGGAAACTAAAAAGTTCTATTCCAAAATCTTCCCCGTCTGTAGGATCTTCTTGTTCTGTTAATGACATATCTAATCTATGTGCTACTGTTTCAACTGCCAACATGAATTGGATGGAAGTCCAGTACATGGATAACAACGGTGTACCCAAAACGACTATGGCTTGGTACCAACAACTAACTGATCCCGCATCATGTGCAGGAACGGCTGTAGAGGACTATCATTCGTCTTTGGTACATTGATAGCGGCTGTTCAAGGCACATGACAGGTGACTTATCCCAGCTTACTGACGTAGAATTTTTCAATGGTGGATTTGTCTCATTTGCGGGAGGTGAGAAGGGTCAAATAACTCAAAGGGGAACGGTAAGAAATGGTGCTCTTCAATTTAATAAAGTAAATTATATTCCTGAGTTGAAGCATAGTCTATTAAGCGTTTCACAGATTTGTGATAATGGTTACTCAACTCACTTCACTGATAAAGGATGTTTGATATTGAAACCTGGAGTTGTTATTCCAGAAGAATGGGTTTTACTAAAATCTGAGCGTCGAGGAAATGCTTATGTCATAGACATGAACAGACCTCCATCTGAAAACGTTACGTGTCTCTTTTCAAAAGTCTATCAAACGAATGCCACTCTATGGCATCGTCGTCTAGGACACGCAAACGCTAAAAACTTAAACCGTGTTGCCAAATTGGGATTGGTAAGGGATTTTCCGGTACGGGATTTTATAACAATTGAAAAATGTGTTGCATGTGACAAAGGGAAACATCATCGAAAACCACATCATCCTGAGTTGGTGAACACTATTGATTCTCTGTTGCAGTTACTTCATATGGACCTGTTCGGTCCAGTGAATGTGCTCAGCATTTCTCGCAAAGCTTACTGTTTAGTAATAACTGATGACTACTCACGTTTTACTTGGGTTTTCTTTCTGGCTAACAAAAGTGAGTCTGCAGAAATAGTTAAACAGTTTATTGTGTTAATGGAGAATCAGACCAACTTGAAGGTAAAGGGTATTCGTTGTGACAATGGGACTGAATTCAAGAATGCAGAATTAAACTATTACTGTGCTCAGAAAGGGATTGCACGTCAATTCAGCTCAACAAGGACGCCACAGCAAAATGGAGTCGCTGAAAGAAGGAATCGCACTCTGATTGAAGCCGCTCATACAATGCTATGTGACTCACAGCTTCCGACATTTTTCTGGGCAGAGGCTGTGAACACAGCTTGCTATGTGCAAAACCGGGTTCTAGTCAACAAAGCACGAATGAAAACACCCTACGAAGTGCTATTCGGCGCTAAACCCTCCATCAAGCATTTTCGTGCTTTTGGTTGTCCGTGCACTTTGTTGCATCTGGACGCTACACCAAAGTTTGATGCGAAAGCTAACGACTGCTATTTTGTCGGGTATGCTGGCAAGACTCCATATAGGGTTTACAACAAACAAACTAAGCAAATCGTAGAGTCGTTTGACGTGCGTTGGGTTGAGGAGAATGAGACGGATGCTAGAGTGGGTCCAGATTGGTTATTCGACTATGATACTCTCTTTCGGTCTTTCCGTATTTTTGATGATGTGTCTAGTGGTGTTAATAAAGGTTCTGTAGAGGATGAGGGGGATGTTGTACCTGGATCTTCATCAACACAATAACATTCAGTTTCTGCCGAACCATCTATTCCCACTATGGATCCTGTGCAACAGGTAGATGAAGAAGATTTATCTTCTGATACCTTAGTTCCTGCTTTCTATGATCCCATACCTCTTGAATGCACGGTGGATCAAAATGATGAGGAAGAAGCTGATGTTGGCACCCTGGAAGAGATTGTAACCGATAGTATCACGACCTTACCTGGCAATTCTTCAGTTCCAGACAGAGCCATCCCTACAAATATTCAACGAGATCACCCACTGGAAAGAATCATTGGTCCAGTAGATGCAGGTGTCTTAACAAGGAGTCAAACTGGTGACATCAACAAATGCTTGTACTCGTGCTTCATTTCACAAATTGAGCCAAAGTCTACTGTCATGGCCATGTGAGAACCAAGCTGGGTTGATGCAATGCAAGATGAACTTAATCAGTTTGAGAAGCTAAAAGTTTGGAAGTTAGTAAAACTGCCTTCAGGGAAGCGACCTCTTGGAACAAGATGGGTTTATCGAAACAAAAGAGATGACAACGGGGTAATTGTAAGAAACAAAGCAAGATTGGTTGTGCAAGGGTTCAGGAAGATTGAGGGTTCAGAATATTTCTTGCCTATGCTTCGTTTAAGGGATTTACTGTCTATCAGATGGACGTCAAAACAACATTTCTCTATGATACTGTGAAAGAAGAGATTTACGTTGGTCAACCACCGGGTTTCACAAATCCAAAATATCCAGAGCATGTGTACAAATTATACAAAGCTTTGTACGGGTTACACCAGGCACCTCGTGCTTAGTATGCTACCTTGACTGAACATTTGCTCGCCAATGGATACACCCGTGGTGTTATTGATTAAACTTTATTCGTCAAAACGGTGAATGAAGATCGAATACTGGTGCAAATTTATGTGGACATCTTTGGCTCCACTAGTGATGCACTGTGCAAGGAGTTCGAAGAGGTGATGAAAAAGCAGTTTGAAATGAGTGCTCTGGGTGAAATGACCTTTTTCTTAGGTCTGCAAGTTCGTCAAAACTCAAAGGGTATCTTGATTCATCAAGGAAAATACGTGGATGACATTCTTGCAAAGTTCAGCTTCAATGATGTTAAGCCAACCAAACCCCAATGTCTAAGAGACCAGGTCTGACTCAAGATCTGGAAGGAGAAGCTGTGGACGAAACACTATATCGTTCAATGATTGGATCACTGTAGTACCTGACTGCAATCAGACCTGACATCATGTTTGCTGTGTGTCAGTGCGCACGTTATCAGGCTAATCCTAAAACTTCTCATTTAAATGATGTTAAGAGAATCTTTAGATAACTTAAGGGGAAACCCAGATTTGGTCTTTGGTATCCTAGGGATTCTCCCTTTGAATTAAATGCTTTTTCTGACATCGATTTTGGAGGTTGTGACATTGACAGGAAATCTACTTCTGCTGGATGTCAATTTCTAGGCGATCGGCTTATTGCATGGCAATGTAAAAAACAGCAAACAGCCTCTGTCTCAACAGCGGAAGCTGAGTATGTTGCCGCTTCAGCATGTTGCTCTCAGGTGATCTGGATACAACATCAGTTGGTGGATTACGGTTTGGAGTTCTCTCTTACTCCCATCTATTGTGATAATGATGCAGCTATCCAAATTGTGAAAAATCCAGTTCAATTTTCAAAAGTAAAGCACATTGCCATAAAAGAACATTTCATCTGAGACTCTTTTAACCAAGGTTTAATTGTTCCTACACACATTCACACTGACGACAATGTCGCAGATCTTTTTACAAAACCTATTGATCGTGCTCGTTTTGAAGTTCTTTCAGAACTGCTCAAGATGGTCCATTTCGAAGTCTGAATTGGTTTTTTTTTTTTAAAAAAAAAAACATTTTTTTTGGTTGGTTTAGGTTGGTAAATTTGTTCTTTAAATTTCAATTTTAAGCACAAATGTAGGGGGATGTATACCCTCAGAAAAATACAAAAACATTTTGGTTTCAAAAACGAGAGATGAAATGAACTTTCACAGTTGGATTAAGGCTGACTCATGTAAGACGTGCATCAAAATAGTTTGGCTCTAGTGTGATGTGCTGGTAGGCTTGGTCCTGATGGCTGAAATATAAATGATCTTGTGAAGCACTTAAAGATAAGACACGACCTCAGTAAGGAACATCACTTGGAATCAGGTACAACTTCTATTTAAATGCTTGCGTGATGTCCCGAAGAATAACATTGTGGTCTAGGTCTGAAACCTTTTCTAAAAAACTCGTGTATCTCCTCTGTTTTGTGTAAGCAAAGACCTAGAGATGCTAGGCAATGAAAGCTTTTGCTGAATCCAGATATATGTTGACCTAGTTATTCGTTGTCGCGCTGTAGATCATGTTTTCACCAAAAAGAGATCTTAGTGTCCAAAGATGTCCTGGCTGCTCCTCTGCCGCATCCAGATATATGATGACCTGGACACAGTCAGGATATCATAAAAGAGACCCTCTAGAGTCCAAAACCCAAAGCCCTCGTCATTTGAGAAATCATCTGACTTGTATATATTACTCTGAATCTCTCATCGATCTATTCTTTTCTTTTCTCAATCCAGTCCCAGTCAAGGTTTCAGAACTCTAGAACAGATACTGTGAAAAATATGTGGTAGGGAAACTGCTTGCATGATAGAGTGTACCACTTGCTGTTCTAGGTTTTGATTGTGACTTGCTTGAGTGTTCGTAATTAATATACCAAAACATGATAAATAATATCACAGATCGTCATACAAGAAGGCCTAAGGAAATAAGTTTTTGTTTAAATTATTTTATAATAAAGTTTTTTATTCGACCAGTTCACGATCTGACTTGGACCCGTTTGCAAAATACACCTCGAAAGTTTTTCAATGGGTTTGGGATCCGAGCTGGGCCCACCACACGGTTGGTGGGCCACACAAAATCTTGGTTTAAACAAAAAGGGGAGGCAGCGCTAGGGGTTTTTCAAAATCACAAAAATCAAGTTACTTCTTGTAACATCACACAAATTTTCTTTATATATATATATATAGAACTCCCTCGTTTATTCATCCGATTCATGATTACAGTATCTTTACCATCCATTTTGTTAATTTTTTTGTTTAAATAATGACGTATAATCAATATTAAATTGGATTGTATTAAATTCTGATTTAAAAACGTTAAAAAAAATGTTTTCCTGTGCCAGGATTCGAACCCGAGTCCCTGGCGGGCTAAACCTTAACCACACCACACAAACCACTACACCATTTGGTGTTCTGTGATGTTAATTAAAACCAATTAAACTTAAACCCTTTCAAGGTCTCTTAGTCAAACCTGAAAAGTCAAACGTAGTCTCCTAGTCAAGTCAAGTCAAAGTGTTAGTAAATATGGTCTCCTAGTCAAGTCAAAGTGTTAGTAAATATGGTCTTCTAGTCAAGTCAAAGTTGTTCCTAAATTCTAGCCTAGTCAAAGTAGTCCCTAATTACAACTCCAAATTTTACACTATAAATACACTAGCCTACCATCCAACTCTTTATACCATTCAAAAAAAAAACATTATTATCCCATCTCCCATATACTAAAGTTTTCATCCGTCATTATCTCCTCTAGCTAGTTTCGAGTTTTCCAAGGCATTATTACTAAGTGTTTGCACACTCAATAAAACGCACGAACTCATTATGCACCTAAGGTGAGTTTACATAACCCCTTTTTCTGTTTTACATTTTGGGGTGAAACATGTTTAAACATTTTATATACTATCATTTACTCATTCTTACATTGTGAAACTTGTGATTCAATTATAAACATTTTATACACTATCATTTACTCATTCTATCATTTGACTGTAACAAAAAGACACAATACAATCATTAACATTGATCAAGCCGCCTATTTAGATTATAGCGCTATAGGTCTGACAAACCCATCCCCCCGCATAAATTCAGGGATGATCGATAACAGTTACACTTTTACTAACTTGCGAGTTAGGTCTCAGTCGACACAAGGTTTGATTGTACAAAAGACACATTGTTACATGTCGGACTCATATTCTATCATTACTCATTATTATACTTCAACTATGATTGCTATATAACTTATTGTTTTCAACTATATGCAAAACCTATGTATTCTCACCAACTATTTATAGTTGACCCCCCCCCCCATCTTTCCAACTTAACTTGTTTCAGGTTTATTGCTAATGGAAGTTGTACAAGTTTTGGAACACCTAGGAGCTTTGGACCTAGTTTATATTAATCAACTTTTGTAATCATTATTTGTAAGGAAAACTGTAAATTGTTTACTATTATTAAATTTTCATTTAGTACCATGAGCTATTGAACAATCATCATTACGTGACACCTCGATGTTTCCGCCATCGGTTGGGGTGTTACAGATTGGTATCAGAGCCATGGTTATAGGGAATTAGGTTATTAGAAAAAAAAATCTAGTCTATAACCATAGGATTTTAATCAGTACTTGCTCCTTTTACTTGCAACCTTACTTGTTTATATTCTCTATCCTACTTCTTATCCTTACTTTAGTCCCTACAAGAAGAGTGCTCTCCATCACAAGATCTACTCTTAGACTTATAGGACAAATCCTCAGGTTTAGCCTGAACCACCTTGAAGATCTCGTCGAAGTTCTAGATTTTAATAACGAACACGTGCAATCTGGAAGGGTGAACGCCTGTATTCTGAGTTTTCTGTCTAGGACTGGCATTGCGCATAAATCCCAATCAGACGAGGGACCCGGATGCCTACCTGGGAATTCTCGGGATGAGTGTTCACTTACAGGCAAAAGCATGTCTTCATTATGTTATTAGAATCTAGAAGTTTTGATAAGTCAACGTTTTCGTTTATTCGTTTTAATTAATGAATAAATGATTACACTCACTTTCCTTAAACTAAGCTCTAAAATCTCAAAATTTTACAGCTTAAATCAATCTCATTTCATAACCATCTATGGATTTCACAATCACACTTCACCTTACCATCTTAGCCACTTTTTAAATATTCAACACCCTACCCAAATCATATTATTTCATTTCTCCACATGTTACTTATTTTTAAAAACTATAACCTCATACCTTAGCACAAACTAAAGATTTCTAAATCTTGTTGTATTTTCATTACCTAGTAACTTTACAAAGTACATATTTTTTTGTCAAAAGATGTCCTCGAACTTAAATTCAATTGTTTATTTATTGACGTAACAAACGATTTTCTATATAATGCTTTAAACTATTAAAAATCACTAATAGAACCTTGAGCTTCAAAACCTAATGTCATGTTTGAAATCTCCAACTAACGGGAATATTTTAATCAAAGCCTACTTAGCTTGTACTATTTAACAACTTTTGCTTTATGTACAAAACCAATTTTGAAAATAATTTTTTTTAATCCATAGGAATAATATCTAGTCTCTAGATTCTCCATCGACACTCATTCATTTTCAACTTGTTCAAATTTTTACAATATTTGGCATATACCACAATCATGTTTTCTTATACACTTGATTATAATCTTTAATCCAAACCCCACAAGTTACACTGCTACATAATCTCCTTACTATAAAATAAACTCCTTATAAACCATCTTCACATTCACTATCTCTCGCAACCTTGATTCTGTTTCGAGATTTTTCATCATTCCCCCAAGAACTAAATTCATATCCTTCACCTTCTCAAACATGAGCTAGTTACCCATGATAACCAAACTATTGAAACTTGATTGTGTGTTGCATCAAACTTAATCCTTAGTTATACATGAGGATTCGATTATCTACCATATTTGAACATTTGATACTAGAAGTTATGGAATATAAACTATTTGCTATAGACACACCTAGAGTCATTAACCTTATCTAGGGCAACTCTATTACAACTCGCATGCTATACTTGATATTTGATTGCTTACATGTGCATATTATCAATTTGCAATTTATGTGTGTAATAATTGGTACACTTAATCAAACAACTGATAGAGGATGAAGTACTTGCTTAACAGTTAGTAGAGTACCAAATAACCTACTCAACGATTGGTAGAGGTCATCATGTCTGCTCAACAGTCGGTAGAGGCCCTACAACCTGCTCGACGACCGGTAGAGGCTATCGAACCTGCTCAACAATCGGTAGAGGTTCCTACTCACTAACTGGTAGGAGTCTTTTTCCTGCTCAACAGTTGGACTCATTAACACAGAGGTTCAACCACAGGATTATTTTTGCATTACTTACATGTGTGTTAGAGTCATAGAAGGACACAAAACCCTAATGTAAGGTAAATTGGTGATTGCGGTCCGGAACGTAATCATGAATTTACAGGTACGTTAAGGTGGTGTGAAATTCTATCAAGGTTACGATAGATAACCAATTATAAACCCTAGTTACCTAGTAGTTCATTTAGTCTTTTTATAGTCAATCAATTCATGCATTTCTTTTAGGATCCCTAAAACTTAAGTTTAGTGTTCTTACTAGATTCTTATTCTCCTTGCTATTTCAGACGAGCCTAATCCAACACTTAAAACTCACACATATCAATCCTCTTATCTAACTTATTCGAAACAGTTATTTCTATTACCTACAAAATTCATGCCGTGCCTTAACCCCAAATTTTCCAAACCACGGTTGTTCCAATCACCCTCAACCCTGTGTTTTTAATAACTTCGGGACGAAGTTCCTAAAAGTAGGGGAGACTGTAACATCACACAAATTTTCTTTATATATATATATATATATATATAGAACTCCTTCGTTTATTCATCCGATTCATGATTACAGTATCTTTACCATCCATTTTGTTAATTTTTTTGTTTAAATAATGACGTATAATCAATATTAAATTGGATTGTATTAAATTCTGATTTAAAAACGTTAAAAAAAATTGTTTGCCTGTGCCAGGATTCGAACCCGAGTCCCTGGCGGGCTAAACCTTAACCACACCACACAAACCACTACACCATTTGGTGTTCTGTGATGTTAATTAAAACCAATTAAACTTAAACCCTTTCAAGGTCCCTTAGTCAAACCTGAAAAGTCAAACGTAGTCTCCTAGTCAAGTCAAGTCAAAGTGTTAGTAAATATGGTCTCCTAGTCAAGTCAAAGTGTTAGTAAATATGGTCTTCTAGTCAAGTCAAAGTTGTTCCTAAATTCTAGCCTAGTCAAAGTAGTCCCTAATTACAACTCCAAATTTTACACTATAAATACACTAGCCTACCATTCAACTCTTTATACCATTCAAAAAAAAAAAAACATTATTATCCCATCTCCCATATACTAAAGTTTTCATCCGTCATTATCTCCTCTAGCTAGTTTCGAGTTTTCCAAGGCATTATTACTAAGTGTTTGCACGCTCAATAAAACGCACGAACTCATTATGCACCTAAGGTGAGTTTACATAGCCCCTTTTTCTGTTTTACATTTTGGGGTGAAACATGTTTAAACATTTTATATACTATCATTTACTCATTCTTACATTGTGAAACTTGTGATTCAATTATAAACATTTTATACACTATCATTTACTCATTCTATCATTTGACTGTAACAAAAAGACACAGTACAATCATTAACATTAATCAAGCCGCCTGTTTAGATTATAGCGCTATAGGTCTGACAAACCCATCCCTCCGCATAAATTCAAGGATGATCGATAACAGTTACACTTTTACTAACTTGCGAGTTAGGTCTCAGTCGACACAAGGTTTGATTGTACAAAAGACGCATTGTTACATGTCGGACTCATATTCTATCATTACTCATTATTATACTTCAACTATGATTGCCATACAACTTATTGTTTTCAACTATATGCAAAACCTATGTATTTTCACCAACTATTTATAGTTGACCCCCCCATCTTTCCAACTTAACATGTTTCAGGTTTATTGCTAATGGAAGTTGTACAAGTTTTGGAACACCTAGGAGCTTTGGACCTAGTTTATATTAATCAACTTTTGTAATCATTATTTGTAAGGAAAACTGTAAATTGTTTACTATTATTAAATTTTCATGTAGTACCATGAGCTATTGAACAATCATCATTACGTGACACCTCGATGTTTCCGCCATCGGTTGGGGTGTTACACTTCTCTCATCTTCTCTCTCACACACACACACTATCACATACTATCGCCGGTTAAACTTTTCTTGTTCATCAAGATCTTCAAGAAGATTAATAAGGTAAATCTTTGATATAGTGATTTTTGGTTTTGAAAAATAGTGTTCTTTGACTGATTCGCAGGTATGAAAGGATGTTGGAAGGCAAAGGATGATTGTTGAAGAAGACGATCATGGAGGGGTAATGGTCCAGACGGCGGCGCGTAAGTCTCACGCGCCTGGGAACTCGAACTCGAGTGGCGCGTGGATTTCACACGCCTGGAGTTCGAACTCAACCAAAGAGAAATTACAATTTTGCCCTCGGACACCCATAGCGTTTGACCAAACTACCCTCGAACACTCTCTAGCCACTCGGACACAAACAGTCACTCGGACACAATTTTTGCCACGTCACCTCGGACACACTTTCAGCCACTCGGACACTCCATTCTCACTCGGACACACATGTTTTTGACCAATCTGCCCTCGGACATCCATGGCCTTTGACCAATCTGCCCTCGAACACTCCATTCGTGCTCGGACACCTATATCTTTTGACTAAAATACCCTTGGACACTCTCATCTGACTCGGACACTCAAGTCTGACGTCGGACACAACCACATTTGGGCTGTTTTGTGACCCGAGGCCCGTATGGCTCTCGAATTCATGTGAAAATGGACCCGAATATGATCTAGAAAAACTCAATGGGGGCCCATTAAGCTGTTTAAATACTTTAAAATTTTTATATAGGTTTTGATGTCTAATCCAACTCGTTTTTGTGCAGAAATGGCTACTCATGTACCAAAGTTCGAAAGAGATCATAATGTAGTCTGTTCCCTATCTGACCCTCCCGAGGATCACATGCAGAAGTTAAAGTCTTTAATCGTGGGTCTCAATACCTGTAGAATTGCACATGCTTTGAGAGAAAATCCGGTTGTTCTTGCAGACTGGATTACTGAATTTTGGGATAACACAGCTGCACGAAAGACAAATACCTCCATTCGCTCAAGGATTCGAGGAACTGGGGTGACAATTTCAGAACAAGATATTCGAGATGTGCTGCTCTTTGGTGATTCTCAAGATGATCCAGTTAGTTTCTCAAAAAAGCAAATTATTCCGGTACTGAAGAAGATGGGATACGAAGGTGATTTATATGCATCTCCATAAGTGAAGAAATTATTTCCTAGCTACTAGAGGATGTTAGTTCACATGTTTTTAGCAAGTTTGGGAGGCAACAAGAGTGGATTGGATCAAATGAATTTGAACTATACTTCGGGAGTGGTAGCTTTAATTGAGGGATGGAGTTTCAACTTTTCCAAGTGTCTCTTTGAAGATATGTTGTTGAATGTGAAGACTCTGAACAAGAAGTATTTCTACAAGTTTCCAAGATTCGTGCAAATGATATTGGAGTCAAAATATCCGAATCTGGAAAGGACTGTTGAAACATATGATCAGAATTGCATGGCTCCTCAGGCTTTTGGATTAATAAAACAGAATCGTAAGGATGCAAGGCAAATGTTTGAAGGGAAATTCCCGATGGTAAAGTTCGGCAACTTCAGTGAAATTATTGAAGAAACACCAACTCCTCCACCTGCTCTGGTAGCTGAAGAGCATGATGTGCAGATTGTTGAATCTCCACCTGCTGAACAACGTTCACCTCCTGAAAATGTGGACTTAACTGAAGAAGAAAGTGAAGACGAGGAGGTAGTGAAAGATGATGAGAAGACTGCAGGCAATGATGAAGAGCAGTTTGATAATTTTGATTTCGATGACCTAAGTGATGAAGAAATTAATGACTTTATTATTGAAAATGTTGAGGTAAGATCAACGTCTGAAGTTGAGAAAGAATTAGTTGAAGAGGAGATCATGACTGAAGTTCCTAACACTGCTGCTGTTGAGGTTGTCATTCCTCAAGCAGATGTTCTTACTAATATACTTAACATTGTCCATGAAGCTGAACAAAGGATTCCTCCATCCAATGTTATAGTTGAGACACCCGTTGATGTTGAAGTTCCTGAAGACCCAAATGCTTATTTAAGACCCAGAAAGAGAAGCAAAAGAGATCCCAGACTGACCGCTACTGCTGGTATTGTTTCTGATGTTTTAGTTCCTATTGCTGAAACCATTTCTGCTGCTGCTGATGATACCATGACCTCTGCTGATGTTTCCACAAAACTTCCTGTTGGTACTATTAGTTCCACTGCAATGCCTGCTATTGCAACTGAATCATTTTCACAGTTCATGAGCAAGGCACCTATTACTGGAAGAATAAATGAAGAGGTTGGATCTTCGGTGCGTCTGGTTCGAGCAAGGTGTTGTTTGATGAGGAGGCTTTTTAGAGAGCTCAGAAAGCTTATTTTACTGATAAAGAAAGTGGAAGAAATGTTGATGTTGAATTTTTAACAACTGAAGAGACAAAGGCAAATAAGGAAGGAATTGATAGTGATGACGATATTTTTGCTTAAGTAGACACTCATAAATTGCAGAAACGAGTCTTGAAGTTGGAAACTGAGAATGTATGGCTCACTGCACAAGTACAGAGTCTGATGGACACTATCACCGAAAAGAATCAAAAGATTAATGAATTGGAGTCAAGCTTAGGTGATGTTTCAGCTAGATTGCTCAATCTAACTCAGAAGTTGGAGAACAAGTTTGGAAAAGAGTTCTCAGAAACGTCTTCATTTGTTGAGAAGGTTATGACTCTTGCTGAGCGTGAAAGAGTACAAAAGGAGCATGAAGAACATATGAGAAAGTATTATGAAGACCAGATCCCTCGTGTTCGAGATCGTCGTCCAGGGAGTACGTATGTTCTCAAGAATACAGCTGAACCTTCTCTTGATCCTATGGAAGAACAACCTGAAAGGTTAGTGATGATTACCAGAGATCGGTTTGATACCTATGGAAATCGTACAGGAATAGATTGCTGGAGGTACAATGATGATAAAGGAGTGTTCGTTGTTCATAGAAGAAATGGAACAGTTGAGTACTATGCTTCTACTGCTGCATTCAATTCTTGGACCAAGATTGATCTGGCAGAACTTGCAAGAGCTCCCTTTATTAATCAAGTGAGAAATCCTAGAAATAGGATCGGAATCACTTTTCATAAGAAGATTCAAGAGCAAGCAAAGGCGAATTTCAGAGATATGAAGACTGCAAGTTCTCTTCTGGTAGAATATAAAGACGTGTTAACACCAGATGGAAAGCCATTCAAAACTGTTCAATGGCCTCCTACTGACAAAATGAAAACCATACCGTTGTCTAAGCCTTTGGCAGAGGATGCTTGAAAGATATGAGGTTTTGGGTTTATGATCCTACTTCTAGATCTGCAGTGATTGTTTGTGACAGTGATGAACTGGGAGTCTTTGATGCAAAAGATCTGATGAGCCTGCATTCTGAAGATATTCAAGTTCTGGTGAAACATCAAATTCAGTGTGATCTAGATTATGAAGCTTGTGCAAAATCGTTTACAGGTGCAGTTGCTCAGATAGCGAGATTGGGATTGGAAGCGGATCGTAGAGGGAGAGTGGACACTGGATTGTTTGGTCCATATATTGGAAAGTCAGCTGAAGATTGGAAGAAGGCTTTGGAGAAAAAGAAAAAGGCATCTAAGAAGCGCAGCAAGAAACAGCAGTGATTTTTCCAAGCCAACACAAACCTAGGGGGATATTGTTGGGCTATGATTAGAAGTTTACGTTTGTCTTGGACTTTGGGTTATTTGGTAGTAGGTTTCGGCCTTCTAGGCCCATGTATAGCAACCGCCTATGTTAATTATAAATAGGGGGTTCATATGTTATTTTGGGGTTGCTAGTCTTGTGTGGTTTTGCTCTCGTGTACTCGTGTACCAGACGGTTCCTAGAAACCGTGTGCACTTTAATAATCCAATCGTTTTATTTCAAGTTTCTTCTTTGTTCTTTACATACAATCATTGTTTCTGCCTTTGGTTGTGTGTTTGTTTGATACCCGGAGAGGATTCTGGACTTACACCCAGTGAATTGGGTAGGCATTTGATGTGGAGGGGGTGTTTTTGGGTGATCTTCTGTATGAACTGAAGATGCCACAATAGGGAAATCAGGGTTCAAGTGGTCTTTAACCTGATCTTTTGTGACCAGCTCTTTGAGCTTAGAGACATCAGATTCATGACCTTCACAATTAGCCATCAATTCCTGTTGTGGAGAGTTTGAATCATCATCCAAATCAATGGAATCATCCGAATCCCTGCTGATATCCTTAATGAGAACATCATCAGTTGTATCATGAGCTAGGCCCAACCTAGTTTTCTCATGAACCTCTTTGTCTTGGTAATAAGGATTTCCTACTTCAGGCATAAAGCCTTCATTAGTAGTTGCCACATTTGAGGTCTTAACTATGTTACTTTTGTCCTCAGATCCACCACTGGATGGTAAGTGAGTAGTAGCAGCCTCAAATGCACCTAAAGTATCTAAGTTTGGGCTTAGACACCTTGGTTCATCCTCATTTCTTGGGATAGGGCTATTAACATCCACATCCATGTCAACTTTTGATGGTATATCCCCTGTTTGATGTGTTTGTTGGGGAATGACATGTTCAGATGGGACTGTTTCTTTTAGCCCAGAGAGAATTTTGGCGATTTCTATTATGGTGTGAGATATTTCTGGTTCAGTAGTTTTGGGTAAAGGGTCAGCAGTTTCAAAGGAAGGATCAGTAGTTATGGTCTTTTTTAAGTTTCCTCATATGAAATAAAATTTTAATGGGTGCTCTTTTGGGGATTTGAGATGGATGAGACTGAGAAGATGTTTCAGTCACATCTTTGACAAGTGCAGATTGCACATCAGCAGTTTCAGGCATCTCAACTTCCTGAACTGCCTTTCTTTTAGGGTTGGTAGGTTTTGATTTTTGTTGTTTGGATTTCTTGGCCTTTTTAGATGAAGGTTTGGAGGATGTAAGTTCCATGGGGACTAGTTCTTGTTCCCCTTGGTCATCTTCAGGCAAAGCTGGCGGTTTGTTATGCCTTGAGTATGCTTGTAAGGTTAATGGGTTTAAAAGTGATGTTTTACCCACAAGCACCTCATTTCTAAGTTCTTTAATTATGCATTGCATGATGAATCTTGGATACAACAAAATTTTCCTTTTGGTATTTTGGTGATGCAACACCAACTCATTAAAGAAAAGTGCCGATGCCCTGAATTTTGTTTCATTCACGATGGAATGAAAAATAGGTTGAAAAGTAGAGGGAATCTGATCATAAGATCCAGTTTTGGGACTTAAACACATGATTATGTAATGAAACAATTGTATTTTGGTTCAAAATATTTCTTATAGATTGTTGCATGTGAGAGAGTACCTTGGTAACCACACTCTGTCATGGTTAAGTGAATTTCAGAATTGGGAATGTTCTCTGGTTCATCAGCATCATCCAGACCAAGTCTTATTCCCAAAGTAGCCGGTGTGATTGCCATAACCTTCCCTTGGATAGTTGATTTGAGGGAAGTCACTCTGTTATTCATTGTCACCGCCTTGGCGTTTGCCCAGAGCTCATTAAGAGTTTGAATGTGAATTGGAGGATCAATAGTGAAAGCAGTGTTGTATTGGGATTGGACGACTAAATCAATGATTTCGTCGTATTGGGACCAGGCTTTATATTTCACAAAGTAGCCTCGTTGATTATGTCCCTATTTTAGTATAAGAGCCATGGTGTTTTGTGTGTGTTTGGATTGAACAGTGTTTTTGTTGTTTGCAGGGGAGGGTTTGTGAGTGTTTTTGAGAGAGAAGGAGGGAATTTTTCTTTTTGAAGGAATAAGAATGAGAAAAGGTGTTTATCAGAAGTTTATAACCGCCCTAGGTCAAACTTCTGAAATGGGAAATGTCTGATTTACCCTTATTGACAAAACTGCTGATGAAGAACAATATTCATCAGTAGTTCCCATTTTCTCTTCAGTAGTTTGTTAACAACTGATGAGAACATTTATAAACACTTTATTCATAACTTCTGAAGTTTATTTATCAGAAGTTAATCATTTTTCTAAAAATATCCCCATTCTGAAAATATCGTCAGGCGGTACGTGGTGGAGACCGTGGTAGAAATACTCACGGTCAGGACCCCGTCAACCTAGATGAGGGAACCTGATGGCTATGAATCTGAAGACAAAGTGCACTATGATTCCAACCGAAAACAACGTTCTAAATCGGTTGCAAGCAACCCAGCACCAAAAGATGATGATCTCTATAAGCCCTACAGGCCAAAGACCTTTGAAGAAAGGTCAAAATTTTGTGCGCGAATAGCGCTGGCACCAATGCCTCAAGAATGCAAGCTCCCAAGTACGATTGGGAAATACGATGGCTTACACGATCTAGATGATCACTTGCATGCTTTTGATTGCGCATGAAGGTCTAAACTTTGGCCCGCACAAGCCTGGTGTCACCTGTTCGTGCCAACATTAACAGGGGCAGCCAGGGTCTGGCATGAAAGCTTGCCCGTCAGGAGTCTGCTAGATTTCGATGATCTTATTCGAAAATTCAAAAATCACTTCTCACACTTATGTAAGCATAAGAAAGACAAAGCGCACATCCTGTTATGCACACGTCATGAGAACGAGTCATTAGAAGATTACATAGTGAGGTACAACAGGGAGGCTCTCCAACTAGGTTGCGGAGAAGAACTTACCCGTGCGGCATTCATACACGGGGTAAGATACGACGATCTAATGAAATGCCTCACCGGAAAGGATGGTGTACCCACTGATTGGGACAAAGTGATCAAAGCCGCAAAAGTTTATGCGTCTTACGAGCGTTCTTTTCATCGCAACAAAAATACGCATCAGAGCAGTAATCACCATGCACCGTCTAACAACAAAGGGAAAGGAAGCAATATGTCTGGTCCGGAATCTCTGACTCAGCAGATGAAGGAAAGTATTCATCCGCGCAAGATGCGCGGAACCTCCTGAGCTCAAGGGGATCCCGTGATCAAAAGGGAAACCAGATAAAGAATTACGATTGGACTCCGTTATCCAAAACGCCGTCCGAAGTGTTAAAGACAGAACAAATCCAGTTCCCAAAGCCGCGGGAGCTCACCCGTGATAGACGGAACGTTGACAATTCCAAATACTGCAAGTATCATGAAGACTATGGCCATTTGACAGACAATTGCTATAGCCTCAAGATGGAGATCGAGAACGCCATAAAGTCCGGCCAACTAACGCATCTTGTGAAGCACATGAGGAGAAAACAGCGAGACCACACAGGGGGGGGCGAGCCTCCCCAAAAGAAGATACGCAATCTTAATGCGCATCACGTATACAAACACTCCGCGCCACAACTGCAATATGACTCATAGAGCCACAAGTCACAAGCGAACATTCGCTGTCATAAACGATGACTCGTGGAAAGAGGAACAAGTTATAATGCCAAGAGTAAATGGAGGAGCTTCTTCAACTACTCCGTTGATCATCACGGGAGTCATAGGACATTACCGCACAAAGTATATGTTCCTAGATAACGGAAGTAGCACAGATATCATGTACCAACAGTGCTTCGAGCAGCTGGATGAGGATGACAAAGCAAAACTTGTTCCCGTGACAGAGCCCATCTCAGGCTTCATACATGAGATGATATTCCATTGGGAATGCTCACATTTCCGGTCACACTCTCAGATGGGAAACACTCGCGCACAGAAGTGTGCGATTTCATCGTCCTTCCCGTCAACTCATCAAAGCCATACCTTCTTTCAAAGGGCAGATCTTAGCAGACTTCGTTACGGAAGTCCGAACAGACAAGATCGAAGAGCGCCTAAACGAAACATCCTCAAGCTCAACTCCACCAGATGAATCACAAAAGTGGGAGCTTTTCACTGATGGTGCCTGTAATGACGAAGGGGCTGGTGCGGGGTTACATCTGATAACGCCGGAGGGAAAAGAGTATACTTATGCCATCAGGCTCGATTTCCCAGCAACCAACAACGAAGCAGAATATGAGGCACTCCTGGCAGGTCTACGCATAGCCAAAAAGATGGGAGTTCAACACATTGAAGCTTATGTTGACTCTATGTTGGTAGCCAACCACATAGACGGCTCATATGAAGCAAGAGAGCCATCCATGATTTTGTACTTGGAACACACTAAAGAGCTAATGTGCAGCTTCACCCATTGCAAAGTCACTCACGTACGGCGCAACCAGAACAAGCCAGCGGACGCCTTAAGCAAGATGGCTTCAACTGTATTTGACCACATGGCCAAAGATGTGCGGGTCGAGGTGTTAAAAACCATCCGTATCACAACGACAAGTGAATGTGATTCAAACAGGAAAAAATTCTTGCAAAGACTATTTGTTTCTTCAAGTTATGCTCTTAAAAAATACTTAAGAAATGCCTTATTGTATGTCCTTTTGGTTAATACTGAAAAAATGATTTAGCAAACCATATAATTATATTCTCAATACTTCACTAAATTGATGATTAACTCGAGACGGAGAGTGAAATCCAACCTAACTTTATTGTAAGAAAATTAACTAGCACAAAAAGTATTCCAATAAAAAAAACAAAAGAAGGAAGTAATAATAATATCATCTTTTAAAAAAAAATAATCATCTCAAACAGTCAAAAACAATCTTGATGTTCGATTTAATCAACGGCTGAGGTTCACTTGGTCCTCGAGATCATCTTGTACATCAAATCATTGTCATTGTAACTTTCACATTTGCCCCAAATGATTAGTCTTTGAAACTAGACAACTATGGAAAGGAGTGACATGGTTTTAGAAAATTAATAAATACACCATACTCTATAATAATATAATATAATCTAATATAATAATCATCATGTTTCAAAAAAAAAAAAAAATCATCATCATCTTAATGGTCATCGAGATCATCTTGTACATTAAATCATTGTCATTGTAATTTCCACATTTGCCCCAAATGGTTAGTCTTTGAAACCAATGTTTTCATAACCGGACCAAATATCGAACCGGCTGTCTTACTGGTTCGCTGGTCAGACCAGTCGGATCAGTCGGACCGGATTTAAGAACCGGATGATAAAATATATAGTTTTAATTATAATTATAAAAATCGTTAGTTTTTAAATAAAGTTCTCTGTTTATAATAACTAGGTATTAGTTACCCGCGCTTCGCCGCGGGTGCGGCTGTTGTTCGAAACGCGGCGAGAGCTCCTGTTGCGTTGAGTGTTTGGCGGACGTTAAAGATCGTGCGTCGCTGTGGGAGCTCCTGTTGTGTGGAGGGTTTCGTGGACATAAAAGATAATATTAAGTGACTGTTATTCTTGCATGAGCTTCAAAAAAAATAGTCGTGACTAAAAGCTAAAAGTTTAGTGGTCAAAGTTTGAAATCCTAAAAACTAAAATTTTGGCCAAAGTGTAATAGTTGAGTGGTCAAAGTTTGAAATCCTAAAAGCTAAAAGTTTGGTGGTTAAAATTTGAAATCCCAAAACCTAAAAGTTTGGTGGTCAAATTGGAAGAAAATAAAGTTAAGTTAAAAGTTAGTGGCCAAAGTTTTAAATCCTAAAAGTTAAAAGTTTGTTTGTCTAAGTTTGGTGGTCAAATTAGAAGAAAATAAAGTTAACCTAAAAGTTAGTGGCAGAAATAAAGTTAACGTAAAAGTTAGTGGCCAATATATATATTAAAACAAAGACACTGTTAAAGTGTCTTTGAATTAATATATACTAGGATTCTATTGCCCGCGCTTCGCAGCGGGAGCTCATGTTGCGTTAAGGGTTTGGTGGACGTTAAAGATCGCGTATCGCTGTGAGAGTTCCTGTTGCGTGGAGGGTTTGGTGGACATAAAAGATTATATTAAGTGACTGTTATTCTCGCGTGAGCTTCGAAAAAATACTAGCGGCTAAAAGCTAAAAGTTTGGTAGTCAAAATTTGAAATCTTAAAAGCTAAAAGTTTGATGGTTAAATTGAAGAAAAATTAAAGTACATAGGTTCGTAATAAAGTTGTTGTATTTGTTTTCATATATATATACAAAATTTGAGCTCAAGAGGTTTGTCGGTACGTAGCCTTCACCACAATTTGTTTTCTCTTTTTAGTGTAACTTTTGTACTTTGAAGGGGGCAAAAATGTAAATTGTGCATGGCTCATTTTAACACTACGACACTATTAAAGTGTCAATAACTTAATATATAGATAATACTCAAATATTTATATTTTCCTCTAATCAACTTAATTTTTTATTTAATATTTTTAGTTCATTTCTATTTAGTTTCAGTGCTACAGAAGATATATAAAAAGATGGCCCATGTTCAATAAATAATATTCCTGATCATAAACTCTATTATTTAATATGTTCGTCATCTTGTACATTGTCATTGTAATTTCCAAAAAAACAATCATTACCTTCAATTTAATCAATGGTTGGGGTTCACTTGGTCCTCGAGATCATCTTGTACATCAAATCATTGTCATTATAATTTCTACATTTGACCCAAAAGGTTAGTCTTTGAAACTAGACAACTATGGAAAGGAGTGACATGGTTTTAAATAGGGATGCCATAATAACCCGAGCCCAACGGGTATACCCGAAACCCGAAGCATTTGGGACGGGTATACCCGATACCCGACGGGTATGGACGGGTTTGGTATTGGAAAAAAAAAATATTTCGCGGGTATGGGACGGGTATGGTATTAGGCGATACCCGACCCGATTACCCGAAACTAAATACCCGTTTACCCGAAACATATACCCGCTAATTTTTAAGTTATATATATATATATATATTTCTTCACACTTAATGTTCATTTTAATAGATTCATTATTAAAAAATTTATAGTTTAATGACATTATTATTTATATTTATATGCTACAAAATATAAAAATATTTCTTGAGATACATATTATAATATATATTTTTATTTTAAATATTTCAAATATTAGTATGATGATGATCATACGTATGTTATTTATTACAATTTAATATATTATAGACTTCTAAAACATAAAACACCAAAAAAGGTAAAAATATATATACATGAAAATTCCAACGGGCATACCCGAAACCCACATGTATGCTCTATACCTGACTGGTAATACCCGTCAAAAACCCGACTTGATCAATCAAATATAGGATATAGAACTTTTGTTTGTTACTATGCGTCATTTTCCAAGCCGATAACATATTATTTTTATTTTTCGATTTTAGATAACATATTACGTGTTCTTTGACAATAAAAATTATTTTTCGATTTGAGGTAATTATTAAATCCTATAATAATAAGTTAATAAAATTCGAAGAATTAGTTATTACAAAAAAATGAAATGCATTTGGTGTTACAATTATATTTTAATTGTAATATTTATTTTTTTAATAGAAATAAAACTTTTATTAAAATATAATCGTGAAAAATTACATCAAGATAGCGGGCTGGCGGGCATAATGACAATTTGTGCTTTTTATCCTTTTGCGTGTGGTGTTTAAGAATTGGTGGTAGACATTATGTGAAGGTCCAATGTTTTTTCGTTTGAAGTTTGAACAAATAGCCAAATCCAGCTTATATGGACAATAATTCAAACATCACTGCAAAGTAATTTATAGAGTAAAATGCCATTTTCGTCCCTAAGGTTTGGTTGCTTTTGCGACTTTCGTTTAAAAGTTTATTTTTTCGCATCTAGGTCCACAAAGTTTTCAAATCTTGCCATTTCCATCCAACTCACTAACTTCATCCATTTTTTCTGCTAACTTTTTATAAAAAGACCTAAATACCCTGGTTATATAACTTTTGTTTTAAAAGTAGATCTGTAATAAACCTCGAGTCTTAGTTTGACTATGTTGACCATCTTTGACTGGGCTAACTGTTGACCTCATTGACCGTTGTTGACTTTCGTTGACTAAACCTTGACCGCTCCAATAGTCGAACCATTTCCCAACATCATCAACCCATCAAAATCCCAGCACCACCATTGACCACCACTGTTCACCATCACATCCACCTTAACAACCACCTGTTACCATCGTACTCTTCCCTTCCTATGTTGATCACAATAACTGTTATCTGTTAAAAATACAAGATTATTCAAGAATTAATAAAAAAACTATACTGAAAAAATAGAAAACAAACTTCACGAGCAAAACTAAATCAGAAGAATCATAAAAAAAAAAAAAACAATGACTCAATACAGGCCTAAAAAATTTGTCGAAAAATACATTCAATGTAAAAAATTGTCGGAAGAAACATTCTGGCCAGAAACTCATGTGAGCTTTCACCATCACAATTTCACCGTCACATCTTTAACCCACAACCAGAAGTCACATAAGTCAGCTGAAACTCGTAACCCACATCAACATTAACGTCAGCCAGCACCTCCATTGGAACCGCCATCGCCACCGTTAAGATCAGCCATCGCCACTCTTGCTTCTCTTTCTTTCTCACGTTTTTCTCCGGCTCTCCCTGATCTCCTCTCTATCTTTCTACGGTTTCTCTCTCTCTCTAACTCGCTTCTCTCCCTCTAGCTTTCTCTCTCTCCCTCTCTCTCCCTCTCTCTCTAATTTCGGGTAAATGGGAAGGGTTTGAGAAATGGTAAGGGTTAGATGGGTTGGGGAAGATAAGGGGTACAGGGGGGTGTGTGAGAGAGAAGGTGTAGAGAGTGTGAGGGGTATGTGTAATAGGATTTATTTTTAAAACAAAAGTTATATAAATAAGGGTATTTTAGTCTTTTTATTAAAAGTTAATAGAAAAAATGGAAGGAGTTAGTGAGTTGGATGGAAACGACAAGATTTGGAAACCTTGAGGACCCAGATGCGAAAAAATAAACTTTTGGACGAAAGTCGCAAAACATATCAAACCTCAGAGACGAAAATGGCATTTTACTCTAATTTCTATTACGTTTTACTTGTACTTTTAAAGGTTTAGGTTTTGCCAAATATCCTTTTTAAACATTTCATTTTTTCAAAGGAAATGAAAAAAAGGTACACAAATATTAATATTGGGGAGAATCTTGGGTGACGAAATTGGAGCTCTAGTTGGTGGATTCGATTAGGGATGAGCTCGGGACGGTATCGGTATCGAAGCGATACCGATCCCGATAATACCGATACCGAAAAGTCCAAAAAAACCAATACCGATACCGAACACATGCGGTACGGTATCGGTTCGGTACCGGTATGGTATCGGTATTTTACCTTAAAATACCGATACCATACCGATCCCGCACCGATACCGATAATACCGAAACCGAAAATCCATAAATATGGGTACCGATACCGATCCCGAAACCCCTCGGTACGGTATCGGGATCGGGACGGGACGGGATCGGTATTCGGCCTTGTATGCTCATCCCTAAATTCGATTCTAACACTAGTACAAGTTATGCTCGTTTGAAGTTTGAATCCTTTTCTAATCTATTTTCCTTTATACGGCCAATCCAAGTTAAGAGTCTACTAGTTGTTTGGGTCATTCTTATCAAATAGTAGACTAGCATTTTTGGTTCATTATCATTGAAAATATTCCGTGTTTTTTAGAAACACATACAACCCCTTTTCTCGAAAGCTACATGGTTCAAAAATAAATAACAAGCACGACCATTGACGTTATAACCAAAATCCAACACATTTTATTTCACCGACCAATAGTCCTATATAACACGATTCACCTTGAAACTTAGGCTTGTCAAGATTTACCCTCACTGTTTAAATTGCAAGTCAAAGGTCATTTATTAGGCCATGGGTTATATTTTAACTCTTTTTAACTCCATCTAAATACCACAACACCTATTATTCTTTATTTCACTCCACTTCACCCCAAGGAAATGTTTTAACTTTAGATAACCTTACATTTTAATGGTTTTTGGTTTATAAAAGAAAAAAATTAATTCGGTCTCTTAACATCATGGTTAACATGTTAACAAGTAACCCCTTTAACACCCCTTAACACAAAAAAGGATTGGTGTGCAATGGCAGCTAACATGCCATGTCACCTTGAACGCCCCAAATGTTAGTGTACACCCCATGACCTTAGAAACTAAAATCTGTCGACACCTAGTACCTCATATTCGTCTTCTATACGCAATCAAAATCTGTGAGACCATGTGTAATGGTCAGCAGCTTCAAACGGTCAAATAAAGGGACATTGGGAGGGGCTGCAACGTTCAAAAAAAAATTATATATACAAACCATTTTTTATACAAAACAACACACACACCAACCAAAACAAAACACACACCATCTCACACAATTTTATACAAAACACACAATACCAAACCTCAATTTATAGAAAATAAACTAGTAACATGTTATAAAATATAACATAAAAATTAAAAACCAATGTAAAAATTAATGTTATCTAGTTATAAATTATTTAAAAAAAATATGATAAAAATTTATGAGGATAGTTATATATATATGATAGTAAAGTAAACTTAAATGATAAAAAGTAATCATATAATAAAAGACTAGTAGGGTACCCGCGCGATGCAGCGGGGAACACAAACACTTCTAAGAGTGTGTATGGTTCGGTTCAATTCGATTATTAACCTCAACCGAAACTAAAACCAAAGTAATCTAGTTAATTGATCTTATTAAACAAACGATTATTTGGTTCAATTTATATGGTTAGATTATCGGCTTTTAGTCCGGTTTAGTTAATTTTGGTTAACAACAAAAACCAAACTTTAGTTAATTTTTTTTGTCTATATTTATAATTTTTATGCATCTATTTCATGTATTTATATCTCCATTTCATGTAGTTCTAAGCAAAACTTTAAACCAAAGTTTGGTTTTGGTTACTAACCAAAACTAACTAAGAACTAAATACAAAAATCTAACCAAATTGACTAAACCAATTAATCGGTTGGTTAATAAGATCGATAAACCGATAATGTCAATTTTATTTCGGTTGATGCTAATAACTGAACCGAACACAACCATGCATCATTAGAAGTGTCTGTGTTCCGTACTACATCGCGCTGACACGCTGTTATGAATTTATGAATGGTTCCGTTTCAGTTTGACTGATTTCGGTTAACTAAGGGTACAAAAAGAAAACGATAACCGATTTTAAGTTAAATTAGATTTTGGTTAATTCAGTTTTCAATTGATTTTTTTTCAGCTTTGTCTAATTTTTTGTTTGGCTTCGATAAACGGTTTAATTATTGATCACTCCTTTCAGTGATGTTTGAATTATTGTCCATATAAGCTGGATTTGGCTATTTGTTCAAACTTCAAACGAAAAAACATTGGACCTTCACATAATGTCTACCACCAATTCTTAAACACCACACGCAAAAGGATAAAAAGCACAAATTGTCATTATGCCCGCCAGCCCGCTATCTTGATGTAATTTTTCGCGATTATATTTTAATAAAAGTTTTATTTCTATTAAAAAAATAAATATTACAATTAAAATATAATTGTTACACCAAATGCATTTCATTTCATTTTTTTTTTGTAATAACTAATTCTTCGAATTTTATTAACTTATTATTATAGGATTTTATAATAACCTCAAATCGAAAAATAATTTTTATTGTCAAAGAACACGTAATATGTTATCTAAAATCGAAAAATAAAAATAATATGTTATCGGCTTGGAAAATGACGCATAGTAACAAAAAAAAATTCTATATCCTATATTTCATTGATCAAGTCGGGTTTTTTACGGGTATTACCAGTCAGGTATAGAGCATACCCGTGGGTTTCGGGTATGGCCGTTGGGATTTTCATGTATATATATATTTTTACCTTTTTTGGTGTTTTATGTTTTAGAAATCTATAATATATTAAATTATAATAAATAACATACGTATGATCATCATCATACTAATATTTGAAATATTTAAAATAAAAATATATATTATAATATGTATCTTAAAAAATATTTTTATATTTTGTTGCATATAAATATAAATAATAATGTCATTAAACTATAAATTTTGACTGAATTACAAGTTTTGTCCTTTAAGTTTATACCATTTTTCAACGACTGTCCTTTAACTTTAAAATTGATTGGTTTTGTCCTTTATCTTTTAAAATCTTGCACGTTACGTCCTTTGACACTAACCAAGTTAGATTTTAACTGAAATGTGAGGGTAAAATCATCTTTTTACTATTCTAGGGCCTATTTTGGTAATTAAGTTAAAGTTTTGGACAAAATATAAAATTTAAAATTAATATAAAACCCCCCTCCCTCTCTCAACCATTCCCCTGCCACCACCACAACCAACCACCACCACCTTGTTCTCCACCTCCACCACCACCACCTGCCACCACCGCCCCCACCTGCCAGCACATTATCTTGTTCCATGTTTTTAGGTCGAAGTTATTATTATTAGGAGGTGGAACAGAGGATTGTGGATGCAGAGCCATTCATCAAATAGACGACACATCATAGCCCCCATTGAAAAACTTGGAGCTTTTTGTTGATGAAATCCTCTATTAAGATAAACAGTGAACAGTAGTAATACACAAATCACAAAAAATAACTCAAACCCAGAACATATTTTTAACATCACAGATCATAGATCAAGAAACTATACCTCTTGCTTGTTTTAGACAACTTAAAGAGCACAGCCCCCAACTGCCACCCTCAAATCTGCTAAGAATCCAACCCTCAAATCTGCTAAGAATCCAACCCGTTTCATCTTTTTCTTCAACCATTACAACACTTTCTTCACCAGACACAAACACACAGTTCATCATCACCATCACCATCACCGACACACATCTCACAATAATATTCCATCTACTCGCTTCAATTCCCGTCATTCGATTACAATAACAACAATATTACAACCCAGTTAATTGATTATACCATTTTTCGATTACAATAACAATAAAAACCCAAATATAAACACACACCACAAGAACACTTTACTGATTATAACTCAAGAGAGAGGGACTTAGAGAGAGAAAGGAGACCAAGAGAGGAGGAGCCGGAGGGCTCCCACCACCACTGACGGTGGTCTTCCGGCGGCCAAACCACACCCCCACCTTCAACACTCCACCCGGTTCTTATTATAGAGAGAGAGAGAGAGATGTGTAGAGAGAGAGAACATAGGAAGAGAGAGAGAGAGAGAGAGAGAGAGAGAGAGAGAGAGAGAGAGATAGAGGCGGCCGGTGATGGTGCTGAATTGGAGGTTCGGTGGTGGTCTGGACTGAGTTGCAGGTTTGATGGTGGTCGATGATGGTTGCTGACTTCAGAAAGAAAAGGGGGGAGGTGGGAGAGGTTGAAGGTTTGGTGGTGGTAGGTGATTGGTGATTTTAATATATAAAGGACAAAACCAATCAATTTTAAGTTAAAGGTCATGCCTTGCAATCTGGTATAAAGTTAAAGGACAAAACTTGTAATTCAGTCTTAAAATTACCCATTTTAACCCCTTTAAAAATTATACTAAACCCATTTTAACCCAGACCGTTCCAAACCGACCCGTCCCGTAGCGACCCGGCCGGGCATGGCAACGACCTGGACCGTTTCAACTGACGTGTCCCGCAGCGACTCGGACCGTTTTGACCCGGCCAGGCCCGCTAGCGACCCGCACCGTTTCGACCCGAACGGGCCCGGTAACGACCCAGACCATTTCAACCTGACCCGTCCCGTAGCGACCCGGATCGTTTCGACCATGCCGGGCCCGGTAGCGACCCGAACCGTTTCAACCTGACCCGTCTCGCTTCGACTCGGACAGTTTCGAACCGGTCAGGCCCGCTAGCGACCCGGACCGTTTCGACCCGACCCGTCCCGGCAACGACCCAGACCGTTTCAACCTGACCCGTCCCGTAGCGACCCGGCCCGTTTCGACCCGATCGGGCCCGGTAACGACCCATACCTTTTCAACCTAACCCGTCCTGTAGTGACCCGGATTGTTTCGACCCGGCTGGGCCCGGTAGCGACCCGGACCATTTCAACCTGACCCGTACCGTAGCAACCCGGACCGTTGTGACCTAACCGGTTGCGGTAACGCCCCAGACCGTTTCAACCTGACCCGTCCCGTAGCGACCCGGACCGTTTCAACCTGACCCGTCTCCTAGCGACCCGGACCGTTTCGACTCGGCCGGGCTCGTTAACGACCCAGACCGTTTCAACCTGACCCGTCCCGTAGCGACCCGGCCGGGCCTGGCAGCGACCCGGACCGTTTCAACTGACCTGTACCGCATCGACTCGGACAGTTTCGACCCGGCCAGGCCCGCTAGCGACCCGGACTGTTTCGACCCGAACGGGCCCGGTAACGACCCAGACCGTTTCGACCCTGCCGGGCCCGGTAGCGACCCGGACCGTTTCGACCCTGCCGCGCCCGGTAGCGACCCGGACCGTTTCAACCTGACTCGTCTCGCAGCGACTCGGACCGTTTCGAACCGGCCAGGCCCGCTAGCGACCCGGACCGTTTCGACCCGACCGGTCCCGACAACGACCCAGACCGTTTCAACCTGACCCGTCCCGTAGCGACCCGGACCGTTTCGACCCTGCCGGGCCCGGTAGCGACCCGGACCGTTTCAACCTGACCCGTCTCGCAGCGACTCGGACCGTTTCGACCCGGCCAGGCCCGCTAGCGACCCGGACCGTTTCGACCCGACCGGTCCCGGGAACGACCCAGACCGTTTCAACCTGACCCGTCCCGTAGCGACCCGGACCGTTTCGAACCGACCGGGCCTGGTATCGACCCAGACCGTTTCAACCTGACCCGTCCCGTAGCGACCTGTACTATTTCGACCCGACCGGGCCCGTTAGCGACACTGACCGTTTCGACCTGACCGATCTTGTTAGCAACACGAATCGTTTCGACCCGATCAGGCCCGTCAACGACCGGACCATTTCGACCCGAACGGGCCGGTCAACAACCCAGACCGTTTGCACTCGATCAAACCCGCTTATGACTCGGACCGTTTCGATGAGATCGGTCTCATTAACGACCCAAACGGTTTTTAACCGACCGGGACCCGGACCGTTTCAACCCGACCCGTCCCGTAGCGACCCGGACCGTTTCAACTGACCTGTCCCGCAGCGACTCGGACCGTTTCGACCCGGCCAGCCTACTAGCGACTCGGACCGTTTCGACTCGAACGGGCCCGGTAACGACCCAGACCATTTCAACCTGACCCGTCCCGTTGCGACCCGGACCGTTTTGACCCTGCCGGGCCCGGTAGCGACCCGGACCGTTTCCTCCTAACCCGTCTCGCAGCGACTCGGACCGTTTCGAACCGGCCAGGCCCGCTAGCGACCCGGACCGTTTCTACCCGACCGGTCCCGGCAACGACCCAGACCGTTTCAACTTGACCCGTCCCGTAGCGACCCGGACCGTTTCGAACCGACCGGGCCTGGTAACGACCCAGACCGTTTCAACCTGACCCGTCCCGTAGCGACCTGTACTATTTCGACCCGACCGGGCCCGTTAGCAACACGGACCGTTTCGACCCAGACCGTTTCAACCTGACCCGTCTCGCAGCGACTCGGACCGTTTTAAACCGGCCAGGCCCGCTAGCGACCCGACCATTTCAACCCGACCGGTCCCGTTAGCTACACGGACCGTTTCGAACTGACCGATCTTGCTAGCAACACGAATCGTTTCGACCCGATCAGGCCCGTCAACGACCGGACCATTTCGACCTGAACGGGCCGGTCAACAACCCAGACCGCTTGCACTCGATCAAACCCGCTAACGACTCGAACCGTTTCGATGAGATCGGTCTCATTAACAACCCGAACGGTTTTGAACCGACTGGGTTATCAACAAATGCAAAAGATATAATTTTTTGTTTTTATTGACGTTGATTTCTATGATGCATCATCTTGGGTGAGTTTTAATTTAGATTTGTATATGGTTATCTAAAAATATTCATCCTGACCCATTTGTTTTTTTTTGACATACCCATCATAACCCACTTACTTATTCCCTATAATTAAAATTACCCATTTTAACCCCTTTAAAAATTATACTAAACCCATTTTAACCCAGACCGTTTCAACCCGACCCGTCCCGTAGCGACTCAGCCGGGCCCGGAAGCGACCCGGACCGTTTCAACCTGACCCGTCCCGCAACGACTTGCACCGTTTTGACCCGGCTAGGCCCGCTAGCGACCCGGACCGTTTCGACCTGACCTTGCCCGGTAATGACCTAGACCGTTTCAACCTGACCCGTCTTGTAGCGACCAGGACCGTTTCGAACCGGCCGGGCCCGGTAACGACCCAGACCGTTTCAACCTGACCCGTCCCGTAGCGATCCGGCCGGGACTGGCAGCGACCCGGACCGTTTCAACTGACCTGTCCCGCATCGACTCGGACCGTTTCGACCCGGCCAGGCCCGCTAGCGACCCGGACCGTT
Organism: Ambrosia x helenae; assembly: GCA_030844895.1. NCBI lineage: Eukaryota > Viridiplantae > Streptophyta > Magnoliopsida > Asterales > Asteraceae > Ambrosia > Ambrosia x helenae. Next base: position 128,835,896 of record CM061228.1, on the reverse strand, counting down.
TAGACCCGAACGGGCCCGGTAACGACCCAGACCATTTCAACCTGACCCGTCCCGTAGCGACCCGGACCGTTTCAACCCTGCCGGGCCCGGTAGCGACCCGGACCGTTTCAACCTGACCCGTCTCGCAGCGACTCGGACAGTTTCGACTCGGCCAGGCGCGCTAGCGACCCGGACCGTTACGACCCGACCGGTTCCGGCAACGACCCAGACCGTTTCAACCTGACCCGTACAGTAGCGACCCGGACCGATTCGAACCGACCGGGCCTGGAAACGACCAAGACCGTTTCAACCAGACCCGGCCAGGCCCGCTAGCGACCCGGACCGTTTCGACCCGACCGGTCCTGGCAACGAACCAGACCGTTTCAACCTGACCCGTCCCGTAGCGACCCGGACCTTTTCGACTCGGCCGGGCCCGGTCGCTACCCGGACCGTTTCGACCCGACCGGGCCCGGTAATGACCGAGACCTTTTCAACCTGACCCGTCCCGTAGCGACCCGGACTGTTTCGACCCGGCTGGGCCCGGTAGCGACCCGGACCGTTTCGACCCGTACGGGCCCGGTAGCGACCCTGACCGTTTCGACCCGTACGGGCCCGGTAGCGACACGGACCGTTTCAACCTGACCCGTCCCGCTAGCGACCCGGACCGTTTCGACCCGAACGGGCCCGGTAACGACCCAGACCGTTTCAACCTGACCCGTCCCGTAGCGACCCGGACCGTTTCAACCATGCCGGGCCCGGTCGGGACCCGAACCGTTTCAACCTGACCCGTCTCGCATCGACCCGGACCGTTTCGAACCGGCCAGGCTCGCTAGCGACCCGGACCGTTTCGACCCGACCGGTCCCGGCAACGACCCAGACCGTTTCAACCTGACCCGTCCCGAAGCGACCTGAACCGTTTAGACCCGACCGGGCCCGGTAACGACCCAGACCGTTTCAACATGACCCGTCCCGTAGCGACCCGGACCGTTTCGATCCGACCGGGCCTGGTAACGACCCGGACCATTTCAACCTGACCCGTACCGTAGCGGCCCGGACCATTTCGAACCGACCGGGCCTGGTAACGACCAAGACCGTTTCAACCTGACCCGTCCCGTAGCGACCTGGACCGTTTCGACCATGCCGGGCCCGGTCGCGACCCGAACCGTTTCTACCTAACCCGTCTCGCATCGACACGGACTGTTTCGAACCGGCCAGGCCCGCTAGCGACCCGGACCGTTTCGACCCGACCGTTTCAACCTGACCCGTCCCGTAGCGACCCGGACCCTTTCGAACCGACCGGGCCTGGTAACGACCCAGACCGTTTCAACTTGACCCGTCCCGTAGCGACCTGTACTGTTTCGACCCGACAGGGCCCGTTAGCAACACGGACCGTTTCGACCTGACCGATCTTGTTAGCAACACGAATCGTTTCGACCCGATCAGGCCCGTCAACGACCGGACCATTTCGACCCGAACGGGCCGGTCAACAACCCAGACCGTTTGCACTCTATCAAACCCGCTAACGACTCGAACCGTTTCGATGAGATCGGTCTCATTAACGACCCGAACGGTTTTTGAACCGACTAGGGTGATCAACAAATGCAAAAGATATAACTTTTTGTTTTTATTGACATTGATTTTTATGATGCATCAACTTGGGTGAGTTTTAATTTAGATTTATATATGGTTATCTAAAAATAACCATCCTGACCCATTTGTTTTTTTTGACATACCCATCCTAACCCACTTACTTATTTCCTATAATTAAAATTACCCATTTTAACCCCTTTAAAAATTATACTAAACCCATTTTAACCAAGACCGTTCCAAACCGACCCGTCCCGTAGCGACCCGGCCGGGCATGGCAACGACCTGGACCGTTTCAACTGACGTGTCCCGCAGCGACTCGGACCGTTTTGACCCGGCCAGGCCCGCTAGCGACCCGCACCGTTTCGACCCGAACGGGCCCGGTAACGACCCAGACCATTTCAACCTGACCCGTCCCGTAGTGACCCGGATCGTTTCGACCATGCCGGGCCCGGTAGCGACCCGAACCGTTTCAACCTGACCCGTCTCGCATCGACTCGGACAGTTTCGAACCGGTCAGGCCCGCTAGCGACCCGGACCGTTTCGACCCGACCGGTCCCGGCAACGACCCAGACCGTTTCAACCTGACCCGTCCCGTAGCGACCCGGCCCGTTTCGACCCGATCGGGCCCGGTAACGACCCATACCTTTTCAACCTAACCCGTCCTGTAGTGACCCGGATTGTTTCGACCCGGCTGGGCCCGGTAGCGACCCGGACCATTTCAACCTGACCCGTCCCGTAGCGACCCGGACCGTTGTGACCTAACCGGTTGCGGTAACGCCCCAGACCTTTTCAACCTGACCCGTCCCGTAGCGACCCGGACCGTTTCAACCTGACCCGTCTCCTAGCGACCCGGACCGTTTAGACTCGGCCGGGCTCGTTAACGACCCGGACCGTTTCAACCCGACCCGTCCCGTAGCGACCCGGCCGGGCCTGGCAGCGACCCGGACCGTTTCAACTGACCTGTCACGCATCGACTCGGACCGTTTCGACCAGGCCAGGCCCGCTAGCGACCCGGACCGTTTCGACCCGAACGGGCCCGGTAACGACCCAGACCGTTTGGACCCTGCCAGGCCCGGTAGCGACCCGGACCGTTTCGACCCGACTCGTCTCGCAGCGACTCGGACCGTTTCGAACCGGCCAGGCCCGCTAGCGACCCGGACCGTTTCGACCCGACCGGTCCCGGCAACGACCCAGACCGTTTCAACCTGACCCGTCCCGTAGCGACCCGGACCGTTTCGACCCTGCCGGGCCCGGTACCGACCCGGACCGTTTCAACCTGACCCGTCTCGCAGCGACTCGAACCGTTTCGACCCGACCGGTCCCGGGAACGACCCAGACCGTTTCAACCTGACCCGTCCTGTAGCGACTCGGACCGTTTCGAACCGACCGGGCCTGGTATCGACCCAGACCGTTTCAACCTGACCCGTCCCGTAGCGACCTGTACTATTTCGACCCGACCGGGCCCGTTAGCGACACTGACCGTTTCGACCTGACCGATCTTGTTAGCAACACGAATCGTTTCGACCCGATCAGGCCCGTCAACGACCGGACCATTTCGACCCGAACGGGCCGGTCAACAACCCAGACCGTTTGCACTCGATCAAACCCGCTTATGACTCGGACCGTTTCGATGAGATCGGTCTCATTAACGACCCAAACGGTTTTTAACCGACTAGGGTGATCAACAAATGCAAAAGATATAATTTTTGTTTTTATTGACATTAATTTCTATGATGCATCATCTTGGGTGAGTTTTAATTTAGATTTGTATATGGTTATCTAAAAATACCCATCCTGACCCATTTGTTTTTTTGACATACCCATCCAGACCCACTTACTTATTTCCTATAATTAAAATTACCCATTTTAGCCCTTTAAAAATTATACTAAACTATTTTAACCCAGACCGTTTCAACCCGACCCGTCCCGTAGCGACCCGGCCGGGCCTGGCAGCGACCCGGACCATTTCAACTGACCTGTCCCGCAGCGACTCGGACCGTTTCGACCCGTCCAGGCCCGCTAGCGACCCAGACCGTTTCAACCTGACCCGTCCCGTAGCGACCCGGACCGTTTCAACCTGACCCGTCTCGTAGCGACCCGGACCGTTTCGACCCGGCTGGGCCCGGTAACGACCTAGACCGTTTCAACCTGACCCGTCCCGTAGGGACCCGGCCGGGCCTGGCCGCGACCCGGAGTCCCGGACCGTTTCAACTGACCTGTCCCGCATCGACTCGGACCGTTTCGACCCTGCCGGGCCCGGTAGCGACCCGGACTGTTTCAACCTGACCCGTCTCGCAGCGACTCGGACCGTTTCGACCCGGCCAGGCCCGCTAGCGACCCAGACCGTTTCGACCCGACCGGTCCCGGCAACGACCCAGACCGTTTCAAGCAGACCCGTCCCGTAGCGACCCGGACCGTTTCAACCTGACTCGTCCCGTAGCGACCTATACTGTTTCGACCCGACCGGGCCCGTTAGCGACAGGAACCGTTTCGACCGGACCGATCTTGTTAGCAACACGAATCGTTTTGACCCGATCAGGCCCGTCAACGACCGGATCTTTTCGACCCGAACGGGCCGGTCAACAACCCAGACTGTTTGCACCCGATCAAACCCGCTAATGACTCGAACCGTTTCGATGAGATCGGTCTATTTAACGACCTGAACGGTCTTGAACCGACTGGGGTGATCAACAAATGCAAAAGATATAATTTTTTGTTTTTATTGACATTGATTTCAATGATGCATCATCTTGGGTGAGTTTTAATTTAGATTTGTATATGGTTATCTAAAAATACCCATCCTGACCCATTTGTTTTTTTTTTGACATACCCATCCTGACTCACTTACTTATTTTCTATAATTAAAATTACCCATTTTGACTCTTTAAAAATTATACTAAACCCATTTTAACCCAGACCGTTTCAACCTGACCCGTCCCGTAGCGACCCGGCCGGGCCTGGCAGCGACCCGGACCGTTTCAACTGACCTGTCCCGCAGCGACTCGGACCGTTTCGACCCGGCCAGGCCCGCTAGCGACCCGGACCGTTTCGACACGAACGGGCCCGGTAACGACCCAGACCATTTCAACCTGACACGTCCCGTAGCGACCCGGACCGTTTCGACCCGGCCGGGCCCGGTAGCGACCCGGACCGTTTCAACCTGACCCGTCTCGCAGCGACTCGGATCGTTTCGAACCGGCCAGGCCCGCTAGCGACCCGGACCGTTTCGACCTGACCGGTCCCGGCAACGACCCAGACCGTTTCAACCTGACCCGTCCCGTAGCGACCCGGACCGTTTCAAACCGACCGGGCCTGGTAACGACCCAGACCGTTTCAACCTGACCCGTCCCGTAGCGACCTGTACTGCTTCGACCCGACCGGGCCCGTTAGCATCACGGACCGTTTCGACCTGACCGATCTTGTTAGCAACACGAATCGTTTCGACCCGATCAGGCCCGTCAACGACCGGACCATTTCGACCCGAACGGGCCGGTCAACAACCCAGACCGTTTGCACTCGATCAAACCCGCTAACGACTCGAACCGTTTCGATGAGATCAGTCTCATTAACGACCCGAACGGTTTTTGAACCGACTGGGGTGATCAACAAATGCAAAAGATATAATTTTTTGTTTTAATTGACATTGATTTCTATGATGCATCAACTTGGGTGAGTTTTAATTTAGATTTGTATATGGTTATCTAAAAATACTCATCCTGACCCATTTGTTTTTATTTACATACCCATCCTAACCCACTTACTTATTTCCTATAATTAAAATTACCCATTTTAACCCCTTTAAAAATTATACTAAACCCATTTTTACCCAGACCGTTCCAACCCGACCCGTCCCGTAGCGACCCGGCCGGGCATGGCAGCGACCTGGACCGTTTCAACTGACGTGTCCCGCAGCGACTCGGACCGTTTCGACCCGGCCAAGCCCGCTAGCGACCCGGACCGTTTCGACCCGAACGGGCCCGGTAACGACCCAGACCATTTCAACCTGACCCGTCCCGTAGCGACCCGGACCGTTTCGACCATGCCGGGCCCGGTAGCGACCCAAACCGTTTCAACCTGACCCGTCTCGCATCGACTCGGACCGTTTCGAACCGGTCAGGCCCGCTGTAACACCCCAACCGATGGCGGAAACATCGAGGTGCCACCTATGAATGATTGTTCAGTAGCTCATGGTAGTACACAAGTTTAAATAATCCTTTAATTTCATTACAATCTTGAATTACATTAAAGTCTACATCAAATAATCAAGCAAAGCTTCAAATATCTCCTCATGCTAGCTCTAGACTTCAAGTATCAGTATTTCCTGTTGAGTTTGGAAAAAAATGGGGGGGGGGGTCAACTAGAAGTTGGTGAGAATACATAAGCCATGTCAAGCAAATAGTTTAAGTATAAAAGTTTAGCAATTCATATGTCTATCGTAAGTTTAAGTCTACATGAATAAACATAATATGTTGAATCGACATAATCAAACCTCCGACTAGTTTAGGTCCATCCCGTCATCCACGGTTCACCTTAATAATATGTTGGAACGATAACAATCACCCACGCTACCTATGTAGGAGGTACACGTATCCGGGTGAGATTGTCCATCCAATAGATCTATTATTGAGTATCGCCGGCTTGGCCATAGCTAATGATTATGTAATGTTGAAACTCGTTGAAACTGTTGTTGTTGTCTAATTCATGAGGCATTAAAGTTTACAACTAGACATGCATGTAGAATTGCTTAAGTATAATGTTGCAAGTATGAAGAATTGCTTAAACATGGTTAAGTAAACTCACCTTAGTATAGTATTAAGTCTCGAGAAATAGAATATGTGTAGCCCCAAAGTTGCCAATTACAAGAGCTTATAATCAAAGCTTCAATTGTAGAAGTAATAGACTATAGAAGAAAGGTATGAGGGAAAGTTTAATCGGATTGAAACAATCGATTTAGAGGTGCAAAGTATAATGGGTCATAGGTGGGTTTTTATACTAGTTTTGGATTCAATTAGCCATTAAAATTGGTCAACACCATAAAGTAAGGTTTTATGATGAATTGACTATTTGACTAAGACTTTGACTGTTTGACTAAGACTTTGACTGTTTGACTAAGACTTTGACTAGTACTTTGACTATTTGACTCAAGGCTTTATTTAAAAAAAAATCTTGTATGTGAAAAAAAAAAAGAATTTAGAATCATATTATTATTATTATTATTATTATTATTATTATTTATATACATTTATGTATGTATATAAGTTGTGAGTTAGGATAAATAAAGACTTAGGCACATTTGTATAATATTAATGATAAAGGTGTAATAAAATATATATATATATATATATATAAGGGCTTTTTATGTATTAAAATTTTGGGGAAAATTTTGCGATGTTACAGTCTCCCCTACTTTTGGAAACTTCGTCCCGAAGTTTATTGAAAACACAGGGTTGAAGGTGATTGGGCAGAAATTAGGACAAGGGTGGTTTGGGAAGTTTCGAGTTATGGCATGACATAAATTTATAGGTAACAGAATAAACTGTTTCGAATAATTTGGGTAAGAGTTTTGAGATGTGAGTTTTAAGGATTGGATTAGGTTCGTCTGAAGTAGCAAGAAGCATAAGAATCTAGCAAAATACTAAACTTATGTTTTAGGAATCTTATAAGAAATGCATGAATTGATTGGCTATATGAAAACCAAATGAACTACTAAAACCTTATTAGAATTTCACACTACCTTAACGTACCTGTAAATTCATGATTACGTTCCGGACCGCAATCACCAATTTACCTTACATTAGGGTTTTGTGTCCTTCTATGACTCTAAACGCACATGTAAGTAATGCAAAATAACCTTGTGATTGAATCGTTTACAATGTATCCAAAAATGAGTCCAACTGTTGAGTAGGAAAAAGACTTCTACCAGTCAGTGAGTAAGAACCTCTACCGATTGTTGAGCAGGTGCGATAGCCTCTACCAATCGTTGAGCAGGTTGTAGGGCCTCTACCGACTGTTGAGCAGGCGTGATGACCTCTACCAATCGTTGAGTAGGTTATTTGGTACTCAACTAACTGTTGAGCAAGTACTTCATCCTCTACCAGTTGTTTGATTAAGTGTACCAATTATTTCACACATAAATTGCAAATTGATAATATGTACATATAAACAATCAAGTATCAAGCATAGCATGCGAGTTGTAATAGTGTTGTCCTAGACAAGGTTAATGACTCTAGGTGTGTCTATAGCAAATAGTTTATATTCCATGATTTCTAGTATCAAATATTTAAATATGGTAGATAATCGAATCCTCATGTATAACTAAGGATTAAGTTTGATGCAACACACAACCAAGTTTCAATAGTTTGGTTATCATGGGTAACTAGTTCATGTTTGAGAAGGCGAAGGATATGAATTTAGTTCTTGAGAGGATGATGAAAAATCTTGAAGCAGAATCAAGGTTGTGAGAGATAGTGAATGTGAAGATAGTTGATAAAGAGTTTATTTTATAGTAAGGAGATTATGTAGCAGTGTAAATTTTGGGGTTTGGATCAAAGGTTATAATTAAGTGTATAAGAAAATATGATTGTGGTATATGCTAAATATTGTAAAAATTTGAACAAGTTGAAAAATGAGTGAGTGTCGATGGAGAATTTAGAGACTAGATATTATTCCTATGGAAAAAAAAAATCTTATTTTCAAAATTGGTTTTATACATAAAGCAAAAGTTGTTAAATAGTACAAGCTAAGTGGGCTTTGATTAAAATATTCCCGTTAGTTGGAGATTTCAAACATGACATTAGGTTTTGAAGATCAAGGTTCTATTAAGTGATTTTTAATAGTTTAAAGCATTATATAGAAAATTGTTTGTTATGTCAATAAATAAACAATTGAATTTAAGTTCGAGGACATCTTTTGACAAAAAATATGTACTTTGTAAAGTTACTAGGTAATGAAAATACAACAAGATTTAGAAATCTTTAGTTTGTGCTAAGGTATGAGGTTATAGTTTTTTAAAAAAATAAGTAACATGTGGAGAAATGAAATAATATGATTTGGGTAGGGTGTTGAATATTTAAAAAGTGGCTAAGATGGTAAGGTGAAGTGTGATTGTGAAATCCATTTATGATTATGAAGTGGGATTGATTTAGGCTGTAAAATTTTAGGATTTTAGAGCTTAGTTTTAAGGGAAGTAAGTGTAATCATCTATTCATTAATTAAAACGAATAAATGAAAACGTTGACTTATCAAAGCTTCTAGATTCTAATAACATAGTGAAGACATGCTTTAGCCTATAAGTGAACACTCATCCCGAGAATTCCCAGGTAGGCATCCGGGTCCCTCGTCTGATTGGGATTTATGCGCAATGCCAGTCCAAGACAGAAAACTCAGAATACAGGCGTTCACCCTTCCAGATTGCACGTGTTCGTTATTAAAATCTAGAACTTCGACGAGATCTTCAAGGTGGTTCAGGCTAAACCTGAGGATTGTCCTATTAGTCTAAGAGTAGATCTTGTGATGGAGAGCAATCTTCTTGTAGGGGTTGAAGTAGGGATAAGAAGTAGGAGTGAGATAGAGAATAGCAAGTAAAAGGAGCAAATACTGGTTATATTCCTATGGTTATAGACTAGATTATTTTTTTTCTAATAACCTAATTCCCAATAACCAAGGCTCTGATACCAATCTGTAACACCCCAACCGATGGCGGAAACATCGAGGTGCCACGTATGAATGATTGTTCAGTAGCTCATGGTAGTACACAAGTTTAAATAATCCTTTAATTTCATTACAATCTTGAATTACATTAAAGTCTACATCAAATAATCAAGCAAAGCTTCAAATATCTCCTCATGCTAGCTCTAGACTTCAAGTATCAGTATTTCCTGTTGAGTTTGGAAAAAAATGGGGGGTCAACTAGAAGTTGGTGAGAATACATAAGCCATGTCAAGCAAATAGTTTAAGTATAAAAGTTTAGCAATTCATATGTCTATCGTAAGTTTAAGTCTACATGAATAAACATAATATGTTGAATCGACATAATCAAACCTCCGACTAGTTTAGGTCCATCCCGTCATCCACGGTTCACCTTAATAATATGTTGGAACGATAACAATCACCCACGCTACCTATGTAGGAGGTACACGTATCCGGGTGAGATTGTCCATCCAATAGATCTATTATTGAGTATCGCCGGCTTGGCCATAGCTAATGATTATGTAATGTTGAAACTCGTTGAAACTGTTGTTGTTGTCTAATTCATGAGGCATTAAAGTTTACAACTAGACATGCATGTAGAATTGCTTAAGTATAATGTTGCAAGTATGAAGAATTGCTTAAACATGGTTAAGTAAACTCACCTTAGTATAGTATTAAGTCTCGAGAAATAGAATATGTGTAGCCCCAAAGTTGCCAATTACAAGAGCTTATAATCAAAGCTTCAATTGTAGAAGTAATAGACTATAGAAGAAAGGTATGAGGGAAAGTTTAATCGGATTGAAACAATCGATTTAGAGGTGCAAAGTATAATGGGTCATAGGTGGGTTTTTATACTAGTTTTGGATTCAATTAGCCATTAAAATTGGTCAACACCATAAAGTAAGGTTTTATAATGAATTAACTATTTGACTAAGACTTTAACTGTTTGACTAAGACTTTGACTAGTACTTTGACTATTTGACTCAAGGCTCTATTTAAAAAAAATCTTTTAAGTGAAAAAAAAAAGAATTTAGAATCATATTATTATTATTATTATTATTATTATTATTATTATTATTATTATTATTATTATTATTATTATTATTATTATTATTATTTATATACATTTATGTATGTATATAAGTTGTGAGTTAGAATAAATAAAGACTTAGGCACATTTGTATAATATTAATGATAAACGTGTAATAAAATATATATATATATATATATATAAGGGCTTTTTATGTATTAAAATTTTGGGGAAAATTTTGCGATGTTACACCCGCTAGCGACCCGGACCGTTTCGACCCGACCGGTCCCGGCAACGACCCAGACCGTTTCAACCTGACCCGTCCCGTAGCGACCCGGACCGTTTCGACCCGACCGGGCCCGGTAACGACCCAGACCTTTTCAACCTAACCCGTCCTGTAGTGACCCGGATTGTTTCGACCCGGCTGGGCCCGGTAGCGACCCGGACCGTTTCAACCTGACCCGTCCCGTAGCGACCCGGACGGGCCCGGTAGCGACCCGGAACGTTGTGACCCAACCGGGTGCGGTAACGCCCCAGACCGTTTCAACCTGACCCGTCCCGTAGCGACCCGGACCGTTTCAACCTGACCCGTCTCGTAGCGACCCGGACCGTTTCGACCCGGCCGGGCTCGTTAACGACCCAGACCGTTTCAACCCGACTCGACCCGTAGCGACCCGGCCGGGCCTGGCAGCGACCCGGACCGTTTCAACTGACCTGTCCCGCATCGACTCGGACCGTTTCAACCCGGCCAGGCCCGCTAGCGACCCGGACCGTTTCGACCCGAACGGGCCCGGTAACGACCCAGACCATTTCAACCTGACCCGTCCCGTAGCGACCCGGACCGTTTCGACCCTGCCGGGCCCGGTAGCGACCCGGACCGTTTCAACCTGACCCGTCTCGCAGCGACTCGGACCGTTTCGACCCGGCCAGGCCCGCTAGCGACCCGGACCGTTTCGACCCGACCGGTCCCGGCAACGACCCAGACCTTTTCAACCTGACCCGTCCCGTAGCGACCCGGACCGTTTCGAACCGACCGGGCCTTGTAACGACCGAGACCCTTTCAACCTGACCCGTCCCGTAGCGACCTGTACTGTTTCGACCCGACCGGGCCCGTTAGCGACACTGACCGTTTCGACCTGACCGATCTTGTTAGCAACACAAATCGTTTCGACCCGATCAGGCCCGTCAACGACCGGACCATTTCGACCCGAACGGGCCGGTCAACAATCCAGACCGTTTGCACTCGATCAAACCCGCTAATGACTCGGACCATTTCGATGAGATCGGTCTCATTAACGACCCGAACGGTTTTGAACCGACTGGGGTGATCAACAAATGCAAAAGATATAATTTTTAGTTTTTATTGACATTGATTTCTATGATGCATCATCTTGCGTGAGTTTTAATTTAGATTTGTATATGGTTACCAAAAAATACTCATCCTGACCCATTTGTTTTTTTGACATACCCATCCAGACCCACTTACTTATTTCCTATAATTAAAATTACCCATTTTAACCCTTTATAAATTATACTAAACCATTTTAACCCAGACCGTTTCAACCCGACCCGTCCCGTAGCGACCCGGCCGGGCCTGGCAGCGACCCGGACCGTTTCAACTGACCTGTCCCGCTGCGACTCGGACTGTTTCGACCCGGCCAGGCCCGCTAGCGACCCGGACCGTTTCGACCCGAACGGGCCCGGTAACGACCCAGACCGTTTCAACCTGACCCGTCCCATAGCGACCCGGACCGTTTCGACCCTGCCGGGCCCGGTAGCGACCCGGACCGTTTCAACCTGACCCGTCTCGCAGCGACTCGGACCGTTTTGAACCGGCTAGGACCGCTAGCGACCCGGACCGTTTCGACCCGGACCGTTTCGACCCGACCAGTCCTGACAACGACCCAGACCGTTTCAACCTCACCCTTCCCGTAGCGACCCGGACCGTTTTCGAACCGACCGTGCCTGGTAACGACCCAGACCGTTTCAACCTGACCCGTCCCGAAGCGACCTGTACTGTTTCGACCCGACCGGGCCAGTTAGCAACACTGACCGTTTCGACATGACCAATCTTGTTAGCAACACGAATCGTTTCGACCCGATTAGGCCCGTCAACGACCGGACCATTTCGACCCGAACGAGCCGGTCAACAACCCAGACCATTTGCACTCGAATAAACCCGCTAACGACTCGAACCGTTTAGATGAGATCGGTCTCATTAACAACCCGAACGGTTTTGAACCGACTGGGGTGAGCAACAAATGCAAAAGATATAATTTTTGTTTTTATTGACATTGATTTCTATGATGCATCATATTAGGTGAGTTTTAATTTATATTTGTATATGGTTATCTAAAAATACCCATCCTGACCCATTTGTTTTTTTTGACATACCCATCCTGACCCACTTACTTATTTCCTATAATTAAAATTACCCATTTTAACCCCTTTAAAAATTATACTAAACCCATTTTAACCCAGACCGTTTCAACCCGACCCGTCCAGTAGCGACCCGGCCGGGCCTGGCAGCGAACCGGACCGTTTCAACTGACCTGTCCCGCAGCGACTCGGACCGTTTCGACCCGGCCAGGCCCGCTAGCGACCCGGACCGTATCGACCCGAACGGGCCCGGTAACGACCCAGACCATGTCAACCTGACCCGTCCCGTAGCGACCCGGACAGTTTCGACCCTGTCGGGTCCGGTAGCGACCCGGACCGTTTCGACCCTGCCGGGCCCGGTAGCGACCCGGACCGTTTCAACCTGACCCGTCTCGCAGCGACTCGGACCGTTTCGAACCGGCCAGGCCCGCTAGCGACCAGGACCGTTTCGACCCGGACCGTTTCTACCCGACCGGTCCCGGCAACGACCCAGACCGTTTCAACCTGACCCGTCCCGTAGCGACCCGGACCGTTTCGACCATGCCGGGCCCGGTAGCGACCCGAACCGTTTCAACCTGACCCGTCTTGCATCGACTCGGACCGTTTCGAACTGGCCAGGCCCGCTAGCGACCCGGACCGTTTCGACCCGACCGGTCACGGCAACGACCCAGACCTTTTCAACCTGACCCGTCGTGTAGCGACCCAGACTGTTTCGACCCGGCTGGGCCCAGTAGCGACTCGGACCGTTTCGACCCGTACGGGCCCGGTAGCGACCCGGACCGTTTCAACCTGACCCGTTCCGCAGCGACTCGAACCGTTTTGACCCGGCCAGGCCCGCTAGCGACCCGGACCGTTTCGACCTGACCTTGCCCGGTAACGACCCAGACTGTTTCAACCTGACCCGGACCGTTCCAACTCGATCGGGCCCGGTAACGACCAAGACCGTTTCAACCTGACCCGTCCCGTAGCGACCCGGACGGGCCCGGTAGCAAACCGGACCGTTTTGACCTAACCGGGTGCGGTAACGCCCCAGACCGTTTCAACCTGACCCGGCCCGTAGCGACCCGGACCATTTCAACCTGACCCGTCTCGTAGCGACCCGGACCGTTTTGACCTGGCCGGGCCCGGTAACGACCCAGACCGTTTCAACCTGACCCGTCCCGTAGCGACCCGGCCGGGCCTGGCAGCGACCCGGACCGTTTCAACTGACCTGTCCCGCATCGACTCGGACCGTTTCGACCCGTCCAGGCCCGCTAGCGACCCGGACCGTTTCGACCCGAACGGGCCCGGTAACGACCCAGACCATTTCAACCTGACCCGTCCCGTAGCGACCCTGCCAGGCCCGGTAGCGACCCGGACCGTTTCAACCTGACCCGTCTCGCAGCGATTCGGACCGTTTCGACCCGGCCAGGCCCGCTAGGGATCCGGACCGTTTCGACCCGACCGGTCCCGGCAACGACCCAGACCGTTTCAACCTGACCCGTCCCGTAGCGACCCAGACCGTTTCGAACCGACCGGGCATGGTAACGACCCAGACCGTTTCAACCTGACTCGTCCCGTAGCGACCTGTACTGTTTCGACCCGACCAGGCCCGTTAGCGACACGAACCGTTTCGACATGACCGATCTTGTTAGCAACACGAATCGTTTCGACCAGATCAGGCCCGTCAACGACCGGATCTTTTCGACCCGAACGGGCCGGTCAACAACCCAGACCGTTTACACTCGATCAAACCCGCTAATGACTCGAACCGTTTCGATGAGATCGGTCTCATTAACGACCCGAACGGTTTTGAACCGACTAGGGTGATCAAGAAATGCAAAAGATATAATTTTTTGTTTTTATTGACATTGATTTCTATGATGCATCATCTTGGGTGAGTTTTAATTTAGATTTGTATATGGTTATCTAAAAATACCCATCCTGACCCATTTGTTTTTTTTTTACATATCCATCCTTACTCACTTACTTATTTCCTATAATTAAAATTACCCATTTTAACTCTTTAAAAATTATACTAAACCCATTTTAACCCAGACCGTTTCGACCCGACCCGTCCCGTAGCGACCTGGCCGGGCCTGGCAGCGACCCGGACCGTTTCAACTGACCTGTCCCGCAGCGACTCGGACCGTTTCGACCCGGCCAGGCCCGCTTGCGACCCGGACCGTTTCGACACGAACGGGCCCGGTAACGACCCAGACCATTTCAACCTGACACGTCCCGTAGCGACCCGGACCGTTTCGACCCGGCCGGGCCCGGTAGCGACCCGGACCGTTTCAACCTGACCCGTCTCGCAGCGACTCGGACCGTTTCGAACCGGCCAGGCCCGCTAGCGACCCGGACCGTTTCGACCCGACCGGTCCCGGCAACGACCCAGACCGTATCAACCTGACCCGTCCCGTAGCGACCCGGACCGTTTCGACCCGGCCGGGCCCGGTAGCTACCCGGACCGTTTCGACCCGACCGGGCCCGGTAACGACCCAGACCTTTTCAACCTGACCCGTCCCGTAGCGACCCGGACTGTTTCGACCCGGCTGAGCCCGGTAGCGACCCAGACCGTTTCGACCCGTACAGGCCCGGTAGCGTCCCGGACCGTTTCGACCCGTACGGGCCCGGTAGCGACCCGGACCGTTTCAACCTGACCCGTCCCGCTAGCGACCTGGACCGTTTCGACCCGAACGGGCCCGGTAACGACCTAGACCATTTCAACCTGACCCGTCCCGTGGCGACCCGGACCGTTTTGACCATGCCGGGCCCGTAGCGACCCGAACCGTTTCAACCTGACCCGTCTCGCATCGACCCGGACCGTTTCGAACCGGCCAGGCCCGCTAGCGACCCGGACCGTTTCGACCCGACCGGTCCCGAAAATGACCCAGACCGTTTCAACCTGACCCGTCCCGAAGCGACCTAGATGGTTTCGACCCGACCGGGCCCGGTAACGACCCAGACCGTTTCAACTTGACCTGTCCCGTAGCGACCCGGACCGTTTCGAACCGACCGGGACTGGTAACAACCCAGACCGTTTCAACCTGACCCGTCTCGTAGCGACCTGTACTGTTTCGACCCGACCGGGCCCGTTAGCAACACGGACCGTTTCGACCTGACCGATCTTGTTAGCAACACGAATCGTTTCGACCCGATCAGGCCCGTCAACGACCGGACCATTTCGACCCGAACGGGCCGGTCAACAACCCAGACCGTTTGCACTCGATCAATCCCGCTAACGACTCGAACCGTTTCGATGAGATCGGTCTCATTAACGACTCGAACGGTTTTTTAACCGACTGGGGTGATCAACAAATGCAAAAGATATAATTTTTTGTTTTTATTGACATTGATTTCTATAATGCATCAACTTGGGTGAGTTTTAATTTAGATTTGTATATGGTTATCTAAAAATACTCATCCTGACCCATTTGTTTTTTTTGACATACCCATCCTAACCCACTTACTTATTTCCTATAATTAAAATTACCCATTTTAACCCCTTTAAAAATTATACTTGAAGAAACAATAAGTAACACGGTGATTAGTACTAACCGCCGGGTGGTTTATACTTATGTAACGACAAGCTTAATCCTTTACCCAAACCGTGATGGTTAACCCGTTTGGAGATTTAGTATGTGTGAGTGTGTGCTAGAAGTGTGTGAGAACACGAGAGTTAAGTGGTTCGGTCTTTAATGACGCGCTCTCCTTGTAGATAATGTGAGATCTTGCGAAACGTGTCGATCATCTGGTATGCGTGCAGTGTACAACTGTCATACAGTACCATCTGAATCGTCCGTCCGCGTCATTGACACGTGTCATCATCTCGTGCTTGGAATTTGAAAAGGTGCGACGGTTAGTGCCTCCCTGGCGGGTCCCACCGTCATTAATGCGATGAGTATATAAACCCCATTAGGGCTCATATGAACGGTTGATGATCCGGTCGTTACGGGTCATACAAAACCTAATTAACCTAGGTAGATAGGGTAAATAGGGTATCAATCCAAGGAGCGTGTGGTTAGTGAATATTATTTAGTTGATCAAACAGCGGTGCTTATGAAGTTGCTAGTTTAATTATGAAGAGTGCAAGTTATCATTTAAGAGTTTGATTTTAAAGTTGTTGTTTATAATATTAATAATTAATTGAAATTATAAATAAAAATGATGTTGTAAACAATCGGGTTAAAATGATTACACTAAGGATTCGGCAATTGAATACTAGAGCTTTAACAATTGGGTAAAGAATAATAATGTAATTGGCACTAACGGAGTGATTGTTCAATAGGCTTAGGTATCAAGTTTTATCAATATCTAAGATAGATTAAACTATACTTCATTACCTAGAACATACAATCCTATGTTTGTGTTAACGTAAGGAATCATGCTTATCTCACGAGAAATTGGCACAAGATCAATTAACTACAATGAGTTTAGCATAAGATTAATCACCAATTAACACGGTTAATTCAAGCACACAATAACATAAACAAAAGTTTAAGAACAATACCCAATGTGTTCAAACCCTATATATCAAAAGCCTACATCCCCAATGTAATACAAAGGGATTAGCCACTCATGGCCATGAAGCTTGAGTCTTCAAAAAATATTCTTGTCTCTTTTTTTTTCTTGCTGTGCGACCTCTTGATCTGCGATTAAATCCCTCCTCCTTTTTTTCTAAACTTGCGTCGTCTTCTACAGCCCTCCTAAAAAACTTTTGTCGATGACCTCAAGACCAAAGGAAATTCATAATCCCCAAAAATTGGAGCCGTCCTAATAATATCTTAAAAAAAACAAACCCTACAATTCATGGGCTTCTCTCGTGACCCCAAAAAGTCACGTTTATATTGTTTTATTATTATTATTATTATTATTATTATTATTAATTAGTATACTATTATTATAAATGGTATTATGACCTCGTGCTCTCGACTTGAGTGTTCGGGTTTCGAATATAATCTGTACTGTTTTAGCCCCGCTCTATGCGATCACCTACCAAAAATATAAAATAAATAAATTAATAGTAAAACAACAAAAAGTAATCAAATATATACAATACTAAAATAATAGAGTACAGGCATAAAACTAATAAAAATACTATCTAAACGACTCAAAAATATACAAAACTGGCAAATAAACATGATGCGTGCAACCGCGCATCACACCCCCACACTTATCTTTTTTCGTCTCGAAAAAATTATATACACTCTGCTCAAGACATGATCACAAACTAGCACCCCAGTCGCCCTATCATACCTTAGCTAAGGTCCAAAGTCATACCTCATTTACAGATCAGCATTAGATGTGTTAATTCAGCAAGTCAAATTGATTTCCATTTAAAAACAGAATTTACCTAACTAAATCTAACGTGCTTCCGGTTTTTATTTTCATGCAACACACCCCTCACAATTTTTCACTCCACTCGGTTTAATATCTGGACTAGCATGTAATGCGCTAGTATTAATCACTCAAAAACCAAGTATGCAACTCTGTTATCATAGGCTTGTATGACAATCACACCTCAACTGTAGACAATGCACATATCTAAAGGACTTACGGGTTTTGGGCTTAGGGTAAAGGTAGGAAACATTTGGCTAACAAGTGGCTAAAACGAAGACACGTACCGACCCATGACAATCTTTTATTCATACTAAACACAATAACTAAAACAACAGGTTATTTTCAACCCGTATTACATAATACTCACAATTTTTTTTCTTCTTCTTTTTTCAGCCGCCCACTTTGGTATATCGGCCTCATGAATTGACTGCTTTTTTTTTCAGCGTATAAATACCAAACATCATAATAACTATACTTAGATTGTCAAGTAACACTGGTGACACAAAAGGTCGGTTTAAGAAACTGATTTGGGTTTAACAAACGAATAGGTAAAGGCTTAACATGGCTACTAAGGGTAATATTGTTGGTAAACAGGTTAATCACGTAGACAAATACACGGGTATCAAACGAAAAGGGTAATCCTAAATTGCCTTTATCATCTATGTGCATATCTAGTCTACAACCTCGACATGTATCAAATCATGCAAGTTCCGCAACAGAGAAACATCTGGCCTACTCTCAACAAATGAAAATATATAAATCAATCTATAAACTAGTAGGCTCAAGATCTCACAAAAGTGGGGAAATGGGTTACCGATGTGTGCATGCATTTATTACCAATCGCTTGTTAAATCTAGTCAGACAATTCTAAACTTTTTTTTTTAAATACCTGCTAAAAACGGTTCATACTACTTTTCCACAAATTAGACCATGACTAAGGATCTACTGCCAAAACAATCAAGAAACAACTAGTATGTACTGAAAAAGCTGCTTTTATGTCTGATTAGAATGTTTTTTTTAGGAACAATTTTCAAGACATTTTCATTTTTTTTTATTTTTTTAAAAATTTTTGTTGACACAAATTTTTTTTTAAGACACAAAAATAAATAAAAACGAAGTTTCCCCACCCCCACACTTGAACGACACATTGTCCTCAATGTGAGATAGGAATAAAATAAAGCAGAAATAAAAATAAAATACAACAGTAAAAGGAACAGACTCCCCTGGATATAGGCAGTACGCGTATGAGTCTCTGGAATTCCTCCCAATCGAGCCGTATAGCATTTCATTCGCGGCCGATAAAAAAAACCCTGAAACTAAGACTCAAAGGAAAAATAAAAACATAAAATTCTGGGATGCCTTTTACACCGATGGTTTACAGATTTACCCTGCCTGAATGGAGATTGAGTATAGGCAAGTTATCTGATTGCAAGTTAAACTCCAAGCATTCCCAGAAATCAAAAGAGACTCAAAATCTTAACTAAAAATAAAAGAAAAATAAATCAAAATAAATAAATATACAAAATGTACAAGAATCGTACCTGATGTTCATTCATGGTGGTCTCAAAGAACATTTGCCTACCGAGTTTCCAATGTATGCTCGGTAGTTTACTTTCTGTTCCCCAATTTGGTCCTTCTCCTTCCACTTGTCCATCGAGTCCAAGCATTTAGGTTTTATCCCACATTTTCCTACCGAGTTTCCAACATACACTCGGTAGTTCACATGCCAACTCCACAATTGTTTCCCAGTTATTGGCATGAGTATCTGGTGATACTCGTTGCGGGGCCGTTTTACAATAAATTGTCGAATGCCCTCCCGGCTCACCTTCCTCTTCTTCATCTTTAAACCTTCATCCTCCACTTTGTTGGGTGCTATAATCAACACGGGATGAGATTCGTGAGGAACTTTCACCTCATCCACCAGATCTTCATGAGATACTAAGTCTTCAGTTGGAGTTAACCATTCAGAAAGACTTGCAGTATCTTCATCTATATCAGCATAAACCACTACACCACTAGCCAGCACATCACGCTCACGTTTAAGTTGGGAGATTTCCTCAGCTAGTTGGTGAACCTGCATAACCAAAGCTTCATGAGCTTTGCCTCTCACTTCATTTCCCTGCTTCGCCTCTTTTATCATATCTATGATAGCATCAAACTTGGAATCTCGTGAGTTTTGAGGTTCTTCATATGTCGGTTGAGGATATTCATTGTGGTTCATATTGTATTCTTCTTGGTAACTTGAAAATGGCTCCTCTTCGGATTCATAACCTTCATAGCCCCAATTTGAGTTATAATTGTGGTTGGCTTTTGGTTGGTAATTTTCTTGACGTGGCTTTGCCCTATAACCAGCCTTGAATTTTTCTTTCCAATACTTTGGATTACTCCAAAATCCTGGGCAATCTTCACTTATGTGAATTTTCCCGCAACAAAAACAAGAATGATCTTCCGGTGGTGGAGGTGGTTTAGAGTGTGGATGGCATAATGTGTATTGTACGGGCCGTTGGTTGGGATATTGTCGGTTTTGGTTTTGTGGATGTGGTGTAGTATTGGCACGGTTTTGGTTAATGAGAGTTGGTGGAAGGGGTGGTCGCCGGTTGTTACCTTCTCGATAAATTGTTTTGGTTTTGCATGATGGTGAAGAAGATAAATGTGAACTTTCAGGTTTTTCGAGCCCAAAAATAATACGATCTTCTCGTTCTTTAAATGCTTTCATTTTCCTACGGGCCACTGGACAATCTCGCCACAAATGATATGGGCTCCCACAACAAGGACAAGTATTATCATCATCTTCCGACATTGTGATGATGACGATCAAGTCTTGCTAAATTCCCAATCTTCAGATTTTACACAAGTGGCATGCATGCATTATCTGTCACCTGCACACTTCACACACCACGCGTAAAAACGAACAAAAAGAAGTAACAAAGACAAATTAAACAGTTAATCACAATAATCAACTAAAAACTAAACAGTAAGCGCACTATCTCCCCGGCAACGGCGCCATTTGATGATCCGGTCGTTACGGGTCATACAAAACCTAATTAACCTAGGTAGATAGGGTAAATAGGGTATCAATCCAAGGAGCGTGTGGTTAGTGAATATTATTTAGTTGATCAAACAGCGGTGCTTATGAAGTTGCTAGTTTAATTATGAAGAGTGCAAGTTATCATTTAAGAGTTTGATTTTAAAGTTGTTGTTTATAATATTAATAATTAATTGAAATTATATATAAAATGATGTTGTAAACAATCGGGTTAAAATGATTACACTAAGGATTCGGCAATTGAATACTAGGGCTTTAACAATTGGGTAAAGAATAATAATGTAATTGGCACTAACGGAGTGATTGTTCAATAGGCTTAGGTATCAAGTTTTATCAATATCTAAGATAGATTAAACTATACTTCATTACCTAGAACATACAATCCTATGTTTGTGTTAACGTAAGGAATCATGCTTATCTCACGAGAAATTGGCACAAGATCAATTAACTACAATGAGTTTAGCATAAGATTAATCACCAATTAACACGGTTAATTCAAGCACACAATAACATAAACAAAAGTTTAAGAACAATACCCAATGTGTTCAAACCCTATATATCAAAAGCCTACATCCCCAATGTAATACAAAGGGATTAGCCACTCATGGCCATGAAGCTTGAGTCTTCAAAAAATATTCTTGTCTCTTTTTTTTTTCTTGTTGTGCGACCTCTTGATCTGCGATTAAATCCCTCCTTTTTTTTCTAAACTTGCATCGTCTTCTACAGCCCTCCTAAAAAACTTTTGTCGATGACCTCAAGACCAAAGGAAATTCATAATCTCCAAAAATTGGAGCCGTCCTAATAATATCTTAAAAAAAACAAACCCTACAATTCATGGGCTTCTCTCGTGACCCCAAAAAGTCACGTTCATATTGTTTTATTATTATTATTATTATTATTATTATTATTATTAATAATTAGTATACTATTATTATAAATGGTATTATGACCTCGTGCTCTCGACTTGAGTGTTCGGGTTTCGAATATAATCTGTACTGTTTTAGCCCCGCTCTATGCGATCACCTACCAAAAATATAAAATAAATAAATTAATAGTAAAACAACAAAAAGTAATCAAATATATACAATACTAAAATAATAGAGTACAGGCATAAAACTAATAAAAATACTATCTAAACGACTCAAAAATATACAAAACTGGCAAATAAACATGATGCGTGCAACCGCGCATCAACGGTTACATTCATATATCCTTCTTCTCCCTACTGTTCCTTTTTTCTCTCAAACTTCCGGTCACCTTCTTTCTTTAAAGTTTCCGTTTAATCTTCAAAGATCTCACTGATCTTGAAGATTTATTGTTGAAACTTTAAGTTTCTTCTTGTTTGATTTCTTGCACCGTTGTCTTCTGTTTCATAGATTCGTTAAATCTTCGTATCTTCTTGAAGTTTCCAGCGAATCTTCAAGTTTTCCGGTTATCTTTTCCAGTTTCCGGCGACTTTTATTTTAATAATGTCTGAAGTTCCGGTGAGTCCGTCGCCATCCACCGAGGATGTTAGGGTGGAGCCGGCTGTGGAGGAGGTGGTGGAGGAAGAGGTTCTTGTCGAGCATGGCAAGATAAAGGAGAGGAAACTGATGTCCAACACCTATTGTGTTTGGAGTCAGGAGGCCTTCAGCCGGTTCTGTGTTATGTACGGTATTCTGCCGGAGTGGGAGCCCACCCTTCCGTCTCCGATCAACACTGTTCTCTCTGCCGGTAGCGGTCGGTTGGCATTGTATGAGGCCCACTATGCTAAGTGTGGATTCCGCTTGCCATGTACCCGCTTCCAGATTGACACCATGGTGGCCTATGGCGTTGGGCCTACACAACTAACCGCCTTCGGGCTTCTGAGGTTAGTTCATTTTGAAGCTTCATGCCGCGCCCTAGACATTGAGCCAACCGTTGAACGGTTCAATGTCTTCTACTTTATGGCGCGAGACGAGATGTGGTTCTCGTTCAAGCCACGCCCGAAGGTGCCGCCTATGGCCACTCTGTGACATCCGTCACTTTTATCCTATTATTACTACACATATATAAATATACATTTTATTTTTATTTCGCATCTCCTATCTTATACGTCACGTTTTATCCTTATAATAATAATAATAATAATAATAATAATAATAATAATAATAATAATAATAATAATAATAATTCAGTTTTATAAAAACATATATATATATATATATATATATATATATATATATACTACAACATGGGACCAAATCTAATTCAAGCCCAAACCCCTTGTTTCCTTTACATTTCTGAAGCCCAACAAGTGCCAGCCCAAGTATTCGGCCCACCAGACAGCAGGCCCAAGGCTGAAGCCCAAACACCCTCCTTATTTGCTGTTTTAAAAAAAAAAGAAAAGGGGTTGATCCCGCCGGGTATCGAACCGGGGTCATCCCACACGCACCACACGCACAACACCACCCGAGCTACACTCTGTTTCTAATCTAAACCCAATTCAAAATATATATAAGCCTTGTCAGCCTCTCCTTCTTCTTCGCTGTGAAGATGTCGAGCAGAAGACAAGGATTTAATTATTTTTTTTCTTTTTGCTTGACTTTGACTAACTCACAAATGGTAACAACTCAACAATTGACTCGTGATTACCTAGACACGTCCCATACGCGTTAATTACACAGGAATTTAGCAGCAATTATCCCTAAACACAAGGCCAATCCATCGCAATTTCATTGATGATGGGTCAAACCTTCCAAAACTAAGATTACACACGATTACTATAAATTGAACCCTCTTCCAGTATCCCTACAAGCCGAAAACAAAAACCCCATCATCACCTTTTACGCACATTCAAGCATTCGTGCCAATTCACGACGGTTGACTTTTTGTTGACTCACGAGTTCAATGCCTTACGAACAAGTGTGATTCAATTCCTCGCTCTATCACGTTAATCAGCCCCTGTAAGTCATTAACCCCTTGATTTATTAGGCTATAACATCGTTATTGAAAGGATTGGATATCTAGGGCTCGATGGCTTAGAATTGGGGAAGAACACCATCGCAACCTGTGTATATAAGTTTTTCAAAACTGAATTCAACACCAATTGACCAACAGATCAGTTGGTTGGCATCTTTTCACAAGAACACGAACCGGCGTTACAGCCCGGGTTCGAGTCCCTTATCCCACATTTCATTCTTTTTCTTTTAAAGGATTATATAACTGATATCTGTTTATCTATATAATTAATTCAAACCAATTTCATTCGTTCTCAGGGTCTAGCTCAGTTGGTGGCTAGGCTTGTGATAAAACCCGAACCGGCCAGAGGCCCGGGTTCGATTCCCATAACCAACAAGTATTTTTTTTGCCACTTTTATATATATATTTAATACATTAATCTTTTAAAATCAAATTTAAATAATAAAAGTGCTTTATAAATTCTACAAAAATTATCATATGATCTCCTAATGATAAAGTTCATTACCCAATTTTTAGTTTTAAAAAAATATTTTACTTAATATATATTATTAATAATACAAGTTTATTCATTTATATTTATTAAATTCTATAAAAATATCTAAACGATTTTATTAAATCTCACAAAAATTATCCTAAACTTGTATATTCTTAAACATTCCAGAAAATATTTTTATTTCAGAAAAACCATTTATTTTATATTTTTAATTAATTTTTGTTAGTTTTAATCATAAATAATTCATAATAAATTCATTTTACAATATTTTTGTACCAAAATTTTACATAAATTATTTCCATTCATGTGGAACAGAGATACAATTTTTAATTTAAGAATTCTTTAATTTTAATATTTTTAGATATTAAATCATATTTTGACAATATGAAATAATTAGATTAAATATTCTATTTTCAAGAAAATAATTTTATAAAAATTATTTTCATACTTAAAACCTTATGTTGTGACTATATTCAACTTAAAATTTTACAAAGAGACTTTTATTTATTTATTTACTAAATTTCTTATATTTAATAAACAATTTATTTACTAATCAAATAAACGTTTATCCCCAATTCGAAGCCCTATAAATACATGTATCCTAGAGTTATTTCACTTACACATTATCAATTACTTTAGGTTAATCATTTGGGAGTAATCTCAATTCATATTTCGTTATCCAAGTTCAAATTCAAGTTATTACGTGAACTGTGAGTATTCCTACCCCTTTTTGCTTTTATACATTTTTGGGGTGTTACATGTACACTATTACAATTTCAAATACAAGTTTACATTTTTACAATACAATTCTAGTACTATGTGCATTGCTTACAACGTGCTTTATGCTTAGACATTACATGTGGATTACATTTGTACTTAGTGAAATCATTAACATGGTACAAGTCGACCTTAACATTGGATAGCGCTATTTGGATTGACAACCCGCCTAGATTGATTCTCCCCCTTTTTCATCGGAGAATCCGTGGCCAGTGTTAAGTTATCATCCATTTATTGGTTGAGTACACTACAGTTCATACAGTACATTATACAGTCACAGGGTTGATTTCGCTCATTTGTATGATACATAGTTTACATAATTGCACTGTAGCTTGCACTTGAATTGTATAACTTTTTAACCTACTATATATATCAAATCTAGGAATGCTCACCAACATTTCATATGTTGACCAAATCTATTTTTGTACATGTTTCAGGTGCAGTTTGATCTAGTGCTTTAGCAAGAGACATTTAGTGCTTTATTTCAATTCAGTTATTTCAATATTTACATTTCATTTAGACAATGTATTTTTCATTTCCATGTAAGACAAATTCTGGATTATTCAATAATATTTACATTTTAGTACCATGTGCTTTTGAACAATCGTCACTACGTGGCACCTCGATGATTCCGCCATCGGTTGGGGTGTTACAGATTGGTATCAGAGCCATGGTTATAGGGAACTAGGTTATTAGATAAAATGGCCTAGACTATAACCGAACTTTAACTTGCATGCATAATATTTCCTGAATTACCCTACCCCTCATTTCTCCCTACTTTCCTCCTTCTATCTTTCCCTTCTTCCCTCTCTCTATTCTTCTTATCTTTCATCATGGTGCATAGAAATGGTGTCCTACAGAGAGTGTAAAGTTTACATCATCATACGGGAACAGTACCTTTTATGAAGACATTCTTAGACATAATACCTACTCTTATTTTACTCCTTCGAAGTTGTTGAACTTTAATGAGTGTGATAAGGACACGTGCAATCTGGAAGGGTGGACGCCTGTACACTGGGTTTTCTGGCATAGGCAAGCATAGCGCATAAATCCATTTACGGACCTGTTATGCTTACCTGGGGATTCCTGGAGTGAGTGTCCACTTATAGGCTAAAGCATGTCTTCTTTGATCACCATTGGGTTCAATTCCTTTGAAAAGTCAACGTTCTTGTTGGGCTTTACAGCTAGACAAGGACACTCCAAGCATTTTATGCAAGCTTTTTCAATAATACTCTCTCGATTCATATACAATATTTTGTATTTCACGATTTTCATATATTGCTTACAAATTTATACTTTCATAACCATCTACGGATTTCACAATCACACTTCACCTTACCCTCTTAGCCACTTTTTAAATAATCAACACCCTACCCAAATCATATTATTTCTTTTCTCCACATGTTATTTATTTTAAAAACTATAACCTCATACTTTAGCACAAACTAAAGATTTCTAAAACTAGTTGTATTACCTAGTAACTTTACAAAGTACATATTTTCCTCGAACTTAAATTCAATTGATTATTTATTGACGTAACAAACGATTTTCTATATAATGTTTTAAACTATTACAAAGCCTACTTAGCTTGTACTATTTAACAACTTTTGCCTTATGTACAAAACCAATTTTGAAAATATTCATTTATTTTTTTGGAATAATATCTAGTCTCTAGATTCCCCATCAACACTCACTCATTTTCAACTTGTTCAAATTTTTACAATATTTGGCATATACCGCAATCATGTTTTCTTATACACTTGATTATAACCTTTGATCCAAACCCCAAAATTTACACTGCTATATAATCTCCTTACTATAAGCTCTTTATCAACTATCTTCGCATTCACCATCTCTCACAACCTTGATTCTGCTTCAAGATTTTTCATCATCCTCTCAAGAACTAAATTCATATCCTTCACCTTCTCACACATGAGCTAGTTAAGCCATGGATGAAATCTTCCCAAGACTCGAGAAATCCAATACCCGTGTTTTCATTTTCTTGATCCTATTATCATTTTGTACCCAATTTTGTCGCACTCATTAGCATACAACATCTAGAAATTTCCTTGCGTATTATTATGTATTAACACAGATTGGAAATTTATTATATTGATTACGTTTATTTTTAATCATACAAGACTCTACCTTACATTTATTTGAAACGTTTGGACTTGATACTTGATCTTACAGATGTTTTTCTAAGAAAACATCATTGGTTATTACATGAAACTAGATTTTTCCCTTAATTTGACTACGCATTGAACATCTAATTATTCATGATACTCGTAAACATTTAATTATTCATGATAACACTTACACTTAATGGTTGTAGTACTTACAAACTTGCTTGCACAAACATACTATCAATTTGCAAACTATGTGAATAATAATTGCTGCACCTAATAGAAGTCATCATGCCTTTTTCAACAGTCGGGAGAGGCCCTACAACCTGCTCCACGACTGGTGGAGGCTATTGAACATACTCAACGATTGGTAGAGGTCGCTATGCCTTTTCAAACAGTCGGGAGAGGCCCTACAACCTACTCCACGGCTGGTGGAGGCTATCGAACCTGCTCAACAATCGGTGGGGTCATAGAAGGACACAAAACCCTAATGTAAGGTAAATTGATGATTCCGGTCCGGAACGTAATCATGAATTTACAGGTGCGTTAGGGTAGTGTGAAATTCTATTAGAGTTTTTGGTAGGCGTCCAGTACGTTTTCAAGGTATCAAAGGTGTGGTGGGTTAGCTGCGGTACACCCTGTATACAAACACTAATGATGCATTGAAGGTGAGACTGGAAGTCGGACCAAGAACAAACTCTGTTTACCTGGTAGTTCAATAAGTTTTTCTATAGTCAGTCAACTTGTACATTCATTTTAGGATTCCAAAAAAAAAAAAAAAAACTTGAAGTTTAGTGTTTACTAGATTCTTATTCTCCTTATTATTCGAGACGAACCTAATCCTTAACTCACACCTATCTAACCTCTTACCCAAATCACTCGAAACAATTCACTTTGTTACCTAAGAATTACGTCGTGCCTTAACCCAAATTTTCCAAACCACTGCTACCTTAATTTCTACCCAAGCATCCATAACCCTATGTTTCTAATAACTTCGGGACGAAGTTTCTAAAAGTAGGGGATGCTGTGACATCCGTCACTTTTATCCTATTATTACTACACATATATAAATATACATTTTATTTTTATTTCGCATCTCCTATCTTATACGTCACGTTTTATCCTTATAATAATAATAATAATAATAATAATAATAATAATAATAATAATAATAATAATAATAATAATAATAATTCAGTTTTATAAAAACATATATATATATATATATACTACAACATGGGACCAAATCTAATTCAAGCCCAAACCCCTTGTTTCCTTTACATTTCTGAAGCCCAACAAGTGCCAGCCCAAGTATTCGGCCCACCAGACAGCAGGCCCAAGGCTGAAGCCCAAACACCCTCCTTATTTGCTGTTTTAAAAAAAAAAAGAAAAGGGGTTGATCCCGCCGGGTATCGAACCGGGGTCATCCCACACGCACCACACGCACAACACCACCCGAGCTACACTCTGTTTCTGATCTAAACCCAATTCAAAATATATATAAGCCTTGTCAGCCTCTCCTTCTTCTTCGCTGTGAAGATGTCGAGCAGAAGACAAGGATTTAATTATTTTTTTTCTTTTTGCTTGACTTTGACTAACTCACAAATGGTAACAACTCAACAATTGACTCGTGATTACCTAGACACGTCCCATACGCGTTAATTACACAGGAATTTAGCAGCAATTATCCCTAAACACAAGGCCAATCCATCGCAATTTCATTGATGATGGGTCAAACCTTCCAAAACTAAGATTACACACGATTACTATAAATTGAACCCTCTTCCAGTATCCCTACAAGCCGAAAACAAAAACCCCATCATCACCTTTTACGCACATTCAAGCATTCGTGCCAATTCACGACGGTTGACTTTTTGTTGACTCACGAGTTCAATGCCTTACGAACAAGTGTGATTCAATTCCTCGCTCTATCACGTTAATCAGCCCCTGTAAGTCATTAACCCCTTGATTTATTAGGCTATAACATCGTTATTGAAAGGATTGGATATCTAGGGCTCGATGGCTTAGAATTGGGGAAGAACACCATCGCAACCTGTGTATATAAGTTTTTCAAAACTGAATTCAACACCAATTGACCAACAGATCAGTTGGTTGGCATCTTTTCACAAGAACACGAACCGGCGTTACAGCCCGGGTTCGAGTCCCTTATCCCACATTTCATTCTTTTTCTTTTAAAGGATTATATAACTGATAACTGTTTATCTATATAATTAATTCAAACCAATTTCATTCGTTCTCAGGGTCTAGCTCAGTTGGTGGCTAGGCTTGTGATAAAACCCGAACCGGCCAGAGGCCCGGGTTCGATTCCCATAACCAACAAGTATTTTTTTTGCCACTTTTATATATATATTTAATACATTAATCTTTTAAAATCAAATTTAAATAATAAAAGTGCTTTATAAATTCTACAAAAATTATCATATGATCTCCTAATGATAAAGTTCATTACCCAATTTTTAGTTTTAAAAAAATATTTTACTTAATATATATTATTAATAATACAAGTTTATTCATTTATATTTATTAAATTCTATAAAAATATCTAAACGATTTTATTAAATCTCACAAAAATTATCCTAAAC
The DNA here is from genome assembly GCA_030844895.1 of Ambrosia x helenae. Classification (NCBI taxonomy): domain Eukaryota; kingdom Viridiplantae; phylum Streptophyta; class Magnoliopsida; order Asterales; family Asteraceae; genus Ambrosia; species Ambrosia x helenae. The sequence goes on along the minus strand of CM061228.1, from coordinate 128,805,922 downwards.
TTGTATATTCTTAAACATTCCAGAAAATATTTTTATTTCAGAAAAACCATTTATTTTATATTTTTAATTAATTTTTGTTAGTTTTAATCATAAATAATTCATAATAAATTCATTTTACAATATTTTTGTACCAAAATTTTACATAAATTATTTCCATTCATGTGGAACAGAGATACAATTTTTAATTTAAGAATTCTTTAATTTTAATATTTTTAGATATTAAATCATATTTTGACAATATGAAATAATTAGATTAAATATTCTATTTTCAAGAAAATAATTTTATAAAAATTATTTTCATACTTAAAACCTTATGTTGTGACTATATTCAACTTAAAATTTTACAAAGAGACTTTTATTTATTTATTTACTAAATTTCTTATATTTAATAAACAATTTATTTACTAATCAAATAAACGTTTATCCCCAATTCGAAGCCCTATAAATACATGTATCCTAGAGTTATTTCACTTACACATTATCAATTACTTTAGGTTAATCATTTGGGAGTAATCTCAATTCATATTTCGTTATCCAAGTTCAAATTCAAGTTATTACGTGAACTGTGAGTATTCCTACCCCTTTTTGCTTTTATACATTTTTGGGGTGTTACATGTACACTATTACAATTTCAAATACAAGTTTACATTTTTACAATACAATTCTAGTACTATGTGCATTGCTTACAACGTGCTTTATGCTTAGACATTACATGTGGATTACATTTGTACTTAGTGAAATCATTAACATGGTACAAGCCGACCTTAACATTGGATAGCGCTATTTGGATTGACAACCCGCCTAGATTGATTCTCCCCCTTTTTCATCGGAGAATCCGTGGCCAGTGTTAAGTTATCATCCATTTATTGGTTGAGTACACTACAGTTCATACAGTACATTATACAGTCACAGGGTTGATTTCGCTCATTTGTATGATACATAGTTTACATAATTGCACTGTAGCTTGCACTTGAATTGTATAACTTTTTAACCTACTATATATATCAAATCTAGGAATGCTCACCAACATTTCATATGTTGACCAAACCTATTTTTGTACATGTTTCAGGTGCAGTTTGATCTAGTGCTTTAGCAAGAGACATTTAGTGCTTTATTTCAATTCAGTTATTTCAATATTTACATTTCATTTAGACAATGTATTTTTCATTTCCATGTAAGACAAATTCTGGATTATTCAATAATATTTACATTTTAGTACCATGTGCTTTTGAACAATCGTCACTACGTGGCACCTCGATGATTCCGCCATCGGTTGGGGTGTTACACACTCACACTCCTAAGTCCTTGCATTGGGCGAAGGAGAAGTTTTTCTTTGTGAAGAGGGGTGTGATCCCCATCAGTCTCCCCTGGAAGGTTATAGGGGATGGGCAGCGTGTAGCGAACATGGCTGTGCCCAAGGATTTCAAGAAGCAGGCTTGGTTCCTTACCCTTACCTCCAATGCCACCAAGCTGGAATTCAACAATTTGACAGAGGGCATCTTTTTCCTTCTTGGAATGAGCCGCCTTGGCATCCGCGCGGGCAAAGAGCCTTATATTGCGGAGGAGGGTATGTACTTTTATTTTTTCCTTTTGTGTTTTCTGCGCAGTTTCCCTTATTGTTTATTTTTGTAGGTGTGGATAAGTTCCAGTTTTATGCTGCCCGCAAGGAGAAGGGTATCAAGTGAAGGCCTTTGGCGGAGGGTCAGACCTCTTGTATAGATGCATTTGCTGACCGCTTCTACTATTTTGATCTCACCACCGCGCCCAAGCCTTATTATACAACCGGTGAGTCTTCGGATCCTTTCGGCACTAGTGTTTTTGGAGATGATTCTGCTGAGCTTTCAGTAGAGATTGTTCCGCCGCTGAACTCGTCCGCGGGGCGTGGTCGTTGGAAACACGCGCCGCGGAGGCATGGGTATCGAGCAAAGGTTGCTCTTTCTGACTCGGGTTCTTCCGTTTCAGCAGGAGAGGCTGTAAGGGGGCGCCGACGGCGGAAGGATGGGCCGCCCTCGGAAGATGAAGAGGAAGCTGAGTCCTCTCAGCTAGAGAGGAGGAAGAGGGCTCGTCCTGATAGCGCTGCGGCCAGCAGTGCTGCTGCTGCGGAGGGTGTGTCTCCTGCCCCGGCTGGTGGGGGCGAGAGTGGGGGTGCCACTCAAATCTCTGAGTCGGTGGCGGCTTCAGAGACTGCTGCTGAGAGCGCTGGCAAGCAGAAAGTCAGCTTTGCTGGGGAGCAAGGAGGGAGCGCCCCTGTTTTTTCTGTAGGGATCAGCGCTGCCCCGACTAGACAGCCTCTGTTCCAGAAACTGATAAAGAAGAAAGCGCCTGGTAAGCAATGCTTATTTTCCTTTGGAATTTTTAACTTTGAATTTTTCTCTTAATATTCTGTTTTGCTTTGATAGTGTCGCCCAAGATAACTCCTACCCCTCCTCCTGCGTCTCCATCTGCGGAGGCGGCTCAGGTAGAGGAGGAAAGGCTGTGGAGAGAACAGGAGGTGGCTCGAGAGCAGGCGGAAGCCGATGAAGCCTTGCAAAAGGCTGAGGCCGAGCGGGTCGCCGCCGCTGCAAGGAATCAGGCGGAGGCTGATGAAGCCCTTCGGAGGGCTGAGGCCGCAAGAGTAGCTGCTGCCAATGAGGCCAAACGACAGGCTGAGGCAGAGAAGCAAGCAGAGGCGGAGCGGCTTCGTCTTCAAGAGCAGCTGTTTCTTGAGGAGAAGGCTCCACTTCTGAGGGAGCGCGAAGACCGTGAGCGCGCTGCTGCTGAGACCCAAGACCGGATCCAAGAGTCTGATGGGTTTGAGAGAGCGCTCATGGAGCAGGGCGCTGCTGGTGCTGGCGGTGGCTCACGCCAAACTCGGCGTGAGTCATCAAGGGTTGGTGAGGGGCCATCAGGAGTTTATGATGGCTCCTGTTGGGCTGGTGGGGATGCTATCTGGCGGCCTCGCTGGGCGATCAGGGAGAATACTTCCTTTTCGAACTCCCTGGCCGCCCTAGAATTTGTCAGCAAGGTGGCGCCTCCCTACGAGCGCACGCACCAAGATCTGTTGAGTCGTCAGGACCTTATTGCCGCCTTGTGCGTTAATCAGGCGACTCAACTTTCTATGATGGACTCGCTGCGCCGCCGAGATTCGGTGGTGTGGGAGGATATCGAGAGGGTGGAGGCGGAGAAGGCGAGCCTTGCGGAGAAAGAGGCTGCCTTCAAGGCAGAAATTGCCAAGTACCGCCGTCGTGCCCATGACGCAGAAGCAAAAGTCTCCAAGCTTGAGGAGGATGCTGCTGCTGGAAAGCGCCGTTGGGCAGAGTCCTGGAAGAAGGCCAACCTTGAAACAATGAAGGTAAAGGATACTCTGGCTGAGGTGCAGGAGGAGAGGCGGACGGCGGTCCGCAAGCTGGAGGAGAAAAGCAAGGCCCTCACCGAAAAGACCGCTAAATATGTGGAAATGCGCAAGGAGCTTGAGTCCAAGGACGCGGCCCTTGTTGCAGCCACGGAGCGCGTCTCTTTCTTGGAACAAGAGAGGGTTCAGATCCTTGGGGCGAAGGAGGATTTAGAGCGGGACTTAGATTCCTCTGACCAGGCTTGTGTTGCGGCCGTTAAGGAGTGCCAGGCGGCTCAACACTTACTGGAGGAGGCGGTCACTGCTCAGACCCAGATGCAAAATTCCAACCACTGGCTGATGACGGATGGAATGAATGGGGTAAGTTCTTGCGCCTACTTTGTTATTGATTCTTGTTGCTTGCAAGTAGTTAACTTTGTGTTTTCTCTTCAGGTCTTTAAAAGATTTTGGCAGGAGCCCAAGTTGGGCGATCAGGTTGCCTCCATTGCTGCCGCCGCACAAGCTTTTGGATATGGCGAGGGCTATGCGGATGGTTTCCTGAGTGCCCAAGGTGATGGGCGGCTTGAGGATGCCGAGCATTATGGCAAGCCGCTAAAGGAGGAATATGAGGCGGAGCTGGCCAAGTTTGAAGAGATTGACTTTCCTATCCTCCAAGTCATTGCTGAATGCAACAACAACGCGGATCCCCTTGCTTCCTTGAAATACTTTATCGACAAATCTGATGAGTTGGCGAGGGCTGCTGGCGGGGATCCTTCTGGCGGGGGCTCTTCTGGGGCGCATGATGAGTAGGCGCTGTACTTGTAATTTTCTTTTCAATCTTGTAAATATGAAGGGTTTTTAAGTCCCTTTTTTAATGAAATTGTAAGTTTGTTATATTGTGTTTATTCTCGCTCCAACTTTTACTTATTTAACCAAGTCGTCACCCGGTGTGTAAGTGTAAGTTAGGGCGCGCACTGGGCTAGACAGTTCGGCGTTTTGTACATGCATGTTTGCCTTGAAGACTGTAGTAAAGCGCGACTTGTGCCATGGAGTCCGAGTTAGGCGCGTAAGAGCCTTGCCTAGAAGACCATTTGGCCGCGTTTTATGTGGCGCGCCTTCCTCTTGTCCGAACTGTAAGTTCCTGAAGACAAGGGATTGTGCGCGCACATGTGCTAAGCGGGCTGATTGGTCCGACAAGTAAATCTGTCTTGAAGACCATGGCGCGTCGTTCAAGTGTAAGATGTATAAGCCCGACGCGCTTGTGGCGCGTCTTGAAGGCTTATCTTACTACGTTGGCTCGCGGGTTTTGGTCCGACAGGATTTTGCCTAAGTCTTGAAGACCCTGGCGCGGAAAAACAAGTAGAAACACATATATATGAAACTTTTTCATTAATGATATGGCGTGTGTAGCCATGTTACAGTTTTACAAGTAGCAGCGTCTTAACTATGCGCCGTTCCAAGATCGCGGGATGGGGGTGCCATCTAATCTTTCCAACGCATAGGCGCCTTTGCCTAGCACCTCTTGTATTTTGTATGGCCCTTCCCAAGTCGGAGCTAGTTTCCCTGGTTTCTCGGCGTTAGAGGCTTCGTTGTTGCGGAAGACGTAGTCCCCGATCTTGAATGTGAGCTCTTTGACCCGCTTGTTGTAGTACTGCTCTAGTTGAGTTTTATATCTTGCCTCTTTGATTGCCGCGAGATCGCGGCGTTCTTCTAATAGGTCAAGGTTCATGCGGAGTTCGCTGTCGTTGTCTGTTGTTTCGGCCATTAGCACTCGTGCGGTAGGATGAGTCATTTCTGCGGGAATCACTGCCTCGGAACCGTACGTTAGGCTGAACGGCGTTTCGCCGTTACTTGTTTTTGTGAGGGTGCGGTAGGCCCAAAAAACGTGCGGCAGTTCGTCTACCCACCCTGTCCTCTTGGTTCCAAGCCTTGTCTTGATACCTTCAACGATTGTGCGATTGGCCCTTTCCACTTGACCGTTGCCTTGCGGATGCGCGACGGATGTGAATATTTGTTTTACACCCATTTGAGCCAACCATTCTTGAAGGGATTGGTCTTCGAACTGTATACCATTGTCGCTGACCAGCTGCATCGGTAAACCAAATCGGCAAATAATGAACTCCCAAAGAAATTTCTTGACATGCGCGCCATCGATCTTGGCTAGAGGCTTTGCCTCGACCCACTTAGTAAAGTAGTCGATGGCTACAATTAAATATCTGACATTGCCCGGGGCTGTTGGGAATGGCCCCACCAAATCGACAGCCCATTTCTGGAACGGCCATGCCGCTGTAACGGGCACCAAGTTGTTCTTGGGACACAAGGTGTTCGGGGCGTGGCGCTGGCAACTGTCGCATTTGCGCAACTCATTGACCACGTCCACGTGCATGCCGGGCCAGTAGTATTCTACGTTCATCAATTTTGCAACTACCATCCTTGGGCCAGCGTGTATCCCGCATATTCCCTCATGTATGTCTCTGAGTAGGGAAACGGTGTCTGCGGAGTCCACGCATCGTAACAGCGGCCCTAGGTAAGATCGGCGGTAAAGAGTGCCTTCTATGAGTCGGTAATGTAAAGCCTTGTGTTGGATCTTACGGGCTTCTGATTTGTCATCAGGTAGGGTGCCGGAAGATAAGAAAGCTTTGATCGGGTTCATCCAGGACGCGTTGCCTGTTTGGATGACGTGGACTTGTCGCAGCGGGACAGATGGTTTTTCAAGGACCTCAACTCGCACCTCTTTGGCCATGTGTGCGAAGACTGTGGATGCCATTTTACTCAGCGCATCGGCTGGTTTATTCTCACTGCGCCGGACGTGCTCGACAGTGCATGAGTCGAACCGTCGCATGAGTTGCTTGACTTGCTCCAGATATAAGGCCATGGTTTCGTCCTTTGCATCGTATGATCCATTGATCTGTCGCGCGACAAGTAGTGAGTCGACGTGTGCCTCAACGTGCCTAGCCCCCATTTTTTCCGCAATGCGGAGGCCTGCCAGCAACGCTTCGTATTCCGCCTCGTTGTTTGTGCTTTTAAAATCGAGGCGGATGGCGTACGTGAACTCGTGTTTATCTGGGCTGATGAGGCGTAATCCTGCGCCGGCGCCGTCGTCATTGGAGGCCCCGTCTGTGAATAGGGACCATTTTTGCGACGGGTCATGCGCTGGCGCGGTTGATTCTTCGGCTTTACATTCTTGGACTTTGTCGGCCGGTATCTCTGTAGCGAAGTCCGCAAGTATCTGTCCTTTGATTGCGGGCCGGGGTTTATAATTGATCGTATGTTCCCCCAACTCGATGGCCCATTTGGCTAGGCGGCCGGACAGTTCGGGTTTGGCGAGGATGTCATTTATCCGATAGTCTGTGAGGACGTTTATCGGATGGCCTTGAAAATACCTGCGGAGCCTTCTAGACGTGTGAACAAGTGCCAGAACCAGCTTTTCCATTATTGTGTACCTTGTCTCCGCGTCTAGCAATGTGCGGCTGACGTAATAAATTGGCGTTTGAACTCCTTTGCGCTCAACCATCAGAACTGCGCCTATCGCTCGTTCCGTGACGGAGAGGTAAAGCGTAAGCGGTTCTTTAGGAAGCAGCGCTGTTAGTGTCGGGAGGTTCATTAGGCACTGTTTCATTTCCTGGAATGTTGATTCCGCCTCTGGAGTCCAGCGGAAGTTGCTCTTCTTTAAGCAGTTCTTCAAAGTGTCCACGAACGGGAATGATTTTGAAGCATAGTTTGACAAGAATCGGTTTAGGGCCACCAGGCGGCCCATTAATGTCTGTACTTCTTTGACGGAAGCGGGAGACGGCATTCTTTCGATTGCTTGTACTTTTTCCGGGTTGGCGCGGAAACCGTCCCGCGTTACAATGACGCCTAAAAACTTGCCCTCTTCCATCCCGAATGAACATTTGCTCAGGTTCAACTTCATGCGCACTTTGCGCAATTGATTGAACGTCTGTTGGATATCTCGAAGCATGTCTCCTTCGTCCTTGCTCTTGATGACCAAGTCATCAACATACACCTCCAGTCGTACGCCGATTTCATTGATGAAGGCCGTTTCCATGAGACGTTGATATGTTGCGCCCGCGTTTTTCAGACCAAAAGGCATCTTGGTGTAGCAGAAGATGCCCGCGTCCGTTCGGAACGCGGTTTTGTCTTCATCTTCTTTGGCCATTTGGATCTGGTGGTAACCTTTATATGCGTCCAAGAAGCATTTTAACCGATATGGGGCGAGCGAATCCACCTTTAGATCAATTTCTGGCAGAGGGTAACAATCTTTGGGACACGCCTTGTTGATATCTTTGTAATCGAAGCACATGCGCCAGCCTCCGTTAGCTTTGGCGACCATGACAGGGTTAGCCACCCAGGTTTGATATCTGATAGGGCGAAGGATGCCCGCGCTGAGCAGCTCGGTGACTTGTTCATTCATGGCCTTTGTTTTCTCCGGGCCCATACTGCGTTTCTTTTGTACTATAGGCTCTACGGAGCGGTAGACGTTGAGCCTGTGTTCTGCTATTTCGCGGGGAACACCCACCATGTCTGCTGGTTGCCACGCGAAGACATCCATGTTGCTGATCAGAAGTTGCTTCAGGTGATTGCGTATGGTTTCGGAGATTTCATGGCCAATGATCACCGTTTGCTCCGGAAATTTAGGGTTCAGCACACATTTTTCCGGCTCGGTGCGGGCATTTGTTTTGACCATCTTAGGAGGCTTGGCGGCTTCAGTGGTGTGGCAGTCTTTATTGGCTCTGATGAAGGCAATGCCTGTCTTGGTCGGAAAACCGACCATCGCGTCCGTCGTTGAAGCGTTGGCGTTAAAGCGCGCGATGCCTTCCCGACCCAGTAGAATGTCATGAATTGAAGTGGCTGGTAGAACCATAAAGTCACATATCTTTGTGCGCTCATGGGTGCCATCGGACCATGTGACTGGCAGGGAGAGCATGCCTCGCGGCATGATGGTCTCATGAATGAAACCTGAGATTGGCTCATTGACCGGCACGAGCTTTGCCTTGTCTTCTGCATCCAATTGTTGGAAACATTGCTCGTACATGATATCTGTGCTGCTGCCGCCGTCTAAGAACATGTACCGCGTGCGGTAATGTCCGAAAATGGCGGTTATGACTAGTGGGGCGGTGCAGGAGGCGCCGCCTCTGACTTTTGGCATGAGGACATCGGCCTCCTTCCATGAGTCATCGAGTGGTTGCAGACGGGTGCGCTTGCCGTGCTGGGTGTTTTTGCCACGCCTGGTCATGTTGCAGTGATGACGAGGGACGAGTGTGGCGGCATGAGTGTTGAGGTCACGGATTTTCTTTTGCGACCCCTCTCTTGATTTTCATCGCCCGCGTTACCCTTTCCAGTACGGTGGACGTTCTTTACCAAATGACCCAGTTGTCCCGACTTTAGCGCGGCCTAGATCTCCATCTTTAGGCTATAACAGTTGTCTGTGAGATGACCGAAGTCATTGTGGTACTCACAGAACTTGCTTCGGTCCACGTTCCTTCGTTTCCCCAGGGGGTTGGCTTCTTTCAGCGTGACTTGCTCTGTTTTCAAGACCTGGGATGGTGTTTTTGTTAGCGGGGTCCAATCGTGGTTTTTCTTTGAATGCCCACGTTGATCCCGCGTCTGCTTGTTATTGATAAGTTGGCGGGCATCGCCCGCGGGAGAGTACTTTCCCTCGTCGGCGGTACCCGAGATGCGGCTCCAGACAGATTTGTTTTTGTGTTTATTATTATTATTATTATGGTGTTGCGGCTGGAAACCGTGCATCTGGTTGAAAGATTTTTCGGAGGAGGCATATATTTTCGCGGAGTGGATGAGTTCATCCCAGGACTCCGGAATACCGTCTTTGCCCGTGAGGCATTTCATTAGCTCTGGGCTTCGCACGTTATGTATGAATGCTGCTCGGGTAAGCTCTTCCCCGCAGCCTATTTGTAAGGCCTCCTTGTTGAATCGAACTATGAAATCTTCAATGGATTCATGATCGTGTCGACGACATAACAAAATATGCGCCTTGTCCTTCTTGTGTTTGCGCAAGTGTGAAAAGTGATTTCCAAACTTGTTGGTGAGGTCGTCGAAATCCTTAACGTTCCCGGCGGGGAGGTTGTCGAACCAGACTCTGGCCGCGCCGGTTAAAGTCTGTGGAAACAGATGGCACCAGACCTGAACGGGCCAGTCTACCGACATACCTGCGCACACAAAGTCGTGCACATGGTCATCCGGGTCACGCAGGCCATCGTATCTACCGATGCTGCTAGGAAGCTTAGCTTTCCTTGGTATTTTGGCCGTCGCTATGCGAGCGACAAACTTTGATTTTTCGGCGAAAGCTTTTGGTCTAAACGGCCTGACCAAGTCGTCATCCTCGTCGTTATGACGCACGCGATGACGGTGTTTCTTTCCATTGTAGTCAGAGTCGCTGCTAGACGACTCATAGCCATCCGGCTCGTCACGTGACTTCGCGCAGCCCCGAACCCTGGCGTTTCCGCCGAGTTCCCCGCTACGACCGTCATCGTGAATGGCCGGGTCTTTTTGCTTGTACCCCTTTTTGGCTGGGGTCTCGTAAGTAAGGATTTTGCCCTTTTTCTTGGCTTGTTGCAAGAGTTTGCGTTGGTATATCGCGGCACTTTTGGCGTTCTGACGAAGGAGCCACTGGTCCGGGTCCTCCTCAAAACCGCCGTCACTGTCATCACCCGAGTCCACGTCCCGGATTTCGATGTCCGGTTCGAGACGTGAAGTGGGTTGTTTGACGACAGTGTGTGGTGTGTTTTGGTTTTTCGGGGACTGAGTGTCGACGTCCCCGGTATGGTTAAGGGCAGAAGTGTTAGGGTTGGGTTCAGCCATGGGTGGGTTAAAAGATGAGTTAATAGGGCTGTTCTAACCGTTGGATGGCGCCAATGAAGAAACAATAAGTAACACGGTGATTAGTACTAATCGCTGGGTGGTTTATACTTATGTAACGACAAGCTTAATCCTTTACCCAAACCGTGATGGTTAACCCGTTTGGAGATTTAGTATGTGTGAGTGTGTGCTAGAAGTGTGTGAGAACACGAGAGTTAAGTGGTTCGGTCTTTAATGACCTACGTCCACTGTAAGTATACCGGAATGTTATTAAGAATGAGGGATTACAAGGATTGTATGTGGTTGTTATGGCTATTTCTGAATGAATCTACAAGGATTGCATCTAATCCTATTTATAGGCACCGAAATGGGCTGCATGGAGAGGCCCACAGGTGACACCATTGGCCTGGGCCCAACCGAGGCCCAAGTCCATGGTCCTTCTGAAATTGGCGGGAAAGGCTGGTTACTGTTTATGACGTCACGCTACAGTGTGGTCGTTGTTGTAGCTGGACACGTGGCGGGTTTCTGGTGGTGCATAGTGGTGTTGTACTTGCTACAGTGCTCAGGCTATCTCTGCCGTCTGATGCGATGTCTGACAGTTGGCGAGGTAATGCCTGCTGGTCACTGTTCGACGACAGTATGCACAGTGTAGCCGTTCTCCTATTGCACTATCTGCCACGTGTCCTTCTCCTGCTGGTGCGTACACTGACATAAATCTTTATGAATCTTCCTTTTGTCGTTCTTTGTACCTCGTATGAAAAGTGCTAAGGGAAGATTCCGCGCGTGGTTGTACGCGCGTATCAGGTAGTGTCTGCTGCTTATCATGTCTTGGCGCGCGAGGCTCGTTGATCACTTGTCCTCGCGCGGGTGCGTTGTTCCGCCGTGGTTTGGCGCAGGGTTGCTGTTCCATGGGGATAGGGATGCCTTTCGGATTAGGCTCCCTATCCCTTCAATACTAAACCCATTTTAACCCAGACCGTTCCAACTCGACCCGTCCCGTAGCGACCCGGCCGGGCATGGCAGCGACCTGGACCGTTTCAACTAACGTGTCCCGCAGCGACTCGGACCGTTTCGACCCGGCCAGGCCCGCTAGCGACCCGGACCGTTTCGACCCGAACGGGCCCGGTAACGACCCAGACCATTTCAACCTGACCGTCCCGTAGCGACCGGACCGTTTCGACCATGCCGGGCCCGGTAGCGACCCGAACCGTTTCAACCTGACCCGTCTCGCATCGACTCGGACCGTTTCGAACCGGTCAGGCCCGCTAGCGACCCGGACGTTTCGACCCGGACCGTTTCGACCCGACCGGTCCCGGCAACGACCCAGACCGTTTCAACCTGACCCGTCCCGTAGTGACCCGGACTGTTTCGACCCGGCTGGGCCCGGTAGCGACCCGGACCGTTTCAAACTGACTCGTCCCGTAGCGACCCGGACGGGCCCGGTAGCGACCCGGACCGTTGTGACCTAACCGGGTGCGGTAACGCCCCAGACCGTTTCAACCTGACCCGTCCCGTAGCGACCCGGACCGTTTCAACATGACCCGTCTCGTAGCGACCGGACCGTTTCGACCCGGCCGGGCTCGTTAACGACCCAGACCGTTTCAACCCGACCGGTCCCGTAGCGACCCGGCCGGGCCTGGCAGCGACCCGGACGGTTTCAACTGACCTGTCCCGCATCGACTAGGACCGTTTCGACCCGGCCAGGCCCGCTAGCGACCCGGACCGTTTCGACACCGAACGAGCCCGGTAACGACCAGACCATTTCAACCTGACCCGTCCCGTAGCGACGCGGACCGTTTCGACCCTGCCGGGCCCGGTAGCGACCCGGACCGTTTCAACCTGACCCGTCTCGCAGCGACTCGGACCGTTTCGACCCGGCCAAGCCCCTAGCGACCCGGACCGTTTCGACCCGACCGGTCCCGGCAACGACCCAGACCGTTTCAACCTGACCCGTCCCGTAGCGACCCGGACCGTTTTCGAACCGACCGGGCCTGGTAACGACCCAGACCGTTTCAACCTGACCCGTCCCGTAGCGACCTGTACTGTTTCGACCCGACCGGGCCCGTTAGCGACACTGACCGTTTCGACCTGACCGATCTTGTTAGCAACACGAATCGTTTCAACCCGATCAGGCCCGTCAACGACCGGACCATTTCGACCCGAACTGGCCGGTCAACAACCCAGACCGTTTGCACTCGATCAAACCCGCTAACGACTCGAACCGTTTCGATGAGATCGGTCTCATTAACGACCCGAACGGTTTGAACCGACTGGGGTGATCAACAAATGCAAAAGATATAATTTTTTGTTTTTATTGACATTGATTTCTATGATGCATCATCTTGGGTGAGTTTTAATTTAGATTTGTATATGGTTATCTAAAAATACCCATCCTGACCCATTTGTTTTTTTTTGACATACCCATCCAGACCCACTTACTTATTTCCTATAATTAAAATTACCCATTTTAACCCTTTAAAAATTATACTAAACCATTTTAACCCAGACCGTTTCAACCCGACCCGTCCCGTAGCGACCCGGCCGGGCCTGGCAGCGACCCGGACCGTTTCAACATACTTGTCCCGCAGCGACTCGGACCGTTTCGACCGGCCAGGCCCGCTAGCGACCCGGACCGTTTCGAATCGACCGTGCCTGATTTCTATGATGCATCATCTTGGGTGAGTTTTAATTTAGATTTGTATATGGTTATCTAAAAATACCCATCCTGGCCCATTTGTTTTTTTTGACATACCCATCCTGACCCATTTACTTATTTACTATAATTAAAATTACCCATTTTAACTCCTTTAAAAATTATACTAAACCCATTTTAACCCAGACCGTTTCAACCCGACCCGTCCAGTAGCGACCCGCGGGCCTGGCAGCGACCCGGACCGTTTCAACTGACCTGTCCCGCAGCGACTCGGACCGTTTCGACCCGGCCAGGCCCGCTAGCGACCCGGACCGTTTCGACCCGAACGGGCCCGGTAACGACCCAGACCATTTCAACCTGACCCGTCCCGTAGCGACCTGGACCATTTCGACCCTGCCGGGCCCAGTAGCGACCGGACCGTTTCGACCCGTACGGGCCCGGTAGCGACCCGGACCGTTTCAACCTGACCCGTCCGCAGCGACTCTGACCGTTTTGACCCGGCCAGGCCCGCTAGCGACCCGGACCGTTTCGAACTGACCTTGCCCGGGTAACGACCCAGACTGTTTCAACCTAACCCGGACCGTTTCAACCAATCGGCGGGTCCGGTAGCGACCCGGGCCGTTTCAACCTAACCGTCTCGTAGCGACCCGGACCGTTTCAACTCGATCGGGCCCGGTAACGACCAAGACCGTTTTATCCCTTTAAAAATTATACTAACCCATTTTAACCCAGACCGTTTCAACCCGACCCGACCCGTCCCGTAGCGACCCGGCCGGGCCTGGCAGCGACCCGGACCGTTTCAACTGACCTGTCCCGCAGCGACTCGGACCGTTTCGACCCGGCCAGGCCCGCTAGCGACCCGGACCGTTTTGACCCGAACAGGCCCGGTAACGACCCAGACCGTTTCAACCCAACCCGTCCGTAGCGACCCGGACCGTTTCGACCCGGCCGGGCCGGTAACGACCCAAACCGTTTCAACCTGACCCGTCTCGCAGCGACTCGGACCGTTTCGAATCGGCCAGGCCCGCTAGCGACCCGGACCGTTTCGACCGCCCGGGCCCGGTAATGACCCAGACCTTTTCAACCTGACCCGTCCGTAACGACCCGGTAGCGACCCGGACCATTTCGACCCGAACGGGCCGGTCAACAACCCAGACCGTTTGCACTCGAATAAACCGCTAACGACTCGAACCGTTTCGATGAGATCGGTCTCATTAACGACCGAACGGTTTTGAACCGACTGGGGTGAGCAACAAATGCAAAAGATATAATTTTTGTTTTTATTGACATTGATTTCTATGATGCATCATCTTGTGTGAGTTTTAATTTAGATTTGTATATGGTTATCTAAAAATACCCATCCTGACCCATTTGTTTTTTTTTTGACATACCCATCCTGACCCACTTACTTATTTCCTATAATTAAAATTACTAATCCTAACCCCTTTAAAAAATTATACTAACCATTTTTAACCCACAATGTCAAATTTTAAACCCAAAACAACCAAAATTCAACTAAATGGGTTGAAATTGTCAGGTCTAACTGTAATTTAGTAATAGGTGTAATGAAGCTCCACCACCCTTATATAAAAAAAACATAATATGATTAGAGCTTTTCTTTTTTTGGTCTTTTTAGATTGTTTTAATGAAAGTTTTTTTTGGCAAAAAGAATAATTTTTTTTCCTAAAATGGTAACAATAGTATGGGTAGAAAACTAAACTTTATAATAGTAAATGAACAAAATATATTGATACCTTTAGTCGGTTAAAAAGGTTAACTATATATAGCTATATAATTTTAATATTCTTTCTTTGCGTTAGTATTGGGTCCGAATTGTGTACCCAACCTCCTGTAAGTGCTGATGAACTATAGATTCAGTCGCACCAATTCCAAACCCTTAACTTTTTATACACACCTGTTTCGTGTTTTCAACGCTATCTGTCTCTATTCATTCATCCCTTTTTGAAACCATTAGCTTCTGCGGTTGGGTCCTTCCTGTTCCAAATATCTCTGATCTTTCCATCTTTTTCATTCAATTCAATTCAATAATAATAATCAATAATAATGGCGATGGCAAGTATTTACAGAAGGGTTCTTCCTTCTCCTCCTGCTATTGATTTTGCTTCTTCTGAAGGAAAGGTTAAATCTTTACCCTCTATTCCTAATTTCTTTTATGGCTTTCTATTCAATTGGATTTTCTTTTAATCTTTTTTTTATTCTGCTGTTGGGATTGTTCTTGGGTTTTTGTCTGTTGATAATTGATTGGTATTTGTGGTGTCATGATTAAATTGGTATATCTGAGTAATAGCTGTACAAAGTTCACTACTTTTATATATGGATTTAATGTTTAAGATTTACACTTTGACCTTGCTTTTTTGTTACAGAGTTACCGTAATCGATACGAATACAATACTGTTAATGTTATTTTGCAATATTTATGTCAGTTTTGCATTAGGAAGTATTAGGTTTGGCATCAAGATTATTGTTTCAACTTAGCTATATATGTGTTATGAATTTGCAGCAATTGTTCATGGAAGCCACTCAAGGTGGGACCATGGAAGGCTTCTTTAAGTTAATCTCTTACTTTCAGACACAATCAGAACCTGCTTACTGTGGATTGCTACCCTTGCCATGGTCTTGAACGCACTTTCTATTGATCCTGGTAGAAAATGGAAAGGTACCCTTAGTTATCTTTGATCATGGTAGATAATCTTTATGATGATATTATCTGGTTAGTGTTAACGATGTCTGGAAACTAGCGATGTACAAGTTTGTATGTTAGAATGATGTAAGACGTTTAAATGTTTGCAGGTCCCTGGAGGTGGTTTGATGAATCTATGCTGGATTGTTGTGAGCCTCTAGAAAAGGTTAAAGCCAAAGGCATTTCCTTTGGGAAAGTTGTGTGTTTGGCTCATTGTGCTGGAGCGAAAGTTGAAGCTTTTCGAACAAATCAAACTAGTATTGATGAATTTAGAAAGCATGTTATTGCCTGTTCTACTTCTGATGATTGTCATGTGATCTCATCGTATAACAGAGCGACTTTTAAACAGGTATGTTTTCACCTTAGCCGTTACTTGAGTCTACCTTCCAAGAAACTAGTTCTGATTATTGTTTATTATTGAAAATTATGTATGTTGTAAAACCTCTGTGGCATGAGTAACCACGCGTGTGATTTGAGGAGCTGATGTAAGTACTTTGTTACTTTTTGTTCTTTTGCAGACGGGTACGGGTCACTTTTCGCCTATTGGTGGATATCATGCCGGAAGGGATATGGCATTAATTTTAGATGTTGCACGTTTTAAATATCCTCCTCATTGGGTGCCACTTAAGTTGCTATGGGAAGCCATGGATACCGTTGATGACGCTAGTGGATTCCGTAGAGGGTAAATTCGTAAAATCTCCCCCCCCTATCTCTATACACACACACACACACACACACACAAATTGTGTGCTACCCTCATAAGTTGAATCTGATCCTGCTATTTACTTCTACTCTTTTGTTTCAGTTTCATGCTAATATCCAGGCTTCAACGACCACCTGCGTTACTTTATACCCTGGTAAATCCATGTTCAAGCATTACTCATGTGTTTGCGTCTGACCTGCTTTAGATTTTTTTTTATTCAGTATCATTTCTGACAAGTACATACACTGTGTATCATTCTAAAGAAGTGGCTATTGCAATCTTATATACGTTTTCGTTTTGCAGAGTTGTAAGCATGAGAGTTGGGCTAATATTGCAAAATACTTGATGGAAGATGTTCCAGTATTATTAAGTTCTAAGAACGTAAAAGATGTGAAGGATGTTCTTTCCATCGTTTTCAACTCTCTTCCTTCAAAGTTTCTCGAGTTTATTAAGTGGGTTGCCGAAATTAGGAGAACAGAAGAGGGTGATCAAAGTTTAAGTCCAGAAGAGCAAGAAAGGCTATCCATCAAGGTATCATATTGCCATGAACCATAAACCATAAATCCCTAACCTGTCAACAACAAATTTCGACCCATCTACTTATCAATGTTGATTCGGGTTATGCTTACAGTTTCTCGGTGTTTGATGTAGGGGGAGATATTGAAACAAGTTCAGGGCACTGATCTATACAAGCATGTAACAGATTTTCTGTTCGCTGAGAAATTTGGTTGCCTGGGCTCACAGTGTTTGGGTAAAGAAACCAGTTTGACCGATATTGCAGCTAGTGTGTGTTGTCAAGGAGCAGGGGTTCTAAAAGGGAACAGTGAATCCTCTAACGGGTTTTGCTGTGGGGAAACACGTGTACATTGCATAAAGTCCAACGGAGACATGCCACCTGTTACAGTAGTGTCTGGGACCGTGACAAATGGTGTCGTTGAACAACACGTGGATATGCTGGTTCCTTCATCTTCCAAAAAGTTAAATTCATCCAGCCCAGAAGTAACCGATTGCATTGGAATGCATCCAGCTAGCAATGATGTTCTTACAGCACTTTTACTGGCTTTACCATCACAAACCTGGTCTGGCATCAAAGATGATACGCTGCTGCAGGAAATTAATACGCTTGTTTCTATGGATAACCTTCCCACTTTGCTTCAAGAAGAGGTGCAATTCTAACATAGTTACTTATTTATGGGTCGATTTGGGTAAACGGCTCAAATTTGTTAATGTTGTGGTTCTTTTTTATTGCAGATTATGCACTTGCGTGGACAACTCAACGTTCTCAAGAAATGCAAAGATGATGAGGTAGAGGAAGATCTTTCCGCACCTTCATTCTAACATCTTAAATATCCTCTGGATATCCGTTTTTCTTGTATTAATAATGTTAAAACATAAACCACTTTCTCTCACTGAGAAAGGCAGAATTTGATATGTTATAACTTAGAACTCTTGTGCAAAATGCTATATCAATACCTGTATCTACTATCTACATCTATTCCTTCTTTTTTAGATCTATATCTATTCCCTCTGTGTTTTATTTAGGTCAATCATCAAGAAACAAGACATGTTTACAGGAGATCAGATCCGGTTAGTAATAACTCAACGTTGTTCCTACACGGGTCAAACTTGCATAATCAAGGTTTGTCATCACTAGGACAACAACGAGCCCATGATTGCTGTAGCAGATTTTTTGAGAGATTTGAAAGGCAAGATCGGCTTTCAGGTGGGATCAAGCGCACTATCACATGGCCTAAACCAATTGCTTATACGTCACACATAGGTTCAAGGTCTATATTTTCTCTTAATTATTTATCTCGTTAAGAAAATTATAGGTGCTGGTTTACTAAATTGTTATTAGGCTATGATTGTAGGTACTGTGTCAATGGTATATTCACATTACTAGTTTCCTGTTTATGAAGTAAATAGAATACATGAGAATGAGTCATTTTTGCAACTCTTTCTATTTATATTATAGGTGGAACTTCTTAATATCCACTTTTTTCTGTTTTTTTTTTCTTTTTTTTAGTGTGTATTACAAGAACATATCATGGTTGAAATCTAAAAGGTTAAATCACGTTTGAATTTCATTAACATGTGGAAACCAAAATGTTTCAAAAGTTATTTTCGAGAAAAGTGTTGATAAAAAAACGCGCCTTAACTCTTTGATCAAAGATTCAAAGTACACTATCTCAACTGCGAAGGAATTAAAACATGTCGAGTGGTATCGTTTACGCTGATTTAAGTGCTTTAACTGCTTTCTCGGCGGCATCATCCAGATCCTCGGCTGTAATCAAAGCCATCCCGCTTTCCTGTTTATATCACCACACAATGTGTCCCATGAACATTACATAACTAGTTATGGGAGCTTCCATTTAATAAATTAATAATGTACCTTAAGAATCCTCTTTCCTTGATCAACATTTGTGCCTTCAAGACGAACCACAACAGGGACCTTTAACGCAACCTGGAAACAATGGAAAAAGTCGGATCTTTTCATTAGAAGGTCGCCCAAAAAGTATACTTGATAGAACAACAAATTATTTTATTGACTTTGCATGCAATAAATGTGATGTTGACTCACTTGTTTTGCAGCATTAACGATCCCACTTGCTATCACATCACACTTCATTATTCCTCCAAAAATGTTTACTAATATTGCTTTCACTTTGTCATCTGATGTCAAGATCTTGAAAGCCTCAACAACCTGCACCATTTTTTTTTTTTTCGAATTATTATGTGCATCAACAGGGCTATAATTCTATAAATGCCTCATGAGAATTTAAAATTTTTTTGTGTACTTTTAAACAAATATTTACCTGTCCTTCAGAAGCGTTTCCACCTACATCTAGAAAATTGGCAGGTGTTCCTCCATGTAACTTGATGATATCCATTGTGGCCATTGCCAATCCAGCGCCATTCACCATGCATCCAATTTCCCCATCCAAACCAATGTAATTTAGATCTGCTTTTGCAGCGGCAACCTGTTGAAAACAAATACAAAGAAAAGCAACATTATCACAGCTCACTAGTTGTCTTTGGTTAATCGAGTTGTCATGATATTATTTGCATCCAATTTCACTAGAGATGACCATGTCACAATATTAACGAAAATAAAAGTGGGTAATAGCGACCCATTTCCCTATATAAATTCGGGTTATGTTTCATCTCCAACCGGTAGAATAACAAAATTTAGCTAAACTTAGCATGCTAATTATTTATAAAAAAAATCATAATATTGGAAGAAAAGCCTTCAAGGCCAACTCAACCAAACTCATGTCACTTATAGAAAAAATGTATTGTTTTGTGCCATTACCCAGCCCACTTGATAAGGGTAAGGTTTTGCGTACATCTCACCCTCCCTAGACCCTACTCTTAGCTTTGCTAAGTGTGAGATTTACTGGGTAAGGTTATTGTTGTTGTACCCAGCCCACTCGACCCGCCCATTTTGATGTCTATGGTGGCATCATGTTTGCAGGGATTGGCATGGATTTCCAAACCAAATCCATAGGTGGGTATGAATGATTCGCAATTTGTGGGTATCAAATTTATCTCATACCCTTAAACCAAATATACCCCCACAAACGACAGCTTATACCTATACCTCACGAGGATCCTCTTGTGTTGGATCACGAAGAGCAAAAATCTCTTTTTGACGGAAAGCAGCATTATCATCAAAGTTTAGCTTAGCATCAGCAGCTACCAATTTGTTATCAGATGTCTCTGCAATTGGATTGATCTGAAATAGGAGGTTTAAACTTAATACCAACATACAAAAACTAGAAGGTAAAAAAATTAAGAAATGAAGCCAAAATTTCTGCGTAGAGGTGATTAATTCTCACCTCCAACTGTGTGCAATCACATTCACGGAAAAGGTTATACAACTTCTTGACTTGTTCTATTGAAGCGTCTCTGTCAGCTACCTTTGGAGCAAGACCATCTACAACTTTGGCAGCATCTTCATCGGTAATTCCTTTAAAAACATCAATTGGCACCTGTAAAAAGTAAAATTAGTCAAACATAAGGGGATAGTCATCAAACAATGACACGACACATCAGAACAAAAAAAATGTCTAAACAAGGCGTACCTTAATGATCATGTCAGGGAATTTCTCAGCAAGGTCTTCAATGCTGGTTCCTCCCTCTCGGCATGCGATGATAAGCTGAAGAAGTGAAGGCCAGTGAGCACCAAATTGTGTGTGTCAACTGTCAAGTTTACGTTAAAGGCTAATCTTAGGATTAGTAAGAAGAAGCAGCTTACAGGACCAGCAGTTGTACGATCAAGAGTGATTGCGAAGTACATCTCATTAACAAGTGACACCTTTTCACACAAGTAAACCTGCACCGGGTAGAGTTTGCATGTTAATTTCAAGATGTTGGATTTGGAAAGCTTGCAGGATTTAGAGAGAAGGGTTATTAAGAGTGTTATGAAAAAAGTTAGTAACTTATAGGTTATAACCATCCATTTTTTATGGTGGGCAATAATTTTGGGACAAATTAAAATGGAACAGTGGATGATAATTTGGAGACAGAGAGCGTAACGTTTAGTACAGTTCACTATATCTTGCCAAGCTTAGTTGTGCACTACTTGTCTACTTAACATGTTTTAACCATGTTGCTATCCTTACTAAATGTTTACACTGAAGTATGCATCATGGTGTACACATATGCAATTCATATGCGTCATGCCTTGGTTAAACGAAGCTTACAATAGATAAACGGAGAATTCACTGTGTTGGCAGAAAGACCATTACTGATTGCTTAACAAGATCTTAGCAAACCAACTGGTACTACAAAGACATTTATGGCAAAAAGTACAGTTTCACCCATTCGTAGTTATCTAAGACCAAGGAAATTAACTTAAAATGCGTTAACAGAAACTCATAGCCTCATAGTAATAAAACGAAAGCAAGATAAGCTTTAAAATACAAACATATGTTAGGCAATTCCATCATGTGAGCTAGTTATTATCTACCACTCAACATAACTCTCATATGTGTTTTTGAAGAAACTCCATTTTAAAGTCTAATGAAAAGTCAATATTATTAAACTTGCGTATGCCTACTTCTTAAAGAGTGAAAATGTCACCCAGAGAAAGAAATACCCAAAACTAAGTCAAAAGATCAAGTAGAACAATTAATTTCGGTGCACAAAACTTTTGTGATATATAGAGATGGCAAAGGGCACCAATTACTACAAAAACTTACCTCAAATGCTAATCCAAGACAAAACACAAATCCGTAAGAGAGATTTTTGCAACAACACAACAATACTATACGAGCATATCCTATGTGTACATAGCTGACCTCAAAGATATTATGATGAATTAGTATAAAAATATGTCAAACCTTGCTGACAACTTTGCCTTGGGGGCCTGTTTGTTTAGTTACAAGAGTCTGCCCAAGCATCTTCCCTACATGAACAACAAATTAAAAAGCAAAAGGATTAGTAATCCATCCATCAATGAAGAAAAATAACATTTTCCCTAATTATGATAGCCTTTCGCTAGTCAAATTAGTAAAGATGAGAAGAAATGAAATTGTACCAGCTATCTCTTCTGCCTGATCAATTTTGACAATGTGAACACCACCCTGAAGACCACTTGTGAATTTCCCTAGGCCCCGTCCACCAGCAAGGATTTGGCTCTTAACCACCAACTAAACCAAAAAGAAAACACTGCTGCTTATATGAATCCATAAACAGGTGGCTCACCCAGTAGCATTACCACGGGTGGTTCACATGATTTAGGAATGACATGACTCACACGTTTTTTGTTTCTAAACAAAAGGTCAAATAGACAAATGTTAAGCAGGCATACCTCCTTTTCATTAGGAAATGCCGTTTGTATGGCTTTTCTGACTTCCTCAACAGAAGAAACAGCAACACCTTTTGGAACATTAATACCATATTTACTCATCAATTCAGCTCCCTGTTTTCAGAAACTTTATTAGTAAATGACTAAAAAACATATCATATAAACCAGTGGCGTAGCTTTTAAAGGGTGGGGAGGGCCCCCCCCCCCCCCGAATTTTCGCTCAGAAGTTCCGATTATATAGTATTCGTATAGAAATTTTTTTGTATATACAGTTTCGACCTCCCGAAAATTGGTTTTCGACCCCCCAAAACTAGTGATTTCCGACCCCCGGTGACTTCCGACCCCCCAAAGTTTCGGGTAAAGCTTCGCCACTGATATAAACTATATGTCTAGACTCTAGACTTATGTAATACCATGCACTAACACCATAAGAATTCATCCATCATCCCATTTATATATATCGGACAAATATTATGTAAGCATGTGTCTAAACTCTAAATACAAGATAAAAGAGCATAAAGGAGGGTCTTTCTTTCAAGCTGATGCAATTTATCTAGCTGCTCTCACTAAACATGATTTCTTTAGGTTTCAATTATAGCCCTGCCCCAAGTAATTTGGGATAAAACTATCTGCTGATCTGTATAAACGGAACTAAAATATCACACAGGCTGGTAAAACAAAGAACCGGCTAACACCGCAAATTGTTTATGTGATACTAATATTTTCTGTAACAGCTAATGTCACAAGCGACTAAACGCGCTAGTAAGATCTATTCATCACAACACCACAACCATCATCATACTATACTTCTACTTCTTCATGCCCAAGTGAAACCAACTAATGAACTTTGCTTGAGCATGAAGCAACCATAACAATAAATCAATGAATATACATACAACAATCTTAGGGATTTAATTCCTTCTTCAGCAACACCATAGCCATGTTCTTTTTCAAGATGTAAACAAAATCATAACCATAAATACAACACAATATTAAAAAAAAAAAAAAAAAGAGGTGAAAGGAAAAGAAAGAGAACCTGATACTCATGGATGTTGAGACGGCGGAGCTGTTGCTGCTGCCAATTTCCGGCAACCTTTATCGATTTAGTTGCAAGCTTGTTCAATAACCCTCTCACCATTTTTTTAAAAAATATTTAAAATCTGGAGCTGATCGGAGAAAATATATAAAAACATATGAAAGTTGAACGAGCAACAGATCAATAAAGGAGAAGAGAGATGAAGCAAAACCTGATGTTGGCAGCCGAATGACCAGACCTACACGCCGGAATTGGTTATGCCTTTTGCAGTTTATATTTTTTTATTTTTTATTTTTACATTCTTTTTGTATGTTTCTAAAAACTAAGGGGACGGGGCGTCACCCAAATTGTCCACGGGTACCTACTACCAGCACGGTAATAATATTCATAATTTTTATTTTGATCAAATCAAAACAAAATTTAAGACTTTACATAAATGGAAAACATTATTTTTACAGCAATCAAATCACCTCGTGATAATTTATTTTATTAACCGGCAGGATGCTCGTGTGATGCGGTAGGAAACACAAACATTTTCTAAAAGTGTGTATGGTTCGGTTTAGTTCGGTTATTTAAAAACCAAAGTCATCGGCTAAACGATCTTATTGACCAATTGCCTAACTGGTTCAGTTTATTTTGTAAGATTGTTGGTTTTTAATTCGGTTCAGTTTTTTTTTTTTTTTTTTTAATAACCAAAACCAAACGTTGTCTAAAATTTTGGCTTAGAGGTACATAAAATGAGGGTATAAAACTACAAATACATGAAATGGAAGCTAAGAGTAGGGGTGCAAACGAGCCGAGCCGAGCTCGACCAGGCTCGAACTCGAGCTCGATTAGGTTATAAGAGCTCGAGCTCGGCTCGTTAATAATTTCTCGAGCTCGGCTCGGGCTCGGCTCGTTTAGTATTTATTAGTTAATATATTAGATAAAAATAATATAAATAAGTGTTCATTTAAGCTCGTGAGCTCGATAAGTGAAGCTCGGGCTCGGGGCTCGTTTACTAAACATCTTTAAATGACTGATAAATATTATTAAATATTAAAAAAACTAATATTATGCTAGGCTCGATAAGGCTCGACGAGCCTAACGAGATTTACATGTCAGGCTCGAGCTCAATAAATAAACGAGCTTTGTTTTAGGCTCAAGCTCGGCTCAAGCTCGATAAAGCTCAGCTCGTTTCGAGCTTTTTGCCGAGCCGAGCTCGAGTAGCTCGCGAGCTACTCGACTCGTTTGCACCCCTAGCTAAGAGTATATGAACTGTTTGATTTTTGGTTAACTAATGGTATAAAAAAACCCAATAACCAATTTTAGTTAATTCGGTTGTTTGGTTAATTAAGTTTTCAATTGATTTGGGTTGGTTACGTCTGTTTTCGGTTATTGCTCACCCTTTGATATTGTTAGTCACGTCACACATCAATTTTTTTAAAACTAAAAAACAATAGTAATATTACAAACCATGTACTCCACATAGATGAATAGAGCGTAAACAACAAGTTCAATATCACCATTCACCTCTATGCAAAGCTACTTTGGCCATGAATCGATTGATTCTCCCAAACCCTATATGTTAGTTCAAATTAAACCACAACAGTTCATTCCAGATGAACAATAGTAAAATCAAAGTATATAAAGGCGTAAAGCGTGTTAGATCTAAGACAATTGATTTTATCTTGATCTTTCCTAAACAACAACAACAAAAAACTTCGATAACTAAATATTGCATGTTTGATCATAATCAATGTATTAAAAAGAACATGGACTGAAACATTAGTAAACTTAGTGTAGCATAGACGAAGAGAAAGCGTGCAGAGAATAAAAAATGTGTAATGGAAATGGAAGTTGGCGAAAAGAAAACGGTGGCAAAGGATTGAGTTTTTTGTTATGTTTAATTAGGTGATAAATTAATGACCAGGAAATCCTAGGTTCTTGAATTTTAAAAACAAAAAGGTCATGTGATGTTATCATCTCCACACTTTTTGCTAATTTGTTATACATGCCCATAGAGTTCTAAAACTCTAAATTTTACATGTCTTTTTTTTTTTTTTAAATTACCATAAATATTTGTAAAGCTCTAGTTTTTTTTTAGAATGGTGTATGCGCAATGCGGCAAATAATACATGCACTTCTAAAGTTGTGCATGATTTAGTTTAGTTCAATTATTAATCTCAGCCGAAACCAGCGCCATCATCTGATTGATCCTATTAACCAATTGGCTTGTTTTTTTGTTAGATTATCAGTTTTCAGTTCGGTTCTGTTAATTTTGGTTCATAACCAAACTTTGGCTAAGTTATTTACTTATAAGTATATGAAATGGAGGTATAAATACATGAAATGATAATATGAAAGCTAAATGTAAACGAATACATGGAATAGTCGTTTTGACTTAGTTAATTTTGGTTTGGTTTTTTCTGATTTTGTTTAGTTTTGGTTATCGATTCAATTATTGTCCACCCATATATATTGTTAATCACTTAACATATCAATTTCTTAATTAAAAAGTAATAGAAATACTATATTCAAATTAAAGAGATTAATGCTCGTTTTTGTGGTGTATTTTTTTTAGATAATATTAACGTACAAAAAAGTTATGGTCGATTAAAACGTCGGCAAAAATGAGCAGGTCGTCACGTTATTTTCAAATGTTTTAAAACATAATAGTTTAAAAGTTATGATAGGATTAAATAAAATAATTATAATTTTGTAGGGGGTGGGAGAAAAATGTAACTACTAACTAAAAATGAGGGAATTAAAGTGTAACTAAAATGAGGTACCAAAGTGTAAAATTGTTTCAATGACTATTTTAGCCCCATTTTAGGGTTGTTAATGAAAATAAAGTTCTTAACTTTTGGGTATCTTAAACAACCTTTCTCTCATACATTATAACTAGTAGGAAACTCTCACGATGCGGCGGGAGCGACACTTTGTATTGCAGTACTTATTTCATAGTCATATAATATTTGTTGTAGCATCATTGCGGTGGATATACGTCATAAGCGTTACACATGTTTAGTAACTAAAAAGATTTAACATTTAAATGGTAAAGTACTTCAAGAAACATTTGATAAAATAAATTAACATATGAAAGGAAACTAAGTATTAATAAACATAAAAGTTCAAAACTAAAAGCTCAAGTATGACCTAATTAAATCATGAGATCAATTTAGTCATACGCCTTCCAAATCTGCATTAACTTTTCTATATTGCCTGTCCACCATTTGTCATCAAGAGCGATCCTTGGAATTTCTTATATATATTCATGTTTGGTTATTACATCTTTTGGAGGATGGACGAGTTTATAAAAACAATCAAAATATAGAACAAATTCTTGCTTCCAATCCATCTTTAACACTTTCAGTGGACACATATATTTTTATTTTCTTGTTGATTTGCAAAGTCAACATGATAATTAAAATGAAGAAAAATCATGTCATAATTGGCTAAATTAAATGAAAAGCTACTGGAATGAACAAAATAAAATATGATACTAAAAATAATACAACTTTTAAAGAAACATATAGTATTAAACAGCATGAAATTTGTTGCACTTCTGAATTGACACCCGGAGTATCTTAAATGGAGTTTTCAGTTTAGTGCTTGAATGTGCAGTATCATCAAATACGTCTTCTTTGTTATTTTCATCAGAACTGTCTAGATCAATAACTTGACTCCATTTACATTTAGAGAGCCTCTTGGGTCTCTTCCTATTAATTTCATGCATCTAATCATTAAAAAAAATAAAAATATATAATACACAAGTTAATAGAAGATGAAATAAATATTGATATTACCTCTTCACTAAATTCACATTGAATATTATATTTGTAGGGACTAAACATTGCATCATAGCAAATAATCTCAATACTATTATCACCATTATCCTGAAATAAAACACATACAATAAACCACATAAAATAAAAACCATGTTAATATTAAAAAGTAAACATTAATAAATAGAACCTTACTCGCTACTTTAGACGCTTGTTTGGCTATTGGTTTGTTCAATTGTGTATGTTTGTCATCTAAATGAATTTGCAAAACCAGAAGCTAACATTTAAATGACTAAGATATGTATAAAATGGTATAATTAGTAAAATGGGATGAATGAAAATCATAAACTAACAAAGAAATAACCTTAGAAGCTTCAACATTTGATCCAGAATTAAATCAATGCCTAAGTATTTTAGCAAGTGAAATAGGTGTGCATTACTATGTATTTATAGGATAAACTTTAGTAGGTTAGTATATGGTTTTAATTTTAAAACTCGTGATTTCCCACCCCTTTAAATTAGAAAATTTTGTTTATCTTAGACTAAAGTCTATGGGTGGCAAAATGGGTAAGTTGGGTGGGTTTGGTTGTTGGGTCAGGATGGGTTTGGGTTAGGATGGGTATGGGTCAAGATGGGTAGATTAAAAAAATGGGTTAGGATGGGTTGGGTCAGGATGGGTTTGGGTATGGAAGGGTTTGGGTATGGATGGTTTGGATTAAAATAGGTTCACATTAAAATAAATTAAAATTTAAAAAAAAAATAACAATAAAAAATTTAAAAAGTAAATAAAATTAAAAAAATAAAATTAAAAAAAAACAAAAATAAACTTAAATATAAAATTTTAGGGGATCTGAAGTATTTCATTTTGAACCGAACCGGTTCGACCCTGACCGTTTCGACCTGACCCGTCCCGTAGCGACCCGGATTGTTTCGACCAGGCCGGGCCCGGTAACGACCCGGACTGTTTTGACCCGCCCGGGCCCGGTAGCGACCCGGACCGTTTCAACCCGGTCGGGCCTGGTAAAGACCCGGACCGTTTCGACCCGACAAGACCGGTAGCGACCCAGACCGTTTCGACCCGACCGGGCCCGGTAACGACCCAGACCGTTTCGACCTGACCCGTCCCGTAGCGACCCGGATTGTTTCGACCGGGCCGGGCCCGGCAACGATCCGGACCATTTCGACCCGCCCGGGCCTGGTAGCGACCCGGACCGTTTCGACCCGCCCGGGCCCGGTAGCGACCCGGACCGTTTCGACCCGGCCGGACCCGGTAGCGACGCGGACCGTTTCGACCCGACGGGACCTGTAGCGACCCAGACCGTTTCGACCCGACGGGGCCCGGTAGCGTCCCGGACCGTTTCTACCCGACCGGGCCCGGTAGCGACCCGGACCGTTTCGACCCGACCAGGCCCGGTAACGACCCAGACCGTTTCGACCTGATTCGTCCCGTAGCGACCCGGATTGTTTCGACCGGGCCGGGCCAGGTAACGGCCCGGACCGTTTCGACTGGCCCGGGCCCGGTAGCGACACGAACCGTTTCGACCCGGCCGGGCCCGGTAGCGACCTGGACCGTTTCGACCTGACGGGACTGGTAGCGACCCGGACCGTTTCGACCCGGCTGGGCCCGGTAACGACCCTGACCGTTTCAACCTGACCCGTCCCGTAGCGACCCGGATTGTTTCGACCCGACCGGGCCCGGTAGCGACCCGGACCGTTTCGACCTGGCCGGGCCCTGTAACGACCCGGGCCGTTTTGACCCGACGGGACTGGTAGCGGCCCGGACCGTTTCAACCCGACCGGGCCCGGTAACGACTCGGATCGTTTCGACCCGACCGGGCCCGGTAACAACCCAGACCGTTTCAACCTGACCCGTCCCGTATCGACCCGGCCGGGCCCGGTAGCGACCCAGACCGTTTTGACCCGACCGGGCCCGGTAACGACCCAGCCGTTTCAACCTGACCCGTACTGTTTCGACCCGACCGGGCCCGTAAGCGACCCGGACCGTTTTGACCTGACCGATCCCATTTGCAACCTGGACCATTTCGACCCAACCGGGCCTGTCAACGACCAGACCATTTCGAACCGAATGAGCCGGTTAACAACCCAGACCGTTTGGACTCGATTAAGCCTGCTAACGACTCGAACCGTTTCGATGAGGTTGGTCTCGTTAACGATTCGTGTTGTTTCGACATGGTCGTCCGTTAACGACCCGAACAGTTTCAAACCGACTGGGTTATCAACAAATGCAAAAGATATAATTTTTTGTTTTTAGTGACATTGATTTCTATGAGGCACCAACACTTTTGGTGTTGGGTGAGTTTTAATTCAGATTTGTATATGATTATCTAAAAATACCCATCCTGACCCATTTATTTTTTTTGACATACCCATCCTGACCCACTTACTTATTTCCTACAATTAAAATTACCCATCCTAACCCCCTTGAAAATTATACTAAACCCATTTTAACCCACATGGTCAAATTTTAAACCTAAAACAACCCAAACTCAACTAGATGGGTTGAAATTGCCAGGTCTACTAAAGTCTAACAAAGTTATTATATTTTCTGTGAATAACAAATTCAGTGCTTTTAGCTTTTATTTTTTTTACACTTGTTAAAAAGAACCCCTTTAAATTAGGGAGTTTTGTTGTTATTAACATGGATGTTAACATCACATGGATATAAAATACGCATTAGATGTTTTTTTGCTGAATTGATGCAGCCGAGGTTTTCAAAAGAACCAACTTCAATTTTAATTATTGGGCGAAAAGTATTTAGAACCAACTTCAATTTTACGATTTTGAGTTTTACTTTTACTTGGTCATGAGATGTTGTTGTGATTCAAAATCCATATTAACAATAAACATGCCTAAGTTCTTTAATTGCGTCCGAATTATGTTGATTTGTAATCCAAATTTCACCTACATTTTAGTTTTTAATTTAAAACAACGCGTTAACTACTTTATGTTTACTTCTGTATTAATAAAACGTACCTTATAAAAATATTAGTTACATTTTTTTAAAGTTTTAGCTAAAAAGCATTTCGTTGTAGGTGAAATTTGGATTCTTTCAATTTATTAATAGATATATTTGTTTCTTATAGATTCTTTAAGTTAAACATCCAATGCAATAATCATTTTGATGTAATGTAATGTTTTCTTGTTGAGGGATCTCCGGCTTGGAGATCTTCCTCGATTGGTGTTTAATGAAGTTTGCATTTCAAAAATTTTTTGTACATAACACATTTCTTTCTTGTACATTTATATTCAATATTAATTAAGACAAACATCGAAACGTCGACAAAAATGATCAGGACGTCACGGTATTTTTGAATGTTTATAAAACATAATACTTTAAAATTATGATAGGATTAAATAAAAGAATTATAATTTTGTAGGGGATGAGAGAAAAGCGTAATTAATAACTAAAAATGAGGGAATTAAAATAACTAAAATGAGGTTTAAAGTGTAAAAATGTTTGAATGACTATTTTACCCTCATTTTAGGATTGTTAATGAAAATAAAATTCTTAAGTTTTGAGTATCTTAAACTACCACTCCCTCATACATTATGTTTTTTGTTTAGTTTTGGTTATTGATTCAATTATTGTTCACCCTTATATATTGTTAATCACTTAACATATCAATTTTTTAATTAAAAAGTAATAGAAATACTATATTCAAATTAAAGAGAATAATGCTCGTTTTTGTGGTGTATTTTTTTTAGATAATATTAACGTACAAAAAAGTTATGGTTGATTAAAACGTCGACAAAAATGAGCAGGTCGTCACGTTATTTTCAAATGTTTTAAAACATAATATTTGTATCACCAACGGCGAAGCTTGATTTTTTAGGAGTCGAAAGTGACGAGACTCTTAAAACGGTTGGAGCCGTACTCAATACATATAAAATTTTCGGACGAAAATGATTAAATTTACACTAGTGAGCAAAAAGACGGTGGGGGCGGGGGCACCCCTGGCCCTCTAAGGCTATGTGTTGTGGCTCAAGGTGAGCACAAATATTATCCTATTATTTCAAGCCACCTGGACGCTGACATGGCAATGGATAAAGCTTGAGTTCACTCACTTGACCCTGTTATGGCTTAAGGTGAGCCTGCTCGCTCGCGCCGTCGTTCCCACCTACAACTCTTCCTTTTATTTCCTTGCTAACCCATGGGAGCTGGCTCGCGTCTGGTTGCTCGCGGGACCGTTAACGCTTGAGGGTCGTGGCGTTCGAGAGCCACGTGGCTCGTTCAGACGTTGGCTCGCTCGCGTCTGATCATTCGCGGGCCACAACACACTCTAAAAGATTCACCACTTCACAACCCAAAACTGGAGTTTTTAAGCAATACATACAATGATTATCTTTTCATATGTTGCATGAAACTGTTTATACGGTACTTAAAATTAGTTATCTATTAAAGGTATCTGAGGTTTTGCTATTCATCTAAATTTTTTTTTTTTTCGTTTGGAACATAAAGTAATTATCATTAAAAACCAACAAAATTTACAAGTGAGTGACGGGTAAACGGGCTACAAGTTGCGCCGCTACCCCCTTTTGAATAGCAAAACCAACTCTATTAAAAATAAAACGTGAGTCCTTGGTCGCTGGGGAGTTACTCTGCACCACCTTTTGTACTCTTTCCAAGAACCGAATTGCTTCGGGCGCTAGACCTCCAAACGTGTCAAAGGCAAAGGGCACAAAGACGTGTTGGTTCTCCAGACAGGCAACTTCATGTTTGGCAAATTTATTGGACTCTGCTTTCAAGACTGCTTGCCCTGCCACAAACCCAGAATCCCGCAGTCCAACCAACGGAGACACCCCTGTAAGATCAACGCACGCATGTTTACCCTGTGCCCACCCGAACACGAGGACATCCGCTGGCCTTAGGGTGGACCGCCCTTCCAGGGGGTCTGTCAAAAAGTTAACCGGGGCTTCTTTCCTAGCCGAAATCCCTGCCCTTCGTAAGACGTCCCATAAAACATCCCTGACCAGATCATGTCTGTATTTAAATCCGGGCAGCTCCTTACAGTGAAGGGCATGTTCTCCAAACTTATCTAAACATGCCTTTTTGCACACCGGACACGGCTCATCAACCGGAAAGATGGGAATCATGAGCCTGTATTTGAGGATAGCCCGATATTCAACAGCTGACATGTGTTGCCCAAGTCCATCAATAGGAAGGACAGCCAAGAAATCTTGAGCATGCGATACTTTGAGGCATTCAAACACCGCCTTCTGGCGCGGAGACATGGCAAACTTCTCTCCCATAGTCTGGAGGGTTTTATAGTTAAAAGCACTCGCCAAAATCTTTTGAGGTTTTTTGGGGGCGGTGTCTTTATCTATAAACCCGCCCAAATCTAAATCAGGAAGAGAGTTGCGAACGTTGTCTAAGGCAAGCTCATAATCCAAGTCCATCCCCACTACCCCGCTGTTTCGTAAGATGTGGTCTTGAAGTTTCCAGGACTGAACTCTAGAGGCCACAAAGGCATATGCAGACACGTCCTCCGCCGTACAAAGGCCAAGACCTCCCGACAGTATCGGTAGAGACGTCAATTTCCATTGAAAATCCCCAAAGAACGACCCCCCACAAACCACAATATCTTCGACCGCTTCACGAAGCCCTTTGTCGAAAATGGATATGGCCTCATCAGCAAAGGCTGGTTGACATGTCCGAAGACCAAACAACAATTTAGCAACACCCATACATGAACGGAGCAACAAAAGTTCACTTTGGGGGTCCCCCAATTTCTGCAGAGAAACCATTAGATCCACCGCCCGTCGAGCCCTTTTAGCACCCAAAGCACCAATATATCCCCCGTCCCGACTAACGGCACCCCCCAGTAGCTTCACACCTCCCTCTGGTCTCCCGATCTTGCTAGGAAATAAACTAGACTTCTCTTTTGCCCCATTACACGATGGCCAGAAAATTTCACATTTCTTAATATTAAGCGTAAGGCCCAGATTCGGGCCCTCAGCTCGGATAATATCAAAAGCCTTAGCCACTTCCCCGACCTCTCCCATAATTGTGCCATCATCAAGATACCAAGCATGAAACGGAAGGGAGCAACATTCTTCTAGCCGACGAACCAACGGGTGTAGGACAAGAGCGAAAAGAAGCGACCCCAATGGGTCCCCCTGCTAGACCCCGGTGGACGCCCCAATACAAGAATCTCCCACATAAAGCCTAGCGGGTTGGGCATATATGAACTGAACCCAAGGGTAAATGGATGGGCATCAGACGCTCACTTCCCTCAGGAGAATCGTCCTGTCAACCAAGTTAAAGGCGTTCGAAAAGTCGACCGTGAGCATGACCAGAGATCCGTTATCATGGAACGCATTCAAAAACCTATTCGCGCTATGGAGAATAGCCTCTGCCCCGTTGGGGACCCCCACCCCAAATTGATAATCACCTAAGTAAGCCGCCATCTCCTTCCCAATTCTACGCATCGCGACTTTAGAGACTAACCTTCTCCAAATGGCCCCAACAGCAATAGGCCTAATTCCGTTATCAGGCTTTAGCAACGGAAAAAGCGTATTCATAAAACATGAAAAAGCGTATCAAACTAAATTCTCAAATATATATATAATATCATTTCAAACTTAAGTCGACGTTCACAAAAATTTAAAACACATATGGAAAGTGAAGCCGGTGATTGCGCAAAACCAGATTCCGTGGGGCTAACGCCTAACATGACTAACATCTAACATGTTCAATTCTATTCCTGCCCACCTACTTGCTATAAAACAAAATGCATTTTATTTTTGATGACACAGGGAGATGATAAATAATGCGGAGTGGGTGAAATGGATCATTTTTTATGACATGGGGTAGAAAGTTTTTTTTTTTTTTTTTTTTTTTTGTTGTTGTTGTTGTTGTTGTTGTTGTTGTAATAGTAGTATTTACCGGGTGCTTTTCGAGTGTCTTACGTTGTGTTAGTGTCTTGCTTTTATAATATAAAATGTATTTTTCGAGAGATGAATAAAAGTTGTCTGCTGTTAAAAAAAATGCATAATACATACAGTTTTTTTTCCCTAAATTCAACCTCTTTTTAATGCCGACGGCCGACGGGGAACATTTATTACTTAAACCACAACCAAAACGGATACCATATAAAGTTTAAAACAACAAATTACAACATAGTTATGTAAATAATCAAAATTTTACTTCAAATTTCCGCCATTCACTAAGGTACTCCTGCTAATTTTGATCTATGCAAGAATCCATTCAAAAGAAGCTTCCTTTATCTCCTCCATCGCCTTGTACACGTTTATGTTTTTACCGTTGAATAATTTCCCGTTCCTTAGCTTCCACAAATTCCATAGAATTAGAATGAAAATTGCGAGGATAATCGTTTTCTTTTTTGTGGAAATATCAAAGTCGTTACTACTTAACATCAGTTCACTTGCCGTGCTATATCTTATCCCCACCGGAAGTTTAAGCCATGAGAAACTATGCTGCCAAATCACATGAGCCATATCGCATCTAACCAAAATGTGATCAACGGTTTTGGTACCATTTTGACACAAAGTACATACTGTATTTTGATACGACACTCCTCTGCTCATCCACGCTGTGGTAGTATGTATTTTCCCATCAATCGCTCTCCAAACAAACAAATTGCCCGGTGTTGCCATCTTGTTCCAACGTGTGACATCCGTCACTTTTCTTTATATAATAATAATAATGATAATAATAATAAAAATAAAAATAAAAAAATTCAGATTTTTAGTCATTATAGATATATATTTTTTTTCTTTCTTCTTACCATTCCTAAACCATAATTAAACCACAACCAAAGCAAGCCCAAACCCAACCTTGAGCCCATCAGTCTGGCCCATTAGCCCTCCCCCTTATGTTTTAAACAAAAAATTTTTTTTGCTGTCGCCCGGATTCGAACTCGGGTAGACGGCCGGTTCGATCCAAACACACACATGCTCAAACCATCTGAGCTACCAACACACTTGTTTTATATCCCGATCCTTTAATTATTAAAACCTAGTTTCGCGTCTGTTTCCTTTTCTCCTTCTTGTCTGTGACGTGCAACAACAGCAAACAACCATAATCACTCAGTCAAACCCATCGCTGACCATTTAATTGAAGCTGAATTCGTGGCCCTTTAACGCTCCTTATTGACCAAATAATTAATGCACGACAAGACTATAACAAAATCACGCATGATTACAGTCTATAACAAGCTTAATCACGCGTCATCACATTAACCATGGTCAAAACTTGCTAAATCTTTAACCCGACTTTTCACTATAAATTGATACCTTCTACACAAGCTAAACTCGCCGAAAATCTCTTTCCCTATCTCTATTTTCTGTAAAAATTCATCATACGAAGCTTATTGTTCATGGTTGACTTTTCTGTTGACTAAGCATAAACACACGAATCGTTCTTGTAAGTTCAATCTTTTTGATGGGTTTTGTTCATCGGCCATCAACAAACAATAACCCTATGATTAATCGGGTTATTGTTTGTTGGATTGGTGTATTGAATAATCTAGGGTTCTTATCATTTAAATTGGGGAAGATGACCAAATCGCGTAACTTATAAATATTTTAAAAAACCAAAACCTATACAGATCTGTTGCCCAGATCAGTTGGTTCTTCCTGTTGTGGTTAAAAAATTGAACCGGCCTATGGCCACAAGTTTATTCATTTATAATTGTAAAATTCAATAAAAATATCTAAACGATTTTACAAAATTCCACAAAAATTATCCTAAACTTGTATAACAATAAACATTTCAGAAATGATTTTTATTTCTGAAAAACCGTACATTTTATATTTTTAATTAATTTTTGTTATTTTTAATCATAAATAATTCATAGTAAATTCATTTTTCAATATTTTTGTACCAAAATTTTACATAAATTATTTCTTTTCATTTGGAACAGAAATACAATTTTTAATTTAAAAATTCTTTAATTTTAATATTTTTAAAATATTAAAGTTATATTTTGACAATTTGAAATAAATAGATTAAATATTTCATTTCCAAGAAAATAATTTTACAAAAATTATTTTCACACTTAAAACCTTATATTGTGACCATCTCCAATTTGAAATTACAAAAAGACTTTTGTTTATTTATTTACCAAATTTCTTTTATTTATTAAACGTTTAATTTATTAATCAAACGAATACTTTTCCCCAATTCGAAGCCCTAGAAAATACTTGTAGACTAGGTAGACTTAGACTCATTTGTTACATTATACATAGGTGATACTTGGCAACGTTGGAATATATTTATTCAATTACACAAGACTTATCACCTTGCTAAGGTGAGTATTACTTATCCCCTTTTTCCGCTTTTACAACTTTTGGGGTGATTCATGCACAAGTATACAAAACTTTCGTATTCATTTACACATACATTTTATTCATTTACAATTCATATACGTGTCTTGTTTATCTTTGTGCTTATGCTTGAACATGAACGTAGCTTACATACAAAATCATACATTTAGACATAACTTATGTTATGGTGCTCTTTACACTCAGACGTAACTTATGTTACGGTGCTCATTTAGACGTAACTTATGTTACGGTGCTCATTTAGACATAACTTTGTGTTATGGTGCTCTTTTAGACTCACACGTGTTGAGGTGCTCATTATCAATTACATTGTACAACTTTACATGTGATCTTTGTCTTGTTTGGTTACTTGCGTGTTTACATAATGCCTTGGTGATGCTAGACACATGAATTGTACTACTTTTCAAAACTTATACTATACGTACAAAACTAAGTAGTACTCACCAACATCATATGTTGACAAAATTATTTTCGTGCATGTTTCAGGATAAGCTGCTTGACGCTTCACATAGGACTTTGGACTTAGATTAAATCAATCAATTATCTTTATTTTTGTTGTATTGTATTTAATTTCACATGTTGTAAAACAATATTCAATAATCAATATTTACATTTTAGTACCATGAGCTTTTGAACAATCGTCACTACGTGGCACCTCGATGATTCCGCCATCGGTTGGGGTGTTACACAACGGAACCCACTCGCTGGTGTATTGATGTCCAATTGCCTTGATAAATATCGCCTTACCACTTTTAATGCAAAGCTTGTGTCTAGCTCGTCTTTCTATCTCCAAATATCATCTTTTTCGGTCAAAATATGTTGTGCGAGTAAAATGTTCAATGCTTCCATTTCCGCCTTTTCTACATCATTACCGGGTGCTCTTACCCAACCCCATTCCCATAAAATGGCCCCAAAGGTTATCCTGTATTGTTCCTTTATCAATATAATTTCATAGTACAAAATTATGGAAAACTATCATAAATTATTTTTACAAGATTTTTCAAACTTCACTTCCAAATTATAAAGCATACAATTACTAAAGTCGGTGGTGCATAACTTGGTTGTACAACATGCTTTACGAGTTTTTCAAAAAAAACTTTTAGTTTGGTGCAGGTTTATGGTGTACAGTACAACTCTTTCTTGCATATATTCTTCTTCCACTTCCTATCTCTTTTTTTATCGGCAAAAACGCTATATATATATATATATATAGGCCCAACAAGAAACTGGAAACGAAACAGTACATACCCCCAAAACACCAAACCGACGGACTACAACATATCAATTACATCGAAGTTGGACCATTTTTCCCAACTTAAAGATGGAAGGTTCGACCTATACACAATCCATATATAGGCGTCCTCCTTGATAGCTTCCAGTGATGTTGTAATCGGTACGAAATTGCCATCGAACACCATCCGATTCCTCGCGGACCAAATGTTCCACTTCCTATCTCTACCTTTGCTTTCTATCTCTTCTTCCTATTCTTTGCTCTCTCTCTCTCTCTCTCTCAAATATATGAGTTAGGCGTACAGTCGGTAATTCAGATTGTTGCCGACGTCGTCGCCTAAATTACCAGCCATCGGTGTTCTATCATCGGCCGTTCCACCACAACAATCTGGCACGCAACCCGATAAGCTATGTTAATCTGAAGTTGAGGTAGCAAGTTGTTCTTTTTATTCGGTTATTATAAGTTAATCAAACTCTTGATTTTTGGAATGTGGTTCTGGATTTGGGGGTGAAACAATCAGTAGGGTAAGCTAGCTTCGTAATTTATTTAATGAATTGAAGTCTTTGATTTTGAAATCTGAAAATGAAACTTGTGTTCTTGATGAGTTATTGGAGATAAATAACGAAATGATACAAATATGTGTTTGATTTGCAGGTTTGTGATACGTATTCTTTGCGTTTTTGTGATGTTTAAGTTATGTTGTTGACAAACTTTTTTTTTTTTTTTTGGATCGGCTAAGGACATCACATCGGTACCCCGTTTTGAATCCCCTTTCCGCATCGTCCCTGAGGGCATACACCCTTTCAACGTCAATGGGTGTATTTTTACAGGCCCTAGGATTCAAACCGTGTACCTCTTTCGGGCGGGAACCTCCATAAAAAGTAAACCCTCTCACCTTTCCCCAACTGAGCCAGGGGTCATTGGCATGTTGTTGACAAACTTAATGTCTATGAAAAACAGATGCATGTTAGTAATCTTATTTGCCATTAAACAACGACATTAATATTATTTTATGGGTCATTTTATTCTTACTTACTAGGACATGCCAAAAGAGTCGAAACATTTGTTTAATTAAATAATTAATATGAAATAATTTAGATATAAAATATACTAATCAACAACAAAGCTAAATTTATAAGTTAACATGTATAAGTATTGATACTATCCATTTCTTTAAGGAAAAAAAAAAACTATTTCTATGCTTAGCGTTTTTCTATTTTCTTACACATTTTTTGTGTTTGTGTAAGTGATTGTTGTAGTTTCCGTTAGAACTAATCTCAAAACGTTGAGGAGTTGGTGAGAAATGCTCATGTTGCAAATTGTTTAGAACTGCAATCAAAGGTATGAATCATTACAATGTACATTAGTTAGTCTTCAAGGATAAATGGTGGTGCATCTTTACCATTCGGCTCTGGTTAGTTGGATAAATAAATAACCATAAGAAATTCGCTAGCTCAATATGATGATATTTCAAAATGAAAACTGAGGTTCAACTTAACTTTGGCTCGTACCCATTGGTTGATCTTTTGTTTTTATTGTACCCTATTTGTTTTTTTCATGTATATTCATTTTTATATTTGTAGGGACTAAGGAGTACCCTTATGGGCCTGATCCGTCTGACTTCAGCCTAACCCAAGTTTGCCAACTTGGAACTCATTCTACACATTCTTTTGTTTGACAAGCCGAAGACAGAGGAAAAGGTTCGCAACATTGTAAAAACACAGTTGGCTATGAAAGACGAAATATCAGCCAACGGTAAATTAAAGATTTTGTTCACTATGAGCTGATTTGCTCAATAAGGTAACTGCAAATTAATAAAAGAATAAACTTTATGTCGTAGTCTAACCTTCAGTTGTTTCTTTTTCTGTATTGTGAATGTTATTCGTAGGTTGAGCCACTATACAAGATGCAACCGATCTTATTGAGATGGTCTTATAAACAAATGATTATAACAATGTGCAAAACACGAGGATACAAAAAAGTAGCTCCATTGTCAAATATTTTTTTAAGGCTTAGTTTAGTGGAAATCCTTGTACAACCTTAACCTAGCGGTTTCAAGTTCGAATCTCTACTCACACACTGATGTCTTCCTTACCTAAGCTCAAACCGTCACGATGGATTTTTTTTGTGGTGCGTATGGATTGAACATTTGACCTACCCCAGAATGGGAACCCCTAAAGAAAAACCCACCCTACCTCAAACCAGCTGGGCTGGAGATCATTGGTCATTGACAGATATTCTTGGTGTAATGTTTAAGTTTTTGCGTCTCATTTTTCATTATTTTATGCTTGCCTTAATTAAAGATTTATCATCTCTTTTTTTGTGCTCTTTGAATTTTTTATATTCAGTTGGTCATTATGGATTGGTATATTAGTTGTATTATGGAAGTGGTTTGAAAATTGTACAATGCGAGAATACATCTGTTTTTCCGCGCTACGAAGTGTGAGGCTATTTACTAGTTATAATACATGGACCGCTTTTTGATAGTTTTTTTTGATGAATATATATATTTTTTTTTATTAAAATGTTGTTTGCTCCTTTACAACGTTTATCAAACTCTTTTACAATGATCATATACTAATTAAAACGACGCATTTAAAACGATTGTAATAGAGAATTATTTAGGATTTTGGTTATAATAGGCTTCTAAAATGACATTATTTTCGTTTCATGATATTGAACGTTCAATTCTAGTTATCATTTTCAATAGACGTTCATAAGTGAACTAATTATTGTCAGATGTTTATTGAAAACGATTGGAAATGTGATTAAGAGGGTTTGGCAATTATCTACCACACAATCATTATTATTTGCATGATATAATAAAAATATGGTCGGTATCGTCACTTCTACTCTTCTAGAATCCAAAGACTTGCAACGGCACAATGATAATTACTTTTTTTTTTTTTAAGGCGTAGTTCAATGGTGAAATCCTCGTCCTAACAACCTCTGGGTCACAAGTTTTAGTCCTCCCACACGCCGGGTCCTTTCAACCTTAATGGGTATTATTTTTCGATGGACGAGAATCGAACCAGTGACAAACACCGGACGAAAACCCCCTGAAGAGATAACCCCTCTCACCTCAAACCAGATGGGCTGAAGATCATTGGCCACAATGATAATTACTTGATTAGTCATATAAGAAGCACGTTTTGACAGCCAACAAAAACTTGCGCACACAAGAGTTCAAACTCAAACAAGAGTATACACGGATAAGCTAACTACCTACTACAGTAAAATCAAAACCTGACCCAAAATAAGAGAATTTAGAAACAAGCTAACGGGTCACAACACCAGTTTAAGTTTTGATAGCCAACATAAATCATTCTTGTTCTAATGTTTCATCCATTAAAGTAGTTGTGTTTTGATATCTTCGACTATCTTAGAAGGACTTTTGGGTTCATTTAGCTTGTTAAAGGCTATTGAATAATGTATGGTAATTAGGGGCGAAGCATTAGAAGGCCCCGACGGTGGGTATCTCGGCTTACATTGTTTTTTTGGCTCAGTAGTGTAAATTTCTTCGTTTTTATCCGAAAATTTGTATAGATTGAGTCCGACTTCACAAAAAATATTAGGTTTTGTGACTTTCGGCCTCCATCATCTAAAGTTCAAGCTTCCCCATTGATGGTAACATAAATATTATGTTATCTAAAGTACACAATATAATTATTATTTTTTTATTATTATGAATTAATATTTATTTACATGTGTGAATGCTTGACATAATTGGCTTTGACTACATGATCATATAGATTTTTATAATTTATTACCAAATGCATGGACAATTTTAATATTCTCGTTGTGTATAATGGCAGGGTATACTGACAAGGCAATTTTTATATACAATCTTTATATTCTTTTAATATAATTGCTTAATTGTTAGTATGAGTGGACAGTGTAAGATACAACATTTTATATACAAGAGTTAATTGTCAATTTAGTCCCTGAGGTTTGTCGAAAATTGTCACTTTCATTCAAATCTTTTTTTTGTTACATCTGTGTCCCTGAGGTTTCATTTTTTTGCCATTTTAGTCATCAGCACAAACTCAGTTAACAAAAACCCAGTTAAGTCAGGGGCATTTTTGTCCATACACACCAAACTTTTTCCTTTTGCCATTTTCATCCAACTCTTATCACCCCTTATTTATATCATCCTCCTCACCCATCAAGACCAAGTAAATCCCTACCAGCCAGTTTAAACCCAGCCTTCAAAGGCCCCAAACATACATAAATTCTCTTTAGTTGCCTAGTTGGACTGCTAGGGTTGCATTCAGGTTCAACTTCTAACTTCACAGTAGTACCAGGATTAGATCTTATCAGCTCCTCACAGTACTGTCTTAGATGTGCATATTGTTCCTGGTAATCACCTTGCACCTTCTTCAATGCTTTTACCCTTGCCCTAAACATTTGGTGCAGTGTAACTTGAATTTGATGCTTCCTTTGAACTGTATCTACAAGGGCCCTCAAAGATGTTTCAGGACTAACTTGGATAGTTGGTTCAATCTCCTTTGCCAACCAACCCACTGTGCACAGATTTACCTTCCTTGTCTGCAAGCATACATGTTCACTCACAAATGCCTTCCCTTTTTATCTTTAGAAATGTGTAAAGCCCAAGGACAATCAGGAATCTTATCCTTCTTTTGAGAACTTTGTCCACTTGAGCTACCTTGGGCCCCACCACCTTTACTTTCTTTACCACTACTACCTACTTCCTTATCATTTACTCCACTCTTTATTCCTTCACCACTTGAATTGGAAGTTACTGATTTACCCTTACCCTTTACTGATTTACCCTTACCCTTTAAATTATTGTCTTCTTGAACTCCACCATCACCAAGTTTTGGAATTGTTCCAAGACAAACCACCCTAAACCTTACATTATCATTTCTGTTAATAAACAACTGCCTCCTTGAACTAATTGCATATTGGTTCACCATTTTCTTTATCACAACTCTATCAGGAAAGGTTTGGGTAACAAAAAAGGGGCAATCATCATTTCCCTTAAACTTTTTCTTCTTCTTCTTCTTCCTTATACTCTTAACAGACCTATCCCTAACAGTTGTCTCCTCATCACTTAGACTATCAAAGTTATCCAAGTCAAAGTCATCATCTTGTAAGTTTACATTATCCCTACCTTCTTCAGTATCACTGACATCAAAGTCTACAGCAGCCCTAAACTCATACAAGTCTACATCAATATCATCATCCATATGCTCCTGATCTACAATGAAATCAGGATCCTCATCACTACCCTTTGAACCACATACCTTTTCACCCTCATCACTACCCTTTGAACCACAATCCTTTTCACCCTCATCACTACCCTCAGAACTGTCATCAGCAACTTCTTCTTTATAGTCTGAATCTTCACTGTCTTCATCATCATTGAACTCATCATTGAACTCATCATCAATGATTTCTACATCAGAATTCTCACTACCCTCATCAGAATTAACATGTTTACCTAAGTCAGGAATGCCATTGAAGTGCTCAATATAAACCTCAATTACCTTATTCTCTTGAACATACTTAAGCATCCTAAGCACATCACTATCCTTAAGCAATGGCCTTAAACCAAATTCAAACTCTTCTCCTGGTATCCTAAACTATATCTAACCCCATCTAAGTCATCATCACTATAACCCAGAGTTATCAGCATATCATTAACAATTATGACAGAAAACAGATCAGCATTAACATAGTCAACATAAGAGACTTTACCCTTGTATCCTATTTGTGGAGTATCAACCAGTTCACCACTATGATGAAACTCTATTGTGAAGGAATCCGGATCACCAACTGAAAACACATCAAAACATACCAAAATTCAACATTAGGGCTCGTATAATTTAACCAAAACAGGGGTTCAAATTAGGGCTTGTATAACGACTTACCATACTCGATCTTAGGGTCAAAATCAGACCCAGGTTCTCGAACTCTCCACATTGTAGATCAATCGTCACTAATGATTGGATGATTTGCTGTAATCGTGTGTTTGATTGAAGGTTTGGTGTTGTGTTACTGTTAGGGTTTATAACGTCATAATAATCCAGATGTTAAAAAGGGGTGAAAAAGTTAGGGTTAAAAAAAGTTTGGTGTGTATGGACAAAAATGCCCCTTACTTAACTGGGTTTTTGTTAACTGAGTTAGTGCTGATGACTAAAATGGCAAAAAAATGAAACCTCAGGGACACAGATGTAACAAAAAAAAGATTTGGATGAAAGTGGCAATTTTCGACAAACCTCAGGGACTAAATTGGCAATTAACTCTATATACAATCTTTATATTCTTTTACGACTATCTGTTGTGGAGGCGTGAGCCATCGATCGCTTGACCCCGTTGGCTAGATGTGAGCATTGACGCGACCAAATGACAATTTATCCCGTTAACCCACGCGACCACCATCGCTTGTGCTCGCTCGCGCCGGGTTCGCGTCAGGCTGTTATGGTTAGGGGTGACCACCGGTGCTAAAAATCCGTTCGCTCGCACCTCTACAACGGACAGCCTAATATAAACAACAACACAACACAAGAGCTTTTTACAATAAATCACATGCTCCTCGTATTTATCCATACAAGCTTTACAACATTGAAATGTTTCATTTTTCAAACATATATTATTATTTTTGTATCCCCGTAACACGAGAAAAAGTAGGACAGAGCGACCGCACTTATTTTATAAGGCAAGGAAAAGCCATTTAGACAAGACATTCAAACAAATATTTGATACTGACTACTGTTACCAGTGTCTATATCAAAAACCCAAAAAGGAAACAAAAAGAAAAATAAAAATAAAAAAAGCGTCTTCATTTGATTTCTTGAAACAAGCCTTTTATTTTTATATATTTTCTGTGATTATTATTCTCATACTGTCTGCAGAAAAAAAAATAAAACCAGAGATGGAAGGTACCAAGGGAACAGAAGCAGGAACATCATCT
Organism: Ambrosia x helenae; assembly: GCA_030844895.1. Lineage (NCBI taxonomy): Eukaryota > Viridiplantae > Streptophyta > Magnoliopsida > Asterales > Asteraceae > Ambrosia > Ambrosia x helenae. The sequence goes on along the minus strand of CM061228.1, from coordinate 128,761,626 downwards.
GGGTCTTCCTCACTTCCTAATGGAGATTTGAAGAACAAACAAACAGAGGAAATTACTGAAAACTTGTCAAAGATTAGGGTTCTTGAACATGACCATGATGATGATCTTGATGTTGATGTTGATGATGATGAACAGCAGCAAGAGGGTTTCTCTAAATTTGTTCCTGGTCCTCTTCTTCCTCTCAAGGAACAGCTTGACAAGGATAAGGTTTTACACTTTTACTTTACCCTTTTATTTATTTTTTCAAAAATCATATTTTTTTATTCATCATTATTATTATTATTATTATTATTATTATTATTATTATTATTATTATTATTATTATTATTTCTCATTTTACTGTTGTATAACCCTAAGGTGTTTTTGATGAGCTGTTTTGATTTAGGGTTTATAAAAAAAGGTAGCTTGAGTAAGGATTTGTATATGGTTTGCTCTACTTCAATTTAGGGTTTGTAAAAAAAGGGGATTTAGTATGCCCTTGGACACTTTTATGGTTTAGGGCAAAATGGGTATTTCAATTAGCTTATGCTAGTATACTACTTTGCTTCACTATGATAAGATTCAAGTTTAGAAGTAAAAAAGTTGAGATCTTGCTCTGTTTTGGTAGAGTCTTTGTACAATTCTCTGATTTAGGGTTTTTACAAACTATAATGTGAGTCTTTAGTGAGCCCTGATTTGCTTTATATTTAGTGTTTTGAGGCAAAACTGGTGTTTGATTTAGCATGATATTGTGCGTCGCCCTGTCAAGATCTGAATTTGGAGGTAAATAAATTCAAATGTTTCTCTGTTTGGTTGGGCATGGCTGTGATTCATGCATTTTTCAGCTTTTTCGTTAAGTTTTTGCTTCACTTTGGAATAATCTTTGACGATAATCGAGCAGGATGATTCATTATATTGGTTTTACAGGATGATGAAAGTTTAAGGAGGTGGAAAGAGAAGCTGCTTGGTTGTGTTGAAGACGATTTGAATGGTTAGTTTTATCACATTGTTATGACTATTTGTTATTTTGTTATGTTACTAAAGTGTGTCATATTTCTAATAGCGAGTATGTATGCGTACGTATGCTTGGCTTAATAAATGCTAAACTAAGAAACAGAGGAAACCACACACGTAGAGGTTGTAAGATGGGTGGTTGGGCTGGTTGTGTGACGTCTCTTTTACCCTTAGCATGGGTATGGTTTGAAGTAGGCCGGATCAGGTTGGGTTGACCCGCAAACACTTATAATTTCCTTTAAGTAGTTATTGTGTTAATTATTGTTACAGTACAATAGTGTAATTAGCTGAATACTTAAAACAAAATTTTAGAAGGTTGTATGTGTTAAAAATAGATACTAGATTTCTTTAACTTGTTCGTATAAAGAAAAAACAACGCAAATCGACCATAACAGATTCGGTAGGGGCGGATCTAGAAGGTTCGTTACCCCTCAACTTTTTTGGCGTAGTGTATTTTTAGTGTATTTTTATTTTTTTTATGTGTTTTGTATTACGTTACCTGTAAAAATTATGTAATGTTACCCCTAAAATCTTGGTCTAGATCCGCCACTGAGATTCGGTATGCATACCCGTGAAAATTATGTAACGTTACCCCTAAAATCTTGGTCTAGATCCGCCACTGAGATTCGGTATGCATTAAATGCAAACGTTCTCAACACATGAAGTGTTTTGACTATAACAACTTGGATTCCAATTTTGAATCTTGAATTTCATGCTTGCTAAAGAACAGCTTTTCATTCTGATGATTTTCTTTCTAGGGGAAAAGGATCCTGAAGTTAAATTCCTTTCGATAGGAGTCGTATCAAAAGATGTTGGGGAGATCACGTTTCCATTACCGGTCAAAGAAAATCAAAGTGGTCGCCCCCTCTTTACACTTAGGGAAGGAGTTCCGTATAGGCTTAAGCTAACATTCACTGTTCTGCACAACATTGTTTCTGGTCTCACGTGCGTCAATACTGCGTGGAAAGGAGGAGTCCAAGGTATATAATGATATCTACATCATGCATATATGTATAATATCACTCCGTTTATATGTATAACATGTATCCATTTCATTTGACGAGTAAAGGTAAACTTTTTTTGTATCTGTAATTAGCTACAAGATTCTTCCTTTATTGTCATCTTGCATAATTCTATCTGACTTTTGAAGTAAAAGAAACAACACTTTGACTGATAGAAAGGTGAACCTGAATTTTGTTACAAGTTAACGATTATTTTCACGTTTCTTGTACTTGCTATAGAGTTTTATATGTTTATCAAATTTTCGTTAGTAGTTATAGAGTTCATACCAATTTCAAATCCGAAAATCTCCACTTTTGACTCAAGAAGTCAAACCATGCTAAAATGTATGAATTATTCAATAACTTTTATGTTATTTTGCTGCGCATCTGTAACAGTGGATCGAATCAAAAGTATGTTGGGTACATTTGCTCCCCAAAAGGATGCATACATTGAAATGCTAGACGAAGAGACCACGCCAAGTGGCATTCTTGCAAGAGGAATATACACAGCAAAACTTAGGGTAAGTTTTAGTTTTATTCGTGTTGAATCATTAAGTGACGTTAGAACAGATTAACCTCCAAAATTCTAATAATGTTCTGTAATGCAGTTTGAAGATGATGATAAGAGGTGTCATTTGGAGCTTGATTATTCTTTTGAGATCAAGAAGAAAAGTTGATATTCATGTGGGAAATTTGAGTATGATTTGCACTCAGAGTTTTTATTTTAATTTTTTTCTTTCACTTAAAGATGTTTGGTGACTTATTAGCTTTTTAAGTAAAATCTTTTCCTCAATCCAAAACAAGACTGCCATATCAACTTGTACTTTGTTCAATGTAAGTTCTACTTTGTGGATTTCATCCTTTTTAAAAAGGTTGTTTCTTTACAAAAATAGTTTACTATATATTGTTAAAAAGATTGTACCGTTGTATACCTAAAAATTATATACTAACCCAAGGCTGGCCCTGACCGAGTTGCATTCCACGCCTGATCAAAGACTCATTTATAGATAGAGGGCAGTCGAGAAGTGGGTTGAATTAGCGGGAATGACCTATTAACTTGGCCCGGTCAAAGACCCCTTTATAGATAAAGGGTAGTCGAGAAGCAGGCTAAATTTTAACTTCATTGTGGGTATTAGAAATAGAGATTTCCAATGATAAGGTCTCATCGATGATTTTATTTTATAACATTAGGGTTCTTACCTTGTAATTGGAGATCGCGCTTCTCTAATTGGGTTTTTTTTGTTTATAGAATCATATATATTCATTTAAGTCGGATTCTTAGATCATATCACAGTCCAAATTACTCGAAACCAGTTTGATCCCAAACCAAACCGGTAAAAAAAACTGTCTGAACCTGAACCAGTTTAGGGTTACGAACCGATTTGCGCCCCTCTATAGTAACATGATTTTGGGCCACGCCTAAATCCTAATTAAGCTATTTGACCAAATATTAGGATAGGACCAACTATGCAACTTTTGTGATGAATGAGAGAATGGGCTTTTAATATCGGGCCTAAGACCAATTGTACTATTAAATAATGGGCTTTTAATAATGGGTCATCATAAATGAGATTGATAGCGTTACTAAAATACCGAAAATACCAATACCAAATTTTTTAAAGAGTGGGTGCCAAAATACCATACCAACCAATCTCTTCGTACGTTAGTGGTACTCAGTACCAAATGCTCATTCATACCCCCAACTAATCAACTATAGACAATAAGAGTCCAAACTAGCCAGGACGATAAGATGTCTATGGAAGGTGATTTGTACACAGCAATACTGGTCTATACACGACACATGTATAGACAGTATACAACATGCGTCTGTTGCGTACTAAATCACATCATGGTAACTAATGTCATAAGTGTATAGACTAGTATTGCTGTGCACAAACTTTCACGGCGTATCATAAAAATAACCAAAACCTTAGCAAATTTTTTTTCATAATAGCAAAATTCTGATATAAGACAAGCATGATGAATGGGATTATTCATCATACATACTTAAATAACTAATGGCGGCATAGTGCTTCAAAAGAAAAAAAAAAGCGGTCTTCTATTGGATGGTCATCAATCTCTTGTATGGTGTATAGTTCATCATGACGCATCAATGGGATTATCATGTACCCAGGTATGAATCATCGATTATATCCCACCTTCATTGATAAAAAACCGGCCCATCATCACATTTCCGGTTGGTGTTAGCGCTGCATCAAAGTCATGTAGTTGTCAAATTAAAAAAAAAAGTGATCTTTATTGTACTGGCTAGGTGTGCATAATGAGTTGACTCGCAAACACTTCTTTTTATTTTATTTTAGAAATAACTGAAGTGTAGCAACTACAAAGCTATATCATTACAATAATATCCAAGTATAATGCAGAAAATAATAGACCAGAAAACTACCTCAAGATTTTTATACATAACTCAGAAGGAGATCAGCTGAAGAGCTTTTGACCCTGCAACTTTGACCCAAGTGTACATCTCCAAAAACATATCTGCGCCATTTTACATACATAAACTGTCATTATACACATACATATAAATCATTATTTTAAAGGCCAGATTTACCTATATTCACAATACTCAGGCCACGCACAACGAGCTTTCCCATAATCCCAATAACAATCTTCATCCCTCAAAGGTCCACGCTTACCTATTAAACTCACACGTCAATTTAGAAAAGTCCTTGCCTTGACTTTAACACTTACTAGAGAGATCTAGAAAGAAGGAATACCGACCTTTAGTAACAAACTTTGATTTCTTATCAGGATGAATATCATGCCACATCTCAAGCCATAACTCCCGCATTAGAATAGGGGATCTCACAATGTTCCTATGATTTGCTGCCATCCGTGTTTTACACTCGATTAAAATTTTCCCATATGTTATTATTATAAAACATGGCAAGTAATAAATTAATAATATACCTTTATCGAGTTCCCAAACAGCTGTCCTTTGTCCTGGAAGGCTTTCAGAATCTTCATAATAAGTTATATATTTAACACGAGGAGATCTTGTCATGTTGGGGATTATGTCTGCCCCGGGATGGTGTTCTACATCTAAATGCACTTGCACATCTTCCCCTTCATGCTCCGACTGAAACAATAACAAAATAATCGCAATTGAAAATATAAATTCTTTTCTTGATAATTGGCAGGGTTACCGTAAAGTTAAACGATAAATACTACTACATATAAAGTAACCATCAAGGGTTTTTTTGGCATATTACCTGAGGAGTTCTTGTTATGTTAACTTTAGGTCCCAACCAATTCTTGCAATAAGAAAGAGAATTATATGGTACCTGTAAGCAACTTTATGTTTGTTAATTTCAAGGTAATATGATAAGTAAGTTTTCAATAACTAGGGCTTAAAGAACAAAGCTATATAGTCTATCATAACCTAAAAGGTTCCCTCAATTTAATGCTAATCTTGACATGTTGTCATGTTAAAGTCCCGGAGCAAGTGAATTTAATACAAATCTTTGAAATCAATAGAAAATGGCTGTTGCGTGGTCAGCACATACATAGTCATCACATACGCATTTTTATTGCTGCCAAAGATGCCAAATAGACTCTTTTGCTTTACATGGGTTATTTTTATGGCAGTGTCCTAAGTAATGTTGCTTGTTAGGATTAGCGAAAGAGTCTTAAGTGTTGTGTTATCAATGTCGGTAAAACAAGAACTTAAGGACTTATATAACTAATATGTCCAAAATACCAAAGGTTTGCATATATTGAACAAGTAACTGTCTTTTACCACTGACTTCTAAAGGTTGCATAAATTGAACAAGTTCGGAACTTTAATAGTTACTATGTCAAAATTAATTTGAAGGATTTTTTCATGCAAATTAAGAAGTATGTTGGTTTCTTAGGATATTAACCCTAACTTAAAACATCAACTAAATACAATTAGCTTACCGTCTCATCACCACTTGCAGCCCCAGGATTTCCCTCAATCAAATTCCCAGACCTATACGAAATAAAGGAATTAACTTTATGAGCTGCTGTCTTATCCATTTATTTTCTCTGAACTTTATTAATTTTTGGACTGCTGTTTCAATATATTTCATTGATTATTACAGTCAAAATGATGGAATTTTGATTTTGACAAGGAAAATTTTATTGATCTTTTAGGAAGCCGGCCTACGAATCCTTTAGCTAGCGAGCAGTCCATGGCCAGGGGACTGGAAGGTATAGAATGGAGGAAAGGAGCACATTAATTTCATGTTGATCTTTCAGATATAATAATAATAACAACAATAAATAGGATCCTAAAGATGGAAAAAGAGTGTTACCTGGTATATAAAGATCCTTCAAACTCATAAACAACATCAGTCATAATCCAGTTGTCGGGATAAGGCTTGCCGCTTGGTGCAAAATAGTAACCAACCTATTTAAAAGAAGTATTATAAGGTTCTGGTGCTATGCATTTTAAGGTTTATGAAATTGATGTTGATTGTTGAGTTTAGCATCTACATTGGTACCTCGGTTCTTGAATCTACTCCGTATATACAAAAGATGTTCTTCAGAGGTGGTCTCTCCCAAGGTGTCAGAGGATTTATAACTGGATCACCATGATATAACCTGGATAAAGAGTTCGGTTTCAACTCGTTGTGAAAATTATGTTATAAATAACAAAATATATTTGATAACTAGAACTTGCAAGATTGGAGCCATCTATTCAAAATTTAAACAATTATACATACAATATACATAGAATTATCCGTTACTCACTTGTCTAATTGGTAAAGAAGCCTTTTGCTATCAGGATCATAATCCTCGATCGCTTTAAAAAATGTTCCATCAGCAATCTCACGAGCAGAAAAGGATAACTGAGTAGGGACCCCACATCCCACTTTGGATAAGTTGGCTTGCATTTCATCTTCGAAGGATGGATAAGCTTCCGCTACAATATTAAAAACCATTGATATAGTCGACATCAAGCAAATTTATAGAAAAACGAATCAGACTCATTCCATACCTACAACAGACGGGATCTCAATATTGATTATGTTTGTTGGAAATCCTGAATAGTTAAACCGATATTCAAGATCATCACAGTGATATACATTGTGTTTTTTTCTGCGACCGCTAGAAAAATGCTTTGAGTACACATTTTCGCTTGTACAATACTCTGAAAAAGGCGTCATCCATAGCGAAGAGCCAAATGAATTGAACATCAATCGGGCTGTTCCCTGAAACCTCACCAAAACATATGATTCACGTCAAATTAAAGACAAAACTACAAGAGTACTTAAATCTTTGAATAAACCGGCGTAGGAGGCTGCATGCATTAAAATAGACTTTGGGTGATTTCGATCCATTCGATTGTTCAACCCGGGTAGATGGGTCAAAATTGCCATAAAAGAAAGAGAAGAATGAACCTCGGGTATAGGAAGACCAAAAGTGGAACCAGATAGCGTTGCTTCTACTGTTTGAACTGAACCAAGAAGAGGAGCTCCTGAATTTAAAAACAAGAAAACGTCAATCTGTAAATTATCCCCTAATGTTTAGTGACATGTATATGTGATTTTACTTTGACCAAAAGAAGCCCACCGTACCAACAGCAAAGTAGGCATGAATATGATCATCTAGCCACTGGATATATCTTCTGGGGGAAATTTCTAGCTTCAACCACTCTAAAAAGTACCGAAAAACATTGTTACCAAGCGAGTGGGCAAACACAATGGAGGGACCACCACGATGTTTAAGTGCTATTTCAAATGTAAGTCTGCAAATAAACAAACACAATGGTTTTTAATAGCTTGGAACAAAGGGTGCAAGAAAAACAATTCAACATATATACGAACTTGAGCTTGTGGAAGTATAAATCCCGCTCCTCAAGCTTTGACGGTGACAGTCTCCAATCATATGGAACAGCAAGAATAGCATTTGCTTCAATCCCAAATTCAATGCACCATTTAATCCATTCTTTCCATACTGATGAAAGTGGGCCTGAAATTTATAAATATGTTTCGAGGGAAGCAAATTTAATAAAACTATATACGGAGTCCATATTTCCACACACATGTATATACGTTCATGCAATAAAAAAGTCAAAATAAGAAATGAAGATATCTCACCGGTTATATACCCTGGGTCAAGCTCTGTGATCGCAGAAAGGCCACTATCCGGTCTAGATTTGCATTCAGCGTGATCTGTTTGATTGTAAGGATCCAACATCATGCACTTAAGCCAGCAATTCATTGCAGAAAGACACTGCATGGTAGATTGTAGCCTTCTTCTATCATCCACCGACATTATTCGATAAAAAATGAGATATATGTAGCACTTACTTCCGCTATAGCACAAACAATAGACAGAAGTGCAAAAAAAAAAAAAAAAAAAAGATTTTTACTGAACATAACATCCAACATGTCTTGTCAAGTCATTTCACTTATTCACGCCTTTACGTTATTCTAAAGTCTAAACTATAGATCCTATTTTAAAATAATATAAGTAAACACAAAACCGGTTCGTACACACACCAGGCGATACAATATTTAAAAAAGCTGGTACACAAACACACAACAAGCCCTCTGATGTGCAAACTACAAAGTTATCTTGTGGTGTATAAAATATAAATCACCTCACAATACTAAACATGAGGTTACAAGATGTGTACAGACCACAATGAGTTATTCTAGTATCTAATAATATTAATAAGTTATAAGATTGTGGTCCCTAATTGTATGTAGATGAATATATGCAAGTAACATCAAAAGACTGAAACTTTCCAAAAGTTAGATTCATCCATCATCCATCATCATCATCATGGATTCAGGTAAGCTTTTTCTTTCATATTACACACGTTAAAATCGTATACGGACAACAAAAGATATATAGCTAATGAAGTTTTCTCTTTACACTAAAAAATCCATAAATATTCAATTTAAAAAAAAAAAAAAAAAAACCCTCATCCCATGTGACATCTAAATTCCAAACTCAAAATACAATATCATCCAAAAGGAACATCAATAACACCTTAACAGATTATAATAACTTAAATTAAATGCAAATAAGCACAATTTAGCCTGAAGTAATATAATAATATGTTATCCACTATAAATTAATAATCCATATATATAAATATAGAAAAATCACACGTCACAGTTGCTTGATCAAGAAATAATTAAATAAGAGCATAAGAATTAAGAAAAAGAGTTAAATGAAGAAAAGGGTATAAGAAAAATATATACTTTGGTGGTATCGAGCCAAACCAAATCAAGAGGATTAAAATCAAGAGGAGAGAAAGGGCAGTCCAAGATAGACCATGCTCTCAATTGGGTAGACGCAAAACCTGGTATTATTATTCCTGACAACTTGGAGTAATCGCCTGTGAACTGGCTGCCGTTAACCATGGCCAAACCCCCGACGATGGTGAATACGACGGCGATGAGCCTTAACCCACTTGTCATTTGTGTTGTGTAACGACGTCGTTGAAGGGGTTAGGTAGTTGTGGAGTTAGTTGGGGATTGATTTGATTGGTTATTTATAATGTGATCATCGGAGACTGACTTTTTGTCGCCGCCGGAGAAGTGGAACCATGGATTGTTTGTTTGTTATTTGGTTATTACAAAATTAATTAATCAAACTTCTTTACTTTTATTATTAGTAGCTTATACCCCGGGAGCGTCCCGGTTGATAAATCTAAGTAAAGTGAATAAAATTAGAAGTATCTAAACTATAAAAATGGCATCTATATAGCAATTACCTGTTGGAGAGCGTCCCGAGTTGAAATATCTAATATGACATAATAAAATATCTAATATGACAACATAATTAATGACTTGCCAATATATGATTAATGAATATTATTATTATTATTATTATTATTATTATTATTATTTTAAACAAATCTCTGCCATAAGTTATCATATTCTAATATAAAAAAAGGTAATTGGGTCGGGTATCACCTAATCCCAGGCCCGACCCAAACCCACAATTTTTTTAAAATTAATTTCAAACTTGACGCAATACCTGTCGGGTTACAAAAAATAGTCGTTTTTTTCTCCGTTTTTATATAGCACTATGGTACTCGTTGGAAAGATAATAAAACGCTCGTTAATTTGGTGTAATTTTTTTCTTTAAAAAATCTCGTATATGAAAGATATTAAAGTTTAAAGTTATGAGAGAAAACATGAGAGAGAAAATAATAAAATTTTAATATTTAAATTTAGTAGATTAGGTATTTAATAGATTATGTTAAATAATATTTAAACCATATTTATTTCTTTTTTTAATTGGTTTAGAGTTACCACATCACATCCTATGTGGCATCTCTCAAAAAAGAGATTGCATAATATTATGACATGTCATCAAAATGGCTTTGGTTTATTATATGTATAGATTTTTTTTTATTTTAAGTTTTTGTTTAGTTCTCCCGTAAGGTACACTTATAAGCAAAATGTAATCTATGTACTTAGATCACATGTAGTGGTAGTTACTCGGTCCGTCATCAATTTTCTTTGATCAACAAATTCATTTCACCAAAAAATGTTAGCGGAATACTAGCAGTATACCAAACAATACATCATACAATCACTAGACAAAGGAACGGAAACAAAACAAAATGACTAAACAACCTACCAACCCACACCATCTAACCGGAACGAACACCAAGCCTTCCAATCAATCGACGATTTTTTAGCCCTCAACTTCACCCTAAGGAAACTCAAGGCTTTAATGTCCCTCATTATTTTTTTATTTTTTGAAGAGAGCATTGCTTTTGGTCAAAAACCGCTTCATTTCTACACTTTCAAATGCACCATGTTGTCGTCAAACACACTACGTAGAAGGCTTTCTTCCTCTCGACCGATCCACCATAATATGAGTACATCTTTAACAAGTCCCTGAAGTGGAAAGCATAAAGTGCACTCACTCGACACCATTGAGCAATAAGATACCAAACTGCTTGTGCAAGGCTACAGGAGACAAACAAGTGTTCGATAGATTCGGGAAAGTTGCCACACATCGGGCAGACATCTGGGCCAACATTGATGTGTCTTTGGATCAACATAGAGCGAGTGGGTAGCTTGTCCAAGCTAAAATTTCCACCATTTTTGGTACCCACGAGTTCTATTCCATGACAAAGGGAGCACATATGAACCTATGATGATGAAGGCGTTGCTTTAGATCACCCACTACAAAGTTACCATAAGAAGCCGAATCCCAAACCCAGCCATCTTCCGAAATCAAAAGGTCTGTCATCAATTTGAGAGGAAAATTCAGTGTTTGAAGGCTCACTATAGTAAAACCTATGGCGTTGCCCCTTTGGTAAAAAATGTTTATTAATTACCATTAATCGACAACATACCCTAGACAAAGTTACCATATCGTTAGAGCATTGCCCTTTTGATTAAAAAAATGTTTATTAAAAATTGTTGGGGTTAAATATAAAAGATTAGCACTATTAGAATTAGATGTAAAAAAAATAACGACAAAATAAAAAAAAAAAAAAAACAAACAAAAGTAAGGTACAAACCATAACTAAACTATTATGTGCAACATCACTAAGCCATGTACAACATCAATAAGCAAAAAAACAAATAAGCACGAGGTACAACTCCTTTATGCATAAACAACGTGTAAATTAGACTATATAAATTAATCAGCGACATGCCCCAGAGAAAGTCAGCAGGGTACCATTTCAGCATTGTCCTTTTGGCAAAAAAAAAAATGTTTAGTAAGTAGCACCAACACCGGTAAAAGTGTAAAACAAAAGAAATGGAAAAAAATGAACGCCATGCACAGTCGTTATAAAGGAATTAAAATATACTTTTGGTAAAAAAAATTGTTTATTAAGTAGTACCAAAACCAGAAGAAGCGTAAAACATAAGAAATGAAAAACAACTTATTGACTTATTGATTTTTAAAAAGCCAATAAGTCATTTCTAAAAACTAGGATTTGATGTTTTTCTAAATGACTTATTGACTTATTGGCTTTTTCAAGAAGCTAATAAGTCAATTTGCTATGTTTAATAGAGATGGAAGCAAAGTAAATCATCAGCCAATGACCAAGAAGGTGTCCGTTTTCGATAGATTGGAGAAACCCGTCCATCTGGACGGTGGGAACAGACAAGAGGAACTACGGAATTTTGGTGATGGTGGAACGTTTAGGGCGGCTCTTACCGGATGTAAGGGTGATGTGAAGAATGAGTTAGTGATCGATCTTCCGCCGATTAATACTAATGCTAAGCACTCGTGGACTTCATGCTCCCTAATTGGTGAAGTCAAGGATCTGGAGATTCTGAATAATTTACATAGTATACTGAGTTCAGTCGGCCTGTCCGGACCGGTGATAAAATATGTTGGAGGATTGAAAGTTCTAATCAAATTAACGACGAAGGTAGCCGCAGATGATGTTTTTGAAAGCACAGGATGAGTTTTGGTCCGATTTCTTCTCAAGAATGTATGTTTGGGATGGGATTGCTCCTACTTTTGAGAGGATTGCTTGGATTTATGTTACCGGGATTCCCATTAACTTATGGGATAGACAAGTTTTTAACTGGATAGGCGAGAGATGCGACACTTTAGTATGTACGATACTAGTTATAACATGTCTGTTAACCAATGTGAATACATATGAAAATATACACACATGTATATAATGTCGGTACATGTGTGTACAATAACAATGTGAATACATAAGAAAATTTTTGCAATATACAAGAGTGTTGCTCGGTAAATTTATGATACATAAGAAAATATTTGCATCATACAAGAGTGTCGTTGGTTAAATTTATGATACATATGAAAATATACACACATGTATATATTGTCAGTACATGTGTTTTATGTCCCTGTTTCATAAGAACTATACACAAGTGTATAGATCGTGAATGATGAGAGAGATATAGAGAGAGGTGTAAAGAATTTTTAGAAACTAATCTAGAGAGAGGATGAGAGAACTTTTAGGACTTAATTTTGAGGGAGGGAGAGAGAGGACTTTTAGAAATTTATTATGGGAAAGAGGATTTGTAGACAAAAGGACAATGATACCTTTTTTAAAGATATTAATTTAAATGAACATCTAATTAATTACAATTTTGTCACTTAAAATCAATGGTGATAAAATGATTCTCATGGTTCCTATTTCCCCTATGGTTCCTATTTGAACCATACCATATATATAGTTTTATCAGTAAATTGTCAAAATACCCTTCTAAAGTTGGGACTTAGGTCAAATAAAGGTTTTTAAGTCAATAGCAGGTGAATGGACAATTTACCCTTGGTTAGATTGAGGTTAACTGAATTTACTAACTGTGTTTGTGTAAAAGGACAAAATCTATTAAAAAACTAAGAGAATAGACACAAAATGAAATATTTTTATTTAAAGTTTCATAAATTAGGTAATACATAAAGGCTCTGTCTATTTCGACACCCTTGAATTCTATTTTGAGACCAATATACGCCTCGTATTGATCAATGCGGTGCGTTTTGACACCTAAAAGCTGCAACCTGACATTCTCTGATTGTCATCTGCAACCTTGTACTGCTATGCCTCTTATTAATCAATACGAGGCGTATCAGAGCCCATACCCCATATCACTTCTCAACCTAGTATAGTACCAATACTTAGCTCTGATATGCATCGTATTGATCAATATGAAGCATATCAGAGCCACATATTGGGTAATGGGTCTGATATTAGGCTGAAAAATAATATGAGGGAATCTTTGCCCTTAATATGTCTCATATAGATCAATACTAGGCATATTAAGGTTTTTTTTATTTATTTTTTTTAAATAACTAAAAATACTAAATTAACTTTAAAAAATCCAAAAAATTAACAAAAAAAAAAGTTCGCAGTGGATTACATCACGAAGTGGGTAGAGGCCCGACCACTTTCCAAGATTTCGGGAAAAGAAGTAAAAAAGTTTGTCTGGGAGCAGATAGTTTGTCGTTTCGGGTTACCCCAAACAATAGTCAGCGACAATGGGAAACAGTTCGCAGACAACCCCTTCAAAAAGTGGTGTCAGGATCTGCACATCCAGCAGTCATTCGCCTCGGTGGCCCATCAGCAGGCGAATGGTCAAGTGGAGCGTATAAACAGAAGCTTGGTTGAGGGGATAAAGAAGAGGTTGGGAAGAAGGAGGAGTGGCTGGGTAGATGAACTTCCTAATGTTTTATGGGCTCACCGAACTTTCACTAAAATCAGCACGGGAGAAACACCCTTCAGTCTGACTTACGGGACTGAAGCGGTTATTCCAGTCGAGATCGGGTCCCCCTCCTCTCTAATCCAAAGCATTGAAAATAACAATCAAGAACTCCAAATGAATCTCGACCTACTAGACGAAAGAAGGGAAGCCGCAGCTGTCAAAGAAGCGCGGTACAAGCAAAAGTTGGAAAAATTTTACAACTCTAGAGTAAAAGAGATCCGGTTCAAACCCGGAGATTATGTATTCCGGTGCAACGAGGCTAGCGGTGTAGAGAAAGGAAAGATGGCTGCGTCTTGGGAAGGGCCATACGTTGTCAAAACCGCAGGAGGGAAAGGTGCTTATACCCTCCAAACCCTAGAAGGGAAATATATACCTCGCACCTGGAACGGTGTCCATCTGAAAAAATGCTATATGTGAGCATGACCAGCTAATTTTCCTAAGTAGTATTTCCTCTTAATTTAATATTGTAATGTGGGATGCGCCACTCCCCACTATTTCTCTTTTCTTGTTACTATTCGGGATGTGAAATTCCCCTACAGGAATATTAATAAAAAGCTGGTTTTACTTTGAAAAAACTCTAAGGTGCTAATATAAGTCGAAGCTCAAAAACGAGCTCGACGCAACAAACGCCACGTGGTACGTACAACATTAAACAGGAGTAGCAAGATCCGGATCAAAGTGGATAAATTTTGATCCGAGTCTTAACTAACCTAAATTAAGCACCTTGCTAACTTTTTAACAAAAAATTGTAAAAAGTAAAACTTACAAAAGGGAAGAGCCTAAAACACCAGCACGCGGCACGGATAATAGCCGCGTTCTGGTAAGGAAACCCTACAAACCATGGTTATCTAAAAAACACACAAAAATTCGCGGATAAAATTAGGACGTAGCAAGACACGTGGACGCACGATTAAGTAAGCTACGAGCCTCCTTCCTACGAAATGGTCATTATGAGACCAAGGATATCACCTAAGGCAAAACATATTGTAGACGGCCATAAGTAAGCCCAAAAACACAACCCGGACCCACGATAAGGTCCGGAATTTAACCTGCATTCAAATAGTTCGAACCTAACAGTAGGCCCGATGTGACGACCGGGAAAATTTTTCTTTTTATCGCTTCGTTCTCTTTGACTTCGGGAAATTTTCGGGACGAAAATTCTTTCAACTGGGGGATGATGTGACACCCGGCATGTTTGAGTCAACACTTTATGAACACATAAGTCTACCTTAGCGAGAAACGTTTATAAACAAACTTAACTGGGTTAGTTGAGTCGGGTCAGATTAGGATTGTCCAGGGTTCAATGATCTGGAGGATCATTGGGAGTCATTTTGGGGAATACACTAGTACCGGGTTCCGTTGTTGGTGACATTACATAAATTAATTAAGTATATGTGTAGATTATGGGTCGTGTAGTGGATTGTATACTTATACTTGCTTAAACGATGTACAAATGATTATACGTGCCTAAACATGCTAAGTATAGACTATGGATGCATGCTTATGTGTTAAGATGTGTTAGAATGCGTTAAACACGACAAACAGGAAAAAGGTTAACATGTGTTAAAAAGTGCTGTTAACATGTGTTAAAAAGTGCTGATGACCTGAATGTGGAAATAGTGGGCGAACGTGGAAATGGAACTTGAAAAATGGGCGAATGTAGAAACAAAGTGGGCGAATGTGGAAAAGTTCCACATTCGACCACATAAAAGGGGCGAACCTGGACTGGGTATAAATACCATCCTTAGCCATTTTTCACCATTTCACAAACCCTAAACGCCTCCAAACACTCTCTATCAGCTATTATCATTGGGGAAGGAGTTTTTGAGCTTGTTTTTCATAACCTAACTCTCTAAATCATTACAAGTGAAAATCTAAGGTGTGTTCTTCATTCCAAATCCTTTTTAAACAATTTTGACTTGTTTTCATCTAAACCCCAAGGGTCCAGATCTGATATCAACATGTTTTATGGGTAAAAACCTTCCTAATATCTTTCTAAATAAAACCTATTCATAAACAATGAGTTTTATGCAAACTAAACATGTGTTAATGTGATATTATGCCTTGTTTGATGATTACTTGTTGTATAGATGATATGACAACAACCTAGGGCTGTTATTAATGATGGGTTCTGATTGAAACATGTTACAATTGATTGTTGATGGTGTTTTGTCGATTAAAGGAATCTTTGTTAGATTTAGGGCTTGTTTTTGGATGGAAATGATAGAGTTATGATAGGGGTTTCTTGTTCATGACGATTTGAGTATATTGAGCTGATTGTTGATTAGTTTCAGAAAGTTTCCTAATTGAGTAATAATCTCATGCATGATGATGTGACATCTCCATAATTTACTATTTTAGGAAACTTGTAAAAACGGATAGATTTTGGGGTAAAATCGGTAGGGTTTCGTAGGAATATGCTAATGATGCTTGACTGCTGTAACTCATGATGTTTCGTGATGTTTTCGGATGTTTTCGACGCGTTTTTGGGAAAATCTAACAGCAGGGGCGAACCTGGAATACCTTCGACCAGCCGAACGGTCGAAGGTGGACTCCCAGGGGTCGAACCTGGAAACCAAGGGGCGAATGAACCACAAAAAGGGGCGAAGGTGGAAAAAGGGGGCGAAGGTGGAAGTTTAAAGCCACCTTCGACCACTCAAAGCCACGTTCGGCCCTACGATAACAAAAATGAGATTTTTGATACGAACTAAGTGTTTTATGCTTGAAACTTATGTGTTAAACTTATGTGCATGACTAATTGATGTAATGGGTCACCAACGGGATGTCGGGTCGGTCTGGGATGTCCGGTTAACGTTTAAACACACTTTTTAACACACGTAGTCAAGATCTGGACAATCGGGGACTAGTTAGCCTTCGGGTTAATAGTCATCACACTTATGTAAACTCATTGATAGGTTGTCATTAGTTGGGATTATCATACACGTGTTGGAATTCTAGTTACCAGAAGACGCACTCTAAGGTGAGTTTCACGGCCCCACTCTTTTACTGGTTTTACAATTTCGGGGGAGAAAACATGCTGTGTTCTTTAAACGTGTGTCAAATGTGTTTTTCCTAAAAGGCGTGACAACTATGTTTTGGGTACTCATGTATTCACTACGTTTTGGGAGTGTTCATTTGGGTTCAAGGTATTCATTTATGTTCCGTATTATATGGCCTATGTTGTGGCAGTTCGTTAGCCGTGGTGCGGTAGTTCGTTAGCCTCTATGTGGTAGTTCGTTAGCTATGTTATAGTAGTTCGTTGGCCATGGGATGGTAGTTCGTTAGCTATGGTAAAGCAGTTCGTTGACCATGGGATGGTAGTTCGTTAACTTCGCTGGGCGATAGTTCGTTTGGGAGGTTCGTTATGAAGTTCAAACATTTAACGAGTGTTTTCATCGGTCGGTAGTATCATGATGGTCTTTCAAAAGTTCGTGAAACGTTTTACTTAAAAACCTGTGAACTCACCGGCATTATTTGCTGACGTTTTTTAGCATGTTTGTCTCAGGTTGCTAAGGTAGCAGCTGTCGATAGGCGCACGGAGTCTCACGGCGTCTAGGAATCATATGCACGTTTTGTTAAACATTTCAGACTTTATATTTCATTTTGAGTTGTAATACATATTATGCTTCCGCTGTGTTGGAACAGTTTTGAACCTTAATGGTTTATTTATGTCAGTTTTACGTATCATATAGTGTTGTTTATTGTGACCGTTGACTTGGATCCTGGTGTGTCACGCGCCTCGCGGTAAAACCCCGCACGTGGAAATTTGAGGGTGTGACACCCGAACCAGGTGGTACTTGTCTAAACATATTACAAAACAAGTTCGGACCACACAAAGGTCCGGAACAAATAAACTTGTTTAAAACAGAAGTAAAAGTTCAAGAGGACGAAAGCTTAAGCCCCTCAAAGGCTTCTGGGAGGGACTCCGGAGGACCAGTCACTTGATCAGCAAGCTTGGCTATTTGCGGGAACACCAGGGTATCGTAAGTCTTGACCGCGGCCATAAGTTGTGCATCAATGTCAGGCTTCAACAGGGGGTTCTTCTCCAGTGAAATCCCCTTAGCAACGGCCGCATACCCGGCCTTTAAGCCCTCGTTGAACCCAGTCGCGTTCATAGCATTAACAACTCCGCTCACCGCTTGCTTCATGATCGGACCCTTGTGAACAAAGTCCGTAATACGTTGAGCTCCCTCCGTTAGAAAAATCTTTTTAAAGCCAAAAAGTTCATCAATGTTTGCCACAAGTTCAGCTCTCTCCTTCCTCCAGGCCTCCTCGTCCTCGGCCATCTTCTTTTCGACCGCGACATATACCTGCTGGGCCACCCTCTCTCCCTTCAACGCGTCGTCACGTTCTGGGTAAAAAAAAAGAGTTTAGTAACCGAAGAAAAAGGAAAAAGAGAAGTACTCACAGACGCACGTACCAGCTGTCAAGGCATTCGTACCTCTCCGCAAAGACTCCATTGTGGTTTCCATTTGCTTGATCACATCTTGTAGCTCTTTAGTGGATGCGGCGTGAGAAGCTTCGGAAGAGTTGAACTTTCTCTTCAAGTTTTCCAGCTCCTTCAGGACTTTATCCCGGGCTTCGGCAGCAGAGGCCAGGGACTTTTGGGAAGAGAAGGCTTGTTGCTGGGCACTCTTCAGGTTATCTTGAAGTTGCTTCATGGCCCCAGAACTACCACCTGATGCCATCTTCTTCCGCAGCCTGTCTTTATCAACCTCCGCATCCATCCATCTCCTATAAGCTTCGGCCACTAGAAAGTCCGACTGAGCCTGATTCACCAAAAGAGCTTCGCACAAGGTAGGGGACTCCATGCTATGATAATACTCGCGGTCGGCTGGAGTATCCAAGTTAAAAAGCATCATGCGAGCCGAAAGAGCGTCCACCACCCTATCCCCGTTCTTTAAATCCCACTCCGGGAAAACTTCTCATCAGCAGCCGAAGCACCCGCCCCAGCATCTCCACCTACCATCGCTGCAAAACCACACGTGGCAAACACTTCAGTCTCAAACCGAATTGGGGGGAAAGCAGCATCATTATCCCCCATGCCAGATTGAGAAAGAAGAGGGGACTGACAAAACTCACCAAACTGGACTCCCTTCACGGAAACTTTATCAACCACCGGACTATTGAGCCCCACAAAACCCTCATCCTCCTCCTCATCGATGACAAACTTCTCTCCAACTTGATTGACCTGGGGATGATCTACCATTAATACCGGGGCTGAGTCACGGGAGGATTGTCCTTCGTACAAATGATTTTCAAGGTTATTCAAAAGGTTAGAAAATACCTCATCAGGATGGTCTAAAAATCTTAGCTTCTTCGGAGCTTTCGAACTAGCCCCGGTAACCTTCGCTCCAGCACGCTTTCTCTTTCCCGAATCCCTTGAAACAGAGGTTTCAGTCAAAGACCTATTTTCAACATTTCCCGAAGCACCAGGGGAAACAGACTTGGTGGCATTAGAAGGATCGGTAGCCGCGTCTGTTGAATGAATCGAAGCAGTGTCCTTCCGAGAGGAAGTCGTTGCGTTGGGTAGGGGGACATAAGAAGTATCTTTCCGAGCAGCCTCGGTATTCAAACCCTCCTCCACAGTTTCGGTAATAACCCCCGCGGTTAAACCTTCTCCTCCGGTCCCGCTAGCGCCAGCCGCGGTGTTCTCAGCAGGCCGGATAGGTTGCTGAGCTCTCGCAATCTGATCCAGGATGGGCTCGCTCTGTTCTAAGTCAACATGAGAATACGACAAAGCCGAATCGTTAAAAGTGGTGAGCTTCAAGCTATCGAGCAACGACATTTCTGCAAAAAAAGGGGAACACTAAAGTTAGAAAATAAAGGCTAAAAAACTTTAATAGAAAGCAGCAAATTACGAGCTCCCCACTCACCCTCGCCATCATACAAAACTACTGGCCACCGGTCATGCAAATCCCAGTTGCCACTGACACAACCTAAAACAAGAACATGCTCCAGGTACTTCTGTATGTTGGTTTTGTTCTTGGCAAGACTCACATACAACGCACAGTTATACTTAAAATTCTTGGGCAATTCCCACTCGGAGGACTCGAACCGCGTGCACCACGTCATATCCGAAGGTAAGCAACGGTCATCAAGCCAAAAGAACTGATTTTTCCAGTTCTTCAAACTAGTGGTCTGGTAGTCATGGCAACTCTCCAGGGATCCCCGCTTCTCAAAAGTATACCAACTCCCCTGTTTGTTCAGCTTGTAAAAGCACCGAAACACGTTCAGATCCGCGCCTCTTTCCAAAGCTCGACAAGAAATCTCGAAGTGGTTAATACGGCTAAGACCAAATGGGTTTACTTGCGAGATATGCACCCCATGAAACCGTAAGACCCGCATCAAAAATTTTGTGAAAGGGACACGGTAATTGGAAAAATCGCAGACCCGGGTGTAAAATCCAAACTTTCCTTCACGAAAGGGATAAATGGGTTCATGGGGATCGGGCAAAATAGGGTTCAGTTCACGAGGTATCCTATATTTGTCTAAGAACCGAACTAATCTATCCGAAGATAATTTGGAAAAGGTAGTGCCCATATCATCCTTCATCATCTCTAATGACGTGTGACATCCGTCACCTTCGTCTTTCACCTAATTGACAATATTAGTCCTCCAAATATTTTCGTTATAGTCCCTGTAAGTTTCGTCGTTTTCAGATTTAATTTTAAGAGCGAACATTTTTTTTTATCATTTATGTTTATTAAGGATCGGGTATAAGTTTTTATAAAAAACGTATCTTAAAACGTCTACACAATGAATTTCATAAAAATTACAAACTTTATAAAGTTATAGAAATTTTTTTAGTTAAACTAACTTAGTTTTGTTAAGTTTTATAAAGGATTATTCAACTAAATTGTAATAACTAACCTAGTTACAAAGTGAGGGACTAAATCTGACAAGTCTTCAAACTTTTAAAATCAAATCTCCCCTCTCTGTCACTATGGCCGTTTTTCCGGCGATCCAGATTCCGGCCACCGGAATCTTTTCCGGCGAACCTTAAACTCGCAAGATAACGACCTATTTCAACACTTAGTGATTCCAAACGTTTTTGTCCATCATTAACCTACTGTTTCAACTATCAATCATGCATTAAACGTTGTGTTAATGGTCCTTTAATCGCACCTAAGTGGTAACTGACCGGAATATTTAAAACGCCTCATAAACGCATCTTTAATCATCCGTTTTATAAAGGGAACGCGTCAAAACATTTCTGCACTGATACCCATTCTAAACCCACTTTTAAACGCCTCCAAGATCGTTCTTAAGGTCTCTCACAACTCGTTTTTTAGCCGGGTTCTCGCAGCTCTTTGCGACCGCATTATGTGGTGTAAGTCATTTTTTTATGCCATTTTAATCATTAATCACCCCTTTGTAAAACCCCCATGGTTCTTGTGATTATCTATAGTGAATTGAAGATTATTGAAAATGGGGTTAGGGTTAGGGTTTAGATGTTGAATTGGGGGAAGATGATGAGTGGTGGTTATTGTTTAAATAAAATTTGATATCAAATAAATCAACAACTTAGTGCCTTG
This sequence comes from Ambrosia x helenae, assembly GCA_030844895.1. Classification (NCBI taxonomy): domain Eukaryota; kingdom Viridiplantae; phylum Streptophyta; class Magnoliopsida; order Asterales; family Asteraceae; genus Ambrosia; species Ambrosia x helenae. Next base: position 128,739,930 of record CM061228.1, on the reverse strand, counting down.
GTCTAGTGGTTGTGTGTGTAACATGTACAGAAAAGGGCACAGGTTCGATTCCCCTTGAATGCAAATATGCATTTTTTTTTGTTTGTTCATTTATGTCTTTCCATTTCTATTTTCTTATTTTCTTTTAAAAACATACATAATATATAGAATTTAAAAGATTTATAGAAAATTAATTTTTACTCCAAAAATCATGAAAATTTAGATGTAGCTTCTTGATACCTCATAGAAAATTGTCATATTTTTAGTTTCTGAAAAATATTTTATTTTTTATTTTTATTGATTAATTTATTTTAATCATATTTAATTGATTAAAAATTCATTTTTAATGATTTTAGTCTCAAAATTTTTGATAAATTATTTCTAATGATCTTGAACTAAAATAAAAATTATTGGTTCAGAAAACATTTATTTGTATTGATTTTCCTATTTTTAATCATTTAAACATGATTTAATCCCATTAAATCAGTTTTAAATATAAATAAGTTTATAAAAATTTTGAGAAAATTATTTTCATTACTTTACATCAGAAAGCATCCATTTTCTATAAAAAATAGTATTTTTGAGTCATGTCTTGTATTATTAACATTATTTATGTTTAATTAGATATAATTAAACATTTATTTATTTACACTATTTAAACATCTATTTTATAAATATTTTCTTATAAAATAGAAATGTTTTATGATTGAAAGTCTTTATTATCGTTAATGGATCTTTGAGTAACTCATAACTATTTATTTCAATATTTATGATTAATGTAATTATTTACAATAATTAGTTAAAGTAATTAACTAAATTATTTTGTCTTAATTATATAAACATATTTTTTTTAACTACATACTCAATTGGTAATAATTATACTATTTAAATCACATTTACAACCTTTCATATATTATTTGTGATATACAACTTTTACATTAACGCGACTTATCATTAAAACTCTAATTCCCCAAATCGACTTAGCAAACCCTAATGCCTTAGACCCTAGATACTTTAGACTCTTAGACTTTTCTTTATTAGTATTCTTATACATTATAGGTTGAATTCCTCAGAATTCCCATTACTTAGCTCACGACCGCTTAAGTTGGATTTTGCTCGCTTTAGCAAACTGTGAGTATATCTTTCCCCTTTTTACTGTCTTACTATTTTGGGGTGACTCATGTACTTACTATCAAGTTTCTATTTCTTTTACTAAATGCAATTCTCATGTGTGTTTGCTTATGTCATTTCGTGTATCTATGACCTGTCAAATCATTAACCGTTTCGGCCTGGCATTTCAATGAATAGTACTATGGTTTATACCCTTGTGACTCTGTTGAGAGTCCTCGTCATTGCTATGTATTACATTACTACTAGCGCATACTATATATATCTGCTTTCTTCTCTTAGGGTTGATTTGACCCGGATACCACTTATTACATAATTGCAAACAGTATACGACACATGAATTGCTAAACACTTTTCTACTATATTTATTTAAACAGGGTATGCTCACCAATACAAATTTTTTTGTATTGACCAAATTATTTTGTACATGTTTCAGGTTATTTTGCGATGCATTCTTTAAGCTTTCGGATTTATATTTAGATTTTGACTCATTGTATTTCAGATTAGTTGGCATTTAGAATCATTGTATTTCATTTCAATGTAATAAACTATTTAATCAATGTATCAATATTTACACTTTTAGTCCATGAGCTATTGAACAATCGTCACTACGTGATACCTCGATGTTTCCGCCATCGGTTGGGGTGTTACAGATGAACAATCAGAAACGAATTTAAAGAAAGAAGGAACGCACCTTAAACGGTTGCAGAAGATCGTCTTGCAAACAAACAGGCTGGAACAACAGAAAAGCTCCGACTCGTGAGAATGAGTGAAAAAGAGAAAACAGTGAAGTAAAAAGGTGAAAATGAAAAAGGGGATTATATAGGGGCAAAGGAAACCGTTGAGATGGCTAAGTGTGGGACAGCTGAACAGAATGAGTGGTCCAGATTGTCTCGGTAAACCAACCGCCATCACGTCAGCAAACCCATCACATGGCCAAAAATACGTCCACGTGTCCCTCAATATTCCGACAGTTGGCTTGAACACGTGTCGACAATCCTCACAATCCCCTCAAATACCGTAACACAACTAAGAAGCCGCGAGATACCTGAAGTCCAACAAGCTACAAGTAACTTGAGGACTTGGGAAGACATGAAGAGGTATAAGCAATTATACCGCGGTTATCGCACCTGTGCTTCGGTCATACCTGAGTCCAACAAGCTACAAGTAACTTGAGGACTTGGGAAGACATGAAGAGGTATAAGCAATTATACCGCGGCTATCGCACCTGTGCTTCGATCATACCTGAGTCCAACAAGCTACAAGTAACTTGAGGACTTAGGAAGACATGAAGAGGTATAAGCAATTATACCGCAGCTATCGCACCAGTGCTTTGGTCATACCTAAGTCCAACAAGCTACAAGTAGCTTGAGGACTTAGGAAGACATGAAGAGGTATAAGCAATTATACCGCGGCTCATTACTAAGAGCACTGGGATGCGGCATAGCTCCCCACCGAAGGAAAGTACTTACTATCATCGGAAGTCAAAATGCCTCCGGATGATAGTACAAAAGGGGTCCGAAGCAAAGTACAACTTTGCTGACCACTATAAATACCCCCGCCAAAGTACAATTGACACACGAATGCATACACTCCGAATCTTACTTTCTCTCTCTACTTTCTCTCACTAAACAAATACTTATCCTCACGCCGGATGGTGGTTACAGAGAGGCCCTCCCTCCTCCTCTGTAACGAGCCTAACGGTCTTTTACCTTGTGCAGGTTTAAGCTTAGGTTCGAAGTGTTAGAGATCCACTGTACATGTCCCTGTCTTAACCATTATTTCAAGTTCGTCCACTTTTTGGATCTTCAATTTTATACCCATTTTATAAATATATATTGTTAAGTGTATTTTATTTCACCATTGTAATATGTCATTATTTCTTTTAGATCAACATTACGTTTTCTTCAACTTCTTTTCCACACTTTCATAGCAAAAAAATCTCTGCCAAATGAAATATTTGGAGTTACATATACTTTAAAAATAATACAAATAATCCCAAATCCAAACATGTAATTGTATATAAAAAAAGGTATTTAGGAACTATACACCCTATAATTAGGATTTATACACCCTGACTCACATCACAGACCAACAGGAAGCTGCCACATACTCAGAATGTGATGTCATATCCCCCAAATATGATGTCACAGGGTGTATGAATCCTAGAATCCATAAAAAAATACTTAAGAATTAAGATGATGTACACAATAAAAACTTAAAAAGTAAAATAGGATCATTGCTTTTGGAAAAAAAAAAAAATATATATGTTTCTTATAAAGTTACTTCAATAAGAAGTAAATCATTCATAAGTGTAACAAATAATAAAACAAAGCACCGAAGCTCTTCATCCGTAAAAGATAATTTTATTTTTCCACAAACAATATATTAAGCAATTTCCCGCCAAGCAAAACGACAACGTATAAACCTGAGAACCGTTTTTAACGGTAAAAAAACAAACACATGTTGAAAGCAGACCCGTGTCTGTTTGTGATCAAACGAACGAAGAAACCGAAGAAGATCTTTCTTGAAACTTTCAAACAATTAAAATGGCACAAATTTTAGATCCGAATCTCCTCATAGGATCATTCACGTCTCTCTCTCTCTATTGCATCTAAAACCAACATATGGAAACATCTCCTGCCTTAAAATTCCGCTTCAGAGATCACGGTAGTAATGATCATATGGAGAACGGCGAATCTGTCGTTGGCGATACAAGCACTGAGTTGTCCTCCTTCACCAGCGATGAGGAGGACTCGGATATCGAATCCGATGACCTTGCATCCATGACTGCCAAGGTAGCTAGACATTGTGTTAAATTTATTATTATTATTATTATTATTATTATTATTATTATTATTATTATTATTATTATTATTATTATTATTATTATTATTATTTGTTGTAGGGGATTAATCATCTATGTTTAGAACTGATTGAGCTGAAGCAAGCATCAGAAGTTGATTTTCAGGATAATTTAATTTCCAATTATTCATCTTTCATCAGGTGAAGTGTAAAACATTTGTTAGTAATAGATTTTTTTTTCCATTTTTTGGTGCTACACTACGATTTTTTTGTGCATTTGGTACGTGTCAGGCATTGATTTTGGTTTAACCGCAACCGCAACCGCAACCTGAGGTTGCGGTTTATGCTGAGTTGGACAAAAAGGTGGCAGAAACCCACAAGTTGAGGTTGCGGTTTAAAAAAGAAGGCATCTTATTATAATCCTTATAATCCAGAGCTCCATCAATATCGTGCCACATGAGCATAAACCGTAACCTGAGGTTGCAGTTACACCAAAACCACAAATCAATGTCTGACACACTCCATTTGCACAAAATAAACCTACTGTGCCACCAAAAACGAAAAAAATCATTAGTAATATGTATTTTCTTGATAACTGTAGGGTTTGTTGATTTGATATTGGTTATAATGTTTCACAGGGTTTATAGAGAAACAGAAGGTATAAACAATGAAGTGATGCAATTTAAGTATCATCTGATGGCGCAAAAGCAGCTTGTTCGGAATCTAATGGACAATGATTGTCTAAAGATTGTTTCAGATGATCAAATGGATGCAGATCTTGATCAATCCATGGTTGATGATTATAATACTGCAATGTACTTCAAGACTTGTGCTGATGAAGTTTTGGAAACACTAGACAACCTTCTGTTTGAGCATAGATTGGAAGAAGCGTTGGAAATTTTCGAGATTGAAGATGGCGATTCTGCAAAAGTTAAGTTTCGAGAAGACATTTCACCAGATGTCTGGATGTGTTATAAATCTGACATGGCAGAAAGGAGGGTGATGCTTGCTGATAAGCTGACACTAATGGCGGACAACACAAGAGTCTCGGCCGCAGAACTGCAAAGATCATTAGGTGGACTTTCCAGGCTTGGTTTTGATCATCTTGCAACTCGGTTACTTTTCAAGTATTATCATACTCGAATCGCCACAGGTGTAAACAATTTGCAGTCGTCATCAAGATCTCTACCTGGGATTTACGTTCATGATTTGGCGAAATATGTTTTTTCTTTGATGTCTCAAGCAGCAAAGAGTTTTGTTGTGTTACATGGCGAAACGTCTCCATATGATTCAGAACTTATGAAATGGCTCTGTGAGGAAACAGAAGCTTTCGCTGCTTTGTTCACTAAACATGTCAGATCGATCTCACAGATTAATAGCGGGCTGTCTACAGTGGTTGATTCTGTGCACTTTGCAATGTCATATTGCTCGTTATTAGAACGTCAAAACTTGAAGTTACAACCATGCTTGATTGAGCATATTCTTCCTTGTATGGAAAGTACTCTGAAGACTCATTTCAATCATTTCAAGAAAGTTATCAGCATCGTTACGTCTAGTGATGTTTGGTTTATGGAACGATATCTTGTATCAGGAATGTTGACAGACGAGCGCTCTTCATTGGTTTCCGAGCAACATCCTGAATATTGCTTGCTCACCAACAGTGGCAGGAAGTTTGTGTCACTGCTGCAGGTATGCCAAATCTCCAAAACTAAAAATCGAACCTTTTTTGTTATATTATAAAAATCGAACCTTTTTTTTAACATTTCAGACTGTAATAGAAGACGTTTCATCGTTGGTTTCTATCATGGGAAGCTCGATTCTTGAAGAGCTCATGGACCTATTTACGGAGTACATTTTTATTCTTGAAAGAGCCCTCACCTATGAAACAGACGATGTTTTAGAAGGCGCATCAAGAATCAAAGTGGCAGAATCACTGTCGCAAAAAGTTTCAATAATCGCCAATCTATCAACGCTTGAATACTTCTTCTCCAATGTTATCAGAACCCTATTCAAGGACGTAACTCAGTTAAAGATTGTGATTGATCGTGACATGACATCAGTTTCAGACATTTGCAGTAAACTCAAAGCTTACTTATGCAAGCAATTTATACAAAGCATAATGTCTAATGAAGCCTCGTACGTTAAAGACTATGTCGACTTTGAGTTGTTGCAGGGTCCGATGCCTTCTCTCCCTTATCAGGTAACCGATAACAGTTTCATAAACCAATAAATGCTGATTGTATATTTGCATTGGCGTGCGACTTTTGGTTTATATAATCTTTGACTTTAGAAACGGTAGTTCCATTTAAATCAAAGGGAACACGAATAGATAATAACAGATTATATGCGCTTCATAGCTGACGTCGTGAAGTCAAATGATCAGATACTGTTTCTGGAAGTAAGGAAAGTAGAAGAACTTGCTGAAGACAATATTGTTGAGTTTGATTGGTTGGTGAGCTTACTTACAGAGCTTATTGAGACTGCATTTGATTGGATTTCGAAAAATGATGAAACTTGGGCGACCGATCACAAGAATGATACAACTGATCAGCAATCTGATAGATTGACTCAGGTGACTATTTTATAGAAGATTAAACTTAGCATCTATAGCTAAAGTTGATCACTTTAACTGCAATTTTAGTATTAACCGTCGTTTTTCACAACAGTTTGCCCTCGATATGCAATTTGTGGTTGAGATAGCGAAGTGTGGAGGATACTTAACCACCAATATGATCGGCCGTTCCACAGATCTGGTATCACAGATGGAATTAGCGATTGTTTCTTCCGGTTTTGATTTAAACAGGTACATACAAAATCACCTTTATGAGGATATCATTTTATCCAGGCCAAACAAAATTGATTTGCTTGCATCTATGTGAACTAGAATCATGTTAGTATTGTTTTTGGTAGATACGTCGTTGATTATGAGAAGGTTGCAAATTCCGCCATTGAAGCCATTAAAGAGCTCGAAGCGCTAGCTGAAAAGAGCCAACAGTTAAATGAAGACTTTGATCAGCTTGATGATGAAGAATACCAACCACATTCTTCAATCAACTCTCCAAACTCTTCAGAAGGTTCCTTTGAAACAACAAGAGATCTTTTAATTCATGATATTGAAGAAGATGACAACGAAGACGAGGTTGAAGATGAGAACAAAACAGATATTGGCGAAAATGAACCAATGGAAATTAAGAAAAAATTAGATAATATTTTGACTGAAAATGGTGATGCAGAAGAGGAGAGTGGTATCAAAGATGGCGAGTTTGAAGACGCTGGCGTTACTACTTCAGACGAGCAGTTGGAGCTGAGGAAAATTAGGAGGGTTAGCAAAGTGATTAGAGGTCAGCCCTTGTAGGGAAACTTTCAGACCATGAAACTGGACCGGAGTTGGTTAATCAACTTGAAAATAGCTGGTTATTATTTATCAACATGTTTATTTTTAAGTTCCATAAAGAGCATAAACAAATTCTGAAACTGATCAATGCTGCTAGATACTCAAAATAAACATTCGATAAACGGGACATGATTGTAATTTGTAAACCAAATCAAACTCGACATAAATACTTGGCCCAACATACCATCATTACTTCGTTAACAATAACCAGTCCCCTAGTAATATTTCAGATGTCCAGACTCAAGCGCTTTCTTACATACTTTAGGATTAGTGGGTGTGACAATTAACGGCTATTTTCACGACGCCTGACATATCGGGTCCGGTCATTGTATCTGGGTCTGTCTTGCGCTCTCTGTGGCACTGGTTCCACCCTCCTTTGCCTTTCAGGTGACCTTTGAACTATCTCTCCGTTCACATACAGCTCAGCTGTAACATCAAAGCAATAATTTAACAATGAGATAACAAAAAAAAGCACATTCAAAAGAAATAAAACCTAAAACGCAGTGTAAACACTAATCACACAGTAACCATACCTCCATAATCTTTGTTTTCAGCATCTACATACGAATCCGGTAGAACAAACAGCACACCAGGCAACCCTGTAACAGATAGCTAGAACCGTAATCACCCATATTATAAAAAACAAGTTTACAACAAATCAAACTCACAAAAAAAAAAACATATACAAAAAAGCCGACAAACCTTCAAGCTTATTCGACGTCTCTTCATCAATTTCACAGCCAAACCCGAAGTACCTCTCACAAGAAACATTGTAAATCTTCTTCTTTGCTTCTTCCTCACTAACACAATTCATCAATTAGATCACCAAAATAACAACTTCAGCAATAACTTAAACCATTATTTATCAAAGGCGCCAGACACAAAAGAACAAGGGCATGAGATTAACAAAAAGCACACAAAGAAAAAAACGTAAAAATATATTATGTCTTAAGAAAAATAATACTATTCTTCAAAATAAAAATAAAAACAAAAGCTATTATATAACCTTTAATATCATCTTATTAGAATCAAATGTTTTAAAATATTAGTTGCTTAGTGTCTAAAAGTTGTTTTCCTTAAGATAAAAGTAAAAATATGTAGCCATCATTTCGAGAATTTGGCTGGAAACTCTACAAAATTTTGGGCATCTTGCCGGAATTTGCGCCTAAACCATCACATAAGAATTAAAGCACAATTTCCTTGACTTAATGGCAATTGTCTTGTCAAGCCTCGCCTGAAAAAATGGTCCTCGGCGCAAGAGGCAATGACTTTTAACAACTATGATTTTAACATAAATGCTCTATTTATTTCACATTATACATAAACTATCAAACACTCAGGTTAGATCATTCAAACTCTCAACCCTACTTGTCATTTTTTCCTCCCATAACAAAGTCATAGACTTAATTGTGTAAATTTATTCTTTTCTGTTTATTTCTATAGTAATAATCACTATGGACTCATTGTAGCAATAACTTAGACAGATAAAAAAAGCAAAAAAAAAAAAAAAAGGTTTTATAATTTATACGATACCTTCCAAGAACCTTAGTTAGGGTTTGAACATAGCAATCAATCATCTCCTGTTTAGTAGCGCCTTCACCACCAGGCTTATCCATAACAATCAACCAATGCTCATAATCACAACCAGGGAACAAGGGGGCCATCTCTGTCGGGGGACGGTCGCTGAAGTTGGAACCGGAGTTGAGGGGAGAGTAGGCGCCACCGGAGCGGTTGACGCGGCACCGGATGAGGTTAAGGCGAACGGCTGACGGTGCGATGACACGGAGAGAGTGGGAAATGGAGAGTGTGGAACGGGCGGGTCGGGTGAACCCGGGAAGAGGTGGGGGTTTGGATATGGATATGGAAGATGAAGAGGAGAAGAGACGGGTTAGGTATGGAGATGAGGAACGGAGGGTTTGGAGTGATCGGAAGATGGTTGTCGCCGCCATGGTTATTGTGTGTGTGTGTGTACGGTGGTTGGATGGAGGTGACTCACTGACTGATGAGGAGGAAAGGGTTTATGGATAAAGAGAGAGGCTTGGGTATTATTATTCACTATTAGGTATTGGGCTAACTATTTACCAGAAAGCCCAAGCCCAATTTAGCATAAGCCCAATTTAGTACGGTTAGTGTGATGGTTTGCATAGATTGTTTTTTTTTTTTTTTTGAAAATTTGATGGTTTGCATAGATGATTAGATCAATATCAACTCAACCCTTTTTTGACATACTAGAGGTGTACACAGATATGTACAAATCGGGATTTTTTTATAACCCGGAACCGTTTAGGAAATGGGTTTGGGTTCGGTCAACAAAGTCAATAATACGGTAGGGTAACTAAGAACCGGTTATGAGTATGTTTAGGTTTTTTACCAGGTAGAGGTGGAACTAGTTCCGGTTTCCAGTTCAGTTTTTGAAACTTGTCTGTACCCGTGAGTTGGGTAGGGTACGAGCCGATTCCGGTTCAGGTAAAGAACCGGGTTTTTGGTGGACCTCTAGTTAGTGTACACACGATATTTAAACAAACAAGTACGGTCATAAATTGAATTGGTTTGGTAAAATCCGGTTTGGGTTGTAAACCTATCTGGATGAAAAATATTCGAACCCTCAATTTGGGTCTAGTTGAAACTGGTTTGGGTCATACTGTTACCCAAAACCATTATTTTAAGGAAAAAAAAAGTTATTTTTTGGGTCAGGTTGAAACCGGTTTGTGTGCCGATTGGGGGAACCGTTATACAAATTGGGGTTTGGGTTGAGCCGAAACCGGTTTTGCAGTTCAAATTGAGCCGGGTTACGGTTTTAAAATTTAAACTGGTTTCTTTTGTCCATTTCTATGTCTAACGATGTATTTTGATTTAAATCAAGTTATGGGACGTAGTTAATTATACGAATGTATTCTTTTCTGTTCGGAATACGAATTTTGGTTCTTAATGATTAACAATAAAGAATGATTTGAACTCTTACTAACAGACACAAAAGATCTGATAGATTAACGACACCCTTCTAAGTCCACGGCTCATTATAGCCATTGTCTTGACGAAATTGAAGTGGTTGATTGACTAGACCCTGTTTTTATCAAACACTTGGAATTTAACATACTATTTGTACACATACCTTTGATCATCAGAAACATTAGATGGTGTGTGATGATTAGAGGATAAATTATTGCTCATTTTGCCTAATCCAAGTTCCACCTACATATGAAAATAAAAGAAGTTCTAGCAATTATGCCATGTTTAGGTTAGAAACTTGATGGTTATATCAAATACTACTTATGAATATGACAATTATATCATATCCACAGCTTCTGATCCTTGATATTGAATGGATTGTTTTGTTTTGAGAGATGCTGAGAAAACAAAATTGATGTTTTCACAAGTCTCATCTCCAGGCAGCATCATAGTAACCGGTTTGCACATTATAGCCGCTGCCTGGCCCAAACGGACCACCCACCGCCAGCTCCATACCCACCAACGTTGGTAATGTAGTCATAATTACTACTATAGTTGCCATAACCATATGCTTGACCACCATAGCCCGAAGCTCCACTTGCAGATTGACTCAGCGGCCCAGAAACAGCTAGACCACTTCCAGCAGCATTCCAAACACCATAACCAACATTCGGAATGTATCCAGCACCACCATATGGGCTTTACAATGTCCAATTTATTTATGTTAAAGATGAACAGATGATGGTGTATTTAGTCAAGTATGTGATGTACAAATAATCTTCATGTTATAAACCTAACCCTCTTAAAGTCCATATGATCCCTCTCACATAATCCTCCCTCATATTTATTTTTATTAAAAAAAGGGCATTTTAATATAATTAACAACTACTACTACTAAATTTAATGATACCATATACTGTTATTTCAACAGGAGCCCATATTAAGCGTTTTAAACATGAGTGACGCAATGTACAACGGATTATGAACACTCTCTCCCCTCCCTCACTTTGCGTAGGCGTTTGTGAGCTCCCAAACACCTGCATTGTAAGTGCTAGTATACATAACGAATTTGACATGCCAGACTGCTGACATGAATATCTATGGTATAAAACATATGACCATATACTATCTCAACTATTTTACAGTGACAACATACGTAACTGATATAAGTTACATGTCAATTTTCAAAAAGCGTTCCACAAACATCTGCCCTTAAAAACGTACTGTTTATAAAATATCTCAAATTCTTTGAGACCCACGTCACACGTACATCAATTTTTATATCATCAGAATGTAACCCATAAAATAAAATTATAAAACGTTCATTGAAATGCATATACATAACATAAAACTTACCAACCAGCTTTTCATGTGACATTATAGCAAGACTTGTTTTTTTGATACATGAAACATGTACACACACCAAATCCTCTCTACAACTTCACCTGCCACAAGATTTTCACCATTTAATCTATTGTTCAGTAGTTCACCTTTTATCATTTTAGAATACTCACTATCGTAAATAAAAACTAGACTGGTTGCAATTTAATGAGCTTGGCTAAATCAATAATGAGTAAAACGTATAGATTCAGCTGAAAAAAAAAACTCACATTCTATGTGTTCTTTGTTAGCATCAATGCAACTGCAACATCTGTAGAATGAAAATTATTGTAACCGAAATCAGAAAACTGACCAGAAATATAAACAACAAGAAACAAATAATAAACAGGATATGGAGAATAGATACCGAATTTTAGTAGTTTTCCCTTTAAATTGACTCAACAATTCACTTGCATATACTTCAAATAAACAAGACCTGAGAAAAATACTCAATAAAACTTATTATAGTTTCTGGTAAAATGAAATAATAATTAAAAAACAGTTTACCATGGAGGAAGTGAAGCTGCTACAAGTGCGGGGGAGAGTTCCCACAAATGATGAATTTGATTGCTTAATTTTACTTCGAGATATTCCATGATTTCCTGTTCCTTCTGCAGCATGTTATATGGTCTTTTTATATAAAAGAAGTCTGTGCCACAAAAATGTAATGATATGTGTATCAACCGAATAGCCCTAAACTTTGTAACAGAAAGACTACCTTTGAGTGCTGTTTTTGCTGCACAGAATCAACATTCTGAAATCTTTCAAGGAGCAATTTGTGCACTTCTTCATATAATGTGGAGATACTAAGAGGTTGTTCATGAGACTTCGACATGAAATGTTGAATTATATGATCCCATCTGCTTGATATACATCCAACCAGTAGAAGCTCCTGTCACTGTACAGTATTAGTAAAAAGTAGAGGTGGCAAAACAAGTCATGTGGGTTGAGCTATGGGTTTCGTTATAATGGGTCATCATTAAGATTGGGTTAAACTAGGTTGGGTTGACCCACCAATACTTTTCTCTCCACTTTTAATGTTTTTAATAAATAATTAGTGCATTTGATATAACTAATTAATTACAAAAATTATATGGTTGCAAAAATAAAAAAATTATATTTAAAATATAACTATTTAGGAGAGGTTATGCATTTGAGTGCGCTTTAAACCGCTTTCGACCAATTTGATCCATTTAATTCACTTCCTTGATAGCTGTTTTACTCTACTTTACCAGATATAGATACAACCCATATCAAAACTATTTACGTATAAATCTGTTAAATTTTCCATCTCCGGTAATAAGACATGTCAGAAAAAATACTCCCTCAATCCCTAACTGCACCTTTTGACTTGATATATGGTTTAAAGTATTTGATTATATATAATCATGCATGGCTTTAACCTTTTAAGCTACATGTCTCTTTGAAAATAGAAATAAAGTCAATAACTTTGCAAGAATAATCTGTTACGGACAAAAAGAAAATGCTAAATATGATGGTTTGTCTTGCATTTAAACTGCCACAAGTTATCCGAAAGTTCTCATTCTTGCAAACATGTTTGGGGCATCTTTGTAAATATTAATGACCTATTCAACACCTAATTTATCTGTGATGTTGCTTATGAGTACATGTACTTTAAACTTGGAATACTACACAAAATAAATACTGCAACATTCCTATAACAGTGGGATCTAAAAGTTTCTGCACAATGAGCCATATTTTTTTGCAAGCATTCAGAATGAGTCATATGCATGGTTTATAAAAACTTGTGAGGCGTGCGCCAAAAAAACGACTCTGAGGCGCGCCTCATGGGGTCTAGTCTGTACATACGCCTCTAAGGGCTGAGGCATTAAGAAAATGTGTGCCTCGGGTGCGCCTCAGGAGGGTTTATGGTGTTTCTTATGTGTTGGCATTGGCCTCGGGTGCGCCTCAGGGGTGTTTTTTTACCAAAACAAACTTCGTAAGTCAGAAAAGGTGTAAAAGTGTAAATCATACACTCACAATTGTCTCGCATAAGTTGGCATTGGCCTCTGTTGAAATATTTAGCCGTTCAAACACTTGTGCCCACTGAACTTTAGGGGCAGAAAAAATCATGCTTGCACCAGAAACCAATCTGATAGTCCGTTTATCAAGTAGATACGAAAGGCTTCTTGTGCGCCAATGATTCCACCTGATTCAAATAACCAATTACCTTTATATATTGCCCACAAAATGTTTTAAGAAACAGTATGATGTACATTTTTAAATACTTCATCCGTTTATCAAGGAGACGATAGAATCCTCTGTACCAAAAATGATTTTATCAATATTTGGTACTAGCAACTACTGAGCAAAGAGGTCATTTCTGTTGAAATTTTACAAGAATTAACATATTGCATTTATGTTGCTCATACATTGTGGATGGATGGGATAAGTGGGTACCATAATACAAATTTGTTACTTTAATTGCCTCTGAATAAAGGGTAGGAGTCTGTTGTGTATAGAAGTTGAGACAAAAATATGTAGTGTCTTGTGTAAAAAATTAGCCATTGTAAAGTTATTCCATTACAAAAGTAGTCTGAAATGCTTAAAGATGGCAAAATGGGTGGGTTGGGTAACTTTTAATGCAGATCGAAAAGGCTGGGTCGATCCCCAAGCAACTTTTTTTCCCTATATGATAGTACTAGTCTATCATTAACAAATGCGTTTAATATAATAACAAAAATTATGTTACTACTCTTGGTTTAAAAAAGCGCGCCTGAGGCGCTCAACTACATGAGGCGCTGCCTCAGTCAAAATTAGGGTTTATTTGGGCCAAAAGTCAAAATCAAAGTATTTTTTAAGATTTTTAGTGTTTCAGCTTCAATGTATGTTTAATGAAGTGTTTAAGTGTGTTTATAATTATGTTATTGTGTTTAGGATTGATTAACAAGTAGAATACGTAGTATTGGCTTGTATAAATATCTTTTACTCTTTTTTACCTTGGACGCCTCACATACGTGAAGCTCTCGCCTCGCGCCACGCGCCTCGGCTTTTTGAACCAAAACGCCTCGGAGCGCCTCACGCTTTTTTAATCCAAGTTACTACTTACTACCATGATAACCCACTTTTAATCAAGCAATCTAGGAGGGTGTATGCATTAATTATATACTTTTGGTAACTTTGGACCGTTGATCCACTTCCCTTTTATCTAACTCTTTTTATTTTACCACATGACCCATTAAAGATATACACATAGGGCTGCAAACAAACTGAACTTTCAGCGAACAGTTCATGAACCGTTCGGCGGGAAGTTCGTTTGTGTTCGTTCGTTTAATAAATGAACGAACACGAACAAAAAATTTTGTTCGTTTAGTTAAACGAACAAACATGAACAGAGGACGCGTTCGTTCGTTTATGTTTGTGAACGTTCGGTAACGTGTTCTTTTATGTTCGATAGTTTAATAGGGTTTATAATTTTGTATTTTCTTTTATTTACCCAAATAAATAATATAAGTGAGGTAAATATGTTTGGATAATTTAGTTATATTTTGGATGGATCTAACTAATGTCTTAAGAATTATATCTTATTCCAAAGTCAATATATGTTCGTTAGTGTTTATTTTTGTTCATGAACATTTTTTTGTGTTCGTTTATGTTCATGAACACTTGTTTGTGTTCATTAATGTTCGTTTATGTTCGTGTGCGTTCATGAACAAAATTAACAAACGAACACGAACACAAGTGTTTTCTTAGCAAACGAACACGAACAAAAAATCTCGTTCGGCAAGTGTTCATGAACTTTTCGTGAACACATGATTTCCTTAACAAACGAACACGAACAATGCTTTGTTCGTGTTCGTTCGGTTCGTTTGCAGCCCTATATACACACAAACCAAACTAACCCATTCATTAGGAAACAGGTCGAAATTTCCACCTCTACAAGTTTTAGGTCCAACATTATAAACCTTTTTTTCAAACAAAAAATCACTTACACATAAGCCGTTGGATGATTTTGTTCTTCTTGAAGCAAACCGTCATTAGAGTTTCCTTGTGTTATGGTCTTAGCAAGAACATTAACACTTGCTTCTATTGATGAAACACATGAAACCGCAAGTTGCCTTTTCTTAATTCCCTTGATAGCACATGTTGTCAAATCGACTTTTATGTCATTTTCACCCTTCACATGTAGCATATCATCAGGACAAGGCGTAGGCGAAAAGTCCATCATACCCTCCTCATTTTGCAGTTTCAACCTGTCAATATACACATCTATGTAGTTAATTTCCGTACTGTGAAGTTCTTCAAGATCCATTTCAATAGTTGCTTTTAAAACAGCTTTGATATGTGAATCCCTCATCGGTAGAGTGCGAATCAGATGTTCTAGTATAAAAAATCTTCCTTTACTAAGAGTAGCAGATGACAGATGTGTAAGGCCCTGCTTTACATCAACAGTGGGGATAGTTAAGTAATTTTACTTTGTAATAGAGCTTCAAACTAGGATAAACAAATCCCCACCTGTGGGAAATGAGGATCGGGTGTGAGTTCAGAAATGGCTGCATCGAGCACATTCACAGAACCTTGGTTGTCATCTATGCTATTGAGCACCTAAAACGATAGATAATCAAGTGCTTAATGTTAGGAATATTTAGGTCAAATATTTATCTCATTAATCAGTCTTTTTTCTCAAAGCAATTCCTAACCTGTTTTTCCAAATTTAATTAATACTATGTCCTAACCATAGTTATCAAAGGCGCTAGGCGCACTCAACGTGCATAGCCTCGCATGGGGCCTAGGCGAAAAAAAAAAGCGAGGGCCTGAGATTAAAAAAACGAACAAAGAAAAAAAGTAAAAATATATTATGTATTAGAAAAATAATACAATTCTTCAAAATAAAATAAACAAAAACTATTATATAACAGTTAATATCATCAAACTAGTATCAAAAGTTTTGTGTATTAGTGTATAAAAGTAGAAATCTGGATGGAATCTGGCCATAATTTAGAGAATTTGGCTGTAAACTATTCAGAATTTGAGAATCTCGCCGGAATCTAAGCCTGAACCATTACCTGGAGAATTAAAACGCAATTTCCTTTACTTAAAGCGCAATTGCATCGCCTCACAAGAAAAATGGGCCTAGGCGCAAGAGGCGGTGGCTTTTAACAACTATGGTCCCAACTAGTGTTTGCCCAATACTCTATAAGTATAACTGTTTTGCAAAGAATAGTTTCCATATAATAATTATCATGCCCCATCAGATAACCAAATTTTAAGTTAGCAATATTTGTGCAGATATTCATTTATCGAAACAATCAATTTTCTTACGGCCTGTGCGCTTTTTGACACAAATGCTCAAAAGCTAATAATATGGCTAAGAAAACTATTATTGTGACTCAGAATTAACAATGATCCAACCTCCCTACAAACCTACCCAATGAACTCAATTTGTAACCATAAAAACCCCTAAAACTTAACAAATGCAAATAGGCATGTCAATCCCAAGAAACATAAACCCTATCTAATGCAACCAGCAATGGAAGGAAATCCGAAATCACTTAATCATATTAAATAAAACTTGAAAGAATCAATGAAGGGTTACTGACTCACATTCTCAAAGAAAAGGGCCCATTGGAAAGCTTTCTTGATGTTTAGGGGATCCCAATGAGCAAAAGAACCAGATGATTGATACCCAGATGCTAAAATCAGAATATCAACAAACCCTTTTATCAATTTCAACAACTCTTCTAGTGAAATCTCCTGATGAGACCAACCACCCATCTTCTTCTTCTTCGCTCTTTTCCCGCCCTTTTATTTGGCCGATTGAGTTATATGTGTTCAGTTTAGCACTAGATATAAACGGACTCAAGTCGGTTTGACCCGGGTCAATATCTTAAAAATGTTATGTTAAAAAAGGTCGTTAAAAAAAAGGTTGGGTTGAGTCAGGTTGACGGGTTTACAGCCTAATTTGTTTAACCTTATTTTTTTTAGTACTTTTAGAATTAATTTATTTTGTTACGATTATGTAAGGCGTGGGATACGATGGTCGCTTAGATGGCGTCATGTGACATCACTTTTTCTTAATAAATCTTCAACAGAGTCGCTCCTATAATACATGGTCTTATTAGACAAACCAAAATGAAGTCTCGTTCTAGGTACTAACCATTTTGTGGATTTAACCGATAACCGAAATTAGTTGAAGTGATCAATTAAGGTTTTTTAGATCAGCCCGGCTAGTTTAACGTAAGATGTGTTTTCTCTTATGTGTTCCCGAGTTTACTAAATAAAAGAAAAGAAGAGAAAGGGATATTAGGAGAGAAAAGAAAGGAAAATATATAATTTTATTCCGTGTTCCCGAGTTGAAGGGAAAAGAAAAGAAACTAAAGATTTTATGTGTTCCCGAGTTGAAAGGAAGAGAAAAGAAACGTGTATTTTACAATTATACCCTTGTAAGATTTTATTATAGGTTAAATGAGAGGGTAAATTGGTAAATGATTTACTTTAAATTTTTCTTACTTTCCCTTCCTCCCGCTTCCTTCCAATTTGGAAGGATTGTTATTTGGAGGAATTTTCCTTCCTCTTCCCTCCACTTCTTTCCTTTAATGAAACTCTGGAACACAAAATTGTCCCCCTTTCTTTCCGCTTCCTTTCCTTTCTTTCTACTTTTAAACTCTGGAACATAGTGTAGGGGTTCCCATCCTGGGGGTAGGTCAATTAAGTTTTTTTTTTCTTCTTCTTCTCCTTCTTCGTCTTCGTTGTTTTAAATCGGGCGAATCACCCATATTTTGAATCCTAAACACTCTCTATCGTCGGGTTTTTGCTTAAAGTAGTCATATTTTGACTCTAAATCTTCGGTAATGCGCAAAAATAACCTTTTACTCGTCCGAAATCTTCGCCTAAACAGATCAAGGCCGTAAACAGGATCAGGATTGAAATAATCATTCATTAAACGCTCATTGGTGGAAAAACGGTCTCGCTGTATATATTCTCTAGTGAATTTCCCCCGTGGTTATTTATATAATGCATGGCATTCGCCGCTAGCGTAACCGCACTCGTAACGACTTTTTCCTCTTCCGCGCCGTCGTCGTGAAAAAATATTTGATAAATATTTGAAAACGAGTCTTCGGAAGGAGTAGACGACATTATGGTGATTATTTGAATGTATGTTTGTTTCTGTGTTTGAATTTTTGTTTGTGTTTATTTGAATGTATGTTTTTGTTTATATATAATAAAGTCTTGTTGGTTTTTTTTTAATTAACGACCGTTGAAGCAACGCTCATCATCTCAACGTTCAAAATTTTCGTCCATTGTGCCATAACACTCGTTATGTACATAACTTGTTGCCCCAAAACGCCTCCATAGTACCGGTAGGGGCGATGTTCCCGGCGCTATGAAGGTTGAAAACGTTCCATAACGAGAGGCTGTAGTGCCCACTACGCGTACACTTGTAGGAAAGCTTTTATAAGTGCTTCATCAGTTTTTTTGGATGGGGTATTCCAAATATGACTATTGGGGTAGCCACAAACTTACAAAGTTTGTATAAAAGTAGCAATATTATTGCTTGATTTACTTTTGTTGATTCAAACAAAACATATTTATAAAATCCATCTTATGTTATATTATCAAAATTAAAGCTACCATGTTTTTATTTTTTATTATTCGATTAAAGTGACCTAGTATAATCCTCTTTCCTAATGATTTCCATATTTTTCCTTTACACGTTTCAATATCTTTTTAACAACAAATTTATACAATCTGTAAGTATGTTTCTTTTTTAAGTTTTAATGCCCTCCGTAATGGAGCGTGAATATTAACGCCCAAATCCCACTTGGACCAATAGGCAAATTGCATGGCACATTTTTTGAAGTTTAACATCCATTCCAACGTTAATAATTTAACGCCAAAACAAATTTTTGAAGTTTAATACCATGGGGACGGTGTTGGGGCGCTAATGGAGATTTCACGCCCTTTTTCGCAAGCCACTACGGTTGGTCTAAGTTTACCCCTAAACTATATAACATAAATGTCTTTTAACCTGTTTAATTTTTATTAATTTGATTTTCTTTGTCTCTTTGATAACTTTTAAATTGAGCTGAACATGCACCCGTGTTTAGCTTTTTCCCTCAACGTTTTCGCATAAATTCTGTAAAAAAAAAACGTGGTTGTATTTGGACTAGGGTTATTGTTTATCGTAATTTGTATTGAGTGTCTCTAATGTACTTGTACTGAGTACTGTGGCGAACGATACCGATATCTACCAAACATCATATGTATCGTTATTATCATAATCGGTATCAGCATTCGTTTTTTTATGGTTTTCAATAGATGTAAACACAAATTTGTTTTTTGTGACACGTCAAAAAACTATTATGCAATGAAATTACTAAAATAAAGTTATTTTTTATCATAAATAATATCGGTACCATAACGATCGAGTTGTGTTCATAATGATGTATTTTTTTGTCATAAAATATAACGCTTGTTTGAAACCGTACTTGTAAAGAAGCCGACCGAACCAGTACACATGAACAACGTTGATAATTATATAGGTATAATCTGAACAAATGTCAATATTCGTTTTTATGTTTTTTAATAGATGTAACATATTTTGTAGAGAAACATGGACCCTTTATAGATTGGAGATTAAAAACATGATGTTTGATTGAATTTATTAAAAGATTATCGGGGACGTGTCTGCGTGAGTGGCTGCATGTCTAAGGGGGTGTTTGAGATTGATTATTTAAAACAGATTATGAGTATGTTTGGCAAGGAGCTTAAAGCTACAAGTTTTTAAGAAAAAGCTCATACTTAATAAAAAGCTTTGTTTGGTTGAAGAGCTGAAAACTTTTAGGTTAGGAGAAAAAGCTCTACAGTGAAAAGCTACTACTACAAACTTTTAAGAAAAAAACTCTACTAGCTACAAGCTTTTAATTAGTAAATGACACAATTACCCATTCTATTTTAAAAATAAAATAAAAACTTTCCTTACAAGCTTTTGATTATGCCCATTTTAGTCATTTTATACATTTTATTAAAAGCTCTAGCTACTCTGCCAAACATCAAAATATATTTAAAAAGCTTTCAGCTACCAGCCTTCAGCTAGTTTTGCCAAACATACCCTATGCGTTTTGGAAAAGCAGGGTTGAAGCTGCTTATAGATTATTGCGTTTTGGTAACTTAAAAAACTAATTATCTGCGTTTTCAAAACGCAATCCAAACACTAAAAACTGATTATCTTTCTTTTCAAAACGCAATAATCTAAAAATCAGATTCAAAACGCAATCCCAAACACCCTCTAACTAATATTGTTGGGAAGGGAATGGTGAATATAGAGGCGGCAAGACATGGAGCGATGTTATAGGTTGACATAAATGATTTATTTCCTGTAATCGTTTTTGTATTTACAATTGTTGTGCATTGTTAAAAAACTAGGGGTGTCAATCGTGTCGGGTTGATGGGTTGGCGGGTTTACAGGTTGCGGGTTGGCGGGTTGATGGGTTGAAATGTGCAACCCGAACCCGACCCATATTATTATTCGTGTCAAATATTTCAATCCTAACCCGACCCACATAAAATCCGGGTCAACCCAAAGACGACCCGTTTAACCCATATTTTTAAATGAGTCATACATATTCATGAGTTATAAGCGGGTTGTTGGGTTGTAAGCGGGTTATCAATAAAATGTTTAATGGTTAGTATATAAGTGTGACAAATAAATAATATAGTGTGCCAAAAAAACACAATTATAGCTAACCATGTAAACAGAAATGAAAACATAAACATAAAAATATAATAGATTTTTTTTTCTAAATACTTAAACGGGTTAACGGGTCAACTCATTTTATATATATGTCAACCCAAACCCGACCCATTTTTAATATGGGTCGAACCGAACCCGACCTGTTTTTTTAAACGGGTCGTGTTACTTGACCCAAACCTGTTTTTTTCCGAGTCGGGTTCGGGTCGGTTTTCGGGTCGTGTCAATAATTGCCGCCCCTATAAAAAACTAATAATTATATACTTTTTCATATCTTAATATGTAATTCGAATTAAAAAGTTGACTTGGGAAACAACTTGTAATTAGCATTGAGTCACTCGTGTTACAACAGGGGCGAAAAACCATAAAAAAATTAACGTTGAACTTTTTATATAACTCGTATGTTGAAGAGGCACGTGTTTAGTGGCAGGACTGTTAAACCAAAAAAAAAAAAAAATTAGATGTAAAAATGTTCAACTACGCACACTTGTTGCAGCGACCAAAACATAAAACGTACAAAAAAAATAACTAAGTCGACTTAGGACCTCGCGTTGCGAGGGACCTTTAATCAGGGGAAATAAATGTAAAAACATTGAATCACATATACGCCTTGCAGTGTGTTAGCTCGCAAATTCAGACCAAAACGTTAAACAGAAAATTTATACAAGATAAAAAGCATATGAGACCAAAATTGAAAACGGATAAATGTTGGGTAAAGAAATAAATAAGCTTTGGTATAAATTTGTAAAATGTGAAAAATGCAGGGATTAAAAAGAAAAAAAAACATAAGTTGTTATCAGGTTTATATTCATACTAGGTTATGTATCCGTGTGATACACGGGTTGAACAATTTAAATTATATATATTATAAATATACTAAGAAAAATTAGATTAATATTTTATTTAAAATAAAAAAAGTTGTCTTTACGACCGAAAAAATATTAAATATTCACCAGCCCCTAAATGATTTATTGTAAAAAACATTTTTATTCACATAAAACTTTTTTCAAACATTCCAAAATGTATCTTCCATACCGTGGCTATTACCTTATAAGACTGCAGGTACAACAAAACAAAAAAAATCAAAAAAAAATAAAAATAAAAATAAAGGTAAATCTGTTTAGGCTAGGATATAAAAAAAATGAAATTAATTTAAAAGTATCTCCTCATCTGTTAAACCATCCCAATTGAGTATTGTTCATTTTGGAATTTGACATCAAGTTTATTCCAAAGCCAAAGTATTTCTAACCTTGAGTGTATAATCATTTTTTTTCTAACATCAAGGTCCTTAAACATAATGACATTTATTGGTTCAGTTTTACTGTATTATAAAAAAAGAATATGTGAATTAATAGCATGAAAATAAAGATTGAAACGAATTAGTCACGAAAAGACTGTTTAGATATTGCATTTCTTTATTGAAGTAACTTGAAAAAACAAAGTCAATAAAGATTTTAAATAATGATTTTCATATATAAAATGTATTTTATATATCAAGGTATTATAATACGAAAATAGCCAAACATATTTAGTTTTGTATTAAATCAAATATTTAATTAATGTGAATTGATCTGTTTTATTTTGTTTGTTCAGAATATTGTAAGAAATATAGTTTTAAACTTAGAGTGAAAGACCACATATTAAAAACACATTTTTAATGTACACGATTTAAATTTATTAACACATAAATACGTTATCTTAAAAAAAATTAATAAAGATTACTTTTGTTAGTTCATAAACATTTTCAAATTATGTCTAATAGTTTATTTCTAATTTTGTATTATATTAATTGATTTACAAAAAACATAGAATATATATATATATATATATATATATATATATATATATATATATTAAAGTGAATTCCAGTAATTATACTAATAATTATAGTTGTAACAAATAAAAACTGAATAAGTGATAATTATTAAATAAATAAACAAATTAAAATAAATGTATTGTTTAAAATAATAAAATGGGAGGCTTTGTGATGGAGTTCTATGTACTCCATGTGCTGTCTTTTATTACTATAAATAGAAATCAATTAATGTTGATTGATTTATTTTATTTATTTGTTTTGAACAACATGAAAGTCTCATAAAAAAAGCTTGACTAATTGCATTGTGTTATTATTAATATGTTTATTTGACTTTTGAATTTTAAGTATTAAAATTAATATGTATTTATTGAGCATAGTTTAACTTCTAAAACAATGACCAAAATAAAAAAACTTAATAATCATTTGTCAAATATTGTAACAAAATTAATCTTAAACTTAGAATAACAGAACAAATATTGTAAAAAGAATCATGTGTTTTCTTTTATTAATGATTTCAGTTACAACTATGATTATTAATGTAATTAATAAAATTCAATTTAATAAATTTATAATATGCTTTTGCAAATCAATTATTATATTTAATTATATTTAAATTTGAATTTATTGTATTAAATAATAATATGAGAGAATTCATAAGGGAGTGCCATGTGTCCCTCATGTGTTTTTCTATTAATGATCAGTTACAACTATGATTATTAATATAATTAATAAAATTTATTTTAATAAATTTATAATATGCTTTTGCAAATTAATTATTATAATTAAATTTGAATTTATTGTATTAAATTAAATACTAAAATGAGAGAATTCATGAGGGAGTGTCATGTGTCCCTCATGTGTTTTCTTTTATTATATATTTTAAGTATTAAAATTAATATGTATTTGTTGAGCATAGTTTAACTTCAAAAACAATGACCAAAATAAAAAAACTTAATAATCATTTGTCAAATATTGTAATAAAATTAATTTTAAACTTAGAATAACAGATCAAATATTGTAAAAAGAATCATGTGTTTTCTTTTATTAATGATTTCAGTTACAACTATGATTATTAATGTAATTAAAAAATTTCAATTTAATAAAATTATAATATGCTTTTGCAAATCAATTATTATATTTAATTATATTTAAATTTGAATTTATTGTATTAAATAATAACATGAGAGAATTCATAAGGGAGTGCCATGTGTCCCTCATATGTTTTTTTATTAATGATCAGTTACAACTATGATTATTAATATAATTAATAAAATTCATTTTAATAAATTTATAATATGCTTTTGCAAATCAATTATTATAATTAAATTTGAATTTATTGTATTAAATTAAATACTAAAATGAGAGAATTCATGAGGGAGTGCCATGTGTCCCTCATGTGTTTTCTTTTATTATAGATGTAGATGTAGATTTTAAGTATTAAAATTAATATGTATTTGTTGAGCATAGTTTAACTTCTATAACAATGACCAAAATAAAAAAACTTAATAATCATTTGTCAAATATTGTAACAAAATTAATTTTAAACTTAGAATAACAGATCAAATATTGTAAAAAGAATCATGTGTTTTCTTTTATTAATGATTTCAGTTACAACTATGATTATTAATGTAATTAATAAAATTCAATTTAATAAAATTATAATATGCTTTTGCAAATCAATTGTTATATTTAATTATATTTAAATTTGAATTTATTGTATTAAATAATAACATGAGAGAATTCATAAGGGAGTGCCATGTGTCCCTCATGTGTTTTTTTATTAATGATCAGTTACAACTATGATTATTAATATAATTAATAAAATTCATTTTAATAAATTTATAATATGCTTGCAAATCAATTATTATAATTAAATTTGAATTTATTGTATTAAATTAAATACTAAAATGAGAGAATTCATGAGGGAGTGCCATGTGTCCCTCATGTGTTTTCTTTTATTATATATGTAGATGTAGATGTAGATGTAGATGTAGATGTAGATGTAGATGTAGATGTAGATGTAGATGTAGATGTAGATGTAGATGTAGATGTAGATTTTAACCTTGTTCTATACGATAAATGTATGGAGCAATCTAATGGCATATACAAACCATTTCTTAGGGGGACATGGCGTTATCAGAAAAGGTCACGGGTATCCAACTATCAGCGTGGTAATACCGTTGTCACCCGTTCTGGTAGGGGTCCCGTGAACCTTTTTTGTTCTATCTAATGGGCTGGTACTTTGGTATCTTAATTGCAACGGTCGAATTTTTATGCTTTTTAATTACTTTTTGACCGTTGAATGTAATTTGTGAATTTTTATAATTGTTCAAATGGTCTTATTTTGTGACCAATTTTATCAAAGGTCTATAAAAACACAAAACAATCACATGGTTTAGTATCAAAAAAATAGAAATTATATCCATACTTTTAAAAAAATGAGTGACGTTAACGTAGAAGATGATCAAGTTATCATTCCTCCGCTCGAAGTGCACCCGATTTTACACTCAGGCGATAGTAGCCTTGAGTTTCTCATGGACCTTGCCAAGCGAGGGAGGCAATGCTCAGTTAATAAATGACTATTTTGCTGAAGTACCAAAATACACCGACACACAGTTTAAACTAACGTATCGCATGTTGAGACGTATATTTCTAAAAATTGTAGCAGACGTTGAAGCAAACTTCTAATGGTTCAGACAGAGCATGGACAGTCGGTTTAGAAAGAGTTTTACGCCCATGCAAAAAGTATATTTAGCAGTGAAACAACTCGCAACTAGTAATCCTCCAGACGAATACGATAAGCATTTATGTATGTCTGATAGGACGTCGCGCGAATGTTTACAATTTTTTTGCAATGCCGTCATTAAGTTATACGTGGCTGAGTTTTTACGAAGATCAACAAGTCACGACATTGCATGTTTGTATGAAGCACACAAAGAAAGACATCACCTTCCCGGCATGATCGGTAGCATTGATTGCACTCATTTAGTATGGCGAGCATGTCCTAGAGAATTACGAGGACAATATATGTGAGGCGATCACCAATACCCTACGATCATGCTAGAAGCGATTGCTTCGCAAGATATGTGGTTTGGCATGGATTGTCCCCCCCCCCCCCCGGTTCACTCAACGACATAACTATCCTCCAACAATCCCCAGTTTTTCTTACCCAAATGAAACGGAACGGCGCCGTAATGTCCATTTACTTTAAATGGCCACTTATATAAATGTGGATATTATCTTACCGATGGCATCTACCCAACCTGGTCAACGTTTGTGAGCGTTTTGATATCTGACTGATCCTAAAGAAAAGAAATTCCTTAAGGCGCAAGAGGCGGCAAAGAAGGATGTTGAGTGTGCGTTCGGAGCACTAAATGGGAAATGGGGAATTACCGCACGACCCTTGAGGCCAACGACCGTTGCTAGGTGTAGCGTCATCGTCTATACGTGCATAATATTGCACAACATGATCATTAAAGACGAGGACCGTGCGATATCATCGGTCCACATACGCGATCCCCTAATCCAACCGTTCTCCGACGACCAAGCCCTTGCGGATTTGACAGACTCCAATACGCATTTCCGACTTCGAAATGATCTCGTTGAACATCTAGACGCACTTGATCTACTGCACCTCGAAGCGGATGCCTCCGAATAGTTTTTCTTTTATTTAGTTTATTTTTAATTTACTTTTAATATTATAAGTTTAATAATATGTTTAATTAATGTCTTTAAAAAAACTAAAAAATAAAGATTTCAGTGAAGTGAATCAATTAAGTCATCATCATCATCATCATACTCAGTTAATCCCACCTATAGCAAAGCTAAGGTAGGGTCTGGGGAGGGTAAGATGTAAACAACCTTACCTCCACCCCTAAGAATAGAGAGACTGCTCCAGTGAGACCCCCGGCTCGATGTGGTTTGGTATCAAGCCTTGGACATAAGGCACATAACAGTTAACAATCGGGACAAACCCGATCAGTGCATGTACCCCTTTGTCTTTTGGCTATCCACACCACCACATGATGCATGATTAAATGTCCGTCATTTTTAACGTTATTTTCACGAAATTAGTAAAATAACGTTAAAACTAGTGCAACTTTACTTTTTCCCCCAAAGGCCACACATATATACATTATATGTGCACACCGTAAGTGAATCAGTTAAGTGATGCCTAAAAAAAGTGATTCAGTGAAGTAAATTAGTGAAGTGATGTAGCAGTGCAAGATTGGTTAAAATCAGTGAAGGATAAAACTGAATCTAGGAGTGCCCCTTGTGCCCTTAGGGGGGACGACGCACTTCACTAGGTTTTTTTAGCTTCACTGATTTCTACCAATCATGCATTACCACATTACTTCACTGATTCACTTCACTGAAACAGTTTTTTGAAGGCAACACTCCATTGGAAATAAAATAGAGAAAAAGACAAAAGGGGAGAGAGAAACTCACAGGTACCAGCCCGTTAACTACAACCAGATTTTGGTTCACGGGACCACTACCAGCATGGGTGGAGGCAGTATTACTGTGCTGGTAGTGGAGTACCCATGACCTAGACGTGTACAAACCGGGTTTTTTTTTTAAAATCGAAACCGGTTTTTTTCAACACCGTTTTTTTTTTCAGTTGTTAAAACCGGTTTTTTTAATAACCGGTTCGGTGTATAAACCGGTTTATCGAAGGCGAGGTCGTATTATATAAAACCGGTTCGGGTCGGTGGTAAAACCGGTTTTTAATAACCGGTTTTTTTAATCGGTGAAAAAACCGGTTTTTTTTGTCTGGGAAAAAAACCGGAAAAAAACCGGTTTTGCTGCTGTTTTTTGGGCTGCTGTTTATAAGTTACTGCAGTTTTTTTTTTTTTTTTTCATTTCAAACAAACTTTAAACATTATTAAGAAACTTATAATATAAAAACCTTCATTTCATTAAGTACTAAAAGTCTAAAACATCAAACTTAAAACAATAAACCATCCAACTTAAAGTCTTAAACATTAGAAATAAAACAACATTAACTACTAAAAACTTAAAGAAGTTAAAGTCTTAAACATAAGCAAGCGTCTCTTGTCTCTTGAAAAACATCTTTAATCTTCGCCCGAACCCGAGTTGTTTCGAAGGTATTCATCAAGTTCGGCTTCTTCGTCGGTCATTGGTTCAATCAAGGCCATATTCACCTCGTCCTCGTACAATTCGGCTTCGTACTCCAATTCCCCCTCAAGTGAGCGCTTATCTTGTACTCTTTCCCCGCATCCAAGTAATCCTTTAAGCAAATAGACATCTCAACCGCCTTAGGAGTTAGCCTCGTTCTCCTTATCGATAAGACCCTGCCACTAGTAGAAAAAGCGGATTCCGAAGCTACCGTAGAAGCTTGGACACTTAGGAAATCTCGGGCCATGGCGGCTAGAATCGGAAATTGTTCTTCCTTTTCTTTCCACCAAGCCAACAAATCAAAGTTTTTAAATTGTTCGGGAGTGAGGTGTTGTAAAAAGTTTGTACCACTATATCTCCCGAGTTCGCTACTTGGTGTGTTAGTAGCTTCATCTTGTTCACTTACATTCCATAAATGACTATAAAAAGCGAAATCGGAATCACTTGAATTCTCGTCCAAAGTGTTTCTCAATGAATCATGAATTTGTGAGCTTGAACCATACTTTGATTGATAAAAAGCATACATGGCATTAAGATGAGTGCTAAATTTACTTTTCAAAACTTGGCTAAAACATGGGTCTTCGGCACAATTTAAACCCAACTCGTCCGTAATTTTATCAATCATAGAATTAACGCCCCTTATGTTATAGCAAGGGTTTAAGGCGGCGGCACATCGCTAGTTGAAGCACCAATGTGAGTCGAATCTTGTTGGCTAGAGGACGCCATTTGAGAGATTTTTTTTTTGCTAATACTAAATGGTTTTTTATGATTTTAGAGAGTATTGAGAGTGTATTAGAGTTGTGTAATCAACCCAAAACATCATGGGGTATTTATAGGAGTCAAGAATGAAATATTGGGGCCAAAAACACCAAAAAAAAAAACGGTCAAAAATGACCCAAACGGTCATAATACCGTTACTGAGCTGCTGTCCCTCTTTTCCAACGGTCAAAACCGGTTAAACCGGTTTTTTATACTATACAACAACCGGTTTTTTTGGATAAACCGGTTTTGTGTCATAATCGGTTTCTTAACCGGTTTTTAATAAAATCGGTTTTTATAAAAACCATTTTCCTTATAGCTAGAACCGGTCTATAACAGTGGAAGTGGGTCGGGCTTAAAACCGGTTATAAAAAAACCGGTTTTTATAAAAACCAGTTTCGGTTTTTAATTCCGGTTAAAAAAAACCGGTTTTTTTGTACAACTCTACCATGACCAATTCTGATGACGCCCCGTCTCACCTAACTCTCCATTTACAAAGTTTTTAAATTATTCTCACTAGTCAAATATCTTTTCAAAGGACAAAACATACAAATATACACAAAATCAAAGGACTAGAATTATAACACACTCAAAACACTCACTAAAATTAGTAAATCCCCACAAACCCAACCGCTCTCCATCACCATCTCCTCCAAAAACCTCTAACAGAAACAGTGTAAAAGTGTAAATGCACACACAATAATATTATAATCCCTCTAATGGCTTCACCGAAAAACCATCACCTCCATCACTTGCACCTCTTCCTCCTTATCCATTGTCTCACCACCACCGTCACCTCCGATCTCACAACCTTAATTTACAAAGGCTGTGCAAACCAAAACTTCCAAAACGCAACCGACACCCAAACCCTCAAAACCCTTTACACAACTCTCCATACCCAATCCTCAACCACCCTTTTCTACAAAACAACCACCGGTTCCATCACTCTTTTATGGGGTCGATCAATTCTCAGATTATACACATACACTTGGATCTCTCACTTGTATCATTTCTTTTACACTTGTAACATTTCGAGTAATAAAGATCATACTTTGACAGTGGAAGTAGGTTAACAAGATCGAACCACTTATACCTTGTGTTTGTGTATTGTTTCTTGATCCTCTCTTTATCTTACGAGCCATGGATCTAACCTCGGTGTGAACAAAGGATTATATCCTGCAGTGAACGCAAGTAGCGATCCCCCGACTATACCCTGAGTAACCCTCGTTGTTTCTTCACATTTATATTTGTATTAATGTTATAGCCTATATATAGTGGCTCTTGTATTTGATCTAAGACACATCAATAAGAATGAATCATTCAATTCTCTATTCTCTCTAATCCATGTTCTTATATCTACATATCTTGTATGTTAGTATGTTAGTTGTTAATAGGTCGTTGTTATACAACAAGTATGTATTTTTATGTTATTTATTAATATTTAAAAAGTAATTTGTATGCAAAAATAGCTTAGGAACAAAAAAAGAAATGAATTAAACACAAAACTACAAAAAAAAGAAAAGAAAAAAAATCACACGGATAGTATTTTTTGTACCCGAAAACAGTAAATACTCGAAACCGAGTATTGAAACCCCGACCTGAACCCGGGTATATAGGGTATGATTTTTCAGGAAAATACCTTACCTGAACCCGACCCAGTTATTCGTAATACCCAGTTTATCCTACCCGAACCCGGGTATTCAAAAAACCCGATTTTGTGCACCTCTAAGTCATTACCCATTCTATTACGTCGTTCATTTCATTCCATCAACCATTCCATTACTTTGTTGCAAAGAGTTTGTTGACTAGTTAAACATATTTTCAAAAGACCAAACACATAAAGTATAAGGACTAGAACCATAATTCACCGGAAACACTCACTAAAATTAGTAAATCCCCATAAACTCAACCTCTCTCCATCACCATCTTCCCAAAACCTCTTGTAGAAATGCTGTAAATACACACTGCACACACAATAACCAACCTCACCTCATGGCTTCACCAAACAACCATCTCCTCCACCTCCTCATCTTCCTCCATTGCCTCACCTTCACCATCTCTGATCTCACAACCTTAATCTACAAAGGCTGTGCAAACCAAAACTTCCAAAACCCAACCGACACCCAAACCCTCAAAACCCTTTACACCACTCTCCTTACCCAATCCTCAACCACCCTTTTCTACAAAACCACCACCGGTTCCATCACCGGCCTCTACCAATGCCGTGGCGACCTCTCCGTCACCGACTGCAACACCTGCGTAAGCAAACTCCCTGACACAATCCAACGTCTCTGCAACCCGGACACCATCGCCGCACGTGCCCAGCTCGTCGGATGTTACATGCGGTACGAGGTTGTCGGGTTCCCGAACCCGCCGGCGACGGAGCTGTTGTATAAAAGATGTGGGTCGGGTCGGGTTGGTGGGTCCGGGTTTGATGAGAAGTTGGAGGCGGCGTTGGGGTTGGTACCGAAAGGGGTTGGGAGTGGGAAGGGGTATTATGCTGGTGCTTATCAGTCGGTTTATGTGTTGGGACAGTGTGAAGGTGGGTTGAGTGGTGGTGAGTGTGTTAACTGTGTGAAAAATGCGGTGGAGATTGGACGGAGTGAGTGCCGGAGTTCGGTTTCCGGTTATGTTTTTCTTCAACAGTGTTATGTTAGTTACACTTATTATCCTGATGGAGTCCCGGTGCTGGTAATATTAATTTCTAACTGTTTTTTCTAATTTTTAAATAAATAATTTATAAATACTAGAGTCTAGAGAGATGTTTACGCAATGCAACAGGAAATTGATACGGGTAATCACGTAACATGTTAATTTTTTTAAAATTAAAATAAAAGATAAACTATAATAACACTGAAATTAAATAGAATAAAATGTTCGTTTTTGTGACGACTTTTTTCTTAAATATTAATGTATGAAAAATTTATGGTTATTTAAAATTATGAGCTATTAATTCCGTTGAGGTCAAGGTGGGATTTGGTGATTTGTAATTTAAGCCTTTAAAAAAGTTTAGTTTAAAAGTAAACAACATTTTATAAAAGATTTAATACGTTTAAAGAATTTTAAATTTATTAATTTTTAAAATTATCAATATTTATAAAAGATTCAATATATATATTTATTAATTTTTAAAATGATGTAAAATTATTACTATTTATTGTATTATAAAATAGTAACGAAACCTGAGGAATAAAATAAGAAAAAGAATATATGCAGAAGGTACAAATCGTTATGGCATGATATTTTTATTACAAACGACAAATGGAAGTACAATTTTCGTTGTACATTTTTATGGTCATGAATTTGGCGTGTTTGATATATGTCGGTGGTGACAGGAGACACAGGCAGTGGCAATGGCAGTGGTGGTAACGTGGGTGGGGTGGAGACAGGGGCGGCAGAGATAGAGGAGGACGGTGGTGGCGGTGGCAGAAACAACACGCAGAAAGCGGTGGCGATTGTTTTCGGTGGGCTAGCGGGGCTGGGGCTGGTGGTTGCTTTCTTGTTGGTTCTTAAATCAGCTTTCAAAAAGAAAAAAGAACACTATCCCTATGGAGGTTAATTAATATTTCTACAATTTTATATGCATCTACATTAATTAGTACCATATAATTATAATTATATATTATAAAGTTTTAAATATCAATACAAAATAGGGGGCCAATTTATAAGTTATAACGTCTATGTTTTAAAATTCAGGGCCCATTTCATGCATACCCCACACTCAAATTATTTGCAATTCAATGCTTTTTCCCGTTTCGTTAATTTGTACTTTTTTGTTGTTGTTGCACTCTAAACTCTTACATAGTAATAATAATTATAATTTGTACTTTTTTTTTTTTGTTGTTGTTGGACCCTTGTGATGGAGTGGTATCACGGAGAGACACTTGACCCTTGTGGTCATGGGTTCGACTTCTGAGTCAGCCAGGTTTTACCGGTTCGCTACCGTCGTGCTTTCGGGCGGGTATGTGGGCCGGGTTTTCCCTGGAACTGGCACATGGGTGGGCTAGGGGCTCTCGTGCGTGCGGGTTGGGCCGCCGTTAGGCTCGTGAGTTCGGCTCCGAGTCTGTGGGCTTCCTTTTGCCAATGGGGGCTGCGTACGAGGGTACCCGGCGATTCTTTAGTTGGCCGTTAAAAAAAATAATAATAATAATTATAATAAAAATGTTATAATTTTGAAAACAGATGTATTTAATACTATAGCTTTTTTTACTATATAAAGTTCAAAGGACATATGAGATGACCCCCCAGCATTTTTAACTGATAATAGAATATTCCAGTATAGTCAAACTGTAGTTTGACCAGTTATAATGTGTTTTTTTTCTCTTATTTAGATTTGGTCAAATAATGTGTAGTTTACTCATGAAGATGGAAGACTGTGGACATGAAGATTGAAGAATGTAAAGTTAAAAAGAAGATAAAGAGGGGGTGCTTGCTTTGCTTTTGAGGGGTGGTGGGTAAGGGTTGGATCTTCCTTCACTTGCAAGTTAAACTACTTTTATTATTAGGCTTTAATCAATTAGTAATAGTGTTCAATTAGTAATAGTGTTTATGTATATACACATATGCTATAGTTTAATGACCTTTTTACGTGTAAACGGGAGGCTCGTATAGATAGTATTATCGCACCTTAACAGTTAGCTGCCGTTGTATCTTGATGTCATGTGTCGAAATTGGTCACATTTTGGTATTATGGATAGTTGATTGAATGAAGAAGTTATATATTGGAGTAATTAGTGTTGGTATGTTTTGTTGGATGAACTATTGAGATATGTTAAAGTCGTATTGGGTCCATGGGTTCAATATTAGTGGTGTTATGTGTTGTGTGCATTTGGAAAAGCCTTGTTTCATTGACACTTCTTTTTGGCTTTTATGTTCTTTTTGGTTTGATGTTACTTTCGACAAACTTGTCAAAAAATCAGTTTTTTTATTTCCTTTTTTTTCATACAACATACCATTTTAACATTTTAGTACTTGCATCATTGTTCATTCAATTCAAAGTAAAATCATAAGGCTATGGGGTATGGGCTCGGGGAAGGTGCTCGGGGGCTGACATGGCTCTTTTTGCCGAAGGGGAACACCGCCCCCCCGACCACACCTCGGTGAACTCGGTATAAATCCCCGATGGTACCGACCCACTTTTCAAGAAATATAAACGTTACAAATATGAACGTTGGGCTTTTTGTACCGTTAGAAAAAAAAAAACCTTTTTATTTATATATATATATATTTAACCTCTCATTTTTAACACCAAATCAAACAAAACTACCCCCTCTTCATACATATTCCCAAATTTTATAAACTACACAACAATTTTTTTTTACAAATCATGAGTACGTCTTCAGACGAGGCAAACGTTGCTAATTTTTTCGCGGGCGCGATGGTTGAAACGGCAAAAATATTGTTGGAGTTTGTAGACAGTGACGACGAAACAACTTCGGAACCAAGAACAAGGCGGGCCGCTTTAAACAGAGATCGTGAAGGTATATTTTATTTTTTATAACTTTTAATTTACTTAATGTTTTATATTTCATGTGTTATATTTTTTGATATTTATTTATGTTATGGTATTATATTTTCTTATACTTTTTTTTAATTTAAGGTGCACACGATCGTTTGGTTGCTGACTACTTCGCTGACGACTGCGTATACACGGACGAACTATTTAGGCGTCGCTTTCGAATGAGTCGGCGATTATTCCAACGAATTGCCAACGACATGGCTACTTATGATGAGTTTTTCACACTACGCTATGATGCTAGAGGAAGACGAGGTTTTACGACGCTACAAAAGTGCACTTCCGCACTTCGTCAGTTGGCGTACGGGACTGCTAGTGACTCATGGGATGAGTACTTAAGGATGTCTGCTAGAATGAGTCGGGAATGCTTGTATCGGTTTACCGAAAATGTCGTCAAGTTATATAGCAAAGTTTACTTGCGTAGGCCAACGAAGAACGAAATCCAAAAGCTTTACGCACACCATGCAGAGAGACATGGCTTTCCTGGCATGCTTGGAAGCATCGATTGCACGCATTGGCCATGGCGTAATTGCCCCACTGCATGGAAAGGGCAATTTACGCGGGGTGACATTGGAGAGCCGTCAATTATTCTAAAATCTGTTTGCTCACAAGACCTTTGGATTTGACATGCATTCTTCGGAGTTGCTGGTTCATGTAACGATTTAAATGTTCTAGCAAGATCCATGGTTTTCGACCCCATCATTAATGGTACCGGTCCGGATGATTCGTTCGTTCTCAACGGGGTAGAATATAAGCACGGGTATTATCTGGCTGACGGTATATACCCAAGTTATACATCTCTTGTGAAAACCATACAAATTCCCACGGACGACAAAAGGAAAAAGTTTGCAAAGTGCCAAGAGTCGGCGAGAAAAGACGTCGAACGGTTATACGGTGTCTTAAAGTCGAAATGGCATGTAATTGGGCGACCCGCACGTGCATGGCATCCACAAAGCTTGAGATATATTATGTGCGCTTGTACGATACTACATAATATGATAATCGAAGATGAAGGCCGTGCGATATGTGAGTATAACCCAAATGACGTTGAAGAGAATCTCGAGCCGGTTGACGTGACACAACAACAATCGAACAGGTGGGCATTAGAGGATAGTAATATGCACGCCAACCTTTGCTCGGATTTAATCGACCATATCTGGAACAATTTCCGTGTCGATGACGTTGATGAGTAGTTTGTATTTTTTTTTTCTTTAGTTTCGTTTTTTTTTTAATTTTTTTTATTTCGGTTTTTTTTTAGTGTTTTTTATTTTATATGTAATTTGGTTTTTAATTTTAATGAAAAAAAATTAATGAAATATAAAATGTACAAATAAATAAAAAAGAAAAACAATAAAAAAGGGAAGGGGGAAGGGGGAACCATTTCCCCTAGAAGGGGGAGGGGAAGGGGGAAATGACATGGCGCTGACGTGGACAAGGGGGAAGGAAGGGGGAAGGGTGACCACACCCCATAGCCTAAGGATGTGGAGCTCGATGGGGTCGGCAAAGGCCGGTGCGGCGTTAGAATTATCGGGGAACACCACCCCCATTGTTTCTTGGTGAAATCGGTAACAACGGGCAACTCACCAAACACATTAAATTCAAAAGAGCCGTTGGCGCTTCATAAAAAAGTTGATCATTTAAAATTATTTAAGCCATCCCATTCACATTTTCATTTCCATTTCACACAACCACAACTATATTTGAGCATAGTGAACCGACTTGTTACACTTTGGGTCCATCACTCATTCACTTGTACCAAAGGACCTAGAGACACGTTTAGGCACATTTCGTCAGGACATATGGTAAAAAAAATTGTTCCTAACTTAGTGCGTAGGTTCAGTTCGACGACTCGATTCTGTATCCGATTCCGATGACTCGGTGATTGAGGATTAATGCTTTACTCTCGCTTATTATTTAAGTTGTTTTTATGTTCTTTAATGTGTAACTTCTTTGTATTATTAATGAAATGTTTGTTTTTTAGTTTTTTGTTTGAGAAATTTTATTTTTATTTGTAGTTTAATAATTTAAAATTAAAATGATTGAATAAAAAACAATAATAACCACCTCAATTGTTATTGATAAAATTAAAATCACACAAGGTCATCGACAATGCACTCGACTACCTGCAATCATGCTTGGGGGTGATGGGATTATCCAAGAGATGATCATAATAGAATCTATTCTATCTATATAATAATTGAGGTCAGTTGGGTTGAATCAAAGCCTTAGAGAGGGCCTTTATGATCCAACAACTAATATGGAGCTCCAAATTATGACTATAAAAACCTTTTTCTTTTATTTTTTTTCATTTTCCATATCAAAACTCTCATATTCTCCCTAATTCCTAACAAATCTTTCAATCTTTCTTCTTCACCTTGCATCATTTGTTGATTATCCACAACTGATTAAAGGTAAACATCCATACTACTCTTCTAATGTTGATTCCTATTATTATTTTGACTTTTTTTTATTGTTAACATTATTAAGAACAAATCAAACCGAATGAAAATTCTTATTCTTTTACGTGGAAATCATTCTTCTTAAACACATGTTCTAATGAAACGGATTTGTGATAAATGGATTTGTGATAAACGGATTTGTGATAAACACATATTCAATCAGATTTATTATAAAGTGATAACAAAGATACTATCAATTCCTATTGTTATTTTTTAAATCTTTTTAAGATTTCCTAATCTAATAACCATTTGAAATCATTCTGGTGTTTATCACATGTTCTAATGAAACGGGTTTGTGATAAACATATATTCAATCGGATTTGTGATAAAGGGATAACAAAGATACTATCGATTCATATTGTTACTTTTTTTTATTCTTTTTAATATTTCATAATCTAATTACCATTTGAAATCATTCTTGTGTTTATCACATGTTCTAATGAAATGGATTTGTGATGAACGTATTTGTGATAAACACATATTCAATCGGATTTGTGATAAAAGGGACAATAAGGACTGCGTAAAATCAGATTTATGTTAATTTTATTATTGTCATCACGGTTTTTTTAGACATATATTGAATCGGATTTACTATTCGATCGGATTTAGTAATGCTATGTTTTAACATTTGAAAAACAGGATTTGATCCAAAGACACAAACGTTATTATGCCTTGTCATAATGGTTCTCAATTCTTCAAGGTATTGCATGACCCTTCGGCAACAGTTTTGGTATATTTGTTATTTTCATGTACATATGCCTATTTAATTTTCAAAAATGATTCTTTATTTTTTATTGTTGTTTTTAACGTATCAATCCAGACTGTGCTGAAGGCCATGAACAAATTTCTGTTGTCTAAAAACATACACAACAGGAACGTTACAGTTGCCGCATACGAAAGACAATCTTGGTTGGTACGATTTTTAATGTTTTTAATGTAATTTATTTGAATTACTGTTTTTCGAATTTATGTTTAATATTATTGTAATAATTGACTGTTTTTCAAAATTTTTTTAATCACATTTATTTATATTACTGTTTTTCGAAATTATGTTTAATATTATTGTAATATTAGACCGAATTTAATGTCATTAATTCTGAATTATTGTTATTTATTTACATTAATAATAATTAACCGAATTTAATGTCATTTAATCTGAAATTTGAATGTGAATTATTGTTATTTATTTACATTAATAAAAATTGACCGAATTTAATATTATTTATTACTATCTTTTAATAATTGACCAAATTTATATTAATATTAATATGAATTTCAATTTACCATAATAAGTCTCATTTATTTTTTATTATGAATGATTGATTATTAATCAATTTAACCTTCATTTATGAACGAAATAACTCTTATTTATTTTTAATATTAGATTTTAGTTTTACTATTTGTAAAAATAGTATTGTTGACTGAATATATTACTAATACTAATTGACATTAATAATAATTGACCGAATTGAATGTTATTTATTACGAATTTTTAATCTCATTTATTTATATTAATATTACTACGAAATTATGTTATTTATTATTTATTGACATTAATAATTGAAGAAACAGATGTTCACCTTAAGGTTGATATGAACAATCTGCTCCTACAAGGAAGATCCTTCGCAAGGATGGATGACTTCTTTATGACGGAAACCTGCAAAAGACAATATTCCGGTGGGGGGCGACCGCCTCGAATCCTGAGGATTCTACTTAGCAGACACAAAAACGTGGTCGGTCGTGGTGTGTTTTTCAGGGGATTTCTGAATGGCCTATTCAAGGAGACGAAGTCTTCCTTAAATAGGTTCCACACGGACCTTGACATTCACCCTTAACTTACCCAGTGGGCTGAAGCCCAGTTAAGGGTTTGCCTCCACACCGGCCCATAGTTAGGCCCAACAGGAGACGTTATGTGGCCGATAGGAAATCACAGAGGGTGGTCGTACCTGTCTTGGTGACGTGTCGTCATATGGTTAGTTGCAGGCCTGGGTCAATATGATTGGTCCTCATATGTACTGTTGTCCCCTCTGCAGGCTTTCGTTAGTGGAGATCTTCACTGAGGTGGTCCCGTGCATTCTGATTGGCTAATCAGTGCATGAGGTGTGCTGCTTGTCTCCCGCGGGTTTGATATTGGACACGTGGGCGTCCCCTGTTGGTCGATCGTGCAACATGCTCCTTGTCTCACGTCGCTGGGCCTTCATTGGATCGTGCTTTATTGTACGATCAAATGTGCAGCTGCCACGTGTCCACTCAGGGTATTAACCCGCGGGGCTTAACGAGTCATCCCCGCTGATTAGCCATTTAGTCCGCGTATGCGTCCCGCGTGTTTACCTGCCCCTAGTTGGGCTTACTTGGGCTTAGAGCCCTTGTTCTTATGTCCTGGCCTTTTTAGTTTTGGGTAGGGGCCCGAGTGAATTTGGGTCCCTACCCCTTCAAGTCCCCCTAGTCCAGCGGGGCTCTTGGTTGTGTGCAACACGAGCGTGAGGGTCGTTGGACTGATTAAAAAGAGGGTGCGAGCTTCTATGCCATGTTTTTTTTTTTTTGATACTTTGCGGGTTGTTGCAATTTGCGGGCTATGTATGCTGGCGGGTTGTTACGGTTTACGTCAGGCGGTATACATATTTTGTATCGCAAGCGGGTTGTTGTCCGCCTTTAGTATGATACTTGATGTTGGTTTCGGAAATCATTTTCTCTTTTCTTTTGGGGGGAAATTCGAAAAGTTGTCATTATGGCAGTTGCTTTGACGGTTGAAGTGACAGGCTCTCTGTCTGCCGCGACTGTTTTGCTGTCCCGTCAGTTACTTGTGGATGACTTTTGGGATAACCGTGTCAGACGCGTGTGCTTTACGCGCGACGCGTGGCTCGATTTCCGGCGTAGTGGGCCACGTGTCGTGTAGATGGTGGGCTTGGCAGTGTTTCCCTGGCCCACCGTAATTAATGCTTAGGGTATAAATAGTGCTCTTAGCCTCATTTGTCCGTTTTTCTTCCATTGTTTTCCCTGAGTTTCTTCCTAATCCCCTTGTGTCAACCGTCACCGTTTGTGAGTTCTGTGAGATTCCGTTTCAATTTTTTGTAGTCGAAGATGGCCGAAGCTGACGTTAGGGGAAAGAAGGAGGTCGTTTGTATGTCTGATGCTCCTATCAAGTGGAAGAGGGAGTCCTTCGAGCAATTTCTTGAACTTTATGAGATTCCGGCCAGTTGGGGTCCGGTTTTGCCGTCGGACGGAGAAACAGTTCTCGATGCTGGGCCTGGCAGGATGGCTTTGTATGCTGCCCATTTTGAGTTGGCTGGCTTCCGATTACCAGCGACTCGTTTTGTGTGTGACTTGTTTCTCCGGTACGGCCTTTATTTGACTCAACTTACCCCTCTGGGTATGACCCGGATGGTTCACTTTGAGTTTGTCTGTCGTTCTCAGGGGGTAGAGCCGACTTTCGAGATGTTCAATGCCTTTTATCGGCTTACCCGTGGGGGTCCGCAGTGGTTCTCGTTTGCCCAACGGAGCCGGATTAAGCCCGTTGGTAACGAACCACCGCGCAGCATGCATGATTGGAAAACCAAGTTCTTTTTCATCCGGCAAGGGGTTGTGCCGGTGTCGTTGCAGTGGTTGGCCGTGTCTGCCAAGGCCAAGTTGAAAGATTTCCCGGTTATCAATTATGCTGACTTTGACTGGTATGACAAAATTACCGAGCAGGTTACATCCATTGATATGGCCAATGTAAGGCCGGAGGCCCTGTTGATGGCGGGTGTCAGCCGTGTGGGTGGTAGGGCTGACCAGAACCCGCACTTCTATGTGGGCGGTAAAGGTATGGCTGTTCTTGCCCTTTGCGTTGTTCTATTGCTTATTGACCTTGTGCATTTGACTTATCTATTCTTTTACAGAGACAAGCTGTTTTTATTCCATTGTGGCGGGTGTTGAGGGTGAATTTCGTTGGGAGCCGCTCCGTGCGGATGAGGAGCCACTCGTGGAGCTAACTTTGAAAAATTTCATGGCGGTGAATGTGAGAGATTTTCCTGGGCATGCCCTTATTCCAGGTGATGTTCCCGTCAATCCTCGTCCCCGGAAAGCGGTTTCCGCTACCGGGGTTAATATTACATCTGTCTCTGATGACGAGGTTGAGGATGAGTCTTTCTCGTTGTCTCACCGGAGTCGGGCTCGTGCAGGTATTAGCCATGGTAGTGGTGCTTCTCGGCAGCCGCCCGCATCTGGCGCTGCCAAAGAGGGTGTGGACTATGTTGAAGTGTTCGACACACCACCTCAGACAAGTCGTCCTGGTGCGGATGCGGGTAGTGGTGGTTACGGTGCAGGGAAACGGCTGCGGGATGTCGTTCACATGATGGACTCCAGTAAGCGGAAGGTGCCTGAGGGGGATTCTTCCGCGTCGGGATTGAAAATTCGGTTGGGTGCGTCCCATAAGCGGCCACGCCTGGCCTCGAAAATCGTGAAGGAGGTCAATCCAGGTATAGCCTCGTGCTTGACTCTGGTTTTGTTCTGTGGCTTCTTTATCTGACATGTTTGTCTTTGTAGGGGTATCTCGGCTTTTCCCTGGGGGGCCTAAATTGTCTGACGTGTCTGGCTCTCGACCTTCCATTCCCGTTAGTCCTCCGGTCACAACGCAGGGCGGGGTTGATGAGCAGCCTAGTGGAGCTGATGTTAGGCAGCAGCCTCCCCCACAGGAGGATGCTCGGGCCCCGGACGACAAGGAGGCTGCAACAGCTCGGGAGATGAGGCGTAGGGAACAAGAGAAAGGCAAGGGGGTTGAGATTGGAGATGATAGCAGCGTGGGTTTGCATTCGAAGCCACCCAGCGGTGGGCAAAATCCGCGTGAAACCATGTTTTCGAGCGGTGTTCCTGAGGATGCTGGGTATGTTGACTTGTCATCGGGCGGCGGTTCGGCGGGTGGTAGCGATGGTGGTGGGTCAGTCAAGGGGACTGCGTCCGCGGGCGGTAGCAATCCCAAAAAGTCATATGCTACGGGGGTTGCATCTGGCGGGTTTAGGCTGGATGCCGCGACGGGCCCGGTGTATCGTCCTGACTGGTCTGTCCGTGAGGATGGCCGCTTCTTCCAGATGGATACTTGTGAAGAATGGTTGTTAGGTTCTATCCCTCCGGCGGAGCGGGCATACACTGCCTCACGAGATCGACTGGCCCTTCTTCAAGACGGTGCTGCTGGTCTGGCCATGGCTGCGGCTACGTTAAGTGAAGTTCACCGCGTGTATCAGGGGTTGAGGCAAGCTGAGGAAGAGCTGGCAGCGCGGAAAGCGGCGTTCAAGAATGTGCTCGACAAGCACAACAAAGATTGTGTTGCTCAGTCCAAGGCCTTATCTGATGCTTTGGCCCAGGCTAAATCCTCCGAGGAACGTCATGCCAAATCCTTCCAGGAATGGAAAGCCTCGTGCGAAACCACCAATGCGCTTATAGCTAAGGAGCGCGATCGCGCACGGGGGTTGGAAAACGAGGTGGACCGCCTTAAGGGGGCCTTGGGAACGCGAACGTCTGAGCTGGAGAAGGAAAAATCTGAACTTGCGGCTGCGCGTGCTGCCTTGGCCCAGAAGGAGGAAGCGGAGTTGGTCCAAGCAACCCAGGTGTCGGCCTTGGAAACTGAGGTTGCTCTATTGAAGCAGGAAGTTGATGTTCTTCGTGATGAGAAGAAAACCTTAGGTATTGACATCCAAGGTCTCACTACTTCCCGCGACGACGCCCGGGAATCCCTGCGTGTTGCTCGGGCGAGCTATGAGGAGGCATTGGGAGATGTGAACTGGCTGATGACTGTTGGGCTACAAGGGGTATGTTTTACTTCCAGTTTCCCTCCACCTGGTGTTGTTTCCTCTTCTTTCTTTTTTACTTTTACATGTGTATCCTTCCTGGCTGTAGGTGTTTACCCGCGTGTGGGAAGAGCCAGCCCTTGTCCAGGCTGTTGCCCGTTTGTTGGAGAAATCAAAGCAGTTTGGTGCGGCTCTTGGCTTCAAGCAAGGTTTTGATTTCTGTCTTAGCGGGCGTCCATTGGAGGATAATCCTTATCGTGAAGTTGACGCGGAAGCGGAGTATGACGCGGAGGTCGCCGCGTATGACGAGCTCTCGTTCCCAGTGATGGATGTGATAGCTGAATGCGTGAAGTCGCCGGATGGGGTGCGGCTACTCCGGGCCGCTTTTGAGGAGGCGGATAGGGAATTACAAACTCAGGAAGAGGCTGCTCGTGCTGTGGCGGCACTTCGCGGCGAGGGTACCTCGTCCGCTCCTACAGATGTGACTACTCCAATCATTCCGCCTACCGATGATGCGGAAGATGACTTTATTGATCGTGTCGACTTTGGGGAGGATTGAGCGTTATAAATTCTATTACTTTACTTGCATGTGTTTGTATTAAACAATGTTATTTTGTCTTAACACTTGTGTGATGGAAGTCATTTCGTTGTATGCGTCCTTTCATTCTCCCTGTCATGATTGTTTTAGGGATTTTAGGCGTCAGCCGTCAGTCATTAATGACTCTTGACGGCGTGCTGGACGGCTGCAGGTGACACTTGTCACCTGCTATCGATTGATGTGACTCGCTGTATTAATGGCGACTCATGAGTACTCCCCCTTGGTAGTATATAAATAGGTTTAGTGGTTTATTTGTGTTCACTACTTTCATTCTTCTCCTCTCTGTTTCTATCTTCTTCTTTGTCAAAATGTCAAGTCTTCCTTCTCGTGCAAGGAGTTCCGATGATGAAGTTGAAGATAAGTTGGTTGTGGAGTGCTTGCTGAACCTTCACAATGGTGCTCCTCCGGTCGGCCAGGCTCAGGTGAGGCCCTCTTTGGTGGATCCGGAGAGCAAGATGAAGGCCTTGGCTGAAGTGTGTGCTCAGGCTGCTGCCGGAGTCGTGGCTTCAGTCAACTGTGAGGGTTCCGCTGCCGGGGCTCGACGGGTACAGATGGTGGCTGAGGCGTGTATGCCGCCTGCTGCCGCCGACGGTGGTTCCTCTGTCGGTTCTAGTGGGCTGCCGACGGGGGTGCTGGCCCTTCCTGCTGTGCATCAGCCCATCCCGAAGCTTCGGTTCCGGCGTACTGACAGTGGGTGGGCCCACGTTGTTGTTCTAGATTAGGTTTGACTCCTTGGTGTTTTATTAATGTATGTATTGGCTAGGGTTCTTCGAGCATCTGTGTTGCGCTCTTGTAGTGCATAGTTGTTTTTTGCTTGAATCCGGATGCTCGATGTTTTTGTCGATATTTTGTAATGTGGAATGAACTCTGATATTATGACTTTGATGTTAGCCTCTTGTTTATATTGCTTCTGTGTCATTTCATTTTCATTTTCATTAAATTTTTTGTGATTCTTTCTGTCGATGAGTTGCTCGCGAAAGTAATCATGCGGATCGAAGCAGCTATGTCACATGCAAACGTCGACATGCCTTTTTGATCTGCTTGGTCCGCAATTGATTGCTTGTGACAGCAAGTTCGCGGACCAAGGTGGCTATGTTACGTAAAAACATCAACATGCCTTTTGATCTGCTTAGTCCGCAATCGATTGCTTGTGAAAGCAAGTTCGCGGACCAAGGCGGCTATGTTGCGTGGAAACATCAAC
Organism: Ambrosia x helenae; assembly: GCA_030844895.1. NCBI lineage: Eukaryota > Viridiplantae > Streptophyta > Magnoliopsida > Asterales > Asteraceae > Ambrosia > Ambrosia x helenae. The sequence continues at coordinate 128,695,334 of CM061228.1, read as the reverse complement.
ATGCCTTTTGATCTGCTTAGTCCGCAATCGATTGCTTGTGAAAGCAAGTTCGCGGACCAAGGCGGCTATGTTGCATGAAAACATCAACACGCCTTTTGATCTGCTTAGTCCGCGATCGATTGCTTGCGAAAGCAAGTTCGCGGACCAAGGCGGCTATGTTGCGTGAAAACGTCAACATGCCTTTTGACCTGCTTAGTCCGCAATCAATTGCTTGTGAAAGCAAGTTCGCGGACCAAGGTGGCTATGTTACGTGAAGACGTCAACATGCCTCTTGATCTGCTTAGTCCGCAATCAATTGCTTGTGAGAGCAAGTTTGCGGACCAAGGTGGCTATGTTACGTGAAGACGTCAACATGCCTCTTGATCTGCTTAGTCCGCAATCAATTGCTTGTGAGAGCAAGTTTGCGGACCAAGGTGGCTATGTTACGTGAAGACGTCAACATGCCTCTTGATCTGCTTAGTCCGCAATCAATTGCTTGCGAGAGCAAGTTTGCGGACCAAGGTGGCTATGTTACGTGAAGACGTCAACATGCCTCTTGAACTGCTTAGTCCGCAATCAATTGCTTGTGAGAGCAAGTTTGCGGACCAAGGTGGCTATGTTACGTGCAAGCGTCAACATGCCTTTTAGGTGTTGCTATCTACTGGTATTAACATATTCACGCGATTTAAATTCAACAGTTGGAATATTCATTAATTGTGGGGCCTGAAACCCACTAGATGGTTACATGACGTCGATTTAACATACTATTACATGTAACAGATTCGTAGCTGGGCGGCATTCCATGATCTCGGGACCGCGGTCCCATCCAGGCGCTCTAATGCATACGCGCCCTTTCCCAGTACTTCCTGGACCTTGTACGGGCCTTCCCAGGTCGGCGCGAGCTTTCCCGGTGCTTCGGCTGTGGATGCCTCGTTGAGCCGGAACACGAAGTCACCGACTTGGAATTCTGTCTTTTTGACCCGGGCATTGTAGTACTGTTCCAGCTGTCTTTTATACTTGGCTTCTTTGAGTGCTGCTAACCCTCTTCGCTCTTCCAGCAGGTCCAAATTGAGGCGCAGCTCCTGGTCGTTGTCGGTTTTTGAGGCTAATAGGACACGCGCGGATGGGCAACCAATTTCTGCGGGGATCATGGCCTCAGTGCCGTATGTTAGGCTAAAAGGTGTCTCCCCGTTGCTGGTCTTGGTTAACGTGCGATGTGCCCATAGGACATTCGGTATCTCGTCTACCCATCCTGACCGCCTGGTGTTCAAGCGGGCTTTGATCCCGTCAACTATGCTGCGGTTTGCGCGTTCGACTTGTCCATTGGCTTGCGGGTGGGCGACGGATGTGAATGTTTGCTCTACCCCCATGCCAGCTAGCCACTCTTGGAGTCCGGCATCCGTGAACTGTAAGCCATTATCGCTGACAATGTTCATTGGTAGGCCAAAGCGGCAGATGATGAATTCCCAGATGAAGCGCTTGACTGTGCGGGCATCGATAGACACTAGTGGTTTGGCCTCGACCCACTTCGTGAAGTAGTCGATTGCTACGATTAGGTATCTAACATTTCCTGGTGCTGTCGGGAACGGACCCACTATGTCAATTGCCCACTTTTGGAAGGGCCATGCAGAGGTGACTGGTACTAAGTCGTTCTTGGGACGTAATGTGCTTGGAGCATGGCGTTGACAGGCATAGCACTTGCGGAGTATTTTGACGGCATCAACATGCATGCCTGGCCAATAATATCCCGCATTCATTAGTTTCGCAACAACCATTCTTGGTCCTGCGTGTAGGCCACAGATCCCTTCATGCACCTCCTTGATGAGGAACATAGCCTTTTCGGGATCGACACACCTCAATAGTGGGCCCAAGTACGACCTCCTGTATAGGGTACCGTCCAACACTTGATAATGCATGGCCTTGAGTTGTACTTTCCGCGCTTCGGATTTGTCCTCTGGTAGGGATCCGTTTGTTAAGTAGGCGGTTATCGGTGCCATCCATGATGGGGTGCCTACTTGTACAACATTGACTTGGTGTGCGGGTACAGAGGGTGCGCTCAAGACTTCGACTCGAACGTCTTTTGCCATGTGTTCGTAAACGGAGGCTGCCATCTTGCTCAGTGCGTCAGCGGGCTTGTTTTCACTCCGGTTGATGTGGAGGACTTTGCAATACGTGAACCGCTGCATGAGCTTTTTAGTTTGCTCTAAGTATAGGGCCATTTTGGCATCCCTCGCCTCGTATTGTCCGTTCACTTGTGCGGCGACGAGCATTGAGTCTACATGCGCGTCGAGGAAACGGGCGTCCATCTTGTCCGCGATTCTGAGGCCCGCCAGCAGGGCTTCATATTCCGCTTCGTTGTTTGTGCTCTCGAAGTTTAGGCGGATTGCATATGTGAATTCTGCGCCCTCTGGGTTGACGAGCCGCAAGCCGGCTCCCGCACCGTCGTCACTCTTCGCGCCGTCAGTGTAGAGTGACCATTTGTCGGTCTGAGCCGTTGGTGGCGGTGGATCTTGCTCCAGCAGGCACTCCGCTACCTTATTGGCGGGTACCTCTGTTGTGAAGTCCGCCAAAATTTGCCCCTTGATGGCTGGACGTGGTTTGTAGAAGATTTCATGCTCTCCTAGTTCGATTGCCCATTTTGCTAATCTACCCGAAAGTTCTGGTTTCTTCAAGACGTCGCTAATCCGGTAGTCTGTGAGTACATTGATAGGATGGCCTTGGAAGTATCGTCGTAGGCGTCTTGATGCATGTACTAGGGCTAGAACCAGTTTCTCCATGGTCGAGTAGCGTGTTTCCGCGTCCAACAGTGTTCGACTGACGTAGTACACGGGGGTTTGTACGCCTTTTCGGTCGACCACTAAGGCAGCGCCAACCGCTTTGTCCGCTACCGCCAGGTATAGTGTCAGTGGCTCTTTGGGCCGCGGGGCTGTGAGCGTGGGCAGGTTCATGAGGCATTGCTTCATGTCCTGAAACGCGGTTTCCGCCTCTGGTGTCCATCTGAAATTGGTTTTCTTCAAGCAGTTGCGCAGCGTGCTCACGAATGGGAATGACCTTGAAGCGTAGTTTGACAGGAAGCGATTCAGAGCTACAAGACGCCCCATTAGGGTCTGCACTTCCTTCACTGAGGCTGGTGAGGGCATACGCTCTATGGCCTGTACCTTTTCAGGATTCGCGCGGAAACCTTCCTTCGTGACAACAACTCCCAGGAATTTGCCTTCCTCCATGCCGAAAGAGCATTTACTGGGATTGAGCTTCATGCGGACTTGGCGTAACTGGTCAAAGGTCTTTTGTATGTCCGTTAACATTCGATCCTCCTCCGTACTTTTGATTACGAGGTCATCTACGTATACCTCCAAGTTCACTCCGATTTGTGCGGCGAAGACTGAGTCCATTAGTCGCTGATATGTTGCTCCCGCGTTCTTGAGCCCGAACGGCATCTTGGTGTAGCAGAAGGTGCCCATGTCCGTTCGGAAAGCGGTTTTGTCCTCGTCGCCTTTCGCCATTTGAATCTGGTGATACCCCTTGTAGGCATCAAGAAAGCATTTGAAACGAAAAGGAGCCAGAGAATCAACCTTCAGGTCTATCTCAGGTAACGGATAGCAATCTTTCGGGCACGCTTTGTTCAGGTCCTTGTAATCTACACACATACGCCACCCTCCATTGGCTTTGGCAACCATTACTGGGTTGGCGACCCATGTTTGGTATTTTACCGGGCGAAGTATGCCTGCGTTCAGCAACTCTGTGACTTGTTCGTTCATTGCCTTAGTTTTTTCCGGCCCCATGCTTCGTTTCTTTTGTACCACTGGTTCCACTGACTTGTACGTGGCGAGCCTGTGTTCGGCTATTTCTCGGGGGACTCCTACCATGTCCGCCGGTGTCCACGCAAAAATGTCTTTGTTTTTGATTAACAATTGTTTCAAGTGAGTTCGGACCGCGTCTGACAGTGCGGGCCCGATGTTTACGGTTTGCTCGGGGAAGCTGGGATTAAGTATCCACTTCTCTGGCTCGGTCGAATTTGGTTTTTTGGCGGATTTAGCTGGCTTCGGGGTCTCTGCTGTGTGACATTGGCGATTGCCTCGGATAAACGCCACCCCCTTTCGGGTTGGAAAGCCGACTACCTGGTGCGGAGAGGATGCGTTGCTATTGAATTTGGCAAGTCCCTCTCTTCCTATTAGTAGGTCATGTGCTGAGTTCACTGGGAGTACCATGAATTCGCATTCCTCCGTCCGCGACAAATTACCATCCGACCAAGTAACTGGGAACGTGATGACCCCCGGGGTAATATTGACTCATGAATGAATCCCGATATCGGTTCGCTCACCGGTACCAAACGCTTCTTGTCCGCCTCGTCGAGCTGGCTAAAACACTGGTCGTACATGATGTCCGCGCTGCTTCCCGGGTCCAGAAACATGTATGGAGTGCGATAATGACCGAATACCCCCGTGATGATGAGCGGGGATGTAGACGACGCTCCTCCTTTGGGGATAGGCAAGACGACTGGTTGTTCTTTCCATGAATCTTCACTCGTCGCTGTCAGTTGATGTTTGTTTCGTTTCTGTCCGCTTGTTCGTTTACCGGTCATGTTGCAGCTGTATCTCGAGGGGCGCTCTATGAGATGCGTTTGCAAATTGCGTATCCTCTTGTTTGGTCCTTCTCCGCGATCGTCATTCTCACGGCCGCGGCCATTACGCTGTACGTTTTTGACTAGGTGACCCAATTGCCCCGACTTCAAGGCGGATTCAATCTCCATCTTTAAGCTGTAACAATTATCAGTGTTGTGCCCAAAGTCGTTGTGGTAGTCGCATCGCTTGCTAGTGTCCACATTCCTCCGCTTGCCCAGTGGGCGAGGTTCCTTGAAGTTATGTTGTTCGGTGGCGAGTACTTGGGACGGTGTTTTCGTCAGCGGAGTCCACTCTGTATTTTTCTTAGATCCTCCCCGCCCATCGCGGGTGTGTTTGTTGTTGATGATCTGGCGGGCGTCTTGTTGCGCGGAGTACTTGCCTTCTTCTGTGGATCCGGTGATGCGGGACCAAACTGATTGTTTCCCTTTATCCCTTCGGGCCCCTTGACTGTTGGGATACTGGTGGTGACGAGCATGGCGGAAAGATTTCTCGGATGCTGCGTAGATTTTGGCTGCTTTGATAACCTCATCCCAAGACTCCGGGATTCCGTCTTTTCCTGTGAGGCATTTCATGAGGTCGTCGTGGTGGACCCCATGAATGAAAGCTGCTCGCGTGAGTTCTTCTCCGCACCCTATTTGCATTGCTTCCCGCGTATAGCGGGTGATGTAATCTTCGAGTGCCTCGTTGTCTCTTCTCGCGCAGAGTAAGATGTGGGCCTTATCTTTTTTATGTTTCCTCTGATGTGAGAAGTGCAATGAGAATTTTGACAACAAGTCGTCAAAGTCCATGATGCTGCCTGCTGGTAGGTTGTCAAACCAAACTCTGGCCGCGCCCTGAAGCGTTTGGGCAAATAGGTGGCACCAGACTTGCATTGGCCAATTTTGGCTGTGAGCTGCGGTACGGAAATCGTGCACGTGATCGTCCGGGTCACGTATCCCGTCGTACTTTCCGATGCTATTCGGTAGTTTGGCTTTTGCCGGTATTGGTGCCAGTGCGACGCGGGCACAGAATTTAGATTTTTCTGCCAGATCTTTAGGTCTGTAGGGCTTGACTAGATCGTCATCACCCTCAGCCTGCGAACTGGATTCGTAGCCGTCTTCTTCCTCTGTGGGAGCGTTGCCCTGGCTGCGGGAACCCTTCCCGCGACCTCCGCTACGACTCCCGACTGTGTTTTCTTTTTGGGAACGGCTTGGCGTTTTGTTTTTATTTGTTGCCCCTGTAGCCTTGTTGGTGGTGTCGAAGTTGAGTGTCTTTTGGACTCGTTGTTGTGCCTGCTGTAATACCCGTTTTTGGTATCCTGCAGTAAGTTCTGCTTGCTTTTTGAAGAGCCAGTCGTCTGGGTCTTCTTCTTCGCAGTGCTCGTCATCGTCCAAGTCGACAGTGTTGTGAGCTGCAGCTTGACTGACACCTATCCTCCTTACTGGCCTATGGGCTGCCTTTGTGACTGTGGCCGGTGGGGTTTCCTCTGACCCTTCCTCGTGGTCATCCTCAATGACCGGTGGTTCTTGGTTCTTTTCCGAAGTTCCTTCAGTTGCCATATCCTTGGTCGAAAGATTGTGAAAATTGTTGTTCTAGCCGATACGGATGGCGCCAATGAAGAAACAGATGTTCACCTTAAGGTTGATATGAACAATCTGCTCCTACAAGGAAGATCCTTCGCAAGGATGGATGACTTCTTTATGACGGAAACCTGCAAAAGACAATATTCCGGTGGGGGGCGACCGCCTCGAATCCTGAGGATTCTACTTAGCAGACACAAAAACGTGGTCGGTCGTGGTGTGTTTTTCAGGGGATTTCTGAATGGCCTATTCAAGGAGACGAAGTCTTCCTTAAATAGGTTCCACACGGACCTTGACATTCACCCTTAACTTACCCAGTGGGCTGAAGCCCAGTTAAGGGTTTGCCTCCACACCGGCCCATAGTTAGGCCCAACAGGAGACGTTATGTGGCCGATAGGAAATCACAGAGGGTGGTCGTACCTGTCTTGGTGACGTGTCGTCATATGGTTAGTTGCAGGCCTGGGTCAATATGATTGGTCCTCATATGTACTGTTGTCCCCTCTGCAGGCTTTCGTTAGTGGAGATCTTCACTGAGGTGGTCCCGTGCATTCTGATTGGCTAATCAGTGCATGAGGTGTGCTGCTTGTCTCCCGCGGGTTTGATATTGGACACGTGGGCGTCCCCTGTTGGTCGATCGTGCAACATGCTCCTTGTCTCACGTCGCTGGGCCTTCATTGGATCGTGCTTTATTGTACGATCAAATGTGCAGCTGCCACGTGTCCACTCAGGGTATTAACCCGCGGGGCTTAACGAGTCATCCCCGCTGATTAGCCATTTAGTCCGCGTATGCGTCCCGCGTGTTTACCTGCCCCTAGTTGGGCTTACTTGGGCTTAGAGCCCTTGTTCTTATGTCCTGGCCTTTTTAGTTTTGGGTAGGGGCCCGAGTGAATTTGGGTCCCTACCCCTTCAATAATAATTGACCGAATTTAATGTTATTTATTAAAATTATTAATCTCATTTATTCATATTACTTTTTCAAATTTATGTTTAATAAGATTTAATTATTTTTAATGTATTTTTAGTAAGTTAGAATTAATATTATTTATTGACATTAATAATAATTGAACGAGTTGAATGTTATTTATTATGATTTTTTAATCTCATTTGTTTATATTAATATTACTACGAAATTATGTTTAATCTATTTTTAAGAAATTATGTTTAATCTATTTTTATGAAATTATGTTTAATATTATTTATATTACTATTCCTTCGAATTATTATTGGTCTTGCCTGCAATTAAAAGGATTTATTTATTTTTAATTGATATTTATTATGAGTTTTAATGACATTAATAATAGTTGACCGAATTTAATGTTATATAGTACGATTTTTAAGCTCATTTATTTATTATTGATCGAATTAATTTACGAATATATTACTAATACTAATACTAATATTACGATTTTTCATTTTAATCTGATTTATTTATTATTGACCGAATTAAATTATGAATATATTACTAATACTAAAACTAATATTACGATTTTTAATTTTAATCTCATTTATATCTTATTGACCAAATTAAAATTTTCTATTACTATTTTTATGAATATATTACTAATTACTAATACTAACTAATACTAATACTAATATTACGAATTTAGTTTGCTTCAATTAGAAGATATTTCTATTGGCGAATATTGTGTCTTTAAATGGTGTTCAATCGAGCACATGCTGTTTGTTACAAAGGTTCCTCCACAAGAAGTCATTGATTTTCAAATTAAAATTACGATTTTTTATGTTTGTAATGTAATTTATTTGAATTATTGATTACGATTGACATTAATAATAATTAACCGAATTTAATGTTATTTATTAAAAATTTTAATCTCATTTATTTATATTACTTTTTTCGAGTTTATGTTTAATAAGATTTGATTTTTTTAATGTATTTTTAGTATGTTATAATTAATGTTATTGACATTAATAATAATTGACCGAGTTGAATGTTATTTATTATGATTTTTTAATCCCATTTATTTATATTAATATTACTACGAAATTATGTTTAATCTATCTTTATGAAATTATGTTTAATATTATTTATATTACTGTTCATTCGAATTATTATTGGTCTTGCCCGCAATTAATAGGATTTATTTATTTTGTAGTGATATTTATTATGAATTTTAATGACATTAATAATAGTTAACCGAATTTAATGTTATATATTGCGATTTTTAAGCTCATTTATTTATTATTGACCGAATTAATTTACGAATATATTACTAATACTAATATTACAATTTTTAATTTTAAACTGATTTATTTATTATTGACCGAATTAAATTATGAATATATTACTAATACTAAAACTAATATTACGATATTTAATTTTAATCCCATTTATATCTTATTGACCGAATTAAAATTTTGTATTACTATTTTTACGAATATATTACTAATTACTAATAATTACTAATATTAACTAATACTAATACTACGATTTTAGTTTACTATTCGTAAAAATAGTATTGTTGACCGAATATATTACTAATTCTAATTGACAATAATAATTGACCGAATTGAATGTTATTTATTACGATTGTTTAATCTCATTTATTTACATTAATGTTACTATGAAATTATGTTTAATATATTTTTATGAATTATTATTGGTCTTGCCTGCAATTAATAGAATTTTTTCATTTTTTAATGTTATTTATTATGAGTTTTAATGACATTAATAATAATTGATTGTTATATATTACGATTTTTAAGCTCATTTATTTATTATTGACAGAATTGACCGAATTAAATTACGAATATATTACTAATACTAAAACTAATATTATGATTTTTAATTTTAATCTCATTTATATCTTATTGACCGAATTAAAATTTTCTATTACTGTTTGTACGAATATATTACTAATTACTAATACTAATTAATACTAATACTAATATTATGTGCAGAAATTGTTTCACAAGTCGCTAGGTTTGTTATTTGCATATTCAACATTTATGTTTACAATATTCTTATTTTATAATTAGTTACACATTTTAAATTTTCTATACATAATTCTTTTGTAAAGGTTTACTGTGATTGGATGACCCGATTTGCTTCAATCAAAAGATATTTCCATTGGCGAATACTGTGTCTTCAAATGGTTTTCAATCGAGCACAAAATGTTTGTTACTAAGGTTGCACCACAAGATGTCATTGATTTTGAAATTTAAATTATGATTTTGTTGTTATTTATGATAATTTTAATGTCATTGATTTGAATGATTGATTATGATTTGGTTGTTATTTATTAAGATTTTTAATCTTATTTATTGATATTACTAATATTACGAAATTCATTTTAACATTGTTGACCGACTTTAATTTTGATATTACAACTTTCCTTTAATCGATTGTGATGAAACGATATTTTTTTAAACATATACGACTTTCTTTCAAACATTTATTTAAATCTATTTTACACTTTATAATTTAAATATAATCCGAAGATAACACTGTACATTTATTTTCCTACACTTTTATTATTCTTTTAATAATAAATATAATTTAAATATAGTTAACAGTTTCCTAAAATATATATAATGTATTCAAAATAATTTTCAATGCTATTACTAATATTACGACCTTAATGTTAATCACTGTACATTTATTTTCCTACACTTTTATTATTCTTTTAATAATAAATATAATTTAAATCTATTTAATAATTTCCTAAAATATATAATGTATTCAAGATAATTTTCAATGCTGTTAATAATATTACGACCTTAATTTTAATATTGTTGACCAAATATGAGTAAAAACTTTTTACGTTTTCGTTAATTTGATGGAGGTCAATTTTTTGACTTTATGTCTTTGAGTTTGATTGTGTTAATTTTAAGCGTTGTTGACCAATTCACGTCAATTACCAATCCTTCCATTTTTATAATTCAAATATATAAATAAATATTCCTACTCGATCACGTCAATCGAGGCACATTATTTCCGATTTTGCAGAATTGTTCGAGACACAACAATACTATATAAACCTTAACAAATAATAAAATCATTTAATCGTCATACCAAATTTAACAGCAAAATTAAATGATAATATAAATTTTCAAAATGTTACTTTCTGTACAACTAATAATGATTACTAATGATGTCAATAATAAATTTTATATAATGGGTAAGGCAATTTGAGACGCGGATGATTTTAATGTCATTTATTTGAATGATTGATTACGATTTTGATGTTATTTATTAAGATTTTTAATATTATTTATTGATGTTACTAATATTACGAATTTCATTTTAACATTGTTGATCGACTTTAAGTTTGATATTACGACTTTACTTTAATCAGTTGTAAGTAAACGATAATCATCATCTTGATTTCAATAAGTGTGCTAATTTTAAGATGTTAATAATAATTTGTATATAACGGGTAAGTTAATTTCAGACGTGGATTATTTTAATGTCATTGATTTGAATGATTGATTATGATTTTGATGTTATTTATTAAGATTTTTAATTGTTAAGTACTATATTTACACAGTTTAAATAATGACGTTTTTTTTGGCGGCCTTTTGTAACATGTCAAAAGTTGCCAAAAGTGTGTGTACAATGGGTCCTTTTGGCTACATGTTGAAATGGGTCTGGGGTTGATTCTTTTGGTGTCTATTTTTTAATAAAATATAGGAAATTTATATTACAGCATGTGACATTGGACCCATTTTCTTATTAGTTGTTTTTTAGCAATGTAATCGGTTTGAACCATTGGAGAGATAACATGAAAATTTAAGCTACCCATTCAAGTAAGTGGGTTAAGGATTGTTTCTTGATTTACTTATCACCGTATCCATATCTTTACAACAACTATATTTTATGTAGAACACAAATATGGAATACAATGGTGGAGGTTTTCATAAATTATTGAAAATGAGCTGCACTCCGAGGATCGTGATGACAATGATAACAACTTCGAAGGTGAAAAATCAGCTATCAACGAGCAAGAGTTGGAAGATTTTGATTGAAGTAATGAAAATGGACCATTGGTTGAAGTTCGTTAAGCCCCAACTAAATGATAAGTGTTCTATGCTTAAGCTTAGTTATGATTATAATATAGATATTACTCAAATGATGTAATGTGTGATATTGTGATAGTATGCTATGTAGTTTGCAGTTGTCAAATTAAACTTTACTTACTCGATATATCCATCATTTCGTTACATTAAACTGTTAGATGACATTTTGCATTTAACATCAAAAATCATACATATTGCATTATCAAACATTTAGTAACCAAAACAAATCATATAATACAATTCTTATTTTCCTACTTTTTTTTCATTTTATTTTCGGGTGAACCGTGGATCCTCACGGAACTCTAACCTAGTAGAATAATATTGTAAGTAGTATTGTCATAACTAGAAATGATTTAAAAGAATGACACGTGAACAAACTTTTGTAATTTATATGCATTAATCATTATTGAAGACTTTTTAGATAAATTACCAAAATATACATTTATAAAAAGCAACTTGGTTTCACGTCACCATTACTCCATTAGATTTTTTTTTGTTGAACAGTCAAACCGAACACTTTTATTCAAAAAAAACCAAACTTAATTACAGTATAAACTACCAAATAGCCAACGATTATCTGGACAGTACGCTCAAGAACCATTGACCCGATCTACTCACTTACACTAGAAAAAACAAATAGACATAACCAAAAACAATACTTCTTTTCCAAAATCAAAACCCTAACACAACCGCAACATATCCACGCATCCCAGACTTTCATCCCACGACCTACGTTATACATGCAGGTCCTACACCATTTTTTAATATTATATTTCATATTTAAATTATAAAAAGAAAATAAGAGAAGAGATTGAGAAGAGGGAGTGAGATGATCAGTGACAGAGTACCAACCATTTTATGTGTGTAGGGGTGGGGGGGGGGGGGGGGTGTTCTAGCTCCCGTACGATCCGAATAAGTATACTGAAGGGCTTTAGGGTGGTGGTTATGTGTGGCAAGACAATGGGCGTGAAGATTGGTCTGGCAATGCTATAGAGTGAGGTCGCAAAGATAGATGAAGATAAGGGTGTAAATGAGCTGAGCCGAGCTCACGCTCGGGCTCAGCATAAACAACTGGAAATATTCAAATGCATTAACGCATTAATTTATGAAAGCTCAAAGGTGGCACGATTCGAGGTTTTTTTTTTTTTTTTTTTTTTTTTTTTTTTTTTGCAAAGCCTGAGCTCAACTCGATCGTAGATAGTTTTTTCAAGCACAAACTCGTCTTGTATTAATTAATTATCATTACTATTTATATATAACTTAGTTATTTTTTTTCATAATTTTATAAATAATAACTACTTTATTTAAAAAATATATTTAATAAAATAATTAAAATTTATATAAATGTGGGCTCGTTTACTAAACAAGCTTGTTTTTAGGCTCGAGCTCACACAAATCTCGCTCCAAAGATTCTAGTGACATTTAGGGTTGTAAACGAACACAAACGAACTTCCTGCCGAACAGTTAACGAACTGTTCATTGAATGTTTGGTTTGTTTACAGCCCTAGTGACAGTTTTGAGTCTTCTGGTCTTCCGCTGGTTAAGCGAGTTTAATCGACTTTGATGATTTGTGCAGATGCACACATACACAACACAGTATCAAACGAACCAGCCACATTTCGATTTTCTTTCACGCAATGACAAGTCCGACGGTGCACTACTACTGTTAAACCGGTGTACCCTGGGAACAGACCATGAATCTGTTTAATTTATATATTGTTGCTGTTTGTTTTGTTCACCAGTTTCTCCGTCTGTACACTGTAAGCATTTCTAACATATAGTTTATATTAACTGTGCTATGTGTGGATATAAACATGATGCTCACAACTAAACAAACAGATTTATATATAAGGGAAAATGACCAAAATGGCCCGTTGACCGGGCGTTTTGCACAAATAGCCCTCTCCACCCTCTTTGGAGAGAGGGGTCACGGTTCCCAAAGAGCCTGAACCGTCTCCCAAGAGGTCTCCCGTATGGACCAATAAAAAACCAACACCTCATCACTCTCTTTCTCTTTCCTCTCTCCTCACTCTCTCTCTCTCTCCATTTCTCTTTCCTCTGAGAGCCTGAACCGTCTCTCCTCACCTCATCACTCTCTTTATCTTTATTCTCTCTCCATTTCTTTATCCTTAACCACAAAAATTTGATCAACCGGATACTCATGGCTTCATTTCCATTTTTCCTATGTGCCCTCCTAACTTTCTCATCATCTTTCCATAAAATCTCCTCGGTAAACTACAAAGTGATTATCTTGGAACCCACACACGGGGGTGCTATCAAATTCCAGCAGATTATTGGAGGGATTCCGTTCACCCAAAAGATATGTGCTGAGATACAAAATTACATATGGTAGCAATTGATACTGTTACTCTCTCCTGCAATGGCAGCAATGGATGATGGAAAGCACCGGTGAGTTCTTCGTCTTCTCCGGTCGTCTTCTCCGGTGAGTTCTTTGTCTTCTCCATTATCCTCTGTGTTTTTTTCTCGTCGTTGTCGTGCTGCAACAGTCTCGTTCGTTTTACGTTTTGAATGGATGATGGAAAGCACCGGTGAGTTCTTCGTCTTCTCCGGTCGTCTTCTCCGGTGAGTTCTTGTTCTTTGTCTTCACCGGAGACGTCTTCGGAGACGTCACCGGAGGCGTCTCTAAGACGTCACCGGAGGCGTCTCTAAGACGTCAACGGAGGCGTCTCTGACGTCACCGGAGGCGTCTCTGACGTCACCAGAGACGTCTCAGTCTGTCTTGGGATCAACAACGACACGTGGCGGTCCTCTGTTGGCTGAAATGGGAAGCCTCTCGGGAGACGGTTCAGGCTCTTTGGGAACCGTGACCCCTCTCTCCAAAGAGGGTGGAGAGGGCTATTTGTGCAAAACGCCCGGTCAACGGGCTATTTTGGCCATTTTCCCTATATATAATTCATAACCGAAGACAACAAGTCAACAACTATCAATAATGGGTTATAACTGTAGCTAGCTATTCATTCGACTTCCCATGGAAAACGAAGTTTTGTTTTTTCTTTCTCATGAATCTGATGGCCTTACAAAAAAGTTGGATCATATCTTTGTAACACCAACCCATATAAAGGAAGTCCACCTTCGTTGTTAAAAATTATAAAAGTTAAAAAAAGGCAAAGGATAGAAATAATGTATCTTTCCACCAAGATTAAAGCCAGAGCAGTATAACTCATTATAGCGTATGTCAATAACATATTAATGTAAGGCGTTTATAAGTTAAGCTAAAACGAGCACAATCGTTTGAACATTGAGATCTGAACCTACAAGATCAGTACTTATGCTTCCAAACAAAACAAATTACCATTTATGTGTCATATGATTACGAGTCATCATCCTTTAGGTAGCGTTTGGTATGATGGAATGAAAGGGGGAATGGAATGGACCATTACGAGGTAATGAAAAATAGTGTGTTTGATTGGTTAAAGGAATGAAATCACCCATTGAAGCAATCATTATCAAATGATTAAAAGTGGTAATTAGTTATATGTCGTATGATCATTTATGCATTCCCTATATTGGTATATATGTGATCGTGCTGGTTGCAACATATAATAAAGACAATAAAGCAAAAACACTTGAGTAGCAGTGTTACATTTTAATGCTTTATGATCATCATTAACTTTATTAGTTGTTTGCTTTATCTTTTATGCTTCATCATTATCTTTGAGGGAACTGAAAATAATTGCAATGAAAATTTATACCATGTTTGGTTACTAAAGTTAATAAACGAACTGAATGTTTAAAAAGTTAAATTACAAAATTATCCATCTAAAAGTTAACCTATTTTGCATAGGGATTAACATTTGGTACTGAGTCCCGGTACCGTACTCATAGGATCAATACGGTATTTGGTAGTTGGTACTCACCTTTTCAGAAATTTGGTATCAGTATTTTTGATACCGATACTGGTTGAGTACCGACACCATATAGAGATGAACATTTTGTAATGATGCCTGGTACCGCACTGATAGATTCAGTACAATATTTGGTATCTACTTTTCTATAAATTTGGTATTACTCTCATCCCCTATTTTCCATCGATAACTTTGCATAACGCCCCTTGGGACGGTGTTGGGGCTAGAAAAATCTTATATGGCAAGGGGCGTGAGACCATAACGCATAGTCTAAGAGGCAAAAACGCGGTGGTTGCTTTGCTTTTTATTCTTTTTTATAATTTGAAATTTTCTTTTGATTTATATATACCCCATCTCAAACAAAACAAGATCCCAGTGTTGGGACAACGGCAAGGATGTTGAATTACAATATGCATTTGTATATAATAATTCAAAGCTTCCTCAAATGACTTCATGGGTTATAACTGTTAATATTAGCAGATCAAGAATATCAACAATCAAAACTAACAAAATAGTATTTTTGTAGGTAGTTAACATAGTAATGAGGCAAAACTAATAGATAATGTATATTTGGTATAATTTAAATGTAATTGATTTGTATTAATCTCTTGCCAAAGATAAAGAGATAATGATGTATTATTTATAGACCAACCAATCAATGAGAAAGTAAAAGGGGTTGATCTCTTTCATGGTATCATTGACCAGGAACAACCCTACTCCTCCCTAAACCCTTTCTGCGGCCGCTGCATTCCCTTTGCCGGCCTCTTCTTCTTCGTTCCTCTGCTTCCATCTTACTTTCCCCATCACATATTATTTCCCTTCCCATTACTCACCTCTGCTGTACTCCTTTTTTTTTTTACCATCATGTCCACCGATTCTGCCCAGTCTTCAACAATTATCCCAAGCATCACTGTGGAATCCAAACTCCACCCAGCCACTACTGTTTCAAACATAAAAACCTTTATCCCAATCACACTAGAAATCGAGTCTTCTCAATATGGTTCATGGGCTACCCTATTTAAACTCCATTGCAAAGCTTTTCTTGTTGAAGACCACCTAAAACAGCGCCCTCCGGTTGAACCCACTGCAGCCGAACCATCTACTAAACCATCGGATGATTGGGATCGCGTTGATGCCATTGTCTTACAATGGATATATAGCACGATCTCCAATGATTTGTTACACACCATAATAAACAACGTCTCCAATGCACACGAGGCGTGGGTAGCCATCGAAAACTTGTTCCATGATAACAAAGCGGCACCTCATGAATAAGTTTTCTAATACAAGACTCGATGGGTTCCAGTCCATGTCCGCTTACTGTCAGGCGCTGAAAACTCTAGCGGATCAATTGGCAAATGTCGATGCTCCTGTGACAAATGACCGGTTGGTATTGCAACTTCTTGCGGGCTTAAACGACCAATATGAGGGTATTTCTACCATTATCAAAAATCAAGACCCATTACCTTCCTTTTATAATGCTCGTTCCAAGCTTTGTCAAACCGAAACCGACAAGGCGGAACGCGCATTACATGCCTCTAAAACCTCTTCCACCGCACTCACCGCATCCACAAATCGTACCCCGCCCGACACCAACCGACCAACCTACAGCCCGGAATCTCAGTCCTATGGCCGTGGTCGTGGTCGCACCAGCCGGCGCGGTCGTGGTGGCCGCTTCGGTTCTGGACGTGGCCGCACCTCAGGCTATGGCTACTGGACTCCTCCAAACTATTATCCCCACAACTGGACTCCTCAATGGCCCAACTCACTGTTCCCGTACACTCCTCATTACCCTTCCAGCCAACACCAACCTTCGGCCCAACAACAATACTATCCCCAAGCCCAAAATTGGTCCATTCCCCCATGCCCCTATCCCACTACAAACCGGCCCACCCATCCATCCTCCAATCAGCAAGGCCTTTTAGGCCCAAAGCCCCAACAAGCCCACACCGCATATTGCCCAACCGACATCGAACAAGCCCTCTACACCATGAGCCTACAACAACCGGACCCCACTCAATACATGGACACCGGAGCATCATCCACAATGTCTCACGAGTCAGGTGATTTCCATACTTTTTCTAATTCTTGTGTTTCTCGTAATATTATTGTAGGAAATGGCGACACTATACCGGTACTTGGCCAAGGCACTAAATACTTACCCAAGCCTTTCCCACCATTTATACTTAAAAACGTCCTATATTCACCTAGACTTGTCAAAAACTTGATTTCTGTCCGCCGTTTTACCACGGACAATTGGGTTTCTGTTGAATTTGACCCGTTTGGTTTTCTTGTGAAGGATTACAAGACCAAGGCACCGCTCCTACGGTGCAATAGCAGCGGTGATCTCTATCCCCTGGTGCTCGGGTCGCCCACATCTCAGCCTTCCGCCTTTGCAGCTATTTCTTCCTAAGTCTGGCATCACCGTCTTGGCCACCCAGGACGAGAATCTTTAAATAAATTAAAAACATCTCATGTTTTAGACTTTAATTCTGTTTCTAATAATAAAGTATGCCAGTCTTGTATTTTTGGTAAAAGTGTGCGTTTACCTTTCTTTGCTTCCAATAATTATACTTTACAACCGTTTGACATAATTCATAGTGATGTGTGGACATCCCCTATAATTAGTTCATCAGGCCATAAATATTACGTACTATTCTTGGATGATTTTACAAATTTTTTATGGACCTACCCCCTTACAAATAAATCCCAAGTATTTCAAGCATTCACCCAATTTGCCACAACCATTAAAACACAATTTAACCAAACCATTAAAACATTTCAATGTGATAACGGACGCGAGTACGTTAACACATCGTTCCAAACTTTCTTTACCACCAACGGTATCCTTTACCGTCTCTCTTGTCCCTACACCTCATCTCAAAACGGCAAGGCCGAGCGAAAAAATAAGAACAATTAATAATATGATTCGCACTCTCATGGCCCATGCCTCCCTACCCACACACCTCTGGCATTTTGCACTTGAAACTGCCACTTATTTATTAAATATCTTGCCATCAAAACTCACCAAAAACAAAACCCCGACCGAACTATTATACTTGTCCACACCCACTTATGATCATCTCCGTGTCTTCGGTTGTCTTTGTTATCCGCTCACTCCCCCCACCACCATACACAAACTTGACCACCGCTCCCAACCATGTGTTTTCCTCGGTTACCCCACCTCTCATCGAGGATACCGTTGCCTTGATCTCACATCCAAACAAATTTTTATCTCTCGTCACGTCGCATTTGATGAGACCACCTTCCCTTTTGCTCAAGCTCTTGGCCCCACCCCTACATATGAGGCCTCCGCAGATCCCTTCCCACATCACTTGTGCCCCCACTTGTCCACTCCCACCTCCACTAACAGCCCAACTCCTACATCCCCCACCGGCCCAACCACACCTCCCATTCCACCATCCCCTGCCTCACCCAACAGGCCTAACTCCAACCGGCCCATCCACACCTCGCCACCCCATAACAGCCCGCCTTCCCAGCCCAACGCACCATCCATTTCCAGGCCCAATAACCTGCCATCCCAGCCCAACGCACCCTCCACTTCACCCGGTCAGTCATCACCCACACCCTCCAACTCGCCTCCCGCACCTAACCCACCGCCTACCCGAACCATCCACACCCGCTCCATGAGTGGCGTCTTTAAACCAAAAACACCCTTCAACCTAAACACCTCCGCCACTCCCACTGTCATACCCGTACCCAAAAACCCCACCGATGCCTTGGCTATTCCGGAATGGTACTCCGCCATGACTACCGAGTTTAACGCATTAATTAGAAACGGTACATGGGAATTAGTTCCTCATGACCCATCTATGAATATTACTCGCTCCATGTGGTTGTTTAAACATAAATACAGGTCGGACGGGACACTTGAAAGATATAAGGCACGACTGGTTTGTGATGGCCGTTCTCAACAGGTGGGCATTGACTGCGGAGAAACTTTCAGTCCGGTGGTAAAACCAGCTACCATACGCACAGTTCTTTCACTTGCATTATCTAAGGGATGGTCTGTACACCAGCTTGATGTTACTAATGCATTCTTGCACGGAAATTTAAATGAAACCGTTTATATGCATCAACCGATGGGTTTTCGAGACAAACGGTTCCCTGACCATGTATGCTTGCTTCGCAAATCCTTGTACGGTCTGAAACAAGCCCCCCGTGCGTGGTATCAAAGGTTCACGGACTATGTGCTTCACTTGGGTTTTCTTAACAGTCGGTGTGATGCTTCTTTGTTCACTTATAATCAGGCCGGTGACACTGCTTTTCTTCTTCTATATGTTGATGATATTCTCCTTATCACCTCTTCTGACAGTCTTAGACAACGACTGTTAGCACACTTGGCAAGCGAGTTTGCTATGAAGGATCTCGGACCATTAAGCTATTTCTTGGGTATTTCCGTATCTCGTCACAACAACACCATGTTTCTTTCTCAACAGTCTTATGCCACAGACATCATAGCACGTGCCGGCATGCAATCTTGCAACCCCGTTGCCACCCCGGTTGACACTAACGCTAAACTTGCTGCATCATCTGGAGAACCGTTTCATGACCCGACTCTCTACAGAAGCTTAGCAGGGGCCCTACAGTATCTCACGTTTACCCGTCCAGATATTACTTATGCTGTCCAACAAGTGTGTATGCATATGCACGCCCCTCATACAGATCATTGGCTTGCTCTCAAAAGAATCATTCGGTATATACAGGGGACTGCGGCCTATGGTCTTCTTTTGGGCCCCACATCTCAGCCCAATTTAATCGCCTATACCGACGCCGACTGGGCTGGATGCCCAGACACACGGCGTTCGACTAGCGGATATTGCATCTATTTTGGGGACAATTTGATCTCATGGTCTTCCAAGTGCCAGCCCACAGTGTCTCGTTCAAGCGCAGAAGCAGAATACCGCGGCGTTGCTAACGTGGTTGCCGAAATTTGCTGGCTTCGAAATCTGTTACTAGAGCTGTCCGTCCCGGTCTCCCGCGCCACCATGGTGTACTGCGACAATGTCAGTGCCATATACTTGTCAGGTAACCCGGTACAGTATCAACGTACAAAGCACATAGAGTTGGATATTCACTTTGTTCGAGAACAGGTTCAACGGGGTCATGTTCGCATTCTTCACGTGCCTTCCCGTTATCAAGTTGCAGATATATTCACCAAAGGTCTACCACGAGTTCTTTTTGAAGACTTTCGTACCAGTCTCAGCATCCGGTCACCTCCCGCTTCGACTGCGGGGGTGTAATAGATAATGTATATTTGGTATAATTTAAATGTAATTGATTTGTATTAATCTCTTGCCAAAGATAAAGAGATAATGATGTATTATTTATAGACCAACCAATCAATGAGAAAGTAAAAGGGGTTGATCTCTTTCAAAAACATCAATTCTGTTTTACTCGCTTTGGGAAATATGAGAGATCGAGAACATAGTAGATTTGGTCGTCGGCTAGACATCAGATTTTTTCAAGAGTTTTTAGTACAAAAAAATAAACCAGACATAAAGTAGCTCTTTAACAATTTTTAGTAGACAGACAAAACTAGACAGAGTCACTCAAACTCGACATACAATCAGATCAAAGGAGTAACTGGCTTTTGGGCATGTTATGCGTGGCTAAGTATACCAGGCGTGTCTGGTTTATTTTAAACGTCAGTCCATTTTGACAAGTTGAGTTCGTTTTAGGCTGGTTTTAAGCGGGTTCAGTCCCACTTTGCGCCAGTACAGAAGCAAGACATTTATCTCACAAAGGTCACCTTGTGCTAGCGAACTATGCTCTCAGTCTCACATTTGACTACATAGATAACATTATTGTTAAAACATATTGAGTTTTTTTTTGGCAAAATAGTAGTTTTTCCAAAATCTTTTGTGCCATTGGTAGATGTCAGAGGCCACTTTGTGCATTTGGAAGACCCGCAATCTTAGATTGCGGGAGTGAGGATGTGGCATGCCACCTTGGACAAGCTCGACAATGGACACGAGAATGAAGGCAGACGTGGACGAGTTGTACCAACTTATGTACCATCAGTCCCGCAATCTAAGATTGCGGGAGTCGGGGCTTTTATTTTTTGACCGGCAATTCTATATAGATGATATAGATATTATATATAGGTGTTATGAATGATATAGAACGTTAAAAATCAAACGTCCAGGAATCCAACATCTACACATACATTACCACTTTAATATCATTTACCCTATTAATATGGCATCTCTAAACCCCGGTGCTTGCAATAATCCACTTCTTTGGGCTCAACCACAACATTGTACTGCGAAGCTGTTTGAAGGAAATGGCGAAGAGTGTTTATTGGATTGCAGACGGGGTGACCAACCATTTTGGCATGCCATTGGCGAGCATCTGTTAGATCCACGCATTCAAGAATTAGTGCGGATCGCTGGTTTTAGTGGAGTTCTTGAGTACGGATACCGCAAAATTGACCGGGGGCTAATATCTGCCCTTGTTGAAAGATGGCGTCCTGAGACCCACACGTTTCACCTAAGAATTGGTGAGGCCACAGTGACGTTACAGGACGTTAACGTCCTAATGGGTCTGCGGGTTAATGGTGCAGCGGTCTCAGGACCCGAATTCAGCATGAGAGATGATGCAGAACAGGTAAAGTATGTCGCAGAAATGTTGGGTGTAGAAAGTGAGCCCGCAATTTCCGCGGAAACACTTTGGAATCCAGCATAATTGTAGAAAAAATAAGGCTCCGTTACTCGCTGACACCAATGAGGGCGAGATCACACGACGCGCACGATGTGTGATCTTAATTATTTTGTCATTTTGTCTGTTTCCCGACACAAGCCAAAGTTTTGTGTCATTGTCATTTTTACCACATTTGTTGAATCTTCATCAATGTGGGAGGTTGAGTTGGGGGAGTGCTGTGTTAGCATGGTTGTATCGCAACTTATGCAAAGCAGCAGTAAGGACCACAACCACGGTGGCAGGTCCTATGTTTTTGTTACAACTGTGGACCTGGACCAGAATCCGGGTATTATCCCCAGAATTAAACCCCAGTTCCCAGCTGGAGTTCCATTTGGTGTCCTGTAAGTATTCTGTGATGCCTACATAATATTTAGTAAAACTATTGGACGTTTAATGTTATAAGCTAGATTTACCGGTTCACAAATATTCATGTTGGTTCAATAATATACAAACCGGTTCGACACAAGACGCGACGATTCAACAAGAAGACACAATGCTTCGAACAAGTCACGTCGTTTAGATTAAATCCATTATGTATATATAGTTTATGTATGCTTCATTTAGCGGTTATCAAGTTATTATTATCCAAAACACAAGAACATATTCCTTTGTAATTTCATACGATTCTATCGATCAATTATTCAATAAGATTATCAGTTTCTGTTATAGATTTGCGTTCATCTTTTTAAATCGGCCAACAAAACTGGTATCAGAGCCAAGGAAACGAAAAAATCATTCAAATAAGATCACTAATCCGGTTATCATATTCAATCGGAAAAACAGAGGATCATTTCGGCTGTTTAAAAGGGAAGAGAAAATCGAGAAACAATAAGAGGATTTACATCGGATCACATCAACAAGGAATTCTCACCAAATCATAAGAGATATAGTCTGTAAAATCCCTCGATCCTTATCAATTTTTTGATTATTTTCTCTTCGTAAAACAGGGTAGATCGTCATTTAGATTATACATAAGTGTGTGATTATTCAACGATCATTACGTATATAAGAAATCGCATACGGATAAGATTAGAAAACATATTTAAGATCCTCTTCTAGAATTGCCGTAGTTGTTGATTTATCAGATCACACGAGGGAAATCAAAAGAAGAAAATAATTTATTATTATTTTGAAATTATTTGACTTTAAAAAGTCAAAGCCCCGAAAAAAAAAACAAAAACAGATTAGAGTAGATTAGATAATTTAATTATCTTGATTTCTGGGATTCGGAATTTTTTTTTCTCTCTCAATAATACACCCACAAATCATTAAGAGAAGAAATTATGACAACACAAGGAGGAGTACAAACCCAAATTCCAAAATTATTGGGACAAAATTATTATCATTGGCACATTCAAATGAAAGTGCTCTTAGAGTCTCAAGATTTGTGGAGTATAGTAGAGGATGGTGTTAGGGAATTACCAAATGATACAAGCGATGCCTTACGAAAAGAACACAAAGAACAAAATAAGAAAGATAAGAAGGCACTTCATTATTTATTCCCAGCATCAACTGAAACAATATTCGAAAGGATTGCTAATGCAAAATCATCTAAGGAAGCATGGGAAATATTATACAAATCATACCATGGAGAACGTCGAGTAAAAACAGTAAAATTACAAACCCTTAGATGCGAATTTGACATCCTAAGAATGTCAGAAACAGAAACGCTAGAAGGATATTTTGATAGGGTTACCACAATAGTTAACCAGTTAAGAATGAATGAAGAAGAGATAAGTGATAAGCGAGTAGTTGAAAAAATATTGCGTAGTATGACCAGAAAATATGAGTCAGTAGTAGTAGCTGTAGAAGAGTCCAAAGATTTAGAAGAATTATCAATTGAAGAACTTATGGGAATATTACAATCCCATGAATTAAGACTTAAGCAATATGACACACACGTCATTGATCAAGCATTCCAAGTACAAGACGGGACTCAAGTAAGAAATAAAGGAGAGAATAGATATAGTAACAACTACAGAGGAAGAGGAAGAGGAGGTAGATCAGGGCGATACGGACCCATTGTATGTTATAATTGTCAAGGATTAGTCATATAGCTAGAAACTGTCCAAATAAGGAAGAAAGTGAGAAAGAAGAATCCGCAATGGTGTGTAAAGAAGAAAGTAAATCTGAACGAGATACCATGTTCATGATATTCAACATGGAAGAAAATAAGGATACAAATTGTTGGTACTTAGACAGCGGATGTAGTAATTACATGACAGGAAATAGGAGTATATTCATCACATTTAATGATCAAGATAGACGAGAAGTTAGAACATGTGATGATAAGAGACTGCAAGTATTAGGAAGTGGGGAGTTATGCATAAAAGTAAACAATAAGGTAAACAAAATACCAAATGTATTTTATGTGGAAGGACTAAGGCACAATCTACTTAGTGTGGGACAATTACTGCAAAAGGGATATGATGTGTTTTTTGGTAAGGGAATGTGCACCATAAAAAATCATGAAGGAAAGACAATCACAGAAACACCTATGACTCAAAACAAAATGTTTCCTCTATACCCAAATCAAGACTTGCCAAAAGTACTATATACATCCACAAAAACCGGTTCAGACTTATGGCATCAAAGATATGGTCACATCAACTATGAGACATTAATTGAAATGGAACACAAACATGCAGTAAAAGGTTTACCTAAGATATATAAGACAGAAAACGCATGTGAAGGTTGTGCTTTAGGAAAACATGCAAGAAAACCATTTAGTAAACAAGCAAAATGGAGAGCAGAAAGTCCTTTACAACTTGTTCACTCGGATATATGTGGACCAATGAGAACAAAGACAATAGGAGGATGCAGATACTTCATTACTTTTATAGATGATTTTACAAGGAAAACCTGGGTATACTTCCTCAAGGAAAAATCACAAGCACTACATTTCTTCAAAATATTTAAGGCCTTAGCAGAAAATCAATCAGATAAAAGAATCAAATATCACTTCATAAGAGATATAATCAAAACTGAAGACGTGGAGATCAAGTACTGCAACACCAAAGATCAAATAGCGGATATCTTCACCAAGGCACTACAACCAAAGGACTTCACAAGACTACGCACTATGTTGAATGTACTACCAATCTAGCTTAAGGGAGGGTATTGGACGTTTAATGTTATAAGCTAGATTTACCGGTTCACAAATATTCACGTTGGTTCAATAATATACAAACCGGTTCGACACAAGACGCGACGATTCAACAAGAAGACACAATGCTTCGAACAAGTCACGTCGTTTAGATTAAATCCATTATGTATATATAGTTTATGTATGCTTCATTTAGCGGTTATCAAGTTATTATTATCCAAAACACAAGAACATCTTTCTTTGTAATTTCATACGATTTTATCGATCAATTATTCAATAAGATTATCAGTTTCTGTTATAGATTTGCGTTCATCTTTGTAAATCGGCCAACAAAAACTTGTTAATTTAACTAATTATTGTTTTTATAATTATATTTATAGTTGGTGTGTGAGACATGACTTTACGGAGACCGCGTCACACTCCTTACGCCAAATTCGTTTAGAGTTACAAAATCTTCATGAGGAGTCGGTAAGAGTTAATCTACATTGTGTTACTGGTTAAATTCGTACCATGTGTTAATAATAATATTTTTTTTGTGAACAAGTTTATTTGGCGACCATATGAAGAAGCGTTTGCGTCTTTACCGGATTACTGCAAAGACGGGGAGGATTCATGGTGCCGTGAGTCTTACATTGTGTGGATGCATGTAATTGAATACCACTCACCATCGAGGGTCCTTAGACAGTTCGGGTTCTGTCAATTGAGACCTCAGGATCCTCCCCTTATCCAACATCAAGAACCCCACCAAAGCCTGCCATTCTAACCATCTCTTCAACATTGGGGTTTAACGGATTTTTTTTAATGCCAGAAAATAATGCCTGGTCGCCCTGCCTAACATCAAGCTCTGTGGCATGGCCAACATCATCTTCGAACAGATAAGCCGAACGATGTTTTGGCTGCAGCCATAGAAGCTCATTGTTTCTTGGACCCGGGTGTAAATGTGCCATAGTTTTTTTTAAGACGATACTTGTGCTTGTGAATTTTATTGCTTTGTGTATGTTCAAAATTGTTATGCTTTCACTAAACATGTATGCTCATATATATTGCAAGCAAATGCATGCAGATTGTAAGTTTGATTTGATGTTAGCTTGGTTAGTATGCACACTATTTGCAATCAGAGAATCAATTCCCTTCTACTCACACAACCTACTCAAGTCACTACAATTAAAACACATGCACTCAATCAATCTCACAAGTGTGCCTGCAAAAATACTATTCCAACCTGCTCTCATGCAATCTCACATTGCGAGACTCATATTAAATTACACATGCAACAACATGGAGCCAAAACACTCTGCAAAAGTGAGACTGACACCTGCAATCTTAGATTGCGGGACTGCAGATCCGAGTCAGCCAGCATTTCAGCCACGTCTGCCTTCAAGTCTTCCACGTCTTTCATCTCGTCCACGGTGGCATCCTCTTCTCCGACTCCCGCAATCTTAGATTGCGGGTCTTCCAGTTTGCAAAAATCGACTCTGACATCTACCAAAGGAACAAACATTCTTGCAAAAACTACTATTTTGGCAAAAAAAACTCAAAACATATTCAATATGGTTAAAATGAATATATATTAGCATATATACCAAATAGTCTGAACAAGCCTTCTAATCAGTTTCATACTTAGTTACTTACATTACTTTGCTACTGAGGCTGCTTGATACAACTAATGCAATACAATTTGATAGTTTATTCAGCTAACACGACAAAGTTTGCCATGACTTTCTATAAAGAATATGTTACATACTTTATAACCAACCCTAGATTTCCAGCGCAATTCTGCTTTGATCATCAATGTCATCATCTTGAAGCTTAGGAAGTTGCAGCAGAAGCCATTTTTCCATTGTTGAAGAGCGGTGGGATAGTACTATAATACCCTTCTTCTTCTTCTTCCTCGTCTTCCTCCCCTTCTGCTTCCCATAAGAAACTAGCATATGCTGCATGAACATGGCTGAAGAAAACTCGAGTTAGTTTAAAACTTTTCAGTAACAAAATCACATTTTATAGTCACTTGCCTGTCTTCAGAAGCTACTTGGATTGCTCTTTCAAAGTAAGTAGTCGCTCTTTCTTTATCGTGATGAAGCTCCCATAATAACTTTGCATATTGCGAAAGAATTTCACCATCGTTAGGATCCGCTAGAATTGCCCTCGAGTAGTATTCTTCTGCTCCTTGCAGATCCTGCTTTGACTGCAAAAAATGGTTATTCTTTGTATTAGGAAATGCGAATCAATCTGCCTCTTTTTTCATATGTAGCCTTCTCGTAGCCGAGCACTTTGGGCTTGGACAATATACAAGATACCCGGGTCAAGTATCAAGTAAAACCTCATATACTGAGAAAGATCTCTAATAGATATATTTGGCCTAATTAGCATATTAGATCCATCATATTTAAACCTTTTAGATGATTTTATTTATATTTCCTTAGGTCATGAGGATATCAATTAAATCATGTCATATGTATGTCCATTAGCTAATAGCTTAATTTTAACAAATTGCTTACATGTTATGCATAGGGAAAAAGGATTACAACATAACATGATCTAATAATGAAGTTGTACATATTTCTGTGAATGTCATACATAGACGAAAACTACTAAGGCCGACTGTAGTGGGCGCGGATATAACGCCCCCTCTCCACTTTCATTGGTTGCAAGAATAAAAAACAAATTCACAGCAAAATGAAGCGTTAAATTTTTAGCGCTACACCAAAAAATTGACAATTAGTGCCCAAGGGGGCGGTGTACGAGGGTTATGAGGCGCTAAACGGTGGTTTCACTCCTAATTTCGCGCACCATTACACATGGCCTAACGATTATTAGTTCTAAAGCGAATTCGCCCTTATTACCATCATATTGAATCCAAATAAACATCATATTACAATTGTAAGTTTCCAAAAGTTACCTGATATAGAAACTGTGCATAGTTCCCTAGTAACAAAGAATTTCCAGGACATTCATTCACCATCTTCCTGTAATGCTCCTCCACATCATGATTATCGCCACCGCCACCGCCACCTCCTCCTTCTCCACGAGAAAGATTCCGCCTACCGCCCCCTGAACCCGCAGCACCACCATCCACACATCCAAACCCTACATCAACACCTAACCCTTCTCCAACATACATTTGATATCCACTCTCTCCTACATCATATTTCTTTTCCATATTTCCATACCCCATTTGCTTATTCAAACTCAAAACCTTATTCTCAACATTAAATCCATTAAATTCATCATCATCATCATAACTAGACTCATCACCATCTGATGATATAAATCTTGAATTATGGTAAGACATAGATGGGATAGTTTCCAACAAACATCTATGAGAAACTTTCTTGGGTGGTTTTAAAAAAACTAAAATCATCATCATCATTAACATTAACATTAACATTATCATTGCCTTTAGAACACATCAAACTTTCCAAGTTCCCATCAGACTGTGCTCTTCTGATTCCAGTGTTACCGAAAGCAGGCGAAATCGGAGAGGAGTTGAATGAAAGTGTGTGGTTGACAAATGAGAGCTTGTGAATTGGTGAGATTTTGTAGGGATGAAAGGTGATGTCATGGAAGTGGTTGTTGGGATGTTCTGGTGATAATAAGGATCCAAGAACAGGTGTTGATGAGCTTCTCAACATCATGTTTGATATTATTATTATTAATAATAATGTATGTGTTTTGTTTGATGTTTTTGATGAGTAGTTGGTTAAATAAGAGATTAGAGATGAGTGATGATGAAGTGGTAGAAGCACAGTTAACATGTGATTTGTTAACGTATGGTGTAGAAAGCAATACTAAATAGTAAATATCTTTTGTTTGTAGGACAGGTAAGTATAATTGGACGGTCCAAAATGTATATGCAAAAAAAAAAAAAGTGCTCGGTTGGACTCAACAGTCAACACGGTGCTCGCAAACAAAACAATTAATTCCGTGTTTTCTAAATTGTAGACTTTTCTACTCTTTCTAGCCGCCACCTTCTTATGTTTTTAACGAGCCTCCTGATACCGTAACGAACCAAACCAACCGAATCCCACCGCAACGCGAAGAAAACGTGTAACAAGTCTTACGCCAGCTTATTGTATAAGTTATCGTTTCCCTCCGCCTATGTTTTTACCTCACGTGGCAATATAATTTTGTGTTTTTGTTTTATGAGGCCGTCTTTTGCTTAGTGCTTACGGAGTTACGGTTTTACGACCCCACACCCGCAACACTAGTTTGTATTGTATGTTTAGATTACGGTTTTACGACCCCACACCCGCAATGCTAGTTGTAATATATGTGTAGATGTTTAGTCGTCTTCTTAGAGGGTGTTTGCGATTGAGTTTGAAAACTACTTAGGGTATGTTTGGTAAGGAGCTTTTAGGAGCTTCAAGCTTCAAGCTTTTAAGAAAAAACTCTTACTTAATAAAAAGCCTTGTTTGGTTGAAGGGGCTGGAAACTTTTAGGTTAGAGAAAAAACTCTATAGTGAAAAGCTACTAGTAGTAGCTTTTAAGAAAAAGCTCTACTAGCTACAAGCTTTTAGTTAATAAATGACACAAATACCCATTCTATTTTAAAAATAAAATAAAAACCTTCTTTACAATCTTTTAATTATGACCATTTTGGTCATTTTATACATTTTATTAAAAGCTCTAACTACTCTGCCAAACACAAAAATATATTTAAAAAGCTTCCAGCTACCAGCCTCCAGCTAGTTTTGCCAAACATACCCTTATTGACTTATTGGCTTTCTAAAAAAACCAATAAGTTAATAACTCATTTGGAAAAGCACCAAATCCTAGCTTTTGGAAATGACTTATTGGCTTTATAAGTTGTTTTCAAACTCAATCCCTTAAAACCGATAGTTTGCGCAAATTATCAAATTATAAATTACATTTTATTATCAAATTATAATATATAGCAACTTACATTTGAGTCGATCATAAAACCTACTTAACAATCGTCCATGTGAATATTAATTAATACCAGCATCACTTGTTGATTAGAATTTATAATTAGGGCAAAATCCATCAATTTCATATTTTAGAATCTTGCATGATTCTTATTTTTATTTGTTCAGTCTTCTATGCCGATTTGTTTGTTATGTCTAACTTGGTGCGATGTACTTATTTTTTTACAGGTGTTTCAACGGCAATTCAACTCGTATCCAAAACATGCAACTCACTAGTTTCGGTAATCATATTTTTAAAATCTTGTATTATGTTATTTTATCAAACTTCAATGTGTTCCTTCAATTGAAGCCGTATGGTTGCCCAGACTACCCGAGAGTATCAGGTATACCCGTTTATAATCACGTGATTACAAATCACCAATTAAGATGCCAATTACCAGAAATCGGCTCTCAAACTTGCACTTGTTATATAAAATACTAATATACGTAATGGGGTAGGTAATCAGACGGGTATCACTTAATATCAACCCGTATCAAATATTCAAATCCATGAAAAAATTGAACTAATCTCATACTGGAATACACGTCGCAGATGTTTGAAGTTGCAGGTTCCTGATCGGTTTCAGGTTTTCCTGCAATGCCGAAGACTATATATACACTAGCACAACAGATAGGAAACCTAAAAATATTACCTAATTTTTTGGATACATTTATTAAAATGATGTAAATTTATATAACTGTATCAACTGTCAACTGCTTTGATTGAGAAATGGACTAAAAAACTGAAGATATAATAAACAGACAGCAGAAAAAAGAGATTATCTCTAATCAATTTATTGTGTAGTACCTAAAGGTTGAAGCAATTGGCTTCTGATAGATATTATTATTATTATTATTATTTCAAAGCTGTAGGGAAATACATACCGCATCAGAAAACCGAAAATAACTAATGTCAACTAAACTCTTCTTTGTTTTTTGTTTCTTCAATCTGCTAACCAATAAAAAATCACTTTTGTCTAAGAAAACCAAATAACGATACCAGCAATCGGTGTATCAACTAATGGCAGGTGGTTGTGAATGAGACCACTATCACTCGGCTTCTCTTTGTTGTCTAAGGTTACATGCAATTTGCATGCGCAATGGGGTCATGTTAAAAGATGGAAAGATGGATATACAACAGTTTGTTAACCAATTGACCTTTTTACCCCTGATCCGCCTGATCTACTTGTCTTCGTTTTTTGTCTTCACTAACTTACTTGCTGGAAAATGTAACCTTGCCAGCAGAGGTCTAGGTGCCCGCGTTTTCTGATCAAAACCCCTCACACACACAAACCCTGCAAATGTTTCGCAACACGTCATTAGTAAAATATATTATTTGTTCGGGCATTAGGTGCTTCTGTAAAAAGATTAATGATATGAGCTCTATATACCTCTCCAAAAGCACTGTTGAATTTCTTGGGTAGTCAGCCCTACAGAACAAGTTTATATAAGTTAAAAAACATACAGAAAGCTAAGAGAGAAGCAATAGACGTGTTGCGTATAACTAGTTATTATTCTGCATGGCGAAAAACTCTCAGTCCGTTTGACCCATTCCCGTTTTACACATTTTTTTCTTTAAATGACCTTTTTGAGATAAACACGACCCAAAATTCGGATGAGACTGCTTATACCTTTAAAGATTGTTGATACAGAAGTCCCAAAGTAAACTGTTCTTCTTGGCAGGTTCCAAATCCATGCCCTTGGAACATCAATCGGATTCAAACTTGATGCGTGATCAGCAAACATCTGCACATAAACAGATCGCACGAAGTCTAATCGAATTGCATCTTATATTTTCATTAATTTGTTAATTCAGATGGTTTTTCTGTTAAGCAAGTTTAGACTTCAGATTTCAATGTACCTCATTAACTTGGAAGTAAGTACCATTGAGCGGAAAGCTCCCTCGCGTTGCCGTCCTACATGGCATCTGTAATCAAAGCGGTCACGTAAGGAAAACATTAGTTTCACATAGACAGACTTAATTTTTATCTACAGTTTCTCGAAATCAAAATCTCCTTACCAGGATAGTTCCTCTAACCACTTGTGAGTTTGCTTCTTTTATACAGTTGCATGAGAAACACGTTGTCCTATCACACAACATTCCAGACTCTTGGGCTTGACATCCTCTTTCGGGAGGTTGCATGGAATGTGCAGTTTCACCTGCAACAAAATCATAAAAAAATAAAAACGTTAAAACTTAAAATTATGTTATAGCTAGGCGATCATAATGCAAAAGTATGCATTTTATTACTGCTAGAGATTTTTTTATTTCAATAAGTACGAAGAACATGCTGACTGCTGACCTGGTGTCCATATAGCAAGGAGGTAAGGGCTTGGGTCATCGGTTTCTCTTTTGTACAACTGTAAGAAAAAGAAAAAAAAAAGCAAACTTTTTAGTTAATTCATGTAGCAAAATGACATGTGTGGAGTGTTTGGCTAGCTAGACAGAATTACTAACCCCGTCTAAAAGTGGATGCGAGTCTGGAAGCTCATATCTGCCATAGAGTGAGAATTAAAGAATTTATGTGTTGTAGACAACTATCGAATTATGCGATATTTTAAATAGAATTTAGAGACTTACACTAGATGTTCAGTCCGCAGTCGGCTAACATTCTTCAATTTGGGTGTAGGTATAGAAGCAGCTTGTGGATTTAACGCGACTAATGCTTTCGACATGTCACCTTGAATTTCCATGCTATCTTGCATTTTTTGCAAGTTTGCAGTGAATTCATTCATGTCGAGTTTGATAGTTGGGATTTCATCTGCATCATCATAGTATTGATCTTCAATGTCACTTAACGATAGTTCTGCTATCTCTGGTTCTGGAGTTGTTGGTTCCTCAATTATTGGTTCACATGAAAGTTGTGCATTTGTGTTAAAGATGTACTCGAATGGAGGTAATGGAGGTAATTGCATAGGACGACTCATCACAGACGGAGGTGTATAGGTTGCATTTGTTGAATTTGGTGCATCTGAAGGTACTATTCTCTTCTCTTCTGGACCTGGGAGAGCAAGCCTTGCACTGCAACATACAGATATCACTTATATTATAATATTTGCTCAATAAAAGTGTGATGTTATACTCATATATCTTAAGCTTAAAATTTGTAGTGAGAAAGGGGAAAACGGTAAGTCTAGACTCTAGCTTAATAAACACATATTACATACATATATTCTACACACATGCCAACGCTCAATTCAGTCGGTCTCACAAATCTGTGCTTTTAATTTTTTTGGTAGAGGTCAACCTTACATGACACTCAAAAATAAAACCAGTTACTTTTAGCTACCCTTTTAATTAAAAAAAAAAAAAAAAAAAAAAAACATTATGCATTGAGATGATTCATAGTAATAATGACTTTTGTTCTATTTCTTCATTCAATGAAACATGCTTTATAAGTAAATGCTTCTATATACGCTGGAATAGGAGAAAATAAGATTTCTAATGTCATGAAAAGGTAAGCACAATATTATGAGATTTGTATGGTTATCTTGGTTTTAAAAGCGCGTAGCGATCCGATGCGTTTTGATCCGAAAAGCCGATGCGTGATGCACAATTTGTGAAGCGCGCGCATCACGCATGTGAGGCATTTGTCCTTAAAAACCTATGGATAATATTTTAACTTGTTAACATTTAATGTGATGCGCGCATTTTAAAATCAAGACAGTTTTATATAAAGTTATCAACTTTTAGAAGGATATAGACATAAATTCAACCCTTAGTTATTTAATATACCTTGCAAAAGCACTAGCAAAGTGTCGGCACTCTGCTCTCATAGGGCATGCATTACAGTTTGGCTTACTCTTTGTGCAAAAAACCTGCATCAATTTGAAGAATTAAAACAGTGAAAACTCTATCGCTTTTCAATAACTGCAAATTTTTTCATACCTTTCCAAATGTGATCATTTGGTAGTGTAGCTCATATCTGTCATTTAACCAAGTATTAATCCGTAAAACTAGCAACTTTAAAGTTAAACATTATAAGTGTGTGTGTGTGTGTGTGTACGCGTGTGTGTGTGTAATTTTCTCTATATGAAAGATTTAAGCCTTAAGGGTAAGTGTGGTTACAATGTCAACTGATCAAGCTTGCACAGCCTAGGCCAGAGATATTTCTGAATTGACTCTAACACAGGGTACCTGTGTAAAAAGATAAATCAAAAACCATTTGTAGAAAATATATATATATATAATTTATTGTGTTATGTTACTTACATCTCCAAGAGATGCAGTTGGAGTGATTCAGGTAGTGGTTGAAGTGGGACCCACCCCAGTCTCACTGCTATCCGCCCAACATTTGTGTCAACCTAAAAAGGACACCACTTTGTAAAACAAAAAATTTCAACATGCAGAGTTTATATTTGGTCATACCGGGAAAGCAAGATGGTGAAGCGTTAATAGGCGCACACACTCTACACTTTTCAGCCCCAATCCTCGAATACTTAGTAAATAATCTCTGCAAAATAATATTATAAGTATAAATAAATCTCTATTATATAATCATAAACTCCCTTTTGTAAATTAGCAAACTTTTTCCAGAGAGCTTACTTTGCTTTATCTGGAGGTGCATCTCGTAACCATTCTAGGTCAATGCTCCCATGGTCTCTTACTAGTCGGTCAAGAAAATCCTGCATTTGAATATAATAATATAATTAATTACTAATCATAATTTTTACTGTCGCTTTGCTCATAATGAATTCTTAGCACCTTAATTCTATCAGCCAGTAAATTATTCATTCCACGCTCTCTAATAGCATCTGAAATCTCATTGACATGTGCACTTCTTAATGCTTCATAGTCAAGTGAATCTGCTGCATCTTTGCTTCTTCCTTTTTTTTCACAATTTAATAACGCTTCCCTTCTTAAACTATCCCAGTCAAACGCTTTCTTCTTTTCATCTTCTGGTATTCCCTTTCTGCCCTTTGAGATATTTTTACCGTCCTCCTTTACTGGGTTGTGAGAACCGTAATTGGGCTCCTTTGAGCTTGCTTCCAGGCCTGCATCCTCACTAAACAAGTCCTGTTTCTGTGCACCATTATCTGGTTTGGCCGGCGGTGGATGATTGCCGCCAAGGAAATCATATTCGTGCCCTTGTGGTGACACTTTTTGTTGGTAAGTTACATTACTTGTATGATATCCACTGGTCAATCCTGACTTGGATGAAGGCAAAGAAGATGTGTTTTCGCCTCTTAATAACCCAAAATCACGTGCTGCCGCATTTTGCAAGCCTGCTGTCATATTCATTTGATACTGGCTAGATATTGGTGTTTTTGGTAAATGATGCATATAATTTGACCTGTTACTCAGTGGTGCGTTCCAGTTGTCTTTAGTGAAAAGTTCTTTGAACATGGTAACCTTCTCGGGTCGCATATGGTTGGCTGGGTTGGGCTCCTTACTAGTTTCAAACCCAATCGTTTGATCTTCTGCTTCTGAGTTTGACCCTGCACTCGATCTGCTTTCATCAATGATTTGAATGGTGGAAGAATCAAGGGAATCTTGTGAGAGAATCAATTCTTCTGATGCCATGTTTTGTTTATTTGCTGCATAGTATGTTGATAAACTGATATTCCTATTATGTCTCATGTGGTCAGACGGTCCGTAGGATACAAACGGTCTTTCATTGAATATGGGCTGCTTTCTCATTTTATCAGTTGGTAATATTGTTTCAATAGGCTCTTCAACCAATACACACGCGCCACCTTTGCAGCGTGTTTCGTTGCTGCTGCTTATTTTGGGGCTGAATTTTGCTGCAAGAGACATGAAGGCCGAACTGCAGACAATGGTAATGAATAAGTTATCAGGTTTGACTTTTGACTATTTGTAAGGTAATTAGATTACTCAACACTAAAGATGGCAAGATGGACCAGGCTGGATAACAGGTTCTGGTCAAAACTGATAATTTTTTAGTGCGTCAGTTGGGTTAACCTTCAAATATTTTTTGTACGATATCTAATGTTTTTTACAAAAAAATAGTTGTTACAATGATGATCTAAGTTCTGGAATATAACGATTTAGGAAGTTGTATGCATTAAAATACATATTTCATGACTTCTGACCCGTTTGAAATAAAACAATCCAAATCGACCTGTGCATAGGTGAATGGGTCGAAACTGGCACCTATAATTAACACTTCTAATTTACCTCGAAAGATGATCTGAAACATTTTGTGTGAGGAAAACACCAATCACTGAGTCAACCACAGATCCTTTCCATCTTGAAAAACGTCTATCTCCTGAAAAAAAAAATGGTACCATGAAAAATTGTGAAGAGTACATGTACTAATGTTAACGTATTCCAAATCTTGAGTCATTGACCATAAGTAAATGATCAATAGTTTTATACATGTTTTTAATCAAGCTTGTGCTAGAGTTGGCAATTTTGACCGATACACATGAATTGGTCGACTGACGAGTCAAACTGGTAAAATTAAGAATTTTTCAGGTCTTCCAAAATGGAATTTGGATGCGTAAAACCTTCTAAATTACTAATTTAAGAATTGGATTATTACTGAAATAATAATGGATGATGTATGCGGATCACCAAAGCTTGTATCTTGTATCATCTATTACACAAATTCCAGCCAAAAATACAATGCAGATGACGAAATGGCCATATTTTTTTTTTTTTTTTTTTTTTTGAAAAGACGACTTTTACCCAAGCAACACATTGAAATCTTTTCAATTTTATTTTTTATCTTTTCAAAAATTTTAAGGGCATTTTTGTAATTCAATATGTTTTTGGGCGTAATTGGTACGACTGAAGCCAGATACATGGTTACATACCTGGGTGGCCTACATGGTAGTTTCAAAATATGGTGGTCCTTGTTGGAAAGGTTTTACGTAGGTTATACTAAATTAAAAATTTGAGATAATTTTGTTTACCTTGAACAAGATGCATACGGGCAATGAACGAGTCGGCTCGGCCACGAAACACTCGTCTTTCCTCTTCCCACCATTTTTCTTTATCTTTATCCATTGCCTCGGCAGCCTCACTCCCTTCATTACCCATCAACAGTCTCCAAAGTCTATCTGTCTCGGGATCAAGATCCACCTTTGGCCTTGGCTTTCGTTTCTTGACTGGCTCAAATGGTATAATGGCGTTTTCACCCCTGTATGGAACAAGTGCATTCCTCTCTTTCTGTTTTTGTTCATAGATGCATAGACCTTCTAGCATACATATAATATCCTCAACTGAAACTCCATCTTTCTGTTTCCTTGGTCGACCTGCATAAAATAACTGGGTTTAGAAACTTCTTATGTTATGGAACACAATCGTCTAGGAGAGATCGATTATGGGTCGAAAATCAAAACATATTATTAAGTACAGGTCAAAACGGGTTGGGTTGCTTTGACCACAAGTTCATTATGATTATAAGATAATATATTTACAACAATAACATAAGTCTTTGAATAATCGTCCAATTAATACATAAAACATTAAAAAGTTGTTACCACCAATTTGTTTATGTATTTAAGAAACTAGAATTTAATTCTAAAATAAGTACCTCTTGGTTTTGTGAAGGATATCTGGTGAACTCCAGATACATCTTTACGTGGTTGCAGAGACATATTATTAGGTCCGTTTGACCTTTGACTAGGTGAATATTGAATTGCGGTCCTGTTTTTTTCCAACAAAGTAGCAGGAGAAGCTACTACTGGAGATCTGGAGTAATCTTTCGGTGGAGTAGCAGGCATCTGATTCCAACTAACCATTGCAGTTACCGAGTTAACTTGGCCTTGAGTTGATCTTTGTGATCTATCTATGATTGGTTGCATTCCATATGAGCCAGGATGCTTCTGTAAATTATGTGTAGCAGCAGCCATGGGTGGCTGGTAATGCCGCACATTGACCTGAGAAGATGTGTTGTTGACTTTATTTACCAAGTGCATGGCTGACATATTTCCATAAGCGGGTCTCCTTAATTCTCCTCTTGAGTTATCTTCAGGATGAGGGATATAAAGGTCACTCTGCACCTTGGTTTTCTTGTGGCTTTCAATGATTCTAGCCAACTCGTCGTTACAGTCAACACGGTTATCACCCCCTAACAACAGTTTCTGGTAAAGATATACAGAATCCATAGCGTTTAAATTGCGGGGATTTATCTGCTCCAAAGACGGCCTTTTAACGCCTCTTCTTTCATCAAAGTTGACTGTTTGACCATTCGGTTCTCTCCCTTCAAGATCTATAGACACAGGACCCACTTGATTGTATCTGTTTCTCATGGTCAAATTTCTTGCAAGCACATTCAAAGCATGGTCCCGTACTTTAGGCATTGGTGTTGATGGCCCGTTTAGCTCAGATTGTATACCGGTCCTCAGGCTTTCTTGATGAGTGGTTACACCTGCATACATATTTTTCTGTGCAGCCTTCATAGCTGATCTCTCAAGTATGCTGTTTATTCTTCTTTCTTGTTCTACATCTTGGGGATTATTCTTTAAATTAATACCCTGTGTTTCTTTATTTTGTCTTTCGCCTGTCGCCACATGCTCCGAGTCAAAATTCAGTTGTCTTCTACATGATTTGGTGGGCGTTTCAACAACGGTATTGAAGAATTCACCTCTTGGGTTTTCTGTTGACCATCCGCTTGATTAGCAACGTTCTTCCTCACGTACTTTCTTTTACCATTAGGACTTTTTTCAACACCATTCTCTTGTGGAGTTCTTTTCACATACTTTCTTTTTACGCGGTTGGGATCTTTGGGCGTTTGTGCCCTTCTAGGTTTCCTTTCTCTAATCACTTTTGGTCGGTGTTTTTTCCGTCTTGCTGGTGTCTTTTGATTGGGTGTCTTGTTTAAGTCGATCCCTAATACTTCTCCCTCCTCACATACTAAACGTTCCTTTTGTGTTGTTGAAACCGCTGAGGACGTTGAGTCTCCGATACAGTGGTTATCACCATCTTCAATTATTTGACTTTCATGCCTATCTTTTCGTTGAGTATCGGGGGTAATTGGAGCAAATGGCAATTGGCCTGTGATCCTGGACGAGACTGCATCAAGTTCGGATCTTGGTGGCGAGTTTAGGTCGTAACATGGGCGGCATGGGACCGGAACTGCATCTGTTAAAAAGTAAATTTAAAATAGAAACAATGATCCCAAAAAATATAAATTTGATTTAAGTTTGTAAAACAATTTCAAATGTATAAAAGATAAGTAGATAGCAAATGTTCACCTTTCTGACTGAATGTAGGAGACTGTTGATTTCGAAGCATGGAACCAACTTGAGTAACTAAATTTTGAACCGGTGTTTTATTTAAATCATGAACACCATTGCTTTGTGGTCGAGCAATGAACGATTCACTTATCGGGCTTGTTTTGGGCTTCACTATAGCCGCCAAAAGGCCACAGTCCCAATTTGCAGGGTCTTCCGAGGGGAAGTATGAAACTGGGGGTGACGCTTGGTTGGAACCATGGTTAAGGTTCAGATTAGGCATCATGTTTGGAACATGGGCTGAGGTCAAGATCGGGTTGAAGTTCTTTTTTGGCGTACTAGAAGCCCAACTTTGACTTCCGTTATTTTGATGATGATCTTGAGCTACTTCATTCAAATTCAGAGGCTCTTTCTGTAACAAACCTTGGTACATTCCAACCAAATCCTCCCAATTCTCATTTTCCATTTGATTTCCGTGCTTCTTAGCCGTAACTAAATTTGTTGTTTGAGTATTCGGTTTTCCTGGCGTCACTGGAGTCCAAGAACTACTCCCTTTCTCATTCACATTCACATTCACATTCATATTCATATTCCCTCGGGAATACGGATTCGTGTGTATAACCGGATTCCAAATCCCATCATTTTGCACAAAGCCATTCCCATTCCCATTTCCAATCCCATTCCCATGATGGACCGTTGTCATCGAATCTCTCTGACCGCCAAGTCCAATTCCATTTCCAATCCCATTTCCATGATGGACCGTTGTCCTCGAATCTCTCTGACCACCAAGTCCAATTCCATTTCCAATCCCATTCCCATGATGGACCGTTGTCCTCGAATCTCTCTGACCGCCAATTCCAATTCCATTTCCAGTTGGCCTGACCGGAGTTGCCATCCATGGTTCCAACTCCCCGACACGAATAACTCCATCATCCACGACAACCCCCCTTGTTGGAGCCTCACCTAAACTCTCACCCCCTTGCGGAAACTCTCCACCGAACATGGCTGCAATCCACGATTCCTTATTTCCATACTGAGTGACTGGAAAACCCCTCCCATAGTTCATACCTAAACTCACCCAATCACCACAAATTTCCCCCCTTTAACCCCTTTCCAAACCCTAATTCAAGAAATACCCAATCAATTGCAATTCTGATTCCAATTCAAGAACCCAAACCCCAATCTCACCGAAACGATCCGCGTCTACCTAAAATGTGCAATTCATAACAAACAACAATTACAAACACCCATGTTAAAAGAAGGTAACTTTATAACAATCATAACCTAAATAACCATGCAAACAATTAATGCCAACAAAAAACTGATCAAACAAAACAACCCCATGAATAAAAATCATTACTTTTTTATAAATTAAAAAAAAAAAAAAAAAAAGCAGGTAGCTTTGCTTATCAGCAAACAATTTGCCATAAAAAAACAAGAAAATACCCAAACCAAATCAATCAAGAACATAATCAACAAATCTAAGCATAATTACACAATTCAACCACAAAAATTATAAAATGGGGTTATTAATTTGAGCAGAAAAATAGGATTAAAATATTTTGGAGGTGGAAAATGTGAATAATAATATTATTAATATGGAAAAACAGGGAAAGAAGAGGTAAAAGCTTATCTCAGGTGACCGATCTTTAAGACAGTCATCGTCGTCGGAGTAATTGGCCGGAGAATAAGTCAATGACGGAGAACTAAGTCTTTCTCTTTCTTTCTTTCTTACTTTTCTTGTTAAACCAAACAAGAGAGATATAATTATAAACAGTACATATATATGTAGTAAAAAATATATATATTTATTATATATTTCTGTGTTTGTTATTATATAAAAGTTAATGATTAATATTTTATGTGTATGAAACACATGGGTGGCCAAGTCTTGCTTTTAAAAAAGGGTGAGAATTTCAAGTAAAAAAAAAGGAAAGTTAAGTGTTGTTTGAAAGTTAATTACTTTATTGTTTGTTGATTTTGAAAAACATTAAATGATTTGAGATTTTTTATATTGATTTTTATCTTTTTTGTTAGAAAACGGAAGCTTACTTCATATATAGTAAACTAGGATACTTTTGGATCAATAATTTACTTTCTAAATATAACCTTTTGGTTTTTTTATAAATAAGGAAAATGTTTGTTTTTTAATTGAAACTAGATTACACTCCGGAAACGTTCCGGGGTTGATAAATCTAATATAACATATCAATTTTACATATGAAATATAATGATGCGCTTTACAGTTATATGTAGGAAATCTTCGGATAGCACCTAATCTAAAACAATTAACAATGTATCTCCAATGTTAACGCATAACCTTAAACAATGTATAACTCTAATATTAATATCTAACCTAAAACAATATACAACTCCAATGCTAACACATGTTGAAAATAGAATTCATATTTACTGATTTGAACATAATTAGTGACTTGACTATACATGATTAATGAATTTTTATTTTTTTTTGAATGGCAAATTACACACTTGGGGACTCGAACCCCTCACCTTTATTTCACCTTATATCACCTAGACCACCACACCATTAAGTGTGGGTTACATGATTAATGAATTACATGAACACTTTGTGTGTGTTTTTTTTTCCTGTATGAACAAAACCCCACTAAAAATAGTCATTTTTTTCTCCGTTTTTATATAGCACTATGGTACTCGTTGAAAAGATAATAAAACGCTCGTTAATTTAATGTAATTTTTTTCTTTAAAAAATCTCGTATATTAAAAATATTAACGTTTACAAATTATGGGAGGAAACATGAGAGATAAAAATTCAATTTTGTTTTTAAATTTTTTTTCCTAAAATCAATTAATGTCACATGGCATGCCACATAACACACTCAAAGAGGATGATGCCCTCTTTAAATGTCATGGAAGATTTATTGCTTTCAATTATTATAATAGATAGATATTGTTCGTTAGAGAAAAAGGTGTGTAATTTAGGTTTTATATCATTACTTGTTTTTATTTTATATCAGACAGGTGAGTTTTAGAAGTTTTAATTATGTTAAACGATAAAAGGAATTAGATAATTTTAAGAAATTTATAATTTATTTTTTTATATTTATTACTAGTTTATACCTTGGGAGCATCCCGTTATAGACAAATCTAATGCAATCTATCATAAATTTGACCCGTTAAAATGAAAATTACCTAACGATATTATTGAGAAATAAAACGTGATGATGATATAGAAGCGAAAATTAACGATGAAAACAAAAGAAAATAAATAAACCTTACTCATGCTAATATAAACATACCAAAATAACGATGAAAATATTTTCTTTAAAAAATGACTCGATAGGAAATAAAAATGTCCATCTCTGTTAACGTACTCAAGCAACCAACACAAATATAATAGTGTTTAAAAGAACGTAATAAAGAAAACAAATACACAATATACAAAGCATTCGAATTATTATTTACAATTAAAACCTGTGTGTTTACGAGTTAAATGTAATTTTGCACGGGTTGAATAAAAACGTATATTACATGGGTTAATATAATGGATTCGATTAACATAAACAAACATCAAGATACGTTTTTGAAAATAAGCGGAAATATAAGAAGAATCAGGTAAGAAAAAAAAATTAAATAAATGAGAGATAAACGTGAAATTGTGAGTATTTAATAGAGTGAGAATTGAGACAATGATAAGATTTTTATTTATTATATAGTAAAATAATAATAAATATAAAGACTATAAATTAATAAAAATTAGTTTATATATTATCTTCAAAATTCGATAGGAAAAAATGAGGGAAAATAAAAAAATAAATGCTTTAAATGAATAACACGTGTCCTCACCTATATTGTTTTATCATATATAAATAATATAATACATATACATACATTTGTATTTTGTATTTTGTATATGTATTATAAAAGATGTTAAAATTGTATAATCTATATATATTAATATTTCAAAGCATGAAATCTTACGTGACACTTAAAGAGACCATCCTCTCCCTTAGGTTTGTCACGTGGCACTAGGCATTAAAAAAACCTCACCCATATAAAAGTTTTCTCCCCTATCTCAAACCCTAAAAATTCACTCTCTTTTCACCCCATCTCTCTCTTTCTCCTGCAACCACCGCTAAGTATAGAAACCCTAAGTCTCAGGCATCATATATGCAAATAATATTGCTTCAACTGGAAACACTAGCATTCATAATGTTCAAAACAAAATACAAACAAAAAATATATAAATATCGACCTTGCTTCTTGAGTTTCAAGGATAGAGGCAAGGGCATGAAGGGAAAGAGGGTTAGGGTTATCAGGAACCGCGGTGATCTTATCAATAAGTCCCTGGGCTTTTACAATAAGAATTTCGTCTTCGTTATTTCTCTCATTTTCGTCCTCATCATCATCTTCTTAGTCATCTTCATATTCGTCGTCTTCGACGACGGGAGGAGTAGGTTCCGGCCGTGATGGTGGTGCCGCAGTAGACTCTTCTGATTTAGATGAAGGTGGGTGTATATATTTATTGCCCTGTTGGTTAATTTGTTAATATATATTTGTTTTATGTTTGGCATCTTCATGACGATGGGCCAAGGGTGTGGAGGATAGACCGGCATCTCCTTTAAAAAAATAATAAAAAAAACGCCAATCAAGAGGGACGGCAAGCCCGACGTTTGGGTGATGCTCATGTCGTTGCCGCGCCTAGGGGCGGTGTTGCCCGGCCCATCATCAGTAAGTCGGACCTATGCCGGCACCACACCGATTAGTCTCAATAAGTTGTTTTGAAACTCAATCCAAAACACCCTCTAAATTTGTCAACCCTGAGACGCTTATAATCTAGTTTAAAATAGGGTTTCTTTTAACAATACTTACAAGATTTTCTAGTAATAGAAGTTTATAATACTAAGGGCTTGTTTGGTAGCCTCTTAATGAGGCTCTGAATCATTCAGCTCTGAATGGTTCAGCGTTCAGACTGTTTGTTTCAACCTAAAAAAATGCTTCTGAATGGAATGATTAAGAGCTGAACCATTCAGACTTGGTGCATAGCTGAATCATTCAGCACTTAATCATTCAGACCTCTTAACTATTCAGCACTTAATCAACCAAACAGCCCCTAAGACGTTATATATGTTTACATATTAGTTAAAAAGGTAAATATATAAAAATACAAAACTTTTTTTTTATTTTTGTTATTTGTATATATATGACAAATATTTCCATAAACACTACTTAATATTGATCCTAACCTTTTCATTCTACCATAATTTTCCATGATTTGGAAACTTTTTGGTAAATTTTTCATGAGCTGGAAACCTTTTAGTAATAATGAATCTATATTCTATATAAGAACTAAGTTTGGTAGAAAAAAAATTTTGAACACATTTTTTACACTTTCGAACTCCTCTGAATACCACTATGAATTGTGTGTTTACTTTCATGTTTAAGTTTTGTTGACACCCTCAAAATTTTTATTTGGATAATTTCTTCTCAAATATTTTAAATAGATAATTTATATATTAAAGGGTTCTTAGCATGTTATTGTACGTAATACAACTTCATAAACCACGAATTATAAAAGATCCAAATAATTACTGAAATAGAAGGCTAAATCAATTGTAATTATGAATTTAATTTCTTACATTGATCTAATCATCGTCTTGATTAAAAAGATATTGTATTAATGAAATGCCATGCTGATATAAACCATAAGTATCGTATTGTTATCGTCCATTAATGTTTTAATACAAACAATGTTGCCAATATTGAACAAACTGACCATACAGAAAATTAATTTTGGTATATATAATCCTTATTTCCGATACAGGATAAAGCAGGGAATATATGTTTAAAAGGGGTAGTTTGGTCATTTACATTTCTGTTTGGTGGTTAGGAAAATA
Source organism: Ambrosia x helenae (assembly GCA_030844895.1). Taxonomy (NCBI): domain Eukaryota; kingdom Viridiplantae; phylum Streptophyta; class Magnoliopsida; order Asterales; family Asteraceae; genus Ambrosia; species Ambrosia x helenae. Next base: position 128,650,497 of record CM061228.1, on the reverse strand, counting down.
AAAAATAAAAAAAGACGTATACACGGTCACACGGAGTGTATAGGCAACACTCATGTGAACGTTATATGTCTACTTGCAGTCTTGCACTCTAACTACCGAACAAAGAGTCAACAAGGTCCTTCAATTATAGTCTATTTCAAAATAAGACCCCATTTTTTGTAACTTTCACCTAAACTACCTTATGTTAATTTAAATGTTTGGTCAATTTTCTATTCAAAATTTGCTTATGACAAAGGACATTTGTTCAAGGATGAATTCAAAAATTGTCGGCATGCAAGAAAAAATAGTTACTTTTTTTTTAACCGCCAACGAATCAATTTTCAAGCACTTTCGGGCACCCTTTTGGCGAATCAGGTACTCGAGAGTACCCGGGCCACCAATTGCCACCAATTCCCAGGAAAACCCAACCACTCACCCGCCCGAAGGCACGACAGTAAAAAATAGTTACTTTTACTTGCAACAAGAAAACATAGCACCAAATATTTATATGTTAAAAAATAAAAAGAGTTATGACCATTTAATTATCTTTAATTTGTCCGTATTTTCTTCTAAACATATCAATTCATAGTAAGATTTATTGCATGAAAAGGATACCAATATCTCAACACACTCATTGAAAATCAAACATTTAATGTGAAAAATACGAAAAGTGAAAAGTAAAAATCTGATGAGACTATTTGAGTATTTAGGTACAATTTTGGATAGAATAAAAAACAATTTTACTAAAGAAGTAGTAGTGCCACATATGTAAAGATACTTTCTCATCCCAACCTAACACATAGATCTGACCCAACATATATCGATGTTACATGTTGATCGGAAAATGGCATTTTCTACATCACTTTCAAGATGAAAAAAATAATAAAAAAAATGGTACGGTATATAACAAATGCTTGGTTATTACATGAAAATTTTGATTGTCATGGCATACGTAAAATTTATAATTGTGTTGTATCTAGTTTATCACGGTAGCATATATTAAACTTTTAAGCCATCCTAGTATATATATTTATCATTAAAATACATCATTGGTATAATTATGATCAAATGTAATTATCCTAGTTATAAAATATTGCATCATGATAAAAAAATTTATATGGCCGTCTCATCATAAAAAGAATACGTAATTCTATATAGAGTAATCTCGTTATTAAAAGAATACACATATATATACATATCATTCGCAAAATACTACAATACACTTTAAGTTGAATAATTGCAACATATAATGAAACGAAATCCGATTACATTTGTGAATACAATGAGAAACAACTTGTGGTTGAGATTCATGTTCAAACGGCGGCAATGGTGGACAGACGTGAGTACTATTTGGCTTTGGCCAAATGCTAAGTTAAGAGTTAGATAATGGAGATTATATTGAGTGTAAAAGTTAGATGTGGCCGAGAGGAAAAGAAATTGCCTCATCCTTGTAATCGATGAGGTGTAAAAATCATGGCATAAAGAAACAGCCTCACACTTTACACATATTGTTAGTCCAATTAGCAAACCTCACCTGCATCTAGACCAGGAATATGTAAGGGGGGGGGGGGGGGATGACACGTAGAGGGCAGAAAAAATGATCAAAATAACCAGGGCCGTCTCCGAAAATGTCAAAAAAAAATTGGGCCTTGGTCGAAAAAGAATTTGGGCCCAAAATTTTATAAGATGAATGAATTATAAAAAAAAAAAATTGAGTATAGTGCTAGAGCCAAGGATTGAACTTGAGACCTACATTAAATTAACATGGTTTTTCCAACTCCACTAACAAGACTTTAATGTATAAAACACAAATATATATCCTAAATATAGAATTTAATATATATACGCATATTTTAAAAAAAACGTTCGGGCCCATTTAAGGGTCGGGCCCGGAGCCGGTGACCACCCGGCTCACCCTCATAGCCGGCTCTGAAAATAACCCTTAAAACCCTCAAAATTACAAAGCTACCCTTTTTACTGTTAAAGTTGCTCATCTATTAATATAACTATAATTATCTAGTATTAAAATCTTGTAACTTAGACAAAAAAAAATTATATGGAATCTCATCCTAAAAAGAATACGTAATTTTATATAGAGTAATCTCTTTATTAAAAGAATACACATATATATAATCATTCGCAAAATAATGCAATACACTTTAAGTTAAAATGCAACATATAATTAAATGAAATCAGGTTACATTCATGAATACAATGAGAAAACAACTTGTGATCGTGATTCGTGAACAACTTAAATACATATTTAGTAGCATTAATATAGCATTTATCTTAGCTCTGTTTTAGACACAGTTTAAATTGTTATAAAGATCTCACATGAACACAAAACCAGTTAATAATACTTATATTAATAACACCGGGTATAACTCACAAAAGGTTAGTTCCATTATTTTCACAAGGCTTCAGATGCAATCTTAGGCTATGGGGTGTACAATAACATTTGGGGCGTTAAAGATGACATGGCATGTTAACCGTCATTGCACACCACTTTGTTCTTGTGTTAAGGGGCGTTAAAGTGGATACTTTTTAACATGTTAACCATGATGTTAAGAGACTAAAAATTAATTTCTTTTCCTTTATAAACCAAAGCCTATTAAAATGTATAGTTATGTAAAGTTAAATCATTTTCTTAAGATAAAGTGAAGTAAAATGAGGAAAAGTAGGTGAAAGGTGATGTGATGTCTAGTTGAAGCTAAGAATGGTTAAAGTATACACCATGACCTTATGTTCTTCAAGTTATATATCTAATATTAGTAATGTAGTAAATAGGGCTGCAAACGAACCGAACGAACACGAACAAGGCCTTGTTCGTGTTCGTTTGTTAAGGAAATTAGGTGTTCACGAACAGTTCATGAACACTTACCGAACGAGATTTTTTGTTCGTGTTCGTTTGTTAAGAAAACACTAGTGTTCGTGTTCGTTTGTGTTCGTTTGTTAATTTTGTTCATGAACGCACAAGAACACAAACGAACATTAATGAACGCAAACAAGTGTTCATGAACGGAAACAAACACAAAGAGACACATATTAACTTTCGTATAAGATCGAATTCACATATATTAAGAAATTAACTAGATCTACCCAATATAACCTAATTATACAAATATACTTAGTACTTAACATAATATGGTAAACATAATAAAGTAATGTCTCAAATAAACTAAGCTCGCATCTTTAACTTGAAGTTTTCATTATTTATTTATTTAAACTTGAACTCTTCATTAACGATTTATTTAATGATTATACTAAAGGCAGGGTTTATTCATCTCATATATACCTATATATTTACCTCACATAAAGTATTTATTTGGGTAAAAGAAATAAAAATAAAAGAATACGGAAAAATATAAAAGTTAAAAACTCTATTAAACTATCGAACACAAACGAACACGTTACCGAACGTTCACGAACATAAACGAACGAACGAGACCTCTGTTCATGTTCGTTCGTTTAACTAAACGAACGGAATTTTTTGTTCGTGTTCGTTCATTTATTAAACGAACGAACACAAACGAACTTCCCGCCGAACGGTTCATGAACTGTTCGCTGAAAGTTCAATTCGTTTGCAGCCCTAGTAGTAAATGTTATGCGAGAGCCTAGAGGGGTTCATTTGTGTAGTTCAAAGAATAATGAAGGGGCGTTAAGAGAACATACTCACCAGAAACAGGATATAAAGAAAAACAAGCAGGGGTAACTGCCCAAGAATAGGGTTCTCTAGTTTTTAAGAGATTCTGTTTTCGGATGGATGGCGGAGAAAATGATATAGGTGAGAATATTTATTTATTCTCCAAAATATAAAATTAGTTTTTACTATTTCAACAAACGATTTTTTTATGAATACAAGTGCACATCCAAAGTGACTTTTTAAGTAATCTTTTATTATCATTTTCCATAAAGTGAAACAATCTTATTGTATATTTTTTATTCTTATTATTATATATTTAGGTAGAGTAGTTATACTAAAAGTTATTATAAGCAAGTATTATTGGCATCTTCATGTAGGTCATGCGGGAACGATTCTCTTTTATATTTTATTGAGAAAGAATAAGCACTCGTAATAGGATTCATACGTACGATAATAAACGTAAAGGATAGTGACAGATGGGAGAGGCCATGGAGGCCAAACTACATGGCTACGTCAGTGGCCATTTTTGTAACACCCCAACCGATGGCGGAAACATTGAGGTGTCACGTAGTGACGATTGTTCAATAGCTCATGGACTAAAGTGTAAATTTGAATACATTGATTAAATAATTTGCTACAATGAAATGAAATACAACGATTCTTACTGTCAACTAAATTGAAATACAATGAATCAAAATCTAAATATAAATCCGAAAGCTTAAAGGATGCATCTCAAAACAACCTGAAACATGTACAAAATGATTTGGTCAATACACAAAGTATTGGTGAGCATACCCTGTTTTGAAAATATATAGTAAGAAAAGTGTTTAGCAATTCATGTGCGGTACCATTTGCAATTATGTAATAAGTAATATCCGTTCAAAACCAAACCTGAAGAATAATGACTAACACATGACTAACCAACTGAATAATGAATTAACAAGACAATGACCAAGATTCTCTCAACAGAGTCTCAAGGGGGTATACCATAGTACTATTCATTGAAAAGCTAGGCCGCCCAGCGGTTAATGATTTTGACAAGTCATAGACACACCAATTAACATAAAGCAAACACACATGAGAATTACATTGAGTATAAGAAATTGAAACTTGCTTAATATATAAGTACATGAGTCACCCCAAAGTAGTAAAACAGTAAAAAAAGGGGAAAGATATACTCACAGTTTGCGAAAGCGAGCAAAATCCAACTTAAGCGGTCGTGAGCTAAGTAATGGGAATTCCGAGGAATTCAACCTATAATGTGTAAGCATACTAATAAAGAAATGTCTAAAAAGTCTAAGGTAACTAGGGTCTAAGGCATTAGGGTTTGCTAAGTCGATTTGGGGAATTAGAGTTTTTATGATCAGTCGCGTTAATGTAAAAGTTGTATATCATAAATAATATATGAAAGGTTGTAAATGTGGTTTAAATAATATAATTATTACCTATTGAATATTTAGATAAAAAAACATGTTTGAATAATTAAGACAAAATAATTTAGTTAGTTACTTTAACTAAATTAAAATAAACACAATAATCATAAATAATTAAATAAATAATTTTGAGTTACACACGGATCCAACCAAAGATAATAAAGACATTAAACCATATGAGTATTTCTATTTTATAAGAAAAATATTTATAAAATAGATGTTTAAATTGTATAAATAAATAAATGTTTTATTATGTCTAATTAAACATAAATAATATTAGAAATACAAGACATGACCCAAAAATGTTATTTTTATAGAAAATGGATTCTTAAAGATGTAAATCAATGAAAATATTTTTCCCATAATTTTTATAAACTTATTTATATTTTAAACTCATTTAATAAGATTAAATCATGTTTAAATGATTAATAATTAGGAAATTAATAAAATAAATAAATGTTTTCTAAACCCAATATTTTTATTTCAGTTCATAATGATTAGAAATAATTTCACAAAAAGTTTGGGATTAAAATCATTAAAAATAAATTTTTAATCAATTAAATACGATTAAAACAAATAAATTCAATAAAAATATGAAAATAGGGCATTTTCCAGAAAATAAAAGTATGATAATTTTCTATGAGATGTCAAGAAGCTACACCTAAATTTTCATAATTTTTGGGCAAAAAATGAATTTATTATGAATATTATAAGTTTACATGATTAAATGATTATAATATAAAAATATAAAATAGGAATAAAAAAGAAAGAGAAATAAAAATTGAATCAAAAAAAGAATTGTGGGGCATGAGGCTCAAACCCAAGTGGTCTGAGTTATACTCCCACATATCAACCACCACACTACATCAGTTTTTGTTTAATAATATTGAATTAAAATAGTTTTATCATATAGCCCACACTTCATCTTCTTCCCCAAAATCTCTAAGAACCCTAACCCTAACCTCAAGTTAATAAATCTGATTCAAACAATATTAACCCACGAATTGATAGGGCTTTTAACGAGGACAACATGAGGTTCAAAATGGCATAAAAGAAACGGACTTACGATGCTCGACTAGAGCCGAAACTGATGATTTTCAGTCGCACATTTGGAGCCGCAATTCAGCGTTTCTGGACATCTTTTAGACTGTTTCGAAGTGGGTTTACGATGTGCAAGCATCATTGGAGGTTTAGAAAGGATCTATTTGTAGTGTTGCTTTTAAAAACCCAACCGTTTGAGCTTTAATAAAACTCGACGGTTACACACCTTAAAGTGCCGATTAAAACCATGATTAACTTCTATAACGCTAGGGAAACAGTCGTTCAAGATGGAGAAAGCATTGACTTTGCATTTAAATCAATTAAATTGGAATAAATTAGGATTTAAGGGTGGCCGGAATTCGAGTGTGTTTGACCGGAAAGAATTTCCGGCGGCCGGAACCAACAGACAGAAAGACGTGGGTACAGGGAGTGGGGAATTCATTTTTTTTTTTGAAACTTTGGGGAATTGTCAACAATGGTCCCTTCAGTTAGTATCGTTAAATTTATTATAGGTTGGTTAGGTTTTCTTACATAAAACTTAACCAAAGTTAACTAATGTTAACCAAAATGTTTTAAACTTTATAAAATTTAAACTTTTTATTAATTTCATAAAATAACACACACACACACACATATATATATATATAGATATATATTAATAAATGCTAAAATGAATATCATGCTTTCGGTTAAAATGACTAATATATATATATATATATATATATATATTTAAATCGAAAGAACTCAACTTTTATATTAGATTCAAAATTTTAGAAAATACATGGACTAGATTTGACAATTTGTTAAAAGATAAAGGTGACGGTTGTCACAATTTTTGATGTAGGCGTTAGTGTGAACTCGTTGACAATGGACTTTTAAAAGGTTTGATAAACTTTTAAGCATTGTATTACGATTTTTTATATATAATTGCTATATTTTATTGTACAAATATATAAGAATCTATCAGAATTTTTGTATTTAATTATGTATATTAAACCACAAGTTATTAATTTTCATTATAACTAGTGGTTTCGAAGGGCACGCGTTGCGCGCCCTCATTTCAAACATGAATAGTAAAAGGCGTGTTACTCGCGGGGTGCTTTGTTTTTTTCTCGAACCCTCTTGTTCTCTCTAGTTGTAGTTGTTTTCATTGTCAAACATGTCATTAATCAATATATGTATAAAATACCTGTCATGCAGTGGCAAAAAAAACACAAACACACATTAGATGCAAATCCTAGGAATGAACTATGTTAACATTTATATAAGACTGCCAATAAAACATTGTCAGTCCCAAACAATTACAAGCATTATGAAAGCACATGCCTTCGGGCTTCGGCTAAGAATATGAGGTAAATTTCTAGCATTATAAAAGCGCATGCCTTCGGCTAAGTATATGAGGTCAAGCGAAGTTCAGGAGACTCTCCAGGTCCTGCAAAAGGAAAAAACAAGTTTTTACTGTATCATCATATCAAAGTTACTCAGCAAGGGGTCGTTGTCGTAGGCTTAATAAATGATGTAATTCAAGCATGTATGCTCACGATCCGTTTTAAGTCGTATTTTTTTTCATTTCATAGTACAACACAATCTAAGGGTTCTGAAAAACTAAATGCATGTGAGATTAGCATGAGTTGGGGCCCAAGTGACTGTATAATCCAAAACTGAAACAGAAAGAAGAAAGGCTTGAAGAAAAGGCAGAAAATTATTGACCAATTCAATGCAAGCCTACATTTTCTAGTACTTTTTTTTAATCTTTAAATTGCATAGACAATATGTTTTACCTCATTTGTCTTGTGGAGAACTAAAATTGTCATGGGGTTTTCTACACATTAGGCCTTAATGGATGATTCTAGTTCAGTAACATGATAAATTCAATCTTACAAATGACTTCCCTAAAGAATTTGTCAAAGCCTTCTGTTCCAGAAGCGTATGAAGCAAGAAGCATGTTAAATCGATTAAAGCCCCCCCCCCCCCAAAAAAAAGTTCAAAAACTACAGTCTATAGGTAAGCTGAACCTAGGGAGGAGAGGAGGACCGTAAGCGTCCCAGGAAACCCAAGTTCAAAGTTCAATAATTAGATGTAGTTGTATAACAATAACATACCTTTCTTAACGCGTGTGAAGAGAAGCATACCACTGAACCGAAGAACCGCAGCAAAACTGATACCTGATGTCGCCTAAAAATAGATAAAATGGGTCAATTATGGCAGGAGTTGTAATATTGAAATGTAAGTTTGAATTTCATCAAAATCATTTACATAACAAAGTAAACCGACAACGAACTTGAGAGAGCTGCCACTAATTTGTTCTTCATTCAAATAAGAGCTTGAGCAACTACTCCAATCAAACTCTTCTTCTTCACATGTATCCAAACAACCTCTTACTTACTTATTCCCCAAATCAACAACAACACATGGTAAATCATCTACCAAATCCTTGCAAAAAAATATAGTCTTCTTCAGCTACAACCAAATCAACATCTAAAAGAATAATAGTTCAAAGAAGCCAAGAACAACCAAGGGTAACAACATGTAGGCGAATAAGATTGTTCATGAATATGAATCATATACATAACTGCATTAAACATTTAAACGGCCGGTTTCAAGTTCTAAACAGTTAAAAACTGAACACTATAAATTTCAAACTAAACAAAGCTTTTAGCTTTTCAGGATCAAACAGAACAGCAGGATTATAGAAAGATAATAAAAGATGAAAATTGACATACTACATTTAATTTTATAAATCTTTAATAAATGATCCCATGAAACAAAAGATTAGGAATTTACCAAAGGAGGCTGAATCCCTCTTTCCATTCTATATGCAGATTTCATCGTTCATCATCTGCTAAACAGAATCTTGATCCTACAAGAAACATAAAGACACTTTAATCACAAAACATTCCCAAATAATCCAAGATTCAAGATTAAATTTTTATAACAATTATTAATTGTAGTCAAGAACTAAAATATTAGAATGTCAAGATTGTAATTTGAATTATTTTGATACCTAACTGAAGATAAAGAGCAGAGCAAAACACTCTAAAGACACAAACTTTATATAGTCAACAAAGTTGATCAAAAAGCATAAACTCAAGCTCAGATCTCTAAATAGCCAATAATAACCCAAGAAAACAAAAACCCATCAAGCAAAATCCAAGATATAAAAAACCCATGAAGCAAAATCCAAGAAATTAAAAAAAAAATACCAGAAGGATGCGAACCTTTCTACAAACATCATGGCGTAGAACGATCAAGAAGATAAGGAGATGGAGACGAACCTTTGTACAGATATCAATGGAGAAAACCCTAACTCGAGATCTTGAAGGAGGCCGAGATTAATGAGCTGAAAGATTGAGGGATATAATCTCTAAACTTGGTGGTTAAGGAAGTGGAAGTGGGTGACTCAACAACTGGATCACACTTTCTTAATTTTTTATTAGAAAAAAAACCGTTCAAAAATACATAAAAAGGGTGCGGGTTTCAGGAGTCAAACCCAAGCAAATCACAAATAACAATAGCAGTCAGACCATCTGAACCATAACATCTTTTATTAATACATTTGAACTTATACATATAAATAACCTTTTCAAATGCTAAAAAAAGCACTATTCATGAAAGTTGCTAAATTAATATATAGGATAATAAATAAAAACTAAATAGTTTTATTAAAATATATAACTAGATCTTTGCCCGCGTTACACGCGGTTCACCAACGTACAATTATTTTGAGTGGTAAAACATATAAAAAAATGTAGCAGAAATATTTTATTAAGATTTAAAAGAAACCAATACACATTCTATTCAAATATCACTAAATATTTCTTTATACACCACATTTTTGGTTTTAGTCTTCACTTGACCATCATCATCAAGTATAAGTAACTTCACTCCTGCCCTGCTTTTAACTCTTGACAATGCGAAATAAAGCTGGCCATGTGAGAATACAGGGTCTCTTAAATACAACCCAACCTTGGATAGAGACTGTCATTGGCTTTTATTGATGGTCATTGCGAAACATACGCTTATTGGGAATTGGCGCCTTTGGAACTTGACTGGAATCTTGTTATCAGATGGTATCATATTTATTCTAGGAATAAGAGTTTTGGTACCAATGTTACCACCTGATATGATTTCGGCTTCAATAACACGCTTCGCAAGTCTGGTGATACGTAATCTGGTGCCGTTGCACAAGCCATTTTGTTGATCAATGTTTCTCAACAACATAACGGGAACACCGATCTTTAGTGCTAATCGATGATTAGGAATTCCAGAAATTTTCAAACCATTAAGCACATCAGGAGAATATAAATCTTCCTATGAACGGTTATTACCATTCTCAATCTGGCATATACTATCAGAGCTCAAATACTCGACTTCATCTCCAGGAAACAATGCAAGCAACCTGTCATTAATTTCATGTACCACTTCGTTTGTTGGTGCAAGTATTGCTCGTTCACCAAAGTAATCTTTATCTTTATAAAGCTGAAGAAGTGAAGGGTAGACGAAGTCAATTAAGCTACAAATAGGATCTGATGAATGCTTTATAAGAAGATCATCTGGAATGTTGACATCTGCCTCATTTTCATCAACTGAAGCACCAACTTTACCCTCACCTAACTGTAGAAGCCAGTTTGCAAATTCCTTTATTTCTTCTGATTCAGATGTCTTGTTACCCAATGTTAACCTCATGTTTTTAGTTAACGTGCGGACTTTGCAAGTATTCCAAATCTTAGAGGAGGTTATTGAGGCACTTATAATATCTCTTTTACTACCATTGGGAACAACAGGAAGGATCTGTCTAAAATCACCACCCAAAACCATAACCTTACCTCCGAAAGGCAGCTCCGAATTAACCGAATCCTTTGATTTCAAGATGTCTTTCATCGTGCGATCAAGAGCTTCAAAAGCATGTTTGTGAATCATTGGAGCTTCATCCCAAATAATTAACTTAGTCTGCTTCAATAAATCTGCCTCATCGCTATTCGCCTTAATAGAACACACGGATTCTTCATTAACATTCAAAGGTATACGAAACCTAGAATGAGCGGTCCTTCCACCAGATAACAACAAAGAAGCAATACCGCTAGATGCAACGTTCAAAACAATTTGGCCTTTACATCTAATGGCAGCAGACAACGTTTTCCATAAAAAGGTTTTACCAGTGCCTCCAAACCCATAAACAAAAAAAAGCCCACCTTTGTTAAAATCAACCGCATCAATTATTTCATCAAAAATTAAACGCTGCTCATCTGTTAAAGAAGGTGCGTTGCTATGAAATTCCTCAGTCAGCGTATTTACTTGATAATTGAGTTCATCAAGTATTAAACGGTTATTTGCAGATGCAATCGAATCATTATTAGGAAAAGGCATAGAAGGAAACCTACGTAGGCTGGAGTTATTCCGAATTAACTGCTTCTCAATTTCAAGCAACGTAAGGTTCTTGATTTGATCATCAGGAAGAGACAAACCTGATAACGATAAACATTGTAATTATTAATTAAAGAATTAATAATAACGTAAAATAAATAAAATGTTGAATTATAAATTTTTTTACCTTCAATTTGGAATACGTCTTCGTGTCTACGCATAATACCGTCTGACAAGTACTTCCATGTGTTCTCCCAAACATGGTCAGGCCTAGATAAGCTGTTAGACAACAACATCATCGCGAACAAATTACGAAGACAGTATCCTGAACCGGTATAATGAGCTTCCTCAATAGCTTCTATATATTCCTTGTCATCTTCCAACAGGCCAAGAGCGTAACATGCATCTCGATATGTTGGTAAAACTTTTCCATTCACCGTTCTTATCTCAGCAAAAGATTTGGGACCTTTGACCTTATTAAGAAGAATTCTCAAGAAATAAGCCTCACCCATTGATGGATTAACCATATGAACACGACCAATTGCCTTACCTGTTTTTCGAAAATCCCATTTTTTTCATCAGGTTTCCAAACAAATTTACTTGGGATTTCGATGTAGCTCAGTTCACGTGCCACAGGTTCATCCTGGTTTAGTTTCATCCATTGTAGAAACATTGTAGAAGACACTGATGGCTTGTTGAGTACGTTTTGAAGTTGCTCTTGTGGACCGTATACAACAGTTTGCTCACCAGGTAGATGAAAAGGAAGCCTAATCACTGGAGGGTATCTGTAATGAACTTCGTGTTTAAGTATCCTCCATGAAGCTTCACATGCTGAAAGGAACCTGCAATCATAATGTTTTTTGATTTCATCTCTTTGCTGTACTTCTTGACATTCTGCATCATCTTCTACAAAAGCAATTTTAGCCCTGTCCGGTCCCTTGTTAATGTATTTGAATAGATACTTAATTGAAGCAGCTTGGTTACACCATTCAACATTAATATGAGCTTGATAACGCTTCAAAAGTGTTGGGTTATAAGGAACCACATTTTTGTTATCTAACTGAGCACCTCCTTTTTCAACAAATACTCCTGAGTCTCTTCTTTTATAAACCGGATATCCTTTTGAATCTATCATTGATGCCGGAGAAAACTTCTTTGGAAATTTCTTGGAGCACTTACCATCAATCATGCACGGGCAGTTGGGATATTCAGGTCCACATGGTCCATGAATCATAAAGTCACTCACAAGACTAAACAACTCAGGATCTAAATTCTTATCTGGGATTTCAGCAGAAACTAAACGATCAACATGATCAATCGTCGGAAGCTTGCTTTCATCTTTAAGAAACAGACAGATATGAGCGTGAGGAAGACCACGCTTTTGGAACTCGATAGTATAAACAGCTGTAAAAATAAATGGTACTAAAATTAAAATTTAAATTTTGTAAATAAAAAAAGTTGGTTCAAGATAAAACAAAAAATATATTCACTAACTTTATTAGTTTGTTACGGTAATAAAGAATGATTCAAAGTTATTAATGTATGTTACCTGCCGAAGTCTTCCCTAATATTGCTTTATCACGTAAATCTTTCATCATTGAGTCTAGCTTCAGTTTGAATAATCTGGCTAAAATGTCTTGTCTGTCTTCAGGATTTGTCTTCTTATCCTTCAGAAACCTTCTAACTTTAGGCCATTTCGGATTACATGTGATTGTGATGAAAAAATCAGGGTATCCATGCTTTTTACAAATGGCCATTGCATCAAGATAATTTTCCCTCATGTAACGTGCACCACCAGTAAAAGAAGATGGTAGTATTATAGGTGTACCTATTGTTGCCAAATCTGTAGGTCCATTTTGATGCAAATTTTGAAGACTGGAATAAGAGTCACACCTAAGTTTTTGTTGCTGATAACGTACATAAAACAACCTCTCACTCTCGATCATAGTATAAACGTCAACCAAAAACTTTTGAAGAAGGCGCCTTGCATTCAAAATCAAAGAGAACTTACCAACTCTGTCCTGAATATGATAGGCAAAATACTCTCTCATTGAACACTTTGAGTCTACTTTCTTTTTAGACTTCCTTTCTTCACGATGCGGTATATCAACCCTATAACAATCTTCTCCAAATGGAATAAGCAATGGATACTGAAGAGCTAAATATTTTGGATGAAGTTCACTTATCCGCTGAAGACCTTCTTTTCTTGATTCCACAACAATATCTCGATTGTCAATCTCATCATCATTGTCTGTAAGTATAAGTGCAGCGATTTCATTTGAAGTTGGTAAGTTGTATAGTCGACCATCTTTAGTTCGCCTCCCAATAAGACGTAACTTAAGGTTAACTTCAGAATTTTCATTAAATCGATCGCGTACACTCCTATAGCTTTTCACAAGCTGATTTTTAGAGTCTAACATCGACTTGAGGTACTGAATGATTTCAAGATCAAGTTATTCATCAATTTTGTTAGACTCTCCTTTTTCCTTACTGTAATAAATAAATTAAAATTTCAAAAATTGAACAGTTGTTTTATATGAAAAAAACAAACTATAAGTAAAAATTTATTTTAATAAACTGTAAAATATTACCTGAAAATTTTACTCCTGTTAGATACTTCGTTTTCAGTGTCATAGATATACAACTGAGAAAATTTTGGTTTTGTCCCATCATTAGGAAGAAGACCACCCAGGGCATGATAATTTTCACCACTTATCCTGTATATGAAGGGAGCCTTGCCTTTATTAATATTTGAGTCGACCTTGCCACCCAGTGAAGTAAAACAGAACATAGAATTGAATCTTCAAATGTGCTTTAAGAAATACTTGCTTCGGAAGTCTATGTTCTTAAAAAGATTCTGATAATCGACACTGCTTTCTTTGAAATCTGGAAGTTGCACCTTTCCATAACCACAACATAGATAGTAACATGTTCTACCACTAACTTGTAGTGATCTGCCAGCTTCCGATTTCCACAGTTTGGCGTTACACATCTCACATACAACCGTTTGATCACCGTGATCCAAATAATCTTGTGAATAGAATAAATTGAATTCATATTACGTTAAATTAAAAAATAATAAAATCGTAATTGGTTTATTAAAAATAACATTTACCTTTAGAGACACCCTTATATTGATAATTGAACATGGGTTGAGGATTCATATCTTCTTCGTCTGACAAACTAACCATGCGAACAGGTGAGATGCAACGTCGATTACTTCGTAATCCATTGCTGCAATTTTCTACGTTACTTAAAATTGAAGATTCTGGTAACATGGAATTATGACTTGATGTATTCATGCTTGTTATCTGAACAGAAGATGTTGCATTTGAGCATCTATCAAAGTTAATACCTGAACCTAAATATAATACTTTAAATTAATGTTTAACATTAATAAAAGTAACAACTTTATATAAGTAATGGATTTAAAGAAAGAGGTACCAGATGTAACAATGGATTGGTTCCGCAATCCTATAACAGAATTAAGTTTACGTCTTTTAGCATCAAGTTGTGCTTTTCTAAAACTTCTAGCCTCGACAGAATTTGGTCTATTACTATCATGCACTGACACTATGAATACAAATAAAATTGTAATGTTTAGATAGTAAATAAACTTTTAGTTATAGAGTGTTATAACATTACAAAGACAAACGTAAGCAACATAGAAATATGATACCGTTTGTAATATTAGACAAAGGAGTACGTTCTGTTGAACCTGTTTATAAATAAGTAAAAAAATAAGTTACGATTAGATAAAAAAAATTACGAAATTAATAAAATGTTATAAATTACTGAATGGAAACGATAGCTATTACCGGAAAAAGATGCATTAAATGGGGTGTTGAAGGTTGAGCTAAAGGCAGATATATCAAGTGAAAATACATTGTTAGTGGATGTTGACGGATTAGTATTTCCAGATTGCTTAATATTCTGTCTCTTAGCATCAACTTGTAATTTTCCAAAAATTCGGCAATCGCGGGAAAGGTTACTTTTGACTTCAACCATAGAAAAAATTTATTAAATAATAATAGTCTTATACCCAAAAAAATAACCAAATTAGTAATTTCGAGTAACATAAAATATGTCATGAAAATTATAAAAGATACCAGTTGAGATGTTAGACAGAGGAGTTTGTTGCACTTGACCTTAACAAAATAGAAAAATAATTTCGTATTATTAAATCTGATTATTAATAGGCATGTCAAGTTCAAACGGTATACAAAGATATAAAAATAATGAGTGGAGAAACAAAATTTTACCTGGTGTAGACAAATTGAAAGTAGATTGGACCAACGAACTTTGATGAATATAATTGTGTGAAGGTCCAATGGACTCACGGTTAAATTGTACGCTTGGTGGTACATTTTCTATTCCATTATTATGATTATTGACCTTGCCTCTCTTGGCATCTAGATATAACTTCCTAAGTTTACGACACTCGGCCGCATTCTTAATTTTTTGTTCATTGGAGATAACTGTGAAGAAAAATAAATTGTTTGCATGATATTATGTATGCGATTCATAAAGATGAAAACATATGTTTGCCGTTAGAGATATTAAATAACGGTGTTCGTTTATCATTTGAGGTGGTAGACAGTCTTTTACGTCCCATTTCACCTAAATAATGAAGTAGAACTAAATTATAAAGGAACATAACATAGAAATAATCAATGATTTTCTAGAAATTTTATAGATAATCAATGATTATCTACAAAAATTAGATATAATAACAATGTAAAGTACTAAAAAATGGACTGATAGAAGAAAAGAATGACATACAATCAACTTGTACAAAAGAAGACTGAAGCGCGCACGAAAGAGGAAACCGGAATTCTCTTGAATGTTTGATTGTTGTGTAAGTTTTTTATGTTTTTTTGATTGAGTTTAGTGTCTTTTATATAGATAATTGTGGTCAACATTGAGGCATATGTATTAAATGTATAATTAAAACAGATAATAAATATTTTTAATGATTTACCATAATTAAAGAATGCTAATAATTTGAATTTGAATATTTTCGTGAAAATGGAATTTGAGTTTTCCGAAAATACCAAATTTTGAAATTTGTACTTTTACTAAATTTGGTTGTAAGTTGTATAAATATATTTAAATGAACCTAATAAATTTTAGAAACTCTATACTTTTTAAATTTATAA
The DNA here is from genome assembly GCA_030844895.1 of Ambrosia x helenae. NCBI lineage: Eukaryota > Viridiplantae > Streptophyta > Magnoliopsida > Asterales > Asteraceae > Ambrosia > Ambrosia x helenae. Next base: position 128,633,878 of record CM061228.1, on the reverse strand, counting down.
TTTTAAAAGTTAATAAAGTTTCTACTTTTAAAGTAATAAATTATAATCAAACTCTCGAATTATAAAGTATCAACAACTATGTGGCATCACAAAAAACTATTGAAGCATGTACAATTTTTACAAAACTAAAAAACAAACATCAAATGTCAACACACATTTTATTTAGATGAAAATTGTCTCATAAACAAACCAAACATAAATGAAAAGAAAATCTCAACACACATCAAATAAAAATCCTTACAATAAAGAAATGTTCAAAAAAGGATTCATTGATCCTATTTTTCAACCTTAGGAATCAAAAGTGTCTTGTCAACTGACTTGTTAGCTTATTTCTTCTTACATGACTTAAGGACTTTAGTTGTTGATTCAATTCATCATCTTCCGTTTCATATAAACTTTGTCCAGGCTACGCTTTACTTCCGCTTCATCACGAATCAAACTAACTCTAGAAGATGATTCTGGAGCAGTGTTTTCTCCAACAAAATCCTACAATATTAAAAGGCATGTGGAAATTGTTAGAATAAACTACATTAAAATCTAATCTGAATACATGATTGACTAACTAAACTACTAACCTTCACAGACACTGCATTTTGTGTTGAATATTCACCTAGATCAATATTTTCAAGGACAGGTTGATCGATCTAGAAAACAACAAAATGTAATAATAAAAAGATTAAGGTAAAGTGTTTAAACAATAACTAAATAACAACAACAGTTTATTAAGAATCATTCATAAGACGAATTATAACTAAATTTTTAAATGATAATCATAACTTCAATGTCCATACAATTGCTTGCATTTTCGAACCATGTTTAAAAGTAAAAAAAAAAGTAGTTATAAAAAAACAAAACGTAAAATAAAACGTAATTTAAAAAAATAAAAACCGAATATGTTAAAAACATAACCTGTTCAGCCATCAGAACCATATGAAGAGAAATAATTTCTCCGGATATCTTTCGATTTGCTCGCTTCCAAAGCCTAAGCACCTTAACTTTGATCGTGTATTTACTCATACGCAAAGTGATTTCTTTAAAAAAAAGTGATGTTGTTTGGATCCATAATGCTGCAACTTTGTTGACAATGTAGGTATTAGATACGCTTTAATTTTTTAAACATAAATGAATTAACAGTGCAATTTCTAATTAGAAAGAGTAGTGATACAGATACCTGACAAAGTGACGAAGATTTGATTGATCGAAACCTTAATCAAAATTTAACAATCTATTCTGTATTTATAATGTAACGTAAACATGTAATAAGAAATGTTGACTTATTTATTTTTAGTAAGGATTAGTGAATTATTATAACGTAAATTTATAATTGGAATGAAAATGATTTTACATTTAAGTGTTTCCATGATTAAGTTAAATTTCGTTTAATGTTTATTAAATAAAAATCGTAAATTTCAATTCTTACATGTTTCCATTTTTAAGTTAGAAGTATAAGGTTTTAACTTTTCAAACCGATAGGTTTTTAATAAATTATATAAAATTGAACAAAATTTTCTAAAGTTTCAAATTTAAGAAAATTTGAAAAGTCTACTCAAGTTTAAATGACATAGTAAAACATTGATTTTAAAACGCTAAAAAAAACACCAGATTAAATTTACATTTAAAATGGTTTTAAATGCTTTAATGTTGAATGTTTTAAAACCGGTTTTAGTTAATAAAGGGTTGGTTTTTAATATTTAAAAAAGAAACTCATTACATTTATGTGGATTGTTACTTACCAATAATACTCTTAAATTTTGACTTTGTTAACAATGATTCATAAAAGTTATTGTTGTTAATATCAAAGTAATTAATACTAATGACAATTGATAAATTACAAGGATGTCAAATCTTTAATTACTTTTAAAAACTTAATCTGGCAAAACCTAAAACTTTGTAATGTTTAAAAACTTAATGTTTATAACAATTTTTTTTTTAAAATAGTTTAGCAACCAACCAAAAAACATTAATATATACGACTACTAACAATACATCATAAATTTATGAGTTGTAACTATACTATATTACTATAACTTGAAACATGGATAACATAGTTACCACTAATTTGCATTGAAATTTAGAATATTAGACTACTGCCAGGAACATCATATTAAGTATCATATGTATTGTCAACAAACCATAGCATAATAGTACTGTTTATAACACACATCAACCCCAAAAACACACAGTTGACTAAACCAGTAAAACGTGCAAATGTATGTGACCACTAAACGTAAACCATATTCAAAAAACTACCACCACTAAGGTGCAAAAAGTTACCCACCAAAAATGTTATGTTCACCAAAAAACTGCCAAAACTAACAGAACTAATTACCAGCAACCCTAACTACTTTAGAGAGCTTTAACAAACCTCGATTCTGGAAAAAAAAAAAGGAAATGCATCTGATCACCTGCCTGCAGATCCTTATAAGCAACAAAGGTTGACATACCTTTGATGTAGTAACGCTTACTTGACCTCGAACTATCTACACCAACAGAAACTCCCAAAGTGTAACCCTCACCATCTTTAATTGTCAAACCCATCTGCCTGTTCATACCATTTTGTCTTGCCGATTCCGTCTGCATAAGCTAAAAAATAACAAATAATTTTCAAAATTAATAACAAACTAACATATGCATAAATATGATTATAATATACGGTTAGTTAAATTTTAGAAACTTACAAAATGATTGTCAACGGTGAAAACAACCAAAACACCGAAATGATCACAATAACCTACATCCTCGATAGCAACAGATTGATCATCCTCATGATCCATATCATCTCCTTCATTCACCTTTTCGCCATGATCATTAGAAACAACAATGATATCATTATCATTGTGTTCATCATCCTCAGAATTGTCATCGTCCTCCCACAAATCGGGAGGAAGAGTAAGCTTCCCTTTCTTAAAAAATGTCAATTCATATGTTTTCTGCTTGTTTAACAAAGTACAAAAATCAAAAGTTTAGAAATTAATGAAAAATAATGTATAGAGTTAATTGTGATGTAGATTAGCCAAAGTAATACAATAAACATTTACAAATTGAGAAAGAAACCTCATTGTAAATCTCAAAAACAATCAGATGATCTTTGGTTATCTCAAAAATCTCCTTCATATAAGGCCATCCTTGAGTTATGTAAGTAGCAGCACCATCGTTTTCTAGCTGGATTTGGAAAACATGACCTGAAGCAAACACCGTTTAATATTACTTTTAATCATTCAAAAAGAGATTAAACAATCAAATGGAAATAAAGTCTTTATTTAAATTAATAATTCACATACAATATGAATGATAAACCATTATAACCTATATAATCAATACAGTTTTATGGATGTTTTTCTTTTAATAAATATCAAATTAAACGAGGAATTTGGATTTGAAAACATGACCTGGAAATGAGTTGACTATAATTGGTTCCAACGGAAGGGTTCTGTTATATAATCCATGCATAACAAAGCAACTGATATGCTGATAAGTTGAAACAAATGGAATGAAACATTAATACATATTACTATATGATCAGTGTGTTATATAATGTAGTTAAATGATATTACAAAACACATACCAGACGTTCTTCATCAGTTTGAGGGTCATCAATCTTGCAGTAGAAAAATCTACCAGGTGCAGTTATAGCGTCTTGATGAAACGTAATCATATTGAAACAGTTGATCGCCGATTCGTATTCAAAAACAAAGTTGCAAACGGATGGGTAATTTAATGTAGTCATCAGGTGATTCCATCCGTCACAAATAAACCACTTCCCAGCTATATGCATGACCTTAACGCGAAATCTTTTTTCATCCATTGTATGAATCGTACAATCACCTGTTGGATACTTATACTTTTCAACCCATTCTGTGTACTCCTCAGGTAAAGCCTACAACTCATAAAGAATTTTATATTTATGAATAAACATTAAAAATCTTTGTTTAATGAATGTAATAAATCAAATATTACCAAGCAAATACGATCGTTGGCTTCTGACTGTACCCAAAAACCGTAAGTCATTATCACACAAGCAGTTACCAATATGTATTAGAAAAAAGTGACTTAAATCAGTTGAAACCTAAAAAATGGAAATCGATACCTCAAACATAAAGGACTAATCAAAATAAAAATCATAACAATCCATTCTTAGATGTATCTAAAACAATAATTGAAACCTAATCATAAACCTAAAACATTAAACCTTAATAGAATCCTAAAATATTAATGCAAAATCATTCTCAGTTGAAAGCTTAAATAGTAACAAACCATTCAAGTACTTGTTAAACCATAAGTCGAGACCTAAAACAAAAAGAATCGATCAAAAACTAAATCATAAGAATCCTTTCTTAGCTATCCTTAAAACATTAATTGAAACGTATTCATAAAACTAAAACATTCAACCTTACTACAAACCTCAAACATAAATGCAAAATCAATCTCAGTCGAACGCTTAAATAGTAACAAACCATTAAAGTATTTCTTAAACCCTAAATCGAGACCTAGAACATAAAGAATCGATCAAAAACTAAATCATAAGAATCCTTTCTTAGATATCCTTAAAACATCAATTGAAACGTAATCATAAACCTAAAACATTCAATCTTAATACAAACCTATAACATAAATGCAAAATCATTCTCAATTGAACGCTTAAATAGTAACAAACCAATAAAGTATTTCTTAAACCATAAATCGATACCTAAAACATAAACCACTAATCAAAAACTAAATCATAACAATCCATTCTAAGGTTTCTATAAAACATCAATCGAATCATAAACCTAAAACATTAAAGCTAAATAGAGACCAAAAACATATTTTCCATAATAATCATCAGTGGAACCCTATAAAATACCCGGTAATCAAAACCCCTATTATTACTCTAATCACAGATCCGTAACCCATCATCAACCCTAAAACACGAACCCTAAAACATGAACCCTAAAACTAAATATTAATAAACCTGACCAATAATAGACGTAAACGCAAGTATTATAAGGTAAATAATTGAAATCAAACAAAACACACAAAAAAAAAAAACTTAATCGACAAACAAATCAGGAAGAAAAACGAAAAAAAATCAGAGAAAACAGATATATGAAGGACCATTGATTGACATAAGAATAGAAGAGAGAATATCTTGAAGATGAGATGAAGAAGACGGCAAGAGATGCCCTGATTTGCCGGATCGCTGATCGAAGTTGATTAGGGTTTTGGGTTAGAGGAGGCGATGATGAATGAGGGTTATGTTATGTCCGTGAGTTTTAGAAGGGTTTTTATATTTTTACTCAATTTTTGATTTAAAAAAAAGAAAATTTTATTAATTCCCACATTGTGCCATGATGGATGAGCATTAATTGCTAGGGACCTAAATGAATGACAAGTGTCCACAATTGCTCCTAAATATTATATGTATAGATTTGATTGCAAAGAATAAATGTAAAAGATGTTGATTACGATGATAAAGGTAAAGGTGTTGCTAACAAGGTATGTGATTAGACACGTTTTTTTAGCATTTTAATAACTATCCATTGTGGAGGGGTTTGCGAATATTTGGGGATTACATTAAGAGAAGATGATATGTTACAGAATATTAGAGGGGCCTTTTATGTCATTTGTAATAATAATTAGTTGCTGATAGGGACTTAGTTGTAAGTTCTTAATAGTTCAGAGGCTAATTGTGTAATTGTTTGTAACTTTGAAAGTTAGTTGTGATGGCAGTTATAAAGATTGGGCAGGCCTCATTAATGGCTTAGCTTAGTTTTGGGTTAATCTCTCTGTCTTGTTTCTCTCTCTAAAACTTTGCTATCATTGGTATCAGAGCTCTAACGATCTGAGCTCCGGTGACCTGTTACCACCATAATCCGTCGCATTCCGCCGTCTACTCATTTTCCGGTCATCTTCTCTGACCAATTTTTTTTTTCATTTTTCTTCTTCTTTCAATTGTTTTCGTATTCTTTTCATTTCTTTGCCTAGGTTGATCATTGTTGATCAATCTATTCCTGAATTTGATCAATTTGTGATCAGATTCTTCCTGTAAGTGTATCCAATTCAATCATTCATGGCAAGTAATGCTCGTCAACAAGAAATGGAAAAACTCGAGAAAACACTCAAAGAACACTCACAATCAATAAAAAAACAGTCAAACCCTTCAAGAAAACAATGCAACCGCTATAGCCCAATTAACCCTAAATCTACAAACAATGTTTGACAATCTTAAGCAACAGATTACTGATTTGCAGAAACATAATGATAATAATAATAATCACCTACACAACAACCACAATCATACTAATCATAATGATAATAATAATCAACACCATGATCAGTGGGTTGCAAGATTGGGGAAACTGGATTTCCCCAAATTTAATGGTGATGATGTGGATGGATGGGTTTACAAATGTAACCATTTTTTCTTGATTGACAGAACCTCTGACCATCTAAAAGTTCATTATGCTGTGGTGAATTTAGATGGTATTGCACTAAAATGGCATCAAGGTTATCTTTCTAGTGCTAACAGACCCATTGAACAGATTTCATGGGATGAATATGTTAGATCCATTACCACAAGATTTTCTGAGAATTTGTGGGAAGATGCAATGGAAGAACTTAAGAATCTGCAACAAACCGGTTCATTAGATGAGTATTGTAATGCTTTTGACTCATTAATGACTAAGGTAACATTGTCTGAGGAATATGTTGCTAGTTTGTTTGTTGGAGGCCTAAAGCTTGAGATAAGATGTTTGGTCAAGGTTTTCAAGCCAAGAACCTTGAGAGAAGCCATTGCTATGGCCAAGCAGCAAGACAAGGTCCATAGTACCTTGTTTGGGAATAAAGATGTGAAAAAGAATTATGGGGGACAGTCAAATGCAAACTACAGCAACAAGAATTCCTACCCATCACCTAAACCACTGAATGTAATGGCATCCAATCTGCCTCTACTACCAGCCCCTAAAAACACTAATAATAATAATAATAGTAATAATCCTGGGGGAAAGACAGTGAGAAGGTTGACAAATAAGGAAGCCGATGAGAAAAGGGCTAGAGATGAATGTTTCTTTTGCCCTAAAAAGTATAGTGCCACCCACAAGTGCAAGAATAGGCAGCTTTTCATCATTGAGATCATGGATGATGAAGAAGAAATCAGTGATCAAGAAACTGTGGAATTCACTGAAATCTTGGGCCAACCACAGATTTCTATACATGCAATGAATGGTATTCCTTCTTTTTTCCACTATGAAAATAGTTGGATCAATTGGTACCAGAAAAATTTTTATGTTAACTGATTCGGGCTCAACACACAACTTTATAAGTGAAAGATTGGCTAATAAAATGCAATTAAACTCTCAAGATGTTCTAGCTGTAAATGTTTCAGTAGCCAATGGTAATCAAATCAGTTGTATGAAAATTTGTAAGGGGTTCAAGTGGATGATGCAGGGTATGTGGTTTGAGGCTGATGTGCTTATCATTCCACTGGAAAATTATGATATGGTGTTAGGTATTCAATGGTTGGCACCATTAGGGGATATTGTGTGGAATTTTAAGAAATTGATAATGGAATTCCAAACGAATGGGGAAAAACATGTGTTGAAAGGGATAAGCAATAATGTTGTGAGTGCTTGTTCAATAGAAAAGATGGGTCAATTGTTGAGTTGTCCAGATCAGTTGGTTCATTCTCAAATGTTTGGATTATAGTTGATGTCTACAGAAGGGCAGAACAGTCAAAGTGCCAATGTGTCCAATGCAGTGTTGGATTCTTGAGTTGCAGAGTTGCTTGATCATTTTAAAGAGGTTTTTGCTAAACCAAAAGGGTTACCTCCTTCTAGGAGTTGTGACCATAGAATTGTTTTAAAAGATGAGGACAAGACCATTAATCTCAAGCCTTATAGGTATCAAGCCCTTCAAAAAGATGTTATTGAAAAGATGACTGAAGAATTGTTGGCATCTGGGGTCATAAGAAACAGTTCCAGTTGCTTTGCTGCACCAGTGGTACTTGTAAAGAAAAAGGATGGGTCATGGAGAATGTGTGTGGATTATAGGCAGTTGAATGAAGCTACAGTAAAAAATAGCTTCCCTATACCACTTATTAATGAGCTTTTGGAAGAATTAAAAGGGGACACAATTTTTTCTAAGCTGGATCTGAGGTCAGGGTACCATCAAGTAAGAATGTTTCCTTCTGATGTTCACAAAACTGCATTCAGGACCCATCAAGGTTTGTTTGAGTTTTTGGTAATGCCTTTTGGCTTAATCAATGCTCCTGCAACCTTTCAAGCATTAATGAACAAAACTTTTAAGGATTTCCTAAGAAAGTTTGTTCTAGTGTTTTTTTGATGATATATTAGTATATAGTCAGAATGCGGATCAACATTTGGAACACCTGCAATCAGTGCTTCATGTTTTACATAAGCATCAGCTGTATGCAAAACAATCCAAATGCTCTTTTGCTGGCCAACAGATTGAATATTTGGGTTTGTTGCGTCTAGGGCCTAGTCGGGGAAATTGCAGGACCGCATCTTGTGAAATGCTGGCGTGGTGGGGGTGGATCCCGACTACACCCTTGCACTCGATAATATTGGAACAATTCTTCCAGAACTTGATCTATGATCTAGGTGGTTTTACTGATAAGGAGACCGCCCCCAAGAAACCTCAACAAACATTGGCGAGTGCTCTTTATGGTAAACACGTTCAGGATATGGAGGTGGGATTCGATATGACTCCGCATCAAAAGGCAGTTCTTGCATGTCTCCAGGGGGCCATGCTTAGGATTTTTTTACTGTTGTGCCCATTGAAGGGCTTGGGCAACGGAACTTAGGATTCGAATATAGGGCCATCCTCAAATACCGGCTTATGATACCTCTTTTCCCCCAAATGAACCATGCCCTATTTGCAAAAAGGACTGTTTGGACAGTTTTGGCGAACATGACCTTCAATGCAAGGAATTATCGGGGTTCAAGTATCGCCATGACTGAGTTAGAGATGTTTTATGAGATGTGCCTAAACGTGCAGGGATCTCCTCCAAGAACGAAGCACCTGTTAATTTTTTGACTGACCCGCGTGAGGGGAGATCTACCCTGCGTCCTGCAGACGTCCTTGTGTTTGGCTGGGTGGGGGCAAGCATGCGTGTGTCAACCTCACTGGGGTGTCCCCATTGGTGGGCTTACGAGACAGTGTCTTTGTTCCGGGGCAGGCAGTGTTGAGAGCGGAGGCTAGGAAAGTCGCTAAGCATGAGGCAACATGTTTAGAGAATCAACATATGTTCCTTCCATTTGCCTTTGCCACATTTGGATCCTTCGTGTAACATCATGTAATTTCCCCTTATTTTAATTAATAAAAGTTTTGTTTTTGTATTTTATGTTCCATAGTCATTATCCTATCTTACATTTACAATAGATGCTTGTCTACAGTATACAAAGCGCCATCCATTTTTAAGTTATTTACAAAACATGCCATCAATCATAATACACTCTTAGGAACAATGTCATTTTCTATTTTTCTTTTATTTCTGTCTTTGTGTGTATTTTGTCTATATATATATATATGAATTTTTGTCTTTATTGTAGGCTTTGTCTTTTGTTTTTATATCGAATGCGGATACCATAATAAATCGAATCGGGGTAGACTGAATTCGCGCCGAAATGCGCTGGGCTTAGTCGGTTGAGTATAATACGTTATTATTAGTTATTATTAGATGCCATAAATTCGATTTGCGCCTCTTTTTTTGTCTTACGTACGCGTCGGTAAAAATTCAAATTGTCTTACGTTTCGACGTAAACTTTTTTTAAAATGAGTCGGTCGATACGTTATTATTAAGATGGATATATTCGAGTTGCGCCCCGCAACGCGGGGCGGGTAAACACTAGTTCATTATATAATTAATATTTCAAAATGTTTTCATAATACATAAAGGTGTTTTGATCTTAACATTTTAATGCTTATTCAACAAAAAAAAATGATGAAACATATATTCTAGAAAACAATTTTTTTTTTTGTAATGCAAATTAATTGAGAATTGATTGCATTTATTGACTAAATTGTATTTATTAGGATTAGTAAATTGATATAAAGTAGAAATTTATTTAATTTAGTGAAACGGAAATTTACAATAATGATTCATAACCAAAAGTTTGGCCATATATACTCTTGCAATCATCCCTACAGTAATCTCCAAACACCAAATCTCACAATATAATTTTCCTTCAAATCTTTTTGAAAATCATGAACCAACCAAAAAGTCTTGCTACTCCCTTTGACTCTTGATATTTGATAAACATCTCTCGATGATTGAGGTAAATAACGAACCTTCTTTTGATTCTATGTTGTGTTTAATAGTTCTTTTTAGCTTCTCTCATGCACATATCACTTGGTTAAATAGACATTTGAAACCATGCTTCAATATAGATGAATTTTGTTGTTGAATTTCTTCCACTAAATAAATTTCGTTGTCACAGTCAACGTAAACCATCATAATGTTTTAAAAATTTAGAAACAAGATCAAGTAATTTTCTTTAATATATATGTATGTATATATTAAAACGAAAATTTCATATTATGCCTTTATAAATTTTAATATGAAAATAAATGATTGCTCATAATATGTTTTGCACAAAACTTACTCAATAGAAGAAGTCAAACTATGCAACTTCATGATCTTTTATTCTCGCAAGTAAGAGTATCCTCCTTTTGTTTTTGTTATAGTCAATACATGATATATCTCTTTAATTTGTAGTCTTGTTTTATTATAAATTAAATTACCCCATTTGGTCACATTTGTCAATTTTCAAAGTTAAAACTTCATGGAATATTCTAATTCCTAGCAACGAGTAACTCCAAGGAATTAATATTTTAAAGTAGTCTTATTTAAGATATTTAAATTACTATATGTATTGGCTGAATTACAGTAATGTAAATCATATATATTTTGGTTTCATAACATAACAAAGTCCATTAAATATTCTACTTAGGATGTTTATGCATATTTGAAGTAAGTGGTCATTTTTTTAAAACAAAAATTTATATGAGTTCAAATATGTAAATTGAAATAAAACAATTATTGATAATATTTAAGTCAAAGACTATATATATGTTGCACAAATACTATAACTATAGACACTAAATCATCAATCTTAATTTACTTAGGTTAAAGAGTAAATAATTTACTCTCGTTGAATTCTGTTGAATCCTAACAAGTCCATCGTAATCAAGGTGAGTATATCTTTCACCTTTTACTGTTTTACTACTTTGGGGTGACTCATGTACCTATTAATCAAGTTTCTATTTCTTATACTTAATGCAATTCTCATGTGTGTTTGCCTTATGTGAATTTGTGTGTATGCTTAGTCAAAATCATTAACCGCTGGGCGGCCTAGCATTTCAATGAATAGTACTATGATATACCCCCTCGAGACTCTGTTGAGAGAATCTTGGTCATTGTCTTGTTAATTCATTATTCATTTGGTTATTCATGTGTTAGTCTCATTAATAGGCTTGGTTTTGACTGATACTACTTATTACATAATTGCAAATGGTACCGCACATGAATAGCTAAACACTTTTCTTACTATATGTATTCAAATCAGGGTATGCTCACCAATACATTTTTGTATTGACATATACTATTTTCGTACATGTTTCAGGTTATTTTGCGACGCTTCTTTTTAGCTTTTGGTTTTATATTTAAGCTTTGACTTTATTGTATTTTAGTTAGACTTGACGCTTTAGAACTGTTGTATAATGTAATTTCCTTTCAATGTAAAATTATTCAAATCAATGTATTCAAATTTACACTTTAGTACCATGAGCTATTGAACAATCGTCACTACGTGACACCTCGATGTTTCTGCCATCGATTGGGGTGTTACACTTCGCCCTTGAGGCGGTTCGCTTCTCGGAGCGAGTGCAGAAGGTGGTCCACGGTAACTCGCAGAGCCTTAGGAACCAAGGGTTTATGTTCGGTAGAATAGGTTTTTCGATCCAAAAGGGGAAAGCGGCGCAGCTTGTTGCTCGCTTACCCACTATCCAAATGTAACTTGTTGTTTGTTTTATGAATATATAATGTTTAATTAAAAAGAATCTTTGAATGGGTTTACTGTCTTTGAAGAGAAGTAAAAAAAATAATTTAGAAGTTTGTTGAAGAAGTGGAATGGTGATTGGTCAAAGAAGTTGTTCAAGGGGTGGGTCTAATGCTTTGCGTTTTGAGAAACGAGATATAGGGGGTGTTTGGGATTGATTATTCAAAACAGATTATGCGTTTTGGAAAAGCAGGGGTGGAGCTGCTTATAGATTATTGCGTTTTAGTAGCCTAAAAACTGATTATCTTCGTTTTCAAAACGCAATCCCAAACACTAAAAACTGATTATCTGCGTTTTCAAAACGCAATAATCTAAAAATCAGTTTCAAAACGCAATCCCAAACACCCTTATAGTAATGAATATTCAAGATATGGATATTGTGAAATTTTTAATTGCTAGTCAGGAGGGGAAAATTAATTGGGGTGTCGAGGCGGATAAAAACCCTTAAGTTTTTCATGATATCGTTAATCAAAGGAGACAGAAACTAATGATTCGTGGAACTAAAAAGGGAGCCTAGATCTCTAGTCCATAATCAATTAAGAGTGTTTTTCTTCATTATTATTGAGACAAATTCAGAAAGTTTGAGGGGTTTTAGATCATCGCTCATACCAATTTTTTAAAACTAAATCTTCGACCGAAATTGATTCTTTGGAAGATGGGTTCCCGGTTTCTAAGGTTAAAGATGTTATACGGGCTTGTGGTAGTAAAAAATCTCTCGACCCGAATGGGTTCACATTCGGTTTTATCAATAGAATCTGGGAGTGTTTGAAAGATGATATCTTGAAGTTCGTTGTGATTTTTTTCAGGACTAGTAATATACTTAAGAGATGTAATTATTCGGTTATTAGTTGATACCTAAGGTGACAAGCCCTTTATTTGTTTCAGATTTTCGACCGATTAGTTTATTTAATTTGCAACATAAGATCATTACGATATTAATGGCCAGTCGGCTTGCTCAGGTTATTAGTTCGGTGGTTAGCTTAGAGCAATTTGCCTTTATTAAAGGGAGACAAATCCTTGATCGTCCACTCATGTTAAATGAGGTTGTTGATTGGCACAAGAAGAGAAATAAAAAGATGTTTACACTGGTTTTTCGAAAAGGCATGTGATTCCCAAATTGGGAGTATTTGTTAGATATTTTGTCTCTTCTTGGATTTGGAAGTAAGTGGTTTTCATAGATTAGTGCTTGTTTGTCATCGACGAGGGCATCTGACTTGATAAATGAAAGTCCTACTCGGAATTCCAATTAGAGAGAGGTCTTCGTCAGTGGGATCCTTTATCCCTTTTCTTTTGATGATTTCCATAGAAGGGTTACACGTGGCTATTGAAGATATTGTTCATGCAGGCCTCTATTCTGGGGCAGAATCGGTAGATGTAACTTTTCTTTATCTCATCTTTTTACGCTAATGATGTTACTATATCAGGGAGTGGTTGATGGGTAATATCCTTAATATAGTGATGACTCATAACTGGTTCTATTTAGCTTCTGGTCTAGAGTCAAATTTTCATAAATCTAGTTTATTCATGGTTGGTGTTGATCAAATGGAAGTTGATTTATTCGCTAATATTGTGGGATGCAAAGTTGAGAAGGTTCTATTTAACTACGGAGGTATCCTAGTTGGAGCTAATATGAGGAATATGCGGGGTTGGAGGCCGATTAATTAATAAAATTATAAATACACTTTCAAAATGGAAAGCTAATCTTCTTTTTATCAGGGGGATGTCAGTTTTCAATATCATATATGCTTGATTCAATAGGAAATTTGTCTCATCTCAGTTATTGGTGCATATTAAAAAAGAAATAAGAGTCATTGAGGGTTAGATTTTTTTATTTTTTTATTTTTTTTTGTGTGTGTGTGTGTGTGTGGGGGGGGGGGGGGGGATCAAAAAATTCAAAGGGTTAAATGGGAATTGGTGCTAGGGGTGTTCAAAAAAATCCGAATTCGAATCCGAAAAATCCGATAATCCGAATCCGAATTATCCAAAATTTTGGATAATCCGATTTTCGGATATCCGAAAATCGGATAATCCGAAATTTCGGATTCGGATTCGGATCCTGATTTTGAAAATTTCCGGATAATCGGATTATCCGAATCCGAATATTAAAAAAATTTATATAAATATATAATATTATATACAATACATAACACAATACACAATCCTAAATCCCTAATCCTCCTAACCCAAAGTCCATACTCTTCCAATCCATAGCAGCCGCTCGCTTTTCTCTTCTCTATAACAGCCCCCGTCCACCTCGTCTCCGACCTCCACAGCCCTCATCCACCAAACGGTAACTTTTTTTTTACATTTTTTTTGTTCCAATTTCGTTTATTTAGCTTCGATTTTTGTTTTTTAACAGGTTAACGTTTTAGACATAAAAAAGAACGTTTTTTTTTTAATTTTTTTTTAAATATTTTTTTATTTTTTTTAAGTTTCGGATTATCCGTTGGATGATCCGAATCCGAATCCGAAATTTGGATAATCCGAAATTTGGATAATCTGAATTTCGGATTCGGATTCGGATCCCAATATTGACTATCCGAAATTTCGGATTATCCGAAATTCGGATATCCAAAATTCGGATTATCCGAATTTGAACACCCCTAATTGGTGCTTCATGATAAAAGTAAAGGTGGGTTGATTTATTTCGTGTATCAATTGAGGTCTTTTAAGAAATAAGCCGCTAAATGAATGCTTTCAAATTAGTCTTTTGTTGAATTTTAATTAGGCTTTACAAGTGGCATTGGAGGTCGTCAATAGTCTATATTCGTTATGGGTTCATGTTCTAAAATATATTTATGGGTATAAACTATGTCTACTAAAATTAAAGGCAAATGGTAGTGGTCTAAAATTATCAAATCTGTTCATCGTTTGGATGAGGATGATGTGATTCCCGTTTCTTCGATCCTATAAGAGTGTTAAAAATGGAAGAACACATTATTTTGGAAAAGATATTGGTTAAAAAATGGTTCATTATGTACTTAATTTCCTAGAGTATTTAAACTAAAACCCCACTAAGATTGTGCGACTAAGGACGGTTTAGAAGCTTCACAGAGTTAAAAGTGGTGTTGGATAACGTTGATGTAGATTCAAATGATAAATGGGTGTGCGAGTTGGACCTTGATGGATCAATTCTCGTTTAAGTTTATTATAAGATGCATTGATAACATTTATCTTCCAGGGCCTCATGCTATTAGATGGAGTGTGTGTATCCAGAGGAAGGTTAATATTCATGAGTGGAGATTGTTTTTGGATCGTCTTCATACTAGACTCAATTTAAGTAAAAAACGATGTGATATTCAGTTGTTTTTGTGTCCGGTTTGCTATTGACGAGTGGAGTATACGGATCATGTTTTTTTATGGAATGTATAGTCCTTTCTAAATATGGAGTGGCATTAGTCGATGGTTAGATATTCAATTTCCTATATCCACACTCCTGTTTTCGATTGTTTTTTTGTTGGATTCGGCTTCCCTATCTAAAATGAAGAAGATTGTGATTGTGGCTCTAATTTTTACTACTTAGTGGATCATTTGAAGAAATCGAAACGAGGTGGTGTTCAATCATCAAGATCGCAAGCAAGATGTGTTACTTGGTTCGATTATTTCTAAATCTTTTTATCATATTCATAGTTTTAAAGTTAGGTGGACCGAATGGATTAAAAACTAACTTATGTACTTGTAATTGCTTGTTTATTTCTCCCTGGGTTAGGTGTTGCTTGTTTGAGCTCTTAATAGGACAGATGTCCCAATCGGTCAGAGATAGTTCATTCAAACTGTTTATTTCACGCGCAGATGTCTGAATCAGTTAGACATTTGCCTCTGAATGAGTAAGCAATCTACAAAGTTTGTGTAACACCCCAACCGATGGCGGAAACATCGAGGTGTCACGTAGTGACGATTGTTCAATAGCACATGGACTAAATTGTAAATATTAATAACAAATAACTTCCATTGTTCAAAACAAAATACAAAGAGTCTTAATAGAAATCCAAAACATAGTTAAATAATATTCAACTTTTATTTAAGCACTAGGTCCATCCTAAGCGTGAAAGCAAGTAAGATCAAACGTCACCTAAAACATGTACAAAATAATTTGTCAACACATATAATGCATTGGTGAGTACATCCGTTGGATATATATATAGTACAAAACGTTTCGCAATCCCTGTGTTGTATACCATTTGCAATTATGTAATTTAAGTAATGTCCGTTCAAAATCAACCCTATGTAGTAAGTATCAAGAATCAAGAATCAAAACATTTTTAGTAATACGAATCACAAGACAATGACCAAGGTCTCTCAACAGAGTCACAAGGGGTATATACCATAGTACTATTCATTGAAATGCCAGGCCCTCAAAGGTTAATGATTTTGACAAGTCATAGACACACAAATTAACATAAAGCAAACACACAGGAGAATTGCTATTTTAGTAAGAAGTAATAGAAACTTGATAATAAGTACATGAATCACCCCAAAAATAGTAAAACAGTAAAAAGGGAAAAGATATACTCACAGTTTGCGAAAGCGATCGAAATCTACTTAAGCGGTTGTGAGCTAAGTGGTGAGAATTCCGAGGAACTCAACCTATAACGTATATAAATTAGGGTTTGCTAAGTCGATTTGGGGAATTAGAGTTTTTATGATTTAGTCGAATTAATGTAAAAGTTGTATATCAAAATAATATACTAAAGTTTGTAAATAGGATTTAGGTAATATAATTATTACCGATTAAATATTTAGATAACAATATGTTTGAATAATTAAGACAAAATAATTTAGTTAGTTACTTTAACTAACTTAAAATAATACGATAATCATAAATATATAAATAAATAATTTTTGTGTTACACAACGATTCAACAAAAAAAAAATATAATTAAGACATTAAACCACACGAGT
The DNA here is from genome assembly GCA_030844895.1 of Ambrosia x helenae. NCBI lineage: Eukaryota > Viridiplantae > Streptophyta > Magnoliopsida > Asterales > Asteraceae > Ambrosia > Ambrosia x helenae. The sequence goes on along the minus strand of CM061228.1, from coordinate 128,616,920 downwards.
ATTTCTATTTTATAAGAAAAACATTCATAAAATAGATGTTTAAATTGTATAAATAAATAAATGTTTTATTATGTCTAACTAAACGTAAATAAGACTAATAATACTATACGTGATCCAAAAATATTTATTTTATAGAAAATGAATGATTTCTGATGTAAACATATTAGAATAATTTTCCCATAATTTATATAAACTTATTTATATTTAAAACTGATTTAACGAGATTAAATCATGTTTAAATGATTAAAAATAAGAAAATTAATAAAAATAAGTGTTTTCTAACCCAAATATTTTTATTTCAGATTAGAATAGTTAGAAATAATTACCCAAAAAGTTTAAGATTAAAATCATTAAAAATGAATTTTTTATCAATTATTTATGATTAAAACAATTTAATTCAAAAAATATAAAAATAAAACATTTTTCAGAAAATAAAAATGTGGAAATGTTCTTTATGATGTCAAGAAGCTACACCTAAATTTTCATAATTTTTGGGCAAAAGATGGATTTATTATGAATATTTCACTTAATATTATATATATCTAAAAAAAACTATTAAAATGAAAATTTGAAAAGAATTCCCACCAAAAAAAAGGGATCCGCGTCTAGGGGGACTCGAACCCGGCTCCTCCCGTTTTCCAACCCACACACACACCACTAAGCTATCAGTGGCTTTTGTTGTTTTAAATGAAAACGATTTATATTTATATTATTAATCAAAGATGTCATCTTCCCCAAATCATCAAAGCAAGAACCCTAACCCCAACCCAAAATCAATAACCCGCATAAGACCAAATTATAAATCTGTTATAGAGGGTTTTCGCTAAGTGATGTATAAATAATAAAACGGCAATGCGAAATGAGACTTACAAGCACGTTTAAACACTTGAAACTGAAAAGCAAGTTCCGAACTCTTTATCACGATTTGATAGGTTTCTGGATGTGTTTTGTTTGGTTTGTTTGTGGGTTTATGATGTGTTGTGATGCAGAGACAAGATAGTAACATCAATTTATACAAGGGTTCGACCAAAACATGTTATTAACTCAAGGTTTAAAGTTCCGGCGGTTACACCCTTAATCCGATTAAACTCACTATTTAACGCGTTAAACCCACAATTAATTACTGAAATATGTTGGAAAATGATGGAGAAACGCTTTGAAACCGTACAAATGATTGATGGTGCATTAAAACCGGTTTTCTTGTACTCGCCGGAAAAATACTCGCCGGCCGGAAACCTGGTTCGCCGGAAAAACGAGTAACAGCAGCAGACATATATTTTTTTTTTTAAACTTTCAAGTTTGACAATTATGGCCCCTCATGTTTACTTTAGTTAGTTTTAAGATTTCCTAGTTAGTTTTCTCTTTAAAACTACTAACCAAGTTAACAAATCAACTTAAAACTTTTATAAACTTTTTTTTTATTAACTTATTTTTTTTATAAAAGGTTTTACGAACACGTTTACACGTACTCATTCGATTAAAACTTATACTCGGTCCTTAATGAATGATAAATTTTAGTTCGCTCAAAATTAAATTCGAAAACGACGAATCTCGTAGGGACTATAATGAAAATATTTCGAGGATTATTATTGTAATTTGACGAAAGACGAGGGTGACGGATGTCACAGTTTGAATGGTTGAGACTAGGGATGAGCATTTCGGTATTAAATACCGATACCGGTTCATTTTCGGTACTAATTTGGTATCAAGTTTTGGCAAAAATTGGTATCGGTATTTTCGGTTCGGTAGCGGTATTTTACCTTAAAATACCGATACCATACCGATAATGAACCGGTACCGTACCATACCATATGTTTTCGGTATCGATACCAAGCTTTCCCAAAAATCGGTATCTGTATTTTCGGTATCAATACGATTTGGTACCGAGCTCATCCCTAGTTGAAACCTCTTACCGGCTCAGCGCTTAATGATTCAGACCTCTTACTAGTTTAACATTTGCCCATTTAGAAGTTGCCAAACTACCCCTTAGTTTTTTTTTTTTTTTTTTTGGGTGGGGGCGACTAAGGGGTTGTTTGGTAAGGCTCTTAATGAGCCTCTGAATGCGTTGAATGATTCAGCATTCAGCTCATTCGCCGCGTTTGTTTCAGCATCTGAATAGAATGGTTAAGGCTGAACTGTTAAGACTTGGGATGTTGCTGAACCATTAAGCACTGAATGAATCCATTTTTACTTCATCTACCAACGTGAGACAAGAAGACTAACGATTTAGAGGTCCAACAAAACAACACTTAATGATTCAGCACTTAACCATTCAAACTTCTTAATGATTCAACACTTAATCAATCAAATAGCCCCTAAATCTTTCTCCCCTTTAATTACACCCATTTTTGCCTTTTATGATGTTTGAATTCCCAATCTTTTATTTGAAACACCAACATATTTACCATCACACCACAAGGGGTGAGGCAAACAACCGCTTAGTTAATTGCCAATCCCCTTATGGTGGAGTGACACCCTTCTTGTTTTCCCTATGGGAGAGGTGGGGAGTTCGAGTCATACCGGCACCAAAATGCTGCTAGTGGGCCGGGTTTTACCGCAGTGGGCCTTCAGGCGACGGGTATTCCGCGGGAAATGGTGTGATATTACTGGTGGACCCGGGTTACTTTCGGGGTACTCCTTTATCCAATAGGTACTTTGAAAGTGTTCGATATTGATTTGTTGACCGTTAAAAAAAAGTTAATTGCTAACCGGGTAGGTGGTTAATAAAAGTTTTCTTTTAAAAAATAAAAATAAATGAATAATAGAAAAATGTTTGTGACATTATTGAGACCTAGAGGTAAAGCCAATCAACATTTTAGTGTCATCCTCTCGAATTTCCTTCATTAATAAGTTGTTAGACGTCTTTGTCTTGTGAGTCCTTTTTTATTTTATTTTTTCAATTGCATAAACTGAAGGTTCCATTTTATTTTGTCGTTAAAATTGTGTTTTAGATGTTCACAAAATTGAAAATACGAAACGTCAACGTATATGTTATTTGTACACCCATCTATATATCGCGTATAGGGCTATACGAAGCATATAGGTGGGTGTACAAACTCTTACGCGTCATTAATGTCCATCAGTCACGAGTTTTGTCAGATCTATATGCCGCATATAGGTCTGACAAGTGAAGTATCGAGAGTCACAACGTTGTCATTATCGGACCTCCTATACGCAACGAATAGGAGGAGAGGGTGTGTGAATAAAAGTTGAGGGTGTGCCAATACAGAGAGCCTTTTTTTTTTTAATCTAAAATGATCAATAGAGTACCAAGGCTTTTAAGACACACCCATAATCTAAACCCACGATTACCACACAGACAACTTGTTTGAGCTGGATTGCTAAATCCATGGCAAGATTAGGGTGCTCCCTCATGGTGGCTGATTGGTTGCAAATAGGGTGTTCCACTGGTCACACTTGTTGTTGAGATCCATACACTTTCGTACGAGCGAATCGGTGGTGCGGTTGTTTTCACCGACTAGTTGGTTGAACTCCTCCAATACACGGTTCCAAAACGAATTCCTTCCTGAGCGGCGACGGTTTTTTGGTTGATGAGCGGGGTTGTTTTGGACGTCTCTGTAGGACATCACCAACGTGATCTCCTCTTCTTCGTTTCAACGTGTCATTTCGGTGGCGATTTTTAGATGGTGGTAGTTTTTGGTAAGGAAAATATGGATGTATATTATTGTTTTTAAACGAAATATAAGTTATTAACTATATTTTTAAATGTATTTTTTTAATAAAAATAAATAAACGAATCAATGAAGTATTGTCTTTAATATTGTGTGTCAGTAAAGTGAATCAGATTGAACTTAGACAAATAAAGCAACGAGGGTCTTCCCATGTCCTTTTCATTGTTGGAATTTATCCGACATAGCATAAATCATGCAAAACTTGAGTAAAGATATTGGTACACCGTCTTACTTAACAAAACACCACCAGTGATTGATTTGACATATTTTTAACATACAAATTGGGTTGATGTAATGCTTACGCCATATGTTGTACAGGCTCTACCTCAGTGTCATATTTAAAGGGTTTCTATTACCTCATTCTACTAACACCCAGAAAATGAAAAGTTATATTTTTTTATTTAAATTCAGTAAAAGAAAATAATATTTAAAAAGATAAAAATACATAAAACTAAAATAATAAAAAAACATAATATTAAAATAAAAAAAACACAACATCAATATTAAAAACCACACATAAATATAAAAGGCACGATTATTGTTGTGCAAAGCGGTGTCTCATAATTCTCCAAACCGCAATGTTGGGAAAGTTATTGTTGTGCATGATACGGTACCCGATACGGGACGCCTCGATCGCCTCATCCTCGTTTAAACCCTTCTTGCGGTTCAACGCACCAATAAAGAACCTCTCAAATGTTGCACACTTTGTTCGGTGAGCAATAAACTTTTCAATTAGGGCATCTCTATTACGATGATTGTTTCGTGTTTGTTGATGGAATCTAATCAGAACCGTATTCCAAAACTTTACCGTATAGGCATGTAGTCCTCCTTGCTCGAGTGTGGTAAACCAACTTGTGGCCAAGGCGATTTCCTCTTCCACAGTCCAACGTCCGTGTGTCATTTGAGAAAGGGAGGCAGTTGAGAGAGAGAGAGAGGGAGAGAGAGAGAGAGAGAGAGAGAACGTAACATCCCGAAAATCCGTTTTGCTTATTTACGCTATTAGGCGTGAATAAAAAATGACAAGATGAATTAAATAGTAGAATGAACCCGTACGGATAATAAAACGGGATGATAAGAATGTAGGCTATGTTCCAATATGGAAATAACCTTGTTAGTGTTATCTAAATATGTAAGTAAATAACATTAGGAATTAACTTGGTTAGTTAAGTTTCATAATAAAATGGAAGGAGGGAAAATTTGAGGGACCATTAATATAACTATTTGGTCAAAATAAGAGGATCAAGAAGACCTAATTGGGTCATACATATTCAGCCCCAAAGGGGCATCCTTGAGCCAAAAACTAACCTAATAATTCCTCAATTGAAGAAGTTAATGCAAGAGATTGAAGTAATGGATGAAGGGTGTGTTCTAGAGGGTTAATCTTCAAGGATTGAGCATTGGTAAGAACCCTAACCCCCAAATTCGTGTAGGGTTCGAACCCACATGTGGGTTTTGAGCAAATGATGTTAAATTTGTATTATTGCTTGATTGTAAGTGATATTGATCATCTCTAATGGTTTAGAGATGAGCTAATCACTAGAAATTGCTTGTTTGCAAAAGATGATGATATTGGGTTTTCATTAGAACTTTGATGTTGCTAAATTAGTTGTAAATCCATGCAATTGTAGGAATAATGTGTAGTTGATGATATGCATGTGGAAATTGGTCATTATTGGAGGTGACTATGCGTTTTAATGGAATGCGTGTATTAGAAGCTTGTACATTGAGCTTAGAATGTTGTACGCACACCATGTGTTTGAAGAAATGTCTAGATGAGCATGATGTATGAATTTGTATGCAAGGCTTGACAAATATGAAAGTAATATGATAATAGATACAATTAATAGTAGGTTAACATGAGGATTGTATTAGAAGAGTATTCATGTGAGAATTTATTGAATTATATGATTTGGTAAGAAGTGTGCGTTAGGATGTTGTATTGTATGTTTGGATAGTATGATGCACACCAAGTGTTGGTATTATATGATTTTGGCTAACCTTGGATTTGTAATTGCCAATGGTAGAATCATGGAAGCGCTAGTATGTGTCGAATGAATTCTATGTGCACCAAAGTAGTCATATCATGATATGTGTCCTATTACATGCTAATGTAATGTTTAGGGTAAAAAAATTGATATGGAGTAGTATATCGAGATGGATGTATGTATCTAAATATTGAAAGTTGCATACTTGATAGCTGACTTTCTGAAAAGTCAACAATGTATGACTAACAAGGTTAGGCAACCCAACATGATTGTCTTATTAAGGAGATCATGTGATATATGTTAGATTATCTAGGTGTCATACATGATGGTATGTTGGATTGCTTGCTTGATAAACAAGATGGTAGTTAATTATGTGACGTGCATACCTGATGGTATGTTGGATTGCTTGCTTGATAAACAAGGTGGTAGTTAATTATGTGACTTGCATATTAGTAATTGACCAATGAAAGTCATGGGAACAAGTGAATGTAATATGATTGATAATATGCATAATTATGAATGCTAACGGAATGGTGGGAATGGTGACATGAAAGGATGTGGATCATGCCAAGATAGGCTCAAGCATGGAAGGTTAATGGATCAAGAAGAGGCAGAGAAACTGTAACACCCCAACCGATGGCGGAAACATCGGGATGTCACGTATTGATGATTGTTCAGTAGCTCATGGTGAATAATAAATTTCATTAAATGATTTAAATAAATTACATACAATTGTTCTACAAGAATTCGTACATCAAAATGAATAATACTATGCACACATCTTCAAGCATTAATTCAAATCTTCAAGCAAGTAGAATCTGAAACATGTTAAGTTTGAAAATATTTTGGGTCAACAAAAGTTGGTGAGAATACATAGGTTTTTGAATATAATTGATAACAATAGTTTGTACAACAATCACAGTTGTATGATGATAGAGTATGATTCCGACATGTAACAATGCGTCTTTGTACAACCAAACCTTGTGTCGACTGATGACTAACTCGCAAGTTAGTTAAATGTTGTTACTGTTATCGATCATCCCTGAATTTATGCGGGGGGATGGGTTTGTCAGACCTATAGCGCTATAATCTAAACAGGCGGCTTGATCATTGTTAATGATTGTACTGTGTCTTTTTGTTACAGTCAAATGATAGAATGATGTTGTAATTGAATCACAAGTAAATATGAGTAAATGATAGTATAAAATGTTTAAACATGTTTCACCCCAAAAATAGTGAAAATAGAGTAAAGGGGCTATGTAAACTCACATTGGCTAAGGTGAATTATCCTCTAAGTGTTGTGAATGTATGCGAGGCGAATCCCAAAGACTCAACAACGTAGCTAGTCGAAAAAGAAAAAATATCAAGCTTCCAATTCGCCAATTACAAGAGCTTATAATCAAAGCTTCAATTGTAGAAGTAATAGACTATAGAAGAAGGGTATGAGGGAAAGTTTAATCGGATTGAAACAATCGATTTAGAGGTGCAAAGTATAATGGGTCATAGGTGGGTTTTTATACTAGTTTTGGATTCAATTAGCCATTAAAATTGGTCAACACCATAAAGTAAGGTTTTATGATGAATTGACTATTTGACTAAGACTTTGACTGTTTGACAAAGACTTTGACTAGGACTTTGACTATTTGACTCAAGGCTTTATTTAAAAAAAAATCTTGTATGTGAAAAAAAAAAATTAGAATCATATTATTATTATAATTTATATACATTTATGTATGTATATAAGTTGTGAGTTAGGATAAATAAAGTCTTAGGCATAGTTGTATAATATTAATGATAAAGGTGTAATAAAATATATATATATATATATATATATATATATATATAAGGGCTTTTTATGTATTAAAATTTTGGGGAAAATTTTGCGATGTTACAGAAACAAAGAAGAACATGCAGGACTTGAGGTAAGTGACTTATGAACTAAACTCTTAGTTTAGTAAATGCATGTTTATGTATTAATTTAATATGTGAACAAGAATGAAATGGTAACATATAGTAAGACAAGTGAATGGATATTGTTAGTGAACAAACATCGTTCACCATACGATAATTAAAGTAGTTGGGATAAATGGGTCAACAGAGGAAGAATGAGCAGAGGATATTTTGTTTAGACCAGAGGAAGAATGAGCAGATGATATTTGCTCAGACTAGAGGATAGTTTAGACCAGAGAAAGAATGAGCAGAGGATATTTGCTCAGACTAGAGGATAGTTTAGACCAGAGGAAGAATGAGCAGAGGATAGTTTGGACCAGAGGAAGAATGAGTAGATGATATTTGTTCAGACCAGAGGAAGAATGAGCAGATGATATTTGCTTAGACCAGAGGATAGCTTAGACCAGATGAAGAATGAGTAGAGGATATTTGCTTAGGCCAGAGGATAGTTTAGACCAGATGAAGAATGAGCAGAGGAGGTTTCCTCAGACTAACAAGGCTTGTTAGAATTTAAATTTTCTTTTATTCAACTTGTTTAACCGTGTAAAGGGTTTGTTGATGTGCAACCCTAGGTGTGCGCTACTTTGGAGCCAGATGAAGGATCAATCTATTCTGAAGAACCGAACACGCTTGACCCTTTTTATGATGAGGATGGTAATATAGATTAAGGTATGTACGTACGAAGGCATGGAAGTTAGAGGTGAGGATCCGAAATTCAGATTCGAACTTGCAAAAGGCGTTATTTCCACATTTTGAATATTTGCATGAAGTCACTTAATGAACTAATGAAACGGGTATGTGGTGGGCAGGTTATCTAGTCTACCTCACAAAGAAAGGAATGGTAGGAGATCGAGTAAGGAAACGGATTGTACGGGATCGCGATCACGTAACCTAATAAAGATGAGTCCTGTTGAATATAATAAGAAACAATGAAAGATGTGACACATATAATATTTTGGAGATATGCTTTCCAAACATTTGAGAATGTTTTTATAAAGCTAGAAATTTTCGGGTTCGTATTTCCGCTGCGTATTTTCGGTTAAAAAGGTTTAGGGTGTTTCAGAGAAAAGAAGAGAGCATAGAGATGTAGAGAAAGATTGGGGGTTTGTAATATATACATATAGGTAGAGAGTCTTGTAGGAAAATTGGTTTTCGTGAGAAATGTGAGAAGGATCAAAAATTGACATGTAGCCATCATGTTTTAGATTTAAGAATGATGTTTTGGGTTGTTTTAGCTTGAAAAACATAAACACAACAATTTAAAACACAATACAATGTATGATTGTCATTAAATTGAAAACACAGCTAAAACACAATAGTTAACACTTAAAACACACTTATTAATGTTCTTGGTATGGTATTTTAAGTTTTAAACCTAAAATACATTGTTTTCGGTTTTGAATTGTTATGTTTGGTGTTTTTCTAGGAAAAACAATTTAAAACCTCATGAAATAAGTCAAAAAATGATGCATACATATCAATTTTGAATCCTTCTCACAAAAACCTATTTTTCTATACGATCCCTACCCTATACATACATATATATATATATATATACATACATATATATAGGTAGAGGATCCGGTAGGAAAATTGTTTTGTGTATGAAGTGTAGGAAAGAGTTATGACCATTGGATCAAATTTTGAGATGAATGGCATTTTAGACTTTTTTACCATTTTTTAATTCTTTCAAACCCACTAATTTAGCAATATTATTTGGTTAGTTATTAAGATCATCATCCTAAAATAAGCGAATACTCCTTCCTTTTCATATGATTCATACCATCTTCATATCAATTCATTCGATTCATAAGATTATCCAAAATAACTAAAGATCATTATCCCAAAAAAAATCGGTTCTTCAAGCATATCAATTCATTCATACATCTCGATCGCATTAGAAACACCAATTGTTTATTGTTATGGTAGAAGTTATACAAGACGATTCGATTGGTAGGTTTTTTTTTTTTGTTTTCATTCATTTTTCTTCGATTTAATTGTTTGTAAATTGTTTCAGGTTTCAAAATTGATAAGTGTGAATTTATTGTTTATATTTTTGGTGTTTGAAAACTGAAAAGTATGAATCAGTAGTGTTTTATACGAATAAGTAGTAGGCATCTTATCAGGTGTGTTTTATGACATCAACAGTGTTTTTCAATATCAAGAGTGTTATATAACAGGCTAGTATTGATTAACATGTGATCTATAACATCATATTGTTTGGGTTTTATAACGACTATTTAAGTAAAATGTGCTTAGAGGAGGGGGTTAACAAATGTGAATTCGAATGGTTTTTTAACATATATTAATCAGTAGTGTTTTATACGAATAAGTAGTGTTTTATACGAATTAGTAGTGTTTTTAACATGTTATGAGTCAGTAGTGTCATATAGAATCCTTTTTTTACCTTTATGGTTGATATAAAAACAAGATTTAGACATGATACAATAGCCGTGCGTAAAATCTTACCAAAATATTACCAAAACAAGATTTATGGGCTGTTATATGACATCAACAATGTTTTTCAACTTCAAGAGTGTTATAAAACATGAGCATACGATTGGTGTGTAGATGATTATAGAAGATGAAGAATCTCCTGCGCAAAGAAGGTTTTGGTGTTTTGTGTTTTTTTTTTCTTTATGGAAGATGAAACAACCTTAAATGTATGAGAGAGATTATAAACTATAATTAATATGAAGATTAAGATGAGAGAGAGGCCCATGAATTAAGGGAGAGAATCAAATAGTTTCTATATCAAATACAAGAAAATGACATTACTACCCTGATTTAAAACACTTATTGGACCATCCTACCCTTAATTATTAATATATAATTAATATAATCTTAACAAACCTAACCTTTTAATCTCAACCATCCATTTCTAGATCAAATGGTTGAAATCACTTCTTACACTTCCTACACAAACCAATTTTCTTACAGGAACCTTACCCCATATATATATATATATATATATATATATATATATATATATTTTAGAAATTTACTTTTGTTTTATATTTGTTAAATGTATTTTAAATAAATGAGCAAAATTACCAAGGTGCCCTCACGTGGGGTCTACATGACCTATTTTAACGTTAAAATATCATTAGTGCTAAAGGACAAAGGGTGCAAGGCCTTTAAACTTAAATGATTGATCTCGTCAAATTTAAAGTTAAAGGGTATGTAACATCCCAAAATTTCTAAACCGTATTACATGATAATATAAGCACACGAGGCTTTTAACTAGAAAATACTTGACAAAAGATGGGAGGGGCCATATTTGCCAAATGACCAAACTTGAGTTTGGTTAATAAAAATAACAAACTTAATCAAGAAACTCAAGAACAAGCTCAATTCAAGGTCAATTCAAAGGGCTTTTGAATGCATTAGCCCTAAAATGAATCATGCAGGCATACTACACATCAAGGTAACCTTTTATTTGACTAAATTTGAGGGTATGTTCATGCTTGGGTATGATGAAAATCATGGGTGTTTATAAAAACGTGAATTAAGGACTAGTAATGGTTAATCTTGTATGAGAGAACCATAACACATGTTAATTTGTGTGTGCTAAGCAAAATCCTTGTGAGAAGGTTACATCCTTGTAGTTCATGTTATGAAATGAATTGGGTTTTTGGTGGATTGGTAGGAACCACCTTTAAACCATGGAATACTAGTTATAAACTATGATTTAGATGTTTATTAGAATACTAGCAATGTTATCTTGGTCAAAGATGGATCCATGAGATCCTTGAGACCTAAAATCAAAGTTAGGAAAATCACGCCTACCAAGTGTTTGATAAAATGCCTCAATGAAACTCGATTTCACTTGGGCATAGATAACTTGGTGAAAACATGTATGTTGGTAAAACATGACCAATAATGCTTATAGACATGTAAAGACTAGGTTCTAACAACCTAAGTGGTCGTTCACCTCATAGGTGCGAATACAAGAAACTTTGGATAGCCAAGAAATCTCGGAATGAGGTAAAAAGGAAGCACGCATAAGGTAAGTCACTCGATGACTTAATTCTTAATGTGTCTCTAGTATGTTTATATGCTTAGTTATACTTTTGTATGTGTATTTGGGCACTAGACATTAAAATTCCACAAAGAAGCATAAATAAGATACACGAGTCGTAGAAGATGGCCTTAGATGAAGGTTGTTAATATCCCAATTAGACTATCGGGTAAATTGGGTAAAATGCTAGATAGACAATATTCTAGACCAAGAGTCAACATTAAGTCGGTAATGAAATCGTGCTAGTCGCTTGAGTGTATTCATGGACTCAATGTTATCTTCCTCAAACTAGTCTATAAGCAAAAGGGCGCGAGCCAAGGTAAGTCATACCTATGACTTGTTATAAATAAATACAGGTATGCTTAATCATGGATGATAACTTTAGTCGTGTCAATAGTAAAAGATGTCTTTGGTGGTTTCCAAAGGATAAAAAAGATTGAATGAAAACCCATGTCGTAAGTCATAGAGGCCGGGCGAACGAGACCAAGAGAAATGACACATGTGGCCATGGACACGAGGCACTGCAAAACACGGCATAAATGACTTGGGCATGAAGTTTTCTAGTCAAGTTAGGACTTGACAAGTGGTAAAAACCATAACTAGAACTTGGAAACTATAATTTTCTTATGATTTAGATATGTGCAAAACTACTCGGGGTAGCCTAAAGGTGAGTAGATAAATGGTGGTTTACAAGTTAGAAATCGAAGAAGGAATATAAAACTACCTTTAACCATGTTAGTTGATCGCATGGGAACCATTAAACGCTTTCCAGGAAGCCCTGGGAGTAGTTTTAGACTGACCCAAAAGGGACAGCTTGGTGCTGAAACATTTTGTACCTTGTCAGGATTTGGTGTAGGCTACGCCACTTTTGGTGTTGCCTACGCCAAATGCTTACGCCAATGGCGTAGGATACGCCAACGTCAGAGTGCCTACGCTGAATTCTTTTGCCCTACGCCACCAGACGCCCTCTCCCTACGCCAATGACGTAGGATGCGCCAAAAATGGCGTAGGATACGCCAAATCAACCAAAATTCACTTTTTTTTTTGTATTTTGCATCTGAATTCGATCATAATAACATATTTATGGGTTGTCTAACTGTGATAAACCCTTAGGGACTCAGGTACATGATACGGATGATGATCAAGGCTCGAATCAAGAACCGAATGCATAAGACTCGTCCGTTTCCGCAAGGTTTAAACTTAATCTTTTAAAACTTGGTTTTTGGAAGGCGTTTTGTTGTCGTGTTCAACACTAACTAGACTATACGTATGTTTTGAAATGTGATGCGTATGTGCACAAAAAAAAAACTTGTGAACACGTTTAATATGTAAAGCTTTATTCAAAAACTTCCAAACTAAGTTTATTTCCTCGTAAATTATCGTATAATCACCCGTTTATCGGGTAGGACCTTACAGGGTATCCACTAAAATTTGGTGTAAACATATACGACAAAATCTATAAATTTTCTTATCTTTAATATGAGTAGGATATTGGTACATAAAAATACAATATAAACGTGTTAAGTGGGTCACTGTGCCTTCTGCTCTTCCATTATGTTATCAATATCCACATATGTGCTATAAATAAGTTCATTGTGTTTTTTTAGTTTGCACATAGTTTAACTTTGTCCATTATATTTTTAGTATACTTTTTCATTGTGTTTTACGCCGTTCATTGTGTTTTATGCAACTGAGTTTTTTGTATTTTTGGTGTACTTTGTGTTTTAATCTGTTTGTTCGTTGTCTTTTAGTCTATTGTGTATTTTGTTTTTAGTATGACTTTCATTATGTTTTTTGTCTAATGTTTATGGTGTTTAGTATGTTGTTCACTATGTTTATACTTTATTGTCAATTATGTTTCTAGTTTGATGATTATTGTGTTTTACGTTATGTCCATTGTGTTTTACGCAATTGAGTTTCTGATTTTTTTTTTCAAAAGTATAACAACAGAGTCTCGTATTAAAGATAAAAAGACACTCGATTTTATGATATAGGTTTTTTTTAAATAGATGACGTATAAAAAGTTATGACGTTTATAGAAAATAGGGGAAAAAATTATGTGACTTGCATGTATATGTTTCTTGACATGTAAGAAACATGAACTTGTTTTTTTCTATTGAACAAAACTACCATTCTCAATTATTTATTCCTCAGACAAATATCACTCTTTAATGACTTCCCACATTTTTAATTTATTTTAGCATTTATAAGATGACTATGCTTTTCTTTAAATAACAGTAGTTTTTTTACAAGATGCCTTTACTTCTACCTATATCTTGAACGACAAAGAATTAGAGGAAAGAGAGTTTTCATTTTTCAAGCTTTGATAGTGAACTTTACATGATTTAAATATTTTAATATAGGAGGGGCACCGCACCACCCCTAACTTAACTAAACTATCATGATTTTTATAAATCCTGCATTGCCACATCACTTTACTGATTCACTATCTTGAAACATAATTTTAGAAGCAACACTACCATCAAGATCGTCGACAGTATGAAGATCTCGTTTATTCAAGTAGAAACAAATCACCATACTCATTTATGATAAAAACGTGGACAAATTTGATGAAATGGTAAAAGAAATTGTTTAAATATGATGGTGTGGTTTGAATAAAGATGGTAAAATGTTTATAAGTTTATACAAAGAGTTAATTTGTTAATTTTTATTTTTGGATGTAACCATGTGTGGATGTGTGTGAGAGGGGTGGGGGCGGTCTTGTACTCTTCTCATGTGCATATGTGCATGACCATGTTCTGTATTTCTCTTTTGTTTTATTAAGATGGGCCACTTGCTGGTTAGTGGGCTCAATACAAGGTCCTAAAAATGGGCTGTCAAAAGAGACTTGCAACTTTGCAAGTATTTAATCATGTCGTTAAGCCCAAAATAACAATTTGATCATCGCCTGGTGACATGAACATTGTCAGGGATGGCTTGCAAACAATCCAGTATTTTTCCCATAAATATATTATTGAAATATTGTATTGCATTTGAGCATTTCAATGTTACATTCATAGGTAAAGGACACAATAAATTTTGGAATAAAACAATATGGTGTTCCATGTGATATAACATGACCAATTATGTTATTTAAGTTTGGAATCCCAACATTAAGTTATGGAGTCTAATGGTTGTTGGAAGAACTTGATATCTAGAGTTACCGGCTTGGCCTGTATGTAATTTAAGGCGGTTACTAATATGATTGTGCAATCATAGAAAACAAGTGATTAACTCTAATCCGAATATCACATAATCAAATTTTATGTAATTAAAAAAGATTGATAAATGGTTGATCCAACAATTGACATATGGCATTTCATATTTAGATCAACTACATAAAAACAAGTAGAAAATGAGCCAACTTAAAAATAGACATAGCTTTATCCATCTAAAATTTTAGGGCTTGTGTACGAGTAAATATGGCGTAAACGGACTTTGTTTTTTTTTAAGATCGACTACATATCATATCCAGTTTCCATCTCATATGGAGCCTGATTTTGACTTATACGTTGTTATCTATATTACGCAATTTTGACGTATTTTGTTTTTTTAAGAAAAATATCTTAGTATTATATAATATTATAATTATAGCCAATGAGTCATAGATCAATTGGTTTGGGAGGAGGCAACCTATGACTTTCTAACATGGAGGTAATGGGTTCGGGTCCCACTTGGTGCAATTTGCTCCAGGTGGGCCATGGTTTTATTATAGTGTGTTTTCGGGCGGTGAATTTCCCTTTGAATGGTGGGCGGGCCGTGTCATCAGCGATGTCTGTGTTTACCGAATCGTGTTGTTTTGGTGTGTTCGCAGATACGAGCAATGTATGCGACTATGCGTGTATGATTGGTAATACTAAGAATTCGTATAAATAATTATAAGGATATTTAGTATGATAAATTTAGAAAACAAAAACTTGTTGAGAATGGAAAGAAAGTGATCAAGTTGCCAGCTACAACCTTTGTCAATATCGAACAAACCTTGTTTTTGCCTTCCACGCAAACCGCAAACTTTACTACCATCGGCCTGTATTGGTCTACGTGTCTACGTTATGTACATTTATTAAATCTAACCAACATAAAAAATACAATTTATGCAGTTGATAAAATTAGACATTGGTGACCCATTTCAT
Organism: Ambrosia x helenae; assembly: GCA_030844895.1. Lineage (NCBI taxonomy): Eukaryota > Viridiplantae > Streptophyta > Magnoliopsida > Asterales > Asteraceae > Ambrosia > Ambrosia x helenae. Next base: position 128,601,139 of record CM061228.1, on the reverse strand, counting down.
TATTGTACCAAAAAATATTGAAATGATTTTTGTAAAATATAAACACATATATTTTATATGAACAAAATTTATAGTCATTTTAGTGGCATACGTTTTATAAATGATGTAATAGGGTTATAGTGTATTATGTATACTACAAAATACAATATCATCGCCCAATCAACTATTTTTCTTAAGAACATTTCATTTTTAATTTGATTTGATATTTCTTAACTTTCGCTAATTTTTTTTTATAAATTCTAAATGCACGATTACATTTAATTTGTTGTCAAGGTTCCAATACGGTTTCTAATAAAAATAAAGTTATAATCAAAGTAGAGTATGTTTTAGTATCGTACATTTTTGTGTATGTTCTTAGATAAAAATACTCCGGCAAAATATATTTACGCACTTCGACTATCCAATGACGATAAAGAGTATATTATTATTATTATTATTATTATTATTATTATTATTATTATTATTATTATTATTATTATTATTATTATTATTATTATTATTATTTTGTATTTTATGTTGAGGCTTGGTAATATATAGTCTTGTTTGGTATCGTAAATGGCCATGTGCTTGGTTCGGTAGTTTTGACGGGATATGCTTACACACTTTGACTACATGACGACAATAAAGAGTAGATTTTGAAATTGTTGTGTATTTTAGGTGCATGTTTAGTAAAATCTTTTTAGATAATTGCTTTAGAATTGTTAATAACTAGTGTTAGAGCCTGCGCTTCGCGGCGGTTCGTAGAAGGACATTGGCGAGGATGTATTGCTACATTTTATATTGATGTGTTAGTATAAACATGCGGGCTTTAATCTAAACAACGGTAACAACAAGTAACCAACATGGTTAAGTAAACATGTTTAGAATTAAAAGTTAACTTTAATTATAATAAGTAAAAATTAGAATTAAACTTATAAAAAAATAACAGATATTTGTTAAAAATAACTTTATTCAACTTTATGGGTCATATGATAACTCTATTAAAGTTTGGGGGTTGTGAATCGTTTATAGAAGAACAATATTATTAAAGTTTTCGTATGATAAATCTATAAAAGTGTATGGGCCGGTATAAACATAAATCGGTTTATAATAAAATATTTGTTAGAGTCTAGAAGTTGTATGATAACTCTAATACTCTATTGAAATTCAGCGCTAACATAATTTTATTAGAGAAGAAAATAAGCAAATTAATTAAAATAAAAAAATTTCCACTGAGCTAAGCCTTTAAAAAAAATAAAAGAAAAGGAACAATAATGTTGTGGGCAATTAAAGTTGGAACAATAATAAATTAATACTATTAACAACAATTGAAATTGTTGTTATATAGAATATCTCTGATCAATTATTTGATTTTTTTTCTAATAACTTTTATTTGCTATTTTAAAAAAAATCTAAATAAATAGTTATTTTAATTTGTCAATATTGTAATATAACTGCAATTAAAAATAAAAGTTGCATTCAAAATAAAGTTTTTTATATCGTAAATGACTTTCAGGTGTGTTTAGATTAGTTACTTTGACGGAATATAACTATTCACTCTGACTACTCGACGACGATGATATATATATATATATATTATGAACTAGACCGGTGTAATTTTGAAAGCACGATCCTTCATTTAAAACCGTAATCACAAACGACAGTTTAAATAATTAAATATATTACAACCCATCCCACTCTTAATTTGACTTTTATATATGTTTATTACTTTTGACTTTTGAGCCATGGGTCTCGTCTAAAACTCTCTCTCTAATTTTAGAGATAAATGTAAGACTTACCTATATCTCATTCTTTCCAAACTCAATCAATAGCTTAGCTATGAGTAGAATTATACTGAGTAACGTTATTGTTATAAAGACCATTCCACTAGTAACAAATTTATTCATTGTTTTACTCAATGAGTCCCACCTTTATTGCTCCCGTTACTAAAAGCTCAAAAGTTGTAACTTATCAACCATATCTTAACGGTTTTAAATTTTTAATTCCCAATGGTTGCAACATAAATGTGGTCTTTCCTATTTTAAACTAATATATACTCCACCTTTGTTGAATATTGAATTAATGTCCATGAATTCCACGTACGTGAATCCCCGTGATAATCATGTGACATCCATCTCCACATCCCATGCTGACAACCGTCGATTTCTCCAATCAAACGGTCCATACAACCCAAACGCACCTCCAATGGTCACCACACCCATTAATCTTACATTATTCATTTTCTCTCACTATAAATACCCAACTTTCTCTCTCTTGCCGCTATTTTATTACTCCGTCCGATAATGTTCGGTGACGTGCTCTGTGACCGTCCAAAACATTCGTTATTTACGGGCCATTACAACTCACTGGCTCATCGTCGTCATGTATCCGATTGTAGTTTCCCTATAAAACTAGTTGTTCCAGCTAATAGATTAATTTTTTGTGACTCTTTATTATGGCATGATGATCAGCATAGTCCTAGCTGCCCTTTGGGTGAGGGTTCATGGAACGTTGCATGGGATATGCGTCCTGCACGTTGGCTTCATCGCCCGCACACCGCGTGGCTTCTTTTCGGCGTTTGCGCTTACCTTGCGCCACCCCCGGTGGATATTATGGACGTTGTTACAAATTCCGTCGATGCGAATAATGATCGCATCGATGGAATTTGTACAGCGAGTGTTTTGAACTCTGCTAGCTACAAAGTCACAGGTATTATAATACTTTTTTATTTGTTTTAAACTTTAGAAACCTATCTATGTTAGTAAATTAGGAGTAGGGATTATGTACCATCTACCATTTAAAAAAGGGAAAATGACCAAAATAGCCCGTTGACCGGGCGTTTTGCACAAATAGCCCTCTCCACCGTCTTTGGAGAGAGGGGTCACGGTTCCCAACATGCCTGAACCGTCTTCCAAGGGGCTTCCCATTTCAGCCAACCGTCTCCCGCCACGTGTCGTTGTTGATCCCGAGACAGACCTTTCTCTCTCCTGAACCCTCTTTTCTTTCTCTCTCCTCCTGAACCGTCTTTTCTTTCTCTCTCCTCCTGAACCACCACCGAACCACTACCAACCTCCAAACCACCACACAGAACCACCACTACAGTCCTCCACCTCGCCGGACCACCACCTAAACCTGTCAAAGACCATCACAAAACCAACCAACATCACCATCAACCCCCACCCGAGGAACACATGAACTGGATCCACCCCCGACCTGAACCCCACTACCTCATTCGTCCCAAACACCACTCCACGACCCACAATCGGACCGATCCGTTGACCACCCTCGATAACCTTTACCACCGCTACTCAACCCGACCACTTCGAGCCTCTATGACCGTGAAACCACCACAACACCTCGTTCCTGGCATGAAATCCGCCTCGCCGCCACCGCCAAGCATGGTGGTGGCTGGCCGTCTGTAGTAGCAGCGGGAGAGAGGGGGGTTAGGGAGAGATGGTAGAGAGAGAGGGAGATCGGATGAGAGAGAGTAGAGAGAGAAAAAGGGGGTTGCGGCTGAAGAAAAATGAAGGGAAGAAGAAGTCCGGTGAGCATGTTGTTTGTGTGTGGGTGGAGAATTATGTGAGGGTTAGGGAGAGATGGTAGAAGAAGTCTAACATTACCTTTCGTAACAATGGAAGAGAATTATGAAATGAAATGGAGTGAAGAAGGTGAGAGAAAGAAAAGACGGTTCAGGAGGAGAGAGAAAGACGGTTCAGGAGGAGAGAGAAAGAAAAGAGGGTTCAGGAGAGAGAAAGGTCTGTCTCGGGATCAACAACGACACGTGGCGGGAGACGGTTGGCTGAAATGGGAAGCCCCTTGGAAGACGGTTCAGGCATGTTGGGAACCGTGACCCCTCTCTCCAAAGACGGTGGAGAGGGCTATTTGTGCAAAACGCCCGGTCAACGGGCTATTTTGGTCATTTTCCCTTTAAAAAATAGTTAGTAATGAAAATTAAAAGTCATAAAATGATGGTTTGAGATAAGATATGATTGAAATTATTTATAAATAGTACTTTAAATAATGTTTTTAACTAAAATATAGGACATGAAGAGTTGAAATAAGAAAAACGGTTAGGCCCACAAAAATGTTACATGTGATGCAACCTGCTATTTATTTTATTAGCTATAGATTTTAGACAATAGCAAACTATTATATATTTTGGCCATCAAAAACGGTTTATGCATGTTTCAATTCGATCACGAAAGTTATGAATAGAATTATCTATTCAGTTTTGGTCATAGAGATAATCGTATATCTCCAGGGCCGGACCTACTGTGTTAGCAACCTAGGCTAAGGCCTAGGGCCTCCAAAAACTAAGGGTCCCGAAAGTTTAAGTTTTTTTTTCGTGTATTAAATTTGTATTGGCCCATGTAAAAAACAAACAAGTATTGAATGATTGAATCTCTAAAATTTGTGACTTTCATTTGCTATTGCCGATTGTCATTGATAGTTTTTTTGGTTATTAAGGATTGAAGTCTTACAAGAGGGATTGGGCGATATAAAGTTAATCTACTTTCTCAACCAAAGTAGATGCTGAGAAAACTATTAAATCAAGCCCAAAAGAAATACATAGTAAATTGTAGATCCACAAAATGGGTTCAAAATTTAAATAGTAAAATGTCTTTAATTTGCAATATACCTAATGCGAGTAAGTAGAGAAAATGAATACAGAATACTTTAATTGATTAATAGTTACCAGAAATGAGATTGTAATGTCCATCTAGTGTAAGGTGTTTTTTTTTGTGAACTATACAAATTTAAAGGGCTCTCGATTTGTATTTTGCTTAGGGCCTCCAAAAACCTTGGATCGGCTCTGATATCTCATGTAGTTATATGAATAAAAATATATATTTTTAAATGACAAAATAAAAAGAAGAGCGTAAACAAATCTACAATGTTTTTTTTTTTTTTTTTTTGAAATGCTTTGTTCAGTAGAAATCCTTGTACAACCCTAACCTAGCGGTCCTAAGTTCGAATCCTACCCACATACCGGTGTCCTCTTTGCCTAAGCTCAAATCGTCACGGTGAATTTTTTTGTGGTGTGCATTAATCGAACCTGTGACCTACCCCCAGAATGAAAACCCTAAGGGAAAACCCATCATACCTCAAACCAATGTAACGGTATGAAAAGAATATAATAAAGTTGGGAAAAAGCCTTAATTTGGGGCTTTATAAATTAACCATATTTATTGATGGAATTCCTTACAGACAATTACAATTAATGTCAAATTAGATATTTTGTTGCATTGTGTTTAAAGATTTTTATGACACGGCACATAACATTACCTAAATACGGTGTCACGTCACAATTTGTAAATTTGAACGTATGTTATTAGAAAATAAAACAGTTTTTTCCCCTTACAATATCGAAATTAGTAATTAACGTTTACACTTTTTAATTTAGTTTCTCCATTGGAAAATTGTTATGATCATCGGGCCTTTTGTTATGTAACAACTATTGTTTTTGTGTATGTTTGTTCATGGAAACAATTGAGGATATCGATCGAACTAAAAGTTGAAATGAAACATAGGTGTTCCAGCCGATGGAAGATGCTTATTTCGAGCAATAGCGCATATGGTTTGTTTACGAAAGGGGGAAGATGCTCCTGATGAGAATCGTCAAAAGGAACTCGCTGATGAACTACGAGTCCAAGTTAGTATAACATCCTTTGTTTGCTTGTTTGATGATTTAACAATTTGAGCTTTATACATGATCCATTCTATTGAATCTAACATGGGCTTGTGGCCGTGACCATGCAGGTCGTTGATGAGCTCGTAATGAGACGAAAAGAGATCGAATGGTAAGTTTATCTTGACATAGTTTAATTGTTTAAGGGCTTATATGTGAAATAAGCTAAATGGGGGTTTTTTCTTTCACAAGGTTTATTGAAGGAGACTTTGATGCATATGTCAAGAGGATTCAAAAGCCTTTTGCTTGGGGTGGAGAACCTGAGTTGTTGATGGCTTCCCATGTTCTAAAGTGAGTTCGATCATAAACGCCAATATCTTTGAGTTTTTTTTGATGAATTAGCGTTTTTATTCAATTTTTTTTGTGACTTTGGAGCATGTCAGAAAACAATTTGTGAGTTTGGTACTTCCGCAATCTAAGATTGCGGAAGTGGTTGACGTGGAAGTTGAGTTGGACAAAAGCACTTTGCTAAAACAAGATCTGACTTCCACAATCTAAGATTGCGGAAGTGCCATGTCAGCAACTCAATAAAACGAATTTGATATCACTTGTCCACGTCGTTAGCCATTGTCCACGATGTACAAGAACCACTGCCATGTCAACCACTTCCGCAATCTTAGATTGCGGAAGTACCAAACTCACAATTTCTTTTCTGACATACTCCAAAGTCACAAAAGGTTTGAAAAAAACGCTACTTTGTCAAAAAAAAAACTCAATATCTTTCTTATATTAGTTCTTCACATGAAAACCTTTTGATGCTAAAAGTTTTGAACATGGTCATTTTAACCTACCTAGGCTATAGAATATTACAATGTTCATGGTTATGGTTGTGTTTATAGGACTACTATATCCGTGTACACATTTGAGAGGGGCTCCATCAATTTGTCAAAGATTGCAACATATGGCGAAGAGTATGAACAAGATGAGATTAGTCCGATTAAAGTGTTGTTTCATGGATATGGTCATTATGATATTTTGGAAGATATGTTTTAGCAAATTCGCAACAAGTAACAAGTAGATAAAACTTATTAGTTATGTGTTCCATTTGGGTACTAACATCATGATTCAATTCTCGGCACAAGATCCATCTTTTGCCCCTAAGGTTCACTACTTAAATGTCAATATATGATCTCTTTATGAAGATGTTATAATTTATATGTCATTGGTTTTCTGTCACTTTTTTTTAGTGAAAATCAAAGTTTGTTAGCAAAATAATGTAAGATTAATCTTGATTGAAGAGTTTGTTGGTTGACTCAAGAAATATAAGAGGCTATATGAAAGAGTAAGAGGTTCGAATCCCACTCCTTATTGGGGGGGGGGGGGGGGGGGGGGGGCTAAAGGCACATTCAGGTAGCCCGGGGATCGATCTTGCGTGGGGGTGTTGTTCTTATGGGTGTTGCACCGTTCGGCTATTCAAAAAAAAAAAAAATGAATTAGAGAACGGTCAATACATGTTGGAAATAAACAAGGGAAAAAAAAGAAAGAGAATTAAAGAGATAAATATAGGTTGGAGATATACAAGTTGGATCTAATGTGGCATTCATAGACGCATCATGATTGACCATAAAAGTGTAACGAATCGTATCGTATCGCAGTAATAATAAAGAAAGTAGATACTAGGCTTTCGTTTAAGATACCAAAGCAATTTCATTCTTTTTAACTCCCTTCATGGGCCTATTTTCGTTTTGTGGGCCCAGTTGAATACATTTAGCGGGCTACCAGAGTGGATCAAAACAAATTAAATAAAACTAGTAGTTCACAAACCATTTAAGTTCATTTAACGCTAACCTATTTCTTTGTTTTCCTTTGTTTTTTTTCCTTTCATATAAACCATCAGCTTTACGTAAATATTATTTTTCATACGACTTGTTATAATTTGGTCTTATTCACTATTGAAGCTCTATTTCTTTTGAAATAACTAGTGCGTTTCATGGGCGCGCGTTGCGCGCCTTGTGAGTTGCTCGCATGTAAATTGCAAACACATTGTCACGCATCATTCAGGTGTGTAGATCTCGACCAGCAATTCGAATTGGCTTTTCGACCACCTAACCAGCCTTGATGGGCTTTCCATCTTTAGTTTTTTGTGCTCGCTTTTTTTATCTTGGTCATCTGAGGCGAGTTTTGCTTACATAACAGATTGCACCTTAGTCATTGTTAAAAAGATTGAAGGCCAATCCCGTTCTGTTGCTAACAGTTAATACTATACATGTTATATACTAACATTGTTCGTTTATGCAGTTCATCAAACTTAGTATTTTAGTACAGTGCAAAAATAGTTCGTTGATTTTCAGCAAAGCAGTGATTCATGTTCTACTTGATGCTGCCATAATTCTTGCCTTTCTTAGGTGGAGGAGTTTCAGTCATATGCGGTTGCCAATAAAAAAAAAGTCAGGCTCATAGAGGAGCAACGTAGATATTAGCTAGTAACAACACAATTACCTAACATTCCTGTTTTATGATAAAAGATATATTTTCATCAGTAGCATTTTATATGTTTTATAGAAAGACATGGTAAATTACCTCAATGTTTCTATTTAATAAATAAAATCATAAAGTAACAACACCAACAAATCGCAACTAGTGGCGACACCGAAAGCATAAGCTAATTCCTACAGAAGAAAAAGAAGCAAATTGATGGCGACAAAACAACTATTGGTAAATAAACATAAACAAACACAATTCTCATGTTATTAGTACGAATGCAAACCGACCATCCAACACGCCAATAGTAAAAACGTGCACTAAAAGTAGTTAAGGTAGACAAAAGACGCAGGAATGAGCTAAACCCATATTCACAATACATACCATGCCTTGAGATAACATCTTGTACGCATGACTGGGTAACGTCTTCAAACCTCATTTACCTTAGTGACAATGGACTCTACAACTTGACAATACATGATTTAAACCAAAATTTATACTCATTTAAATTAGATTCATAAAAAAAGCTTTCATTAATGACGTCATGTTAACAAAGTATACCAAAGTAGCACTCTCCTAACTATAATATCTTTTTTTAACAAACTATAGTGTCTTTTGCTTTGACCGGTACCAACCCTCACCATGCTTCACCACTAATGTATACTTTATAATAACAATAAAGGAAATCAAAACTGTTAAATAACCACATAATAGAAACACCTGCTTCTAAAAACTCTTAGTACGTTCTCAGCCAATTAGGAAATGGTTCCACACAGCAAAAATCAAACCTGAGATTCAAAACTGTTCAAGCACCAGATAAATTAAACAGCTGTACTAAAAAACCGACCTCAAGATATATATAAATCAAGCACAAAAGTGGCATGAAACAAACCCATAGATCAAATTCTTGTTTCCATTTTTGTATTTATCAATAAGTTTCATAAGTGAGTGTTTTAATTATATGGTGCTTCAACAGCTTTGATTTATAAGTTTGGTTTCATTTATTGTTGTTAGTGTTACCATACAGTAGTGGTGCAACATGGTGAGGGTTGGTACCTTTACACCTTTTGACCAAACAAAATTCATAGTTTTTCAAAACACAAGATCCTAATTTACTGATAGGATTTGTCACTATGAAGTAAACACCAAATCAAATTGCAACATTAAGATCACTAATATACAGCTTCTACAGCTTACCTCCCATTAAGAACATGCGTCGCCATTTCCTGAACCATTTATCAAGTAATTTCGCTTCGATTCCTTTTCTTTTCCTGCATTAACGTGCCAGTCCTACAACCGCAAAAACAATATTGAAACATATCTGATGGAAAACAAAAAAATGATCTACTGTTTCAAGAGTTTACATAGCACAAACGACACCATTTATCAGAGCCAACCTTTTCCGGTGACAAATACGTCACGCAAAGACCCTAGCCGGTGAAACGACACGGTCACACATTAGTGACCCATGTCACCATCCACCAAAATAACAGCCTAAAGACGGCCAACAGACGACACCCATCTTCAATCGCTGGAAGCCGGACAAGACACCCAACATAAAGAGAGACGAAAACCAACAAACATACTGTCTGCCACCATAGCCATCGTCCCCAACCACCAACAGTGCAAAATGGCCAAGGAAACCAAACGGACAACGATGTTCGTCTCTGTATAATCAGCAGTTTTACTGTTTTAGGTTTACTTGATGCATAAATATATTGTATAAATAACAGTGTATAATTAAAAAAAAATTACCTGTTCGCGACAAACGATGATCCGAGAAGACAGAAGAAAACCTGCAAAAAAGTAAATCCTATAATCAATACCAGAATTCATATAAACACATGACTGTATATATTAGGAGAAAAAAAATGGAAATATGATCGGTAAAAACAATTCAGCGACCATTATCCCCAAAATACCTTAAATGCCCTTGTAAACACAAACAATCACAATAATGACACATGTACCGTTCAAATCACAACGCCCATTAATATAGTAACTGTATGTTTAACCTCTGCCACGTGTAGCCAACGGTCCAAATCACGTCATTTCACCTTTAACACACCCCTATCCTTCGAAAAACATATACACACGTACAATGACCGAACCCAGCCAAAATCCGGCCCCGAACACCTTCTTCATCAGGTTCACCTATCCTGAAAATTCATCAAATATATAAACCCAGGTTAAACTTTTAAAATATCCTCAAATTGTCTTTGTTTTTTATCCAATAAATCAAAACAGTACAAAAAGGCACTTAAAAAAACATAATATGTAAAACAAAACACACAAAAATGCACTTAAAAAAGCAAACAAATCAACAGAGCATAGCACCGAACAAATTCACAATAAAAATCCAAAATTGAAACTCAAAAGATGCATTTGAGTTCAAAACATTAAAACCCCTAATTATTATATCTCAAGAAATCATCAAATAAATTGCAAAATACTTACCAGATTCTAATTCAAACAACTATCTTCTATGAATCGATCAAGATTCAGTTATCTATGATGAATTAACAGATAATTAACAAAACCCAGATCCAGTTAAGATATTTATATACAAAAACAGCTGATTATTATGAATGTAAAATATGTAATTGAGGATACCTACCTGTTCAAGAAGGAAGTGAGATGATAAGGGCGTATATCGGGTAGGATGAATCGATCATTGCGAAACCCAGACGAACCACCACCACTCCGACGTCCACAGCCGCATTCAGAAGACTTACCCGTCGGCTCTCGATGGCACACCGTCGTCTGACAAAACAGGTGGCGAAACAGACCTAGCCGTCGTCGTGGCTCCACCGCTAGGGGCGGTGCTGGCTTTCCATCTCTGCCTACACACCACATCATCCCCTATGCAGCAGTCACCAAGTGACGAACCGGCCGCCATAGCAGTAGAGGAAGCTCTTCCCATCTCTCTCTTCTGCCCTAAACCCAACTCCCCCTCCCCATCTCTGTCTCTACATTCTGCACCCACCCACCGTCGCCGCCTCCCCTTGGGGCGGAAGCGGGTCTTCTGACGACATCGGTGGAGGTGAGAAGGTGAAGTTGGTGCAGACGACCAAGGTTCAGGCCAGAGAAAAAGCGCTCTCTCTCTTCTCTCTCTCTCTCTCTCTATCAGTAAAAGTGTGCATGTGTGATAACAGAATGGAGAAAAGGGGTTAAGTGACACGTGCTAACCTGTGCAGAGATTGGGAAGCCAGGTGGATGCCACTGTAATAGAAAATACCTTTAATGCCCTTATAAACATAAATAATCACAACAATAGCATATGTACTGTTCAAATCAGTTAGATTATTAATGTAGTGTAATTAAAATAGAAAAAAAATACAAAAATTAATATATTTTTATAATAGTAGTAATGCATTTAATAAATAATTAACATATAAACAAGAGTGCATAAAATAACCGATCAATATGATCCTGGGTCATCATCTCCATTAGTGTCACCCCCATGAAATCAAAGATGTAGTTGAAAACAAATTCTTCACTATTTCTACCTAAGATCATGGGTAGTGGGCATTTTGGGGTGGCTTTATGGGGTTTTGGCCACCCATAGCGCCGGGAGCACCGCCCGCACCGACGCTATGGAAGTGATTTGGAGCTGGTCGTTATGGAGATTGCGAGAGGAACTCTGCGAATTGAAACGTTGAATGGTGGGGTGATGATGATGAAGGGTCTAGATTCAGTCTTAAAATAATAAAGTGATATTATTAGTATTAAAATAGTAATATTTTAATCTCTATAAAGCCCACACACCACTACATACTTATTTTCTTATAAAGCCTCATTGAGCCTCTTCTAATACTTTATAATATTTTATTCTCAATAAAGCCCTATAGAGACCCATGGAGGTCTCACATTGGTTGAAGAGGAGAACCAAGACTTCTTTACAAGGGGTTGAAACATTTTCTAACATGATACGTTTTGCGTGGGTGAGCAATTTGTCAAGTAAAAACAAAATCGTGAGTTCATGAATGTTTACTTGGCGATTGCATCCCATTTCTTGGTGCACAATTGTTCCTATTTCTTGATTTGTTTTTTCTGCAGCGTATTTGTTTTATTTTACGTTCATTTGTCAGTAGTGTAACTGCTGACCGCAGTTTTAGGCCACTTGTTTTCAAATGTTCATATTTATTAAGTATGAGGCTAATAACTGAACAGGACCACACACACCCTTGTATTTCCCGTTATATCACATGGGCACCCATTTTAGAAGAAAATTAGAATGGTCAAAGATAGCCACAATAGTTTTAATATAAATATTAAAAGATATGAAAAGGAAAATTAGATGTAAAATCATATATCATATTATATTATATATACTATATTATAAAGCCTTTTGTGACACCTGTCAAACTCAGGTTAATAACTTTTATCAAACTTATAAGTCTATATTAGCAAAACATTCATAAAACATACTTAACTAGGTTAGTTACACTAAATAGCACTACTTACATCTTTTTTTTTATGTAATATCTAAAAGTCTAGAACTAGTACTTAGGAAAACACAAACATGCATACAATATACATAAATAATTCTCATATATCTGCCTATAATTTCTATAAGTTAATTAAGCTAATACTAGTGTTATTCAACATGATAACAACTACGTTTAAAATTTAGATTACTTGGTTTCTCCTTGGAGAGCCAGGTTCGATTCCCACTTGCTGCAGGTGAGGTGGGAGGTTTTCAGGCTTAGCCTGTTTCCTACCCTGTAGTGCCCGGTTCGAATGTCACACCCTCAAAATCCACTTGCGGGGTTTTACCGCGAGGCGCATGACAAACCAGGATCCAAACCAACGATCACAATAAACAAGTCTAAATGAATATAAATGCAATTTCAAAACATTGTTTAAAATCCCCGTTTACAGCGGAAGCTTATTCAAAACAATTATTCAATATTAATCCAATGTTCAACGTTTGTAAAACCATGCAACTCTAACTAGACGCCGTGCAGACGCGTGCGCCCTAGTTCCATTGTGCTACCTTAGCGACCTGAGAAAACATGTAAAAGTTTACGTCAGCACAAAAATGCTGGTGAGTTTACAGGTTTTGTATCCAAGTACCAAGTCCACCTGTCCATACTATAATAATCGAAAACCAGTATACGCTAGCTAGGCGTACGTTTTGTTACTACCACGATTGGAAAACCATTACTAACGCGAATACCAAAAGTATGCCCGATGTAGTTCCTGTTGTTCCTGTTTGAGACAATATGCACCCGCCGACCCTCCAAGTCGACGAGCGGGGTTGGTCACTCCCAATAGCGCTATTCACATTTCCCCGTTGTGCAAACCCGCACATTCATGGTTCCCCCCGGGACTTCCAAAGATCGTGTAGTACACAAGAGAAACCCATAGTATGACAGTAGTTACCAAATATAGTTTTAACACATGTTTTCTCCCCGAAAGTATAAAACCAGTTTAAAAGAGGGGCCGTAAACTCACCTTAACGTGCAAGCAAAGAATCCGAACAGCAAGCAATATATGCTACCGACACCCTAATAACAGTGTCGCTTAGTGAGTATAGGCGTAATATCATTACCCATATAACTCGTTTGTCCAAGGCGTTTTAAATGTTCAAAAAGTGTGTATGCGACGCCTAGTGATTCTACATGCAATAGTAAACCCTACGGACCCGTTGGTGAATACGTTGGTTACAATTAGTTTCTACATTCCGTATGTGTCTCAGACAAGTGTATTTCAGTTACATGTCAATTCCATACCACCTAAGACCTCAATTAATCACAGAAGCACATAATACACAATCTGTGTTTTCAGGACAGATTGTGCGCCATCAAAACGAATTTATTTAAAATAGCAATTCAGTGAGTTAACCTCCCAAATTTTTACTGAATTTACTTTGGGATTCACTCGACAATACCTATTTTTGTTTTGTCTCAATTCTAAACACAAAAATTATGAAAATTCGTACAACACAGCTAGGTCCAGAAAATCTCCTCAACAGGTCAGTTTAGTAGTAAAATTCTTAAAAATTGTGTATTCATCCAAACGAGATGAATCCACTTGGAAAAACTCTATTTTTCCAGTATTGACCTACTGTAAAAATTTCATAATCTAATTACTTGTAAATCTCAAGTTATGACCATTTAAAGTTAACCCAATTTACAAATCCGAAAATCTGATATGACCCCTAATCAATTAAAATTCCAAAAATGACTCAAACGACGTCCAAATTCGATGGTTTTGCCCATTATGAAAAGCTAAGACCATGTACGTTACAATCATGCAAAGAATCGATCAAATCAATTGTTTTCAAGCCACGAAACAGACCCTACAAGTCGACTTTCAGAATCTGTCCAGATTCTGATCGTACAATATCATCAATTATATCAAACCCTAGTTGCATATTATCAATCAATAATACCTAATAATCATCATACAACTTTCCTAATACCTATTCCCATCAGATCCTATTATCAAACATGTCAAGATCAAAGCTTTTAGGATCAAAACACCAATAACTTGCGCAACAAGCATCCTATGATGTTACTACGCGTTTATTAATAGGTTTAATCCGTTTAATCTTCAAAAAGACTCATGTTTTAATGTTTATTAAACCCAATCAGACCTGGACAAACTTGTTATAGGATTTTTACAATAAAACATAAAGTAAAAAGCATAAGAAATCATGAGTTATACCCTTAGCTCTTCAAATCAATCAATCGCGCGCCTTGGAGCCTCCCAATTGATGATCTTAAGCCTTAGCAGGTGTTTTTGGAGTGAAATATTCGTGTGGGGCAGTAAGGGGGCGATTAGGGTTGAGTATGAGGGCTGCATGGGAGTTAAGGATGTTTAAATACGAGTTTGAGGCGGTTTAAACCCGTCAGTGCCCTTCGAGCGGCCGCTCGGAGCCTGTGAGCGGCCGCTCACAGGTCCGGGTGGCGCGCTTTTGCCTCGTTTCGCCTCCCGACGCGTTATCCTTCGACGTTTTCGTTATTACGGACCGTAACAAGTGTAACCCCATGCGTTAAGACCCTAATCCACCTCACGCTCCACTTTTAATAATTTTTATTAACGTGTTCGGTCTAGGTTCACATAATCACGTATGGTTTTCACATAAGTTTGTCAGATATCACCGAGACACATAAGTTTGTTATTCACCAACGTCCGAGGTTCACTAATCATGAAATCACATGTTAACTCACACAAGGAGTCAGAACCCGACCCACACAAGGAGTCAAAGCATCTCATAACCCGAGATAATGCTCGTATGTCCTATCTAGCTATCTAGATAACCCTCGTTAAGTATAATATACGCGTGACTCGCTAAGGTAGACTTTAATCTAGACCATGTTGTTAACCAGAATTTGCCGGGTGTCACATCATCCCCACGTTAAAAGAATTTTCGTCCCGAAAATTGCTCAAGTACCAAAAGAACAAAAGAAATAACGAAGGAACAAACAAAAGATAGAAACCAAAAGAGAGAGATTTACCCGAGTTGTCACATCGAATCCCACATCGGCCGGACTATGCTCATGTATAGCCCTGAGCGAGATGCCGTTCAAAAAAAAAAAAAAAATAGATTACTTATAAAATCAACTATTTTAAATAATTGTTAAACTTCACAAATGAACCGGGTATTCTAGATAACCGGGTATTCTAAAGTACCGGGTACGAATTGGGTACGGGTATTATAATAACCGGTTTCGGGTTTAACCGGATTTAAAAAACCCGGGTTCGGGTTTGGGTTTTAGGTGAGCTGTGTATACCCTGACCATACCCTACGGGTAGGGTCGGGTACGGGTTCGAGTATGAAATACCCGGGTTTTAAAATACTTAGGTTCGGGTATTTTCTTCGGGTTCGGGTCCGGTTCGGGTATTTTGTACACCACTAGTTTGCAATACCCGAACCCAACCCAACCCACCATCTATCTGTGGAGAATCTGTTTTGGACAGCATGTATAGTATAATTAAACAGCTGGGCTAGATATAGTTTGACCCAATAAAGAAAAGTAGTGGGCTGAAGACACAAATTGCAGCCCATTAAGAAGAAGAGCACAGTGCTTATTACCTGGGGTTTTATTTAGGGTTTGATGCACCAATAACCATGGGTAGTCGCAAGATGAAGAAGAAGAAGAGCAGAATCACCATGGATGGTCGCGGGTGGTTACTTTCAAGGTTGTCCCCCTTCAAGAACAAGAGGAGGAGGTACGTAATATATTATATATTCTTCATTCAATTCAATTCATATCATATGCGTTTTTGTCGATTGTCATCTGCTAATTTGTATTGTTTTTGATCCATCAGTAATAAGGCATCTCCACCAACGTCTAAGAACAAGAGGATGAATGTAAGAATACTTGCTATAGTTTCATTATCATACAATATTCAAATTCATCTAAAGGAATTTTTAGTGCATGCATGACTTCTGATTTTGAAAAAAATATAAATAAATAAATAAATCTATTATCTTTTCTTCACAAAGATTATGAGTAACTCTACATGAGATCTTTTACTAAATTTGAATTGAATTACACATCAGCATTGATGTATTCAGAAGCTATTTGTGACTTGAAACAAAGCAATGCTTGATAATTCAATTGCTTTATTTGTTTAGCTCGAGTTGAAGGACATGAAGAAGCTTAGTTCTAACGACGAGACTTTTCATCTTTCATGGGAGGTGATTACTGATATTATACTCATTATTCGCTCACTAACAACGCCTACTCCTGAGGAATATATGCAGTGGGATGAGTATGCCATATCATTCTATCTTAAAATGTGCACCTGCCATGGTGTTGATTATCAGCATTTAGAGGCCACTTCTGAGGATGATTGTGCAAACAAACCGCCTTTAAGCTCCACATCATTCAAGCAACAGGTTTTGTTGTATATAAAAATTTATAATAGCGTAAACCTATTAATTGATTTGGTTCATAATAACCACAAGGGTTTCAGGAATTTTTTTTTTTTTAGTGCTTAATTATAGTGCTATACCTAGCCTGTGTTGTAACAGAAAAGATAGCCTCAATCTTTGATCATTTAGAGGCCATTGGACTTTGTTTACCGATCAGATGTTATTATTCTAATTTATTTGTTGTCAATGTTTAGGAAGAGCATACAGTGTGTACTCAACCCTTTACAAAAGAGACCTCATTAGAAGAGGTATTGTTGTATATCAAATTTTATAATCACATAAGCCTATTAATTGATTTGGTTTACAGGAATTGATATGAAACAAGGGTTTTAGGAAATTATGCCCTTGATATAGCTAGCTAGCTAGCTAAGCTTGTGCTCTATTAATCTGGCATGAAGCATAGTCTTTATCTCTTATGATATTAGAATCAATACTCGCCATTTAGAGGCCATTGGACTTTGTTGACTTTTCAAAGATCTATCATTATGATTTAATTGCGCTTATTGTTTAGGAAGAGCATCCAGAGTGTAGCGGCGCGAACCAGCCCTCTAAAGAAGAGCATAAAAAAAAGGTACCGCTATACTTCAAGTTGATAATCACCTAAACCTAATTATTGATTTGGCTAATACTCACCATTTAGAGGCCATGGGACTTTGTTGACTTTTCAAAGATGACTGATGCTATCATTCTGATTCAATTGTGCTTATTGTTTAGGAAGAGCATCCGGAGTGTAGTGGCGCGAACCAGCGCTTTAAAGAAGGGCATTTTAAAAAGGTACTGTTATACTTCAAGTTGATAATCACCTAAACCTAATTATTGATTTGGTTAAAACAAAATATTGATATGAAACAAGGGTTTTAAGAAATCATGTTTTTACTCTAATTTATTTGCCCTGATCATTGTTTAGTTCAAGCGCATGAAGATAGGTTTCTGCAGGCCAGTCCTTATAGGGAGAATTGAATTCGGTTCTTATAATCCTGGGACTTCACCTGATCGTGTTCCCTATCATTTGTATCTGTTGCTTAAGGAAGCAGTTGATATCATGATGCGTCCTGACTGGAAAAACAACACTAATGATCTGATAGATTTGGCAAATGTTGAGGGCAAAATTTATTTTTTTTTGCAACTACTTCCAGTCTCACCTGCCAACTTGCTGGGACTAGTATGGCTTTTCTCTATTCCAAAGAATCTTCCCTTGTCAATTTAAATTTTCATGCACATATTTTTGGCTTTTCTTTATTCCAAAGAATCTTCCCTTGTCATTTTAAGTTTTCACACACATATTTTTTCTTTTTCCAGCAAACGGGACGATGCCAAATATGTTGTTGCCAACTATGACCCCACGCGTAAGCCTAGATACAAAATGGCTGGTTACTTTCCTTTCCCTTTCAAAGACCTGGATGTGCAGTTTGAGTATCATGAGGGCAGTCGTCTCTCGCGAAAAGAGATGGCTAATATAATGAGTATTATTCACTCACGGAGAACACCTGATTTTTGGAAAATGGGCTCGGAGAAGATATCATTCTATTGTAAACTATGTTCCTGCTTTGGCATTGATTACCATCGTTTAGAAGCCGTTGCCGAGGATGACGTGTGTTTGATGAATGTGGGAAGTTAAAAGAATTTCACCATGGTGCTAATGATATTTCTAGGTTATGGTACTAATGAAAAACTAGATCTTATCTTAAGATGTTATATTCAATGGTACAGTTTCATGTGACTTATCAAGGCTTTTTGATTGTTAATCTTCTATCCCGAAGCTTAGAATGTTGACTATCATCAGTGAGATACATTTTGTTCCAGAAACATGTAATAACAACACGTGTATGCATAATGCTTATATTAGTTTTTTTTTTGAACGGCAAATTTCTACTCCTTGTGAGACTTGAACCCATGACCTTCCCCTTAGGTGTTTCTAGAAGCTTTGCTTCTACCCTTGGGCTTACGACATGTTGAATATTCGACCACCTTATCAGATAAATTTGTTGTTAAACAAAACACGTTTGATTCACTACCGACATGTAAGTTATAGATTGCACATTTGCACCACAGCATGTTTACACAAACGTATTGAGATTCACTCCCCTCTGGATATTGGGCTGGCATAACAGGTTACACGAACCTGTTAAGACACGAACACGAAACTTGTAAACACGAACACGACACGAAATCTAATCGTGTCATTTTTTTTCAAACACGAACACGAACCTGTGTATGACAGGTTAACACGATAAGACACGATAAGAAACACCTAGTAAAATAAGTTAACACGACAAGACACGATAAGACACGACAAGACACGATAAGACACAATAAGACCCGACAAGACATGATAAGAAACACGATAAGATCTGTTAAGACACGTACACGATAAGACACGAACACGAAACATGTAAACACGAACACGACACGAAAATAAACAGGTCTTAACGTGTCGACTTGTTATAGACACGAAACCTGTTAAGGCTAAACACGAAACCTGTTAAAATCGTGTAGGTTCGTGTCAGGTTATCGTGTTCGTGTTTAAATTTCCAGCCCTATCTGGATATATGTAGTTTTATACATAAATCCTTCTGATAAGATTCAATGCATAGAAAATAGAATTTCCAAGTATAGATCGAAGTAAGATTTTGAAAGGCACTCATTAACGTAATAACGTTTATTTGCAAAATAAAATGCCAAAACGTTTTATTTTTTAAAATAACATCCATGATGATGGTGGAACACAATTACACAAACATTATCAAAAGTGTCCATATTTTTTTTGGGATAATACACATTCACCTACACTACTCCTAAATTATACCTTTATTTAACGTTGAAACTTAGTCTTCCAATACAATTTTTTTTTATTTTACCGTTGGGACACAACACAACCAATGTGACATCACAAGTATACATATGATTGAGCTGTGAATTTATATTATAAATTTAGGAAATTGAATTTAAATACTTCAAACTATTGCATGTTGGGTGATATCACTCTCAACTATCACTTTGACAAATCAAGCAAAGTGTAAAGTTTGGAGTACTGGCAGTCAAAGTGATAGTTGGGCGTGATATAGGCCAATGAACAATAGTTGTGTAAAACACAATGAAAAACATACTAAAAACACGATAGACAAAGTTAATAATATGTGGATTAAAAAAATACAATGAACATATTTATAGCACACATTTGCATACTGTTAACACAATGGACGAGTATAAGACACAATGAAGTAAAAAAAAACACAATTAACACATTTATATTTATTTTTTTACACAATATTAAACGCTTGTTAATATGGCCAATTTTTTTTTTAAATATCGTATAAATTTTTTTAGACATTTCAAAATGATGAGAGAATTGGCATGTGACGTGCATACGTAGAGAGAAAGTCAATAATTTTTTTTTTCTTTTCTACCCTTCCCTTAATTGAATATTTTATTTTTCCATCAGACAAACCTCAACTCTTTAGATATAAAATCAAGAAACTAGGGATACCAATGGATGGTGTGTATTCATATGTCTATTTATTTTTATTTTTAACCACTCGTAATCCTATCCATATTTAGGCCTCATATCTGTATTTATATATATTGTTAACCACTCGTAATCCTATTCATATTTAGGCTATGTGTTGTGAAATAACAATTCACCTTGTTAACTAGTAAAAAGTGATGCCACATCAAGGCCAACTTGGCAGTCTGCAAATAACTAAAGTGTTCAATAGCTAAGCGTTGTGGAATAACTACACTGCAATCGTTTAATAGACATTTTTTATATTAAAATAAAATCATACAATATATTAAAGTAAGGGTATGGATTTTAAGAGAACCAACCTCTATTTGAGAACTGAGAGAATCATTCTGGACCACGCATTTCTTATAAAGGCAAAACAAAATTTTTTTCTTTAAGCGCACGTTTTTATGCAAAAAAAATTTTTCATTTATACATATGTGTATATTACATTTTTAGCTATACATATGTGTATATTGAAAAAAAAATTAAAAAAAAAATCCTACCTAAAAAGCAGTGATTAAAGCAAAAAAAACTTTTTCTTTTTACCTTAGAAAAATGTGTGGTCCAGAATAGTTCTCTCAGTTCTCAATTTAGCTAAAGGTTCTTATTTGAACCAATTCCATTAAATTAAAAACATACATTTTAAAATAAAAACATACATACATGATTATAATTAAAATATGCATGATTAAAATTAAAATAAAACATACGTAATTAAATAAAAAGCAGTTCGATAATGGTTAGCTCACCAGTCACAGGTTCTCAATATTCGCCTAGTCGGAACGTGGCGAAATTGCTTGCTGTAGAGGGCTTGGTACTGTTGACGAGCGGCGTTAATCACTTATCCTCCATTACACCCGCGTTCTTCATCGTTTGGTTGAAGAATC
The DNA here is from genome assembly GCA_030844895.1 of Ambrosia x helenae. Classification (NCBI taxonomy): domain Eukaryota; kingdom Viridiplantae; phylum Streptophyta; class Magnoliopsida; order Asterales; family Asteraceae; genus Ambrosia; species Ambrosia x helenae. The sequence continues at coordinate 128,579,765 of CM061228.1, read as the reverse complement.
ACTCAAATTTTATAGATTTGAGCCGCAACATAGTAAACATTGAAACAACCTCATGAATCATGCGTAGGTTTTAACCCACATGTTGGTGAAATAGTGTAAAAACAGAGTTCTATCATGTCAAAGATGCTTGAATCCCCCCTCCCCACGTTCAAATTCATCATCAGAATTTACGCCCCAATGGCTACACTAACAATAATGATCGTTAACCCAATATCAGGACTCTTGATAATGTCTCCGAATAACGATGCAACAAGGTGTTCATGTTTGTTAATGGCTTAGGTGGCACCCTTCGCCAACCCACAACGCCCGGTCTTAATTAAATTAAATTAATTTCATCTGCATATGTTATATCAACCAAATGAAAAGAGCAAATGAATATCCATATCAGGAAATGTTTTCCTGTAAAATAATCAAAGATTTAAATAATTTGTGAAACTCGTTTGTGTTATGAACATAGATCAAATAAAAAACTAACAGATAGAGAATCATTCAAAGCATCACAAATTTTAAAGAAATGTAAATCATAAAAACAAAAGTGAGAAATAAATAAACAATTTGAGTCCAGGGGTGGTCAAAAGTTTAAGTTTAGGAAATGATATATTTCGTGTAAAATATAATATATATAACATTAAATATTAAAAAATGTATTTCAATTGTGGTGGAGTGGTTAGTTTTTTTTTTTAAGGCGAATTTCTTGCTCCTTGTGAGACTTGAACCCAAGACCTCACACTTTTAGTGTATTAAAAGGCTTTGCCTTGCCATTGGACCACCAACCCCAATGGTGTGGTGGAGTGGTTAGTCAGCCGGGGTTCTCCTTGAGAGACCCAGGTTCGACCCCCTCAAACACCACTTTGGTAATACATGTTAATGAGGGTGGTAAAATCCCTGCCATGCAGTGTGGTTTTGATCTTGAGGTATTTCGGTTTTTATCCGGCTGTTACTCCAGTGAATTATACTCATGTGGAGGTAGTACGGTTTTCGGGCAGACGAACGAAGCCCCACCGCACCAGCGTAGACCCGGTTCAGACAACATAGTCTGAGCATGTGAAAAGGGTTACGGTCTGCCAAGGTGGCAGGTGTGATGATCTTTGCCACAAATCTGTCTAGAAGAAAGTCATCGTTTAAAAAAAATTAATTGTTAAAAAAATAATTTAACCCATCGATCTTTCCCACTAAATATTAAAAGATTTCAAATAAATGTTGATTTTTCTTTGCACATTAAAAAGGTATATCAAGAGGAAAAGTGTGCCAAGATTTATATTATTCGATCCTTTCCATTAATATTAGAATATTTAATATTTGGAGGCATAAATATGTCCTATCCTATGTATTCAAGGTGTGAGTATCTATCTAACAATATAATAACTAATAAATAAATAAATAAATATTATATGGTGCAAAAGATTCACACTCTACAATAGCCGACTTACTTTGAAACTATCTTCCCCACTCATTTAGCTTGACTTTGTTGCAGAAGAAACAAGAAAGACAAACATGGCGACGGTGGCTCCCACCTCCCGCAATCTATCTCCGCCTGACGCTACCGAACCTACTCCTCCCAAGAAGCTTGATGCTGGAGCTCTATTCGTTCTCAAGTCTCGAGGTATATATGATATATAACTTTTTGTATATATATTTTTGTATGCATACTACATGTAACTATGTAAGCATGGTATGTGGGTTTGGTTTGATAAGTGTAGTTTACAAATTACAAGTGTAGTGGTTAAGTGTAGTTTACAAGTTTAAAAAACATGCAAAGGTGTTTATGTATTTATTCTAGAAAACTTAAGAATTGCTACGAGTTATTAGTTAATATCAAATCAGACTAAGAGGGTGTTTGGGATTGAGTTTCAAAACAACTTATTGATTATTGGCTTTTCCAAAAAGCCAATAAGTCAATAAGCTGTTTGTGTAACTCAAAAGCACTTTCTGTTTTGACTTTTGGCTTTTGGCTTTTGGCTTTTGGCTTTTGGAAAAAATTACAAATTTACCACCCATACAACCAATATTCACAATAAGTTAAGCGAAACACTTAAAAAAACAATCTATTGACTTTTTGACGTTTCTTATCCCAAAAGCTAATCCAAACACTTTTTTTAAAACTCTTTTTTAAAAAGTCATAAGCCAATAAACATTTTTGACCAAAATCACCTTTACCTTTCCAAACTCAATCCCAAACACCCTCTAAAGAAGGTTTTAATCGTGTTGTTTTATTTATAGGATAAATTATTAACAGTTTATGCATTTGTTACTTATGATTTATAAAGTTTGACACGTAACTTTTTACGGGGCACAAAGTCGGAACACAAACCTTAAGTTTTGACTTTTGGACCTCATGAATCCATTTATCTATCAACCTGTTTGATCGGCTGATATTATAGCATTTAGTTTAAACTATATAAATAAAAGTAGTGGAATTTCCTGCGTCATACCGCATAAATTCGGTATACACATAATACAAAATAATTTTTATAATGCTATAAGACCCAATCAAATAAAAGTTTCCGACACAACGTGACAAGTTACAAATGAACAGAACAATACCGGTACTGTACAAATTACCAAAGCCAACTCGTATAAATCGAAACATAAAACCATAAATTTGATGTCAGTACCTATATGTTGTTCGGGTTGGTAAAAAAAAATGCACATAAGGCTAAGGTATGTGATATTGGGCTCATCAATGTCACATCACCTTCGAATTGGTTGGTATGTGTGTGTGTGTGCGTGGGGGGGGGGGGGGGGGTTCCCTTTGGGGGAGGGTGCCACATAGGCTCCGCGATTCCTTCTCCCAAACTGCACCCTATGGCCTAAGTCATTAGAGAAAAATAAAATCAAAATGATAAGTAAAATATTACAAAAAATAAATAAATTGTTAAAGGTGTATATTATTTACCTTACAAGATGATAAATGGCAAATAATGGTTGATCAAGTTACTAGCCATGGTTTGTGAATTTGTTATATATTTAAAGCCTTTCAAAAAAAAAGTTTAATTGCAGTTAAAAGGTTCAATGAAGTGTGTGTTTAAAATCTATATGTCTACCCGTTGTAACGGTTTGCACATTACTGAAAAGTGAAAAGGCTTATTTAGGACCAAACTTATTTAGGACCGTTTTGTGACCAGTTTGTTCATCCATTTAAACCCTTGTCCCAATCGATGTTAACAACTATATTTAGCGACCAAATTTCCATCTCAAAATTATCAACCGAATTTCATTTTTTAATAAATTGTGAAAGGCTTTGATGACTGAAATTTATTTTGTTTTTTAAATATAATTTGTTACCGGTTTTGCAAGTTACCACTATCATGTTAATTCACCTTTTTGTGGTACCATATATAGGATCATGGTTGCATTGTGGGTACCATTTGACAACCGCAATTGTAGCACCAGCACTACTAAGTCTACCATTTGCCTTGGCATTATTGGGGTGGGAGGGGGGTGTGGCGGTGTTGGCGCTAGCCGGAATCATCACCTTCTACTCCTACAACCTCCTATCTCTAGTATTGGAACATCATGCCGAGCTCGGCCACCGTCAACTCAGGTTCCGTGACATGGCCCATGATGTTCTAGGTAACAATGTACAACAAAACCCATGTTAAACATATATAACCAAGCATTAAAGGATGAAACTAATGGTTTTATTTTGGTTAACAGGCCCGGGATGGGGTCGGTACTATGTGGGCCCACTTCAGTTGGGCTCGTGCTATGGTGCGGTTATCGCTTGTACTCTACTTGGAGGGCAAAGCCTCAAGGTGAGCCAACTTTTTGATACAAGGACATAACTTCTCGAGGGTCTTGTTGTTATGACATTATCATAACTAAAGTCTTGAATATTTATAACATTTGTTATGCAGTTTATATACTTATTGGCAAGACCAGATGGGACCATGCAATTATCCCATTTTATTGTGATATTTGGAACCTTTACATTAATTTTAGCACAAATTCCATCTTTTCATTCCTTGAGGCACATCAATCTTGTGTCACTCATCTTGTGTTTTGCTTATTGTGCATGCACAACTGCTGGTGCAATTTACATAGGTAACTTGAAACTTATGCATACACACTTCCATAATTGTAGTATATATTAAGGGAGTGTTTGACATCGCGTTATAGTGTCAAACACCCCCCGTGGAGTTCAGATAAAGTAACTTATAAAAAGGAATTACTTGTAGGAAATTCGAGTAAGGCGCCTCCCAGGAACTATTCCTTGACCGGAGTTGGAATAAACAGAATTTTCGGCTTTTTCAATGCGATTTCAATCATTTGTACGACTTATGGAAACGGGATTATACCCGAGATCCAGGTAGTTTTTTTTTTATTTTTTTATTTCGTTGATGATTAGTATAAAACTTTATATAGTCATTATTGATATATATATTTTTTTGGGCTGGAGCAGGCCACAATAGCAGAGCCAGTGAAGGGCAAGATGTTCAAAGGGTTACTAGTGTGTTACACAGTTGTGATCTCAAATTATTTTAGTGTAGGGATATCTGGTTATTGGGCTTTTGGTAATCAAGTGGATAGCTCCGTTCTTCAAAACTTTATGGTGGGCTCTAACCCATTGTTGCCCAAATGGTTCCTTCTTATGACCAACGGCTTTACTGTTTTACAAGTTGCAGCTTGTACTTTGGTAAGTTTTTTTTCTGGACAGTTTTTGCCATGTCATACGTCATGTGGGCTGCCACGTCAGCAGAAAACTAACTCAGTTGACCACAGTTAGTTTTTGTCAAATGAAATAAAATCTATGACAAGTTAGGTCTGTTAAATTCCAACTTTCAAATTGGGATTATTGTCTTTCAATCCAGCAAAATTGGGATTATTTAATTCCAATTCCCCTATATTAAAATGTACTGCTTAATTGTCATGAACCTAATCTCAATTTATATTGTTGACTTTCTAATATCAGGTTTACTTGCAACCATCAAACGTGGTTTTAGAACGAAGATTCGCAGATCCAAAGAAGGGTCAGTTATCGGCTAGAAACTTTGTGCCCCGACTAATAACAAGATCGTTGTCGGTGATCATTGCAACCACTTTTGCTGCAATGTTGCCTTTCTTTGGAGACATAATGGCATTATTTGGTGCATTTGGTTGCATACCTTTGGACTTTATTTTGCCCATGGTTTTCTACAACTTAACGTTCAAACCATCCAAAAAAGGTTTAGTTTTTTGGCTCAACACAGTGATCGGCGTTGGGTCAACGGGTCTCTCGTTGATAGGGGCAGTAGCCTCGGTGCGACAAATCATTCTAGATGCTAGAACATATCGTCTATTTGCTAACATGTAGGTTTTGTCATAATTTGTAGGGTTATTGGATTTTAATAACTTTTTGGCTGCTACCAGCCCACCACTCCCAACTAACCACTTGATCATCACTACTCTTAGTTGGCAACTTATTTTCCTCTACCACTCCTAAATTAAATGACCCCTAACTCAATTACTTTTTTGCTAACGTGACACTTTTTAGTAATGTGGCAGTTGCCACGTCAGCATGTTGTGTGACTAAAAAAAGACCACGTCACTAAAAAAGTGTCATATCAACATACCACGTCACTTGAATATACAGTGGCATATAAGCAAAAACTAACTGGATGTCTGGATTGGAGTTTGGGTAGTTTAGGTGTGGTAAAGGAAAATAAGTTGCAAGTTGAGAGTGCTGGTAGTCAAATGGTTAGTTGGTAGTAGTAGCGGCCATTATGTGATGGTAATAACCCTAATTTGTATATATCATAAGTTCTAGTTTGTTAATAATGTCTTTTTTCCAACTGTATGTGTACGAGATATGCTATAGCCTATTGGTGCATGAAAATCTTGTGATTTGTGAAGCGCCAAACGTTATTAATGGATATCGTTGTTTGATGCACTTCGTTATAACTTATATGCCTAGAATTTCATATTTAGTTTTGCCAAAGGTTTTAGTTCATTTGAATCATTAGCATGTGTTTGTTTATGTTACTTAAATATGATTAAAGTGCTTATCGTAAAATAGTGGTTGATGTGTTTTGACATTTCCTCATGAATAAACTCTTAACTCTTAGTGAGTGGTGGACTCATAATTTTTTTTTTTTCTAGAGGGCGTAACCAAAATTTTGTTAGGGTGATTCGGTATAAATAACATTTTGTTTCTTGAAGGGGTTTGACCCACGGCTTTACCTATGATAGTAACCTATGCATGTTATTACTACACATGTACCCGTGGGGTGTGATTAATACACAAACTTTTGTCTATTTTTGTCTTCAAGGACACTGGTTATTCGATAAGAAGAAAGTTAGTCCTGAGGATTTAAGTACCTCGTACGAGCCTAAAAAAGTCCTTTAGGCACTAACAAATTACATAAAACATTTTTTTTTAAAAAAAACGACAATTAATACTATAGCAATAAACATAGCAAAAATAAAGTATTAAAATAACATACTATAATGCAAAAATAAATTTACCCCCCCCCCCCCCCCAACCACCAAAGGAAAAAAGAGACAAGGGGTCTCATCTAAGATTGTGGCTTACCCACCCCTAAGGCCGCCCATGGATACAAGGCATATGAATTGACATGGGAGGCTCTTAGGATGGTTGGAGAGGACCCCTGGCGCCTTGTTTTTTTAGGGACATTTTTTTAATAAACTCATTTAAAACTCAAAACTTATTAGCCCCTTTTAGAGCATTCACATCCCATTCATTATTTTTTACCCTATAATTTAACTAAAAACCATACTTTTCAAAATTTATCTCTCATTTTAAAAAACCTCTCACATCTCATCCATCATATTTATCTTTATGTTACTCACAAACACTTATTTTATTATATTTCTCGTTAGAATACACTCACAAAAATTGTTATCCTAGCTTTTCATATATGAAAAGCTAGGATAACAATTTTTCATAATATAAAAATGGGGTATAAAATGGTGGATGAGTTGTGATGTGTTTTTAGTAGGTTTTTTAAATTTTAAAGATGGGGAAGGGTTTGGTGGGTGGGTTGTGAATGCTCTTATAAGCACTAGATATTATTAAAAAAAAAAAAAAAAAAAAAAAACTTGGGCCTATATATGTTATTACACTAGAGCCCTTGCCTTCTCTTTTTCTTTTGACTAGTGGGAATGCCCGCGCGTTGCAGCGGGTACGTCTTTTTTGTCATCATGTAGTAGTTGTTGAGGTTTGTGGTGTGCAAATGGCTTTTGTGGGTTATTTGTTATAGTGGCATGAAGTAGAAAACAAAAGCATACAAAATTGAAGGGAGTCGAAGCAAAGAGTTTCATTAGGTTCAACCACAAACTACAATTCATTTCTTTTGAATGTGATGGTTTCTGTTGAAATGAAAAGAACCTTTATGACATCCGCTACATGTCATAATGTTTGTGACATACTTTATATTATGTTGGAGATCCTTTGAAATATCGTAGGCAAATGTAAAGGAATTCTAGATATTTAAAGTACAGTTAATGGTTCATCATTCATGCATTTGATTGTTAACATTATGAAACTAAAGTTTATGCGAGGTAATCGGTAAAGTCAAGATAGCAGTAAACAAATGCATATTATTTGTGTAAAGGCAGTAACATGAAAATTAGGGAAAAAATATTTTAAACATAATTCAATATTTAAATGTACCCCGTAGAAAGTTTATGAACTACAACACTTTGGAAAATAGACAACTCTTTATGTTTGCCTCTAACAAGCCTATGTAATCATGTTCTGAAACAAGGTAGACATGAATTTGGAGGTTTTTATGCAAAATTGGTATGTTTGACTTTGGTGGTCAAATAATTGTTTTATGTACTAAAACTATGAATTTAAAACAAATATGAACCAATTTAAACCTAAAAAATTAAATCATAAGATGAAATTCTTGAAACAGAAGCATGAGAGTTGAGTTACCAAAGTAAAGCAAAACCAAAACGTTGTACAACAGCCCCACGCTCACCCCAGACGCGAGCGAGCCAACGCGAGCCGGGTCATGGCGGCTCACGATGCGAATAGCCTGGCGTGACCGGGTTACTTGAGAGTGTCGGTGACTCGCTCGCATGTCCACAACACATAGTCTTACTTTGGAGCAGAAATAGAAGTTTGATTATTTGAGTTGACAGAAACTTGAGTCTTCTCCAATAAAGCAGGAATAGAAGAAACCAAAACAACAGCCTTCTTCACATAGCAATTCTTGTTTCCACCATTTTTTGACCAAATCAACATCTGACCCACCATTAGTTAGTTGTAATATGAGTAAATATAGGTTATGTACATAGTTGGGCAACAACATATGATTAAAATCAAAGTTGACTTCATTTTTGTCAGACACTCAAGCCCGTTTTCACCCAAACCTAAAGTGACCCTTTTTAAAAACAACCCATTTGACCGGAACTCATTTTTCTCTAATTCGTTTTGACCTGAACCTATTTTAGGCCGAACTTGTTTTACCCATTGCCAACCCGACTGACAAGTTATGCTAAAGAAGTTTTACTACATTGATTCTGACAAAAAGAAAAATGAAAGCTTACAAGATTATGAGCATATAAAAATGTATAGACATTGATGCCATACCAGGAAGCTTTAAGTGAATAAGGTTCGGTTTTACGTCATGACAAACTGGAATACTTACTTTTTGTAAATTTTGGCACACACCAAAAATGTCCATTTGACAATTGGGATGTTTTTTTTAAATAAATCCACTATATGTTCTGGTACATTTTCAACATGGTTAATGGTTTTGGATAATTATTAATAATTATCTAATACAAATTTATATTATAATGAACTTAACGTAGAAGAAATGTACATAGAAAATATAATGGAATTCTGTATAAAAAAACATCCCATTTGTAAAATGGGTAGCAGACAACTAAATGGAACCTATATTAGATGCTCTAAGGTCAAATAGGACCTGAGTGACTTTGCATCTTTTGATGTGAAACAATCTCCTATATGATAAATGTCCCGAAAATGGTTAAAAGGACCCAGTACTTGATGATCGAATAGTTTTGGTATAGAGTTAAATCATTGAAAACTTGTGCATAGACAAGAGTACAAATTCAACCAATCGATCTAATTTTAAAAAGATTAATGCCACCAAGACTATGATTGTACCTTTGGAGGCTCACTGGAAGATGTCTGTAAGAGGGCAGTGGTAGAGTGTGACGGTGTAACCAACCTACAATGCAACGGCGATTAGAGACTGCAAATGATGTTGAAAGTTTTTTATTATTTCCAATTTAAGACCAATTTGACAGTATGCAAAGTTGCAAACCAAATCATAATACTTATTCGACAATTAAATATGTTCATTGATAACAAACAAAGTATCCTTCCAAACAGTTTCAAGTTGAAATTTAAATCCTAGAACCATTAGAAGAAAGTATGGGTCAGTTTTGACCATTTGAGCCAAAAAAGTTTTACCCTCCTTTTGGTAAAGAAATGAAATTTTGTTTAGTAATTTATTAAAATTAAGTAAGTTGCTTTTATATATATGAACTACCTAAATATTTGTTTTAGTTAGAACATTAAGGTCATATCCCAAATCTACAGGATATAGATATAGAGTTTCAATGATTTTGGAATCATTAAAATAACATGAATAGTAGAAGTTTTATATAATTATATAAAAAACTTCGCAAACCGTTTTTATTTAATTTTAATTTTCATGAGAGGTCTAGTAAAACTGTGTTTCAACCAATGGGAATGTCAAATTGAAGCTAAAACTATATAAAATATAATATAAGACTACACATCAAGATGAGCGGCTATTGTAGCAACAAACAAATGGGTCAAAACTCTGTTCACAGTTTACACGAGCACGCTCAGCAAAGATATCATGTTTGAACATTACCACCATAAGTATTTTTCATAACAAATAAACAACTCTTAACAAAATACCATAGAAAGTTGAAATTAAAAAAAAAAATACAGTATAAAAATCAAAACTGCTTGTAAGTTGTCAAGTAAGTAAGAAAATAAGATGGTTCCCACAAAGAATGTGATTTAATATTATTTCAAAGTAGTTAACAATTGGAAAAAGAACTTATTGACAACGAGTTTATCTTGAAAAAATTTATTTGCTAGGGCAAGAGCCAACAATGAACAAACTACTATGGGTACCAATAAAAATGTATTTCAAGGGTAATCACATAAATTCAATAATTTGTAACAAAGTATGATATTTAGCCATTTATGATGCTGAACATGTTTAGTAAGATATTGTTCTTTGAAGAGGTTTGACTACTGGTTCATTGTGAAAAGCAACACCACTAAATGCATATCCAAGTATGAAAGATGATAAATGAAATGAGTTAAGCAACAAAACTGATAGGCCAAAAAGCAATAAAATCAAAATTATGTTAATTGCAAGAGAAGCCCAGTCACTAAAACTAATAACAGTGGCAAAAAGGGTCTAATAGCACTTGATATTCATGGTAAGAACTTGTGTGTTACGAAAAGAAAACTCTTGTATCAGAGAAAATTGAAGTGAGGTTGAGTTGTACTTTTGAATTCAAACTTAAAGTTGATAGCTTTATTACAGATTTATATGAGTTTGGAAGTTTGATGTGGAAATTCAACTATTTAATTATGATCAGGTTGAGTTGGAATGTGTCTATCTCAAATGGGTTGAACGGGTATGTAAAAACATGGATAAAAGGGGAACCTGTTGACAGATGAAACATGTCCAAAGTCTTTTTCATGCATACAACCCTACTGAATGGTTGTATTCAAAATTTGTATAGTTATTGATTTTTTTTATCTCATACTTAATGCAATCTAGATAAAGGGGGGGGGGGGGGGGTTAACGGGACAACCCAATTCATACTAAAAGGTAAAATTATGTTTAACCATGAAGTTGATTTTGACTCACTACCCGACCCGTCAAGTATATACTTACCAGTTAAGAAGTAAACCAACAACATGTGAAACAACAAGCTGCAGATATTTGAAACCATTCCTTTTACATCAACATGCATCTTTTTTTTGTGGATCATCAGTAGCCATTGTAATTGGCTTTCATTGATCTTACTACATCAGTTAATTCTATTTCATTTTAATTCCAATCAAGTGTACAATCTAAGATAGTAGTGTAATAAAACCATAGTTTCAATAAAACGGGCCAGGCGTGCGCCTCAAGGCGAGGAGGGGAGAAAACGTGCCCAAGGCGGTGCCTCATAGGGTTATTTTTTACGTGCGCCTCGAAGGGCCGAGACTCTAAGAAAACTTGTGCCTTTTGTGTGCTTCAAGGTGTGTTTGTGTGTTTATGATGTTTGAAATTTTCTATGTCAGTTCTTTTATTTTTTATGTGTGGTTTTGTCACAACCACCGCCACCATAGCCTCCAGTAGCCAAGAGCATGTACCAACAACTGCCTGTCATAATCAACACAAGAAGATACACATTCTGAGATCTTGTTACACAGTACAACAAATTACCAACTAAAAAGCAGTGCCTTCATTTACTCTTCCCTTTGATTCAAAACAGCCTTTTTTTCATCACTTTATCCAACCTTATACACAAGCATACCACAATATGTCATACACTCATACATGCTCATTAGGGTTGTGCCCATTGCAGGTTCACATTTTGGCCACAAATACCAATGTTCCAAGTTATATCAAAACATGATGCTCCCGGTTGATAACCGAACACATGTTAATTAACAATTTCTATAACAAAAACAAAATGATACCTGAGATCGGGGAAGCAAGGCCGTTGTAATGGCCAGAAAAGCGTCAGGTTCTTCCCGATTTGCGCCTTAAAACTTGTTGCCAGTCATAATCGTATTAGTTCCTATAATAAGAAAATCGACTAAACTGACATGGAATCAACAAGCAAAGAACTTTAACAAAATCAAATAAAGCAACAAAATTGGAGGTGCAAAATCAATGATTATTAACCTTAATGAATCTCTTGCAGAGAGGCAATGGCACGAAAACCATGTTGATGAGAAAGCTCACATGGAATGGCTGAGTATAAACGGGGGTGTGTCTGTAAATGAAGGGGCGTAATTAAATGGGGTTGGCGCTTACAATTATAACATTGAATATAGGTCATGGTTACAGAATTCCATTGAAGGGGAGACCCTTCATCTGCACCATTGTGGGGGCAGACTGGAAGAAGGAGGGTAATATTGTAAATTTATTTTGATATTGTAAAGGAGATGATAGATGAAATGTCTAGATTACCCTTCTAAGTGTCTTAATTGTCACTTACATCCCTATAATACCCTTATGAAACAAGCTTTATTCTCTTATACTTGTTGCTTTAAAAATTGTACTCATGTCAAAATTCCAATATGGTACATCACTCCTCCTTTATAATGTATTATAGATTATAGATTATAGATAAATGGGGTCGACCCTAATTGCAAAAGTAGTAGATCTATGTTCTAAATAATGTGTCCACTAACAAGAGTCGGGTTCTAAATATGGTACATCACTCCTCCTTTATAATGTATTATAGATAAATGGGGTCGACCCTAATTGCAAAAGTAGTAGATCTATGTTCTAAATAATGTGTCCACTAACAAGAGTCGGGTTTGTTTAACACCACTGGCGTAGCTTTTAAGGGGCGGGAATGGGCGGCCAACCCCCGAATTTTCGCTCAGAAGTTTCGATTATATAGTATTCGTATAGAAATTTTTGGGTATATACGGTTTCGACCCCCCGAAACAAGTGATTTCCGACCCCCCCGGTGACTTCCGACCCCCCAAAGTCTCGGGTCAAGCTTCGTCACTGTTTAACACCCTTTAGATTGACTTACTTACCTGATGTTTCAATAATTCGATATGTAATGGACCTACATGTTCAGTTAGTGCTTTCGTGTGTTTTTATCATGTACTCTAATGTTATTGTACTCGGTATGTTGGCTTTAGCTTGTTATTATAGTTCCTGGCTAACTTGATCTTTGGTACTAGTAGTATATAATAATGATTCGAGCCTTTAAAAAAGGTGACAATTATTATAACACATAAAAAAAATAAACATTAGCGCTTAAGTTACATTTAATGATATATTTAGAAGTAGGGAATATTAGGGAATATATATTAAAGTACACGACAAATGTGTCGTTTGGCTAGCAGACAAATTAATCTTTTTACGTGGATGTTTGTTAACTTTAACGGGAATGAGGAATGGATAATATCCCAACATCAAGATTCAAGTGTTTGGTTATTAGGTATGGGTTTAGACCTCCAAACAAGGACCCTAGGTTTATATATCTGCTTTTCCTAACAAGTCCTCAGTCCTCACCCTCACCCTCACCCTCACCCTCACCCTCACCCATGTTTATTCTCATAAGTCACAACGTAAATATTTCTTCTTATATACATCCATTTTATATAAATTATTATATTTATTTATAAATTATTACATCCATTTGATTTATAAATTTACTAGATTATACCCAGGGATTGTTTCAGAGATTGTTTCGGGGTTGAGAAAATCTAATATGACACATCAATTTTACATATGAAATAGACTGATGCGCTTTACAGTTACATACAGGAAAGCTTTAGGTAGCACCTAACCTAAAATAATTAACAATGTATCATCAATGTTAATGCATAACCTTAAACAATGTATAATTCTAATGCTAACATCTAAACTAAAACAGTGTATAACTCTAATATTAATACCTAATCTAAAACAATGTACAACTCCAATGCTAACACCTAACCTAAAACAATGTATAACTCCAATGTAACTCTAATATTAACATCTATCCTAAAGGCTAATATGGTTTCGCTTTAAAATGTATACCGGGTCGTTTTCCTTTCACGCACTTGGGGGTCCCGGTCGCATGTAATATGAACTTGATTCGTAGTTGGGAGCCGGTCATTGAAAAGATGAAAAAACGCTTGTCGAATTGGAAGGCCAAAAGTTTATCTTATGGGGGGCCTGATCGATGTCGTTTGGTCGGTCAAAAGAAAAGATTAAGTAGTATATGGAAGTCGAGTCGTCTCCACAGGGAATTGGTGGAAAGAGTAGTTTTGTAAATTTAACTATTAAACTAAAACCTAATTATTTTGCTTTTGCTTTGAATTAAGAAAACGGATTTGAAAAGTTGTAAACAATAATAATAAAGAAGTAACTCCCTCCGAGTTTCCGGTTCAATGATTCACCCAAACCTGGTTAAATGATAGGATACCACATAGACATGGCTTTGGTAAACGATTTTAAATCAAGTGATAACCGAACACAAGTTTTTAATAATAACCTGTACAATTCAATTACCAACCCACATGTATCAATTACCCTCCCAATAATCAAACAGCTCACGATGCAAGAAAACCGAATGCGAATGATTAAAGATAAGTAATTGAAACACACATAAATTGTTTAAATGATTAAAACCACAAATATTCTTCAAGTGAATGAAAAACAATCCAAGAACCAAATCAAACAAGTTTAAAGGTTTCACAAACGAACCGTGCACCCGGAGGTGGTTACATAAAGAAACTAGCCGCTCATCATGATTATGTATGCTTCCATGGATGATTTTGATGATTGATGCATGAAAAGAATGAGTCAAATGTGTTTTGGAATGATAAAATTCGTCCTAGAATGATCCAAGACGGCTAGGGTTGAAGTCTTTTTCGTTTATGGAGTAAAGAACCCTTAAATATGGCCAAAACCCGAAATTTCGCCTCCATAATCAGATAGGGGCGCAAGCTTGCGCCCCTGGTGAAGTAGGTTGCGCCCTAAAGGGCGCAGAACAGCCAAATTTTGCCTATCAGCGCAAGCTTGCACCCTCCTGAGGTAGGTTGCGCCCCTGTCTGCTAGTAGGTTGCGCCCCTGTGTAAAAATTGGCCATTCTTCGCGTTTTCATCCCCGGTGCCCTCACGTGACTTCCAATCCTTCCTAACTTGTCCCGAAACCCTCAAGTATGCTCCGTTTAGTGCTTTTCACAAACGTACACCTGCAAATTACAAACATTCTCAAAGTAACTATGTTTTATGATATAAATCACTTAAAAACACATAATTAAATACATCTTAACATGGTAAAACACCCTCTCATCAGGGCCGTATAACTTTATTGAAATCGGTTTTAAGCTCGCTTCCTTTATACTTTTTTTCACTATTTCGAGCTCCTATACAAGTGATTAACACATTGGAGAAAATTAGGCGCAATTTTTTTTTTGGGTGGCACCGATGAGGTCGATAATATGAGTTGGGTTGCATGGGAAAAAGTTATTCCGGAAAAATATGGTGGGCTTGGGTTAGGGTCTCTCCGAGATGCAAACTTGGGACTATTGGCCAAGTGGTGGTGGCGGTTCAAGACAAACTAGACATCTCTTTGGCGTAATGTTATTTGGTCGATACATGGGAGTGGGCGTCAATGGAATGTTATTCCTTTGAAGATTACTATTGGAGGCTCATGAAAGCAGATTGCTTCTGTTCCTAGTATTCTTCATAGGATGAATCTTGTCCCTCATAATTTTTTGAAAGGAAATTTGCGCAATGGTACGACTATTATGTTCTGGTACGATTGGTTGATAGATAATGAACCATTGATGTTGAAGTTCCCTTTGTTGTTTGCTCTTGAAAAGAATCGGTTGTGGTCCATTGCTGATCGGGTGCAGTTTGACAATGGTACTGTGAATTTCATTTGGGAGTGGAAGCGTTTGGTTTTCTCAAGTGCCGAACAGCAGCAGTTTGATGCACTGTATTTGTTGTTGTTTGACATCGAATTGTCTACGGGGGTTGATACATGGACCTGGTCGGCCGGGGGGTCGGTTGGCTTCTCGGTTAAAGCTATGAGGCATTGTTTGTTCGAAGCTTATAATAATATACCGGTTACTACATATGAATGGTGCAATTGGGTTCCAAGGAAGGTTGGTATTGTAGCATGGCGGCTTTCTTAGACAGACTCAAGACAGCGGAAGCTTTAGCAAAACGAAATGTCCAGCTCGAGACGCAAAATTGTAAGTTTGTGCAACTTAACAGTGGAGTCGGTTGATCACCTATTTACTGGATGCCCGGCTCTTTCTGATGTCTGGTAGGTTATATTTTAAATAACAAACTCTCCAAACTTATAATCAACGATCTGAAACTATCAAAACCATATGATAATCAGACATATTATTTTGATAAAATCAAAAACAGTATTCAACACCTGGTTCGATCAAAACAGAGCATTATTGTAATCGAAAATTAAAATTGGGTTTGATTGAATCCTCATTTGATTAGATGTTCGTTCTAAAAAATATTGTCGATCATGAATTGAATCTCATTAATTGAATTTGATCGTATTAATTGAAATGTTAATTGGAATGTGATTGAATGAATGTAGATGGACTAATTTACCCCTTTAATCAACGAGGATTAGGTTAATTATTTTGATAAAATCAAAAACAGTATTCAACACCTGGTTCGATCAAAACAGAGCATTATTGTAATCGAAAATTAAAATTGGGTTTGATTGAATCCTCATTTGATTAGATGTTCGTTCTAAAAAATATTGTCGATCATGAATTGAATCTCATTAATTGAATTTGATCGTATTAATTGAAATGTTAATTGGAATGTGATTGAATGAATGTAGATGGACTAATTTACCCCTTTAATCAACGAGGATTAGGTTAATTATTTTGATAAAATCAAAAACAGTATTCAACACCTGGTTCGATCAAAACAGAGCATTATTGTAATCAAAAATTAAAATTGGGTTTGATTGAATCCTCATTTGATTAGATGTTCGTTCTAAAAAATATTGTCGATCATGAATTGAATCTCATTAATTGAATTTGATCGTATTAATTGGAATGTGATTGAATGAATGTAGATGGACTAATTTACCCCTTTAATCAACGAGGATTAGGTTAAGTAAACTTAACCATAGTTGACAGGTGGCATGATTTGGTTGCTTCTTACACTTTATACGTTAATGATCTTTGTACTGTATACTTTCTCAACTTATTATTACTTAGCATACAAAAATACATTTATTCAACCCGTGTGATACGCGAGGTTCTAACTTACTATATAAATACAAACACACACACACACAAAGAGAGACAAATACATACACTTAACACATAAATACACATACCCTAACACATACATATGTAGGGATGAGCATTTGGACATTTGGTACCGAATGTCGGTACTGTACCGATAGATTCAGTATTGTATTCGATACCCACTTTTTCAAAATTTGGCATCGACATATTTGATACCAATACCATATAGAGAGAACACTTTGTAATGAATACCAGCACCGTATTGAAAGATTCGGTACGGTATTCGGTGTCCACTTTTTTAAAAATTCGGTATCGATACCGGTAGGGTACTGATCTCATCCCTATACACATACATACACTTAACATACACATCACATACAAATACTACACCTACATACACATACATGGGTAGGCTAGTGAGTCACTTTTCAGTGGCGGATCTAGAAGAATAGTCAAAGGTTAATACGGACTACTTTTTTTTGTTTAAAAGTAGTTAATACGTAAAACAAAGAAGAAAAAAGGTTTGCACAAAAAATGACTTCGACTAGAAAGTTGAGGGTAGCGCCTGCTAATTAATACCCCTCAACCTTTTTCTAAATCTGCCAATGTTTTTTTCCCTAGAAAAACTGGATAACCCGAATCGAAACATCCGAAAAAACCCACTGATGAACACCCCTATTTTAAAGTCAATTTTTATTCACACGGTTAGGGATAGGGATGAGCATTCAAGCCCGAATACCGATCCCGTCCCGTCCCGATCCCGATACCGTACCGAACCGATACCGAACCGAGAGGTTTCGGGATCGGTATCGGTATCCATATTTATGGATTTTCGGTTTCGGTATTATCGGTATCGGTACGGGATCGGTACGGTATCGGTATTTTAAGGCAAAATACGGATACCATACCGGTACCGTACCGATACCGAACCGATACCGTACCGTACCGTATGTGTTCGGTATCGGGATCGGTATTGGGTTTTTGAACTTTTCGGTATCGGTATTGTCGGGATCGGTATCGGTTCGGTACCGATCCCGTCCCGAGCTCATCCCTAGTTAGGGAAGTAGTTTTAATTTATTTGGAAACTTGGTTATACAAGAAGAAAAAGATACAAGATTCTTTCCTTATTTGATTGATTAATGTTGTAAAACTAATAACTAAAATCACATAGGAGAAGTTAAGACAGAGACAAGGAGCCGTGTAATTGACTTTATTGAACCCCACGTCCTGTCGATTTGTCCCCACCTTACCGCCTCACCTCAGTCTTCATCTCGTGTCTCCCCGACAATTTAAAGTCTTCGAGATATTTACGATCCACCATCACCCCAGCGTATCATTTACTTGCTATACAATCTTCCCTTCATTAAGGGCTAACTTAATGCTTATTATTATTGTTACATGTGAAAAAAAAAGTTTTTTTTTTCTTTACATGATGTTGATTATGCAAATAATCACATATAAAATGATGTTAATGCATATTGTTCTAACTAATGATCAAATACAAAAATTAAAAATGTTATAACTATCAATAGAAGTTGCTAAAAAATCAGCCCGAAACTCCCCTAAGAATCGGTCCAAACTCAAAAAGGCATAGTTAGTGGTTCGATTATAAATTTAAAAAAAATGAACTTTAATAATCCAAACTATAAACCATTAACCGATAATAATTCACTTCCATTGTAATCAATGACCATTTTTTTATCTCAATAAAAATGTTACAAATCGTTTTGAAACAACATAGTTGAAAATTACCAATAGATGAAGTTACTTCTCGTATTACCCTGAAGTCCTTGACAATAAAAGTAAAATTTAGAAGTATTATTGGTCACATTGTGAATACTTACTTATTATCAACCAATATCGTTCCTAATTTTAACATTTTACGGACATGTTATTTTTCATGAAAATTATACTTTATACGTGCTATGGTAATTATTATGGGCTATTTCACGCAGAGCCGGCCCGTCTTTGTTTCAACCCAAGGCTGGAGCTTAGGGCCTCCAATATTTTGGGGCCCATTTAAAAGCATTGTATATATGATACATATTTTATTATTGATTTTATTAACAAATAATTTGTTTAGTGCTTCAAGTAACCAATTATTCAAATGTATAATATAAATCAGATTGGAAGCTAGGGCATAGAATTTTAACAAAACTCTCGCTTTTTCTTTTTTAAGCAGCCATTGCACTTTTTTTAATTCCCATTTTTAAGGTACAATTTTTTTTTTACAATGGTTAATTTTTAAAATTTTTCTTTTAGAAACTCGTTGTTTCAATTTTAAGGCAACGTTGAGTTAATTATTTTTTTGGTGTTGCTAATTGCTTAAGGATATGATATTTATTAATATTAATGATTCAAATTCTAAACCGAACCTGTTATGATCACTACTCGACCCGATCCAACCATGTTAGGGAAACCTTAAAGGGCCTAAACTTTAGAGTTCGCTTAGGGCCTCCAGAAAGGTTGGAACGGCTCTGTTTCACGTCACTTCAAAATATATATAGTAAGCAAAACTGCATGATAACCTTTTAAATCATAATTCTTTTCATTGAACCAAAGACAAACCAATTACAAGTGATACGTAGGTAAACGGGCCACAAGTTGCGCCGCTACCCCTTTTTGTATTGCAAAACCTACTCTATTGAAAATAAAACATTGGCCCTTAGCAGCTGGGGAATTGCTCTGCATAACTTTCTTCACGCGATCGAGGAGCTTGATTGCTTGCGGGGCCAGCGCTCCAAAAGTATCAAAAGCGAAGGGCACAAACACATGCTGGTTCTCTAGACAAGCCGTTTCATGTTTATCCACTTTTTTGCCCTCGGCTTTCAAAACTGCCTGCCCAGCCACAAAACCCGAATCCCGAAGTCCCACCAATGGGGATACCCCAGTCAGGTCAACACACGCATGCTTGCCTTGCGCCCATCCAAACACAAGAACATCTGCTGGCCTCAATGTGGACCGCCCGTCACGTGGGTCCGTCAAGAAATTCACGGGGGCCTCTTTTTTGGCTGAAATCCCTGCCCTTCGTAAAACATCCCATAGAACATCTCTAACCAGGTCATGTCTGTATTTAAAGCCTGGCAACTCCTTACAATGCAGGGCGTGTTCTCCAAACTTGTCCAAGCGTGTTTTTTTACAGATCGGACACGGTTCGTCGACGGGGAACATGGGAATCATCAGTCGGTATTTGAGGACCGCCCGATATTCGATAGCCGACATATGTTGCCCTAGTCCGTCAATTGGGAGCGTAGTGAGGAAATCTTGAGCATGGGCCTCTTTAAGACATTCAAACACCGCTTTCTGGCGCGAAGACATGTTAAACTCCTCCTCCATAGTCTGCATGGCTTTACAGTTAAACGCACTCGCCAAGATTTTTTGAGGCTTTTTGGGGGCGGTGTCTTTATCTGTAAAGCCGCCCACATCTACATTGGGGAGAGAGCTGCGAATGTTGTCCAGTGCGAGCTTATAATCATCGTCCATCCCAACCACCCCGCTGTTCCTTAGTATGTGTTCCTGTAGCTTCCAAGACTGCGCCCTAGAAGCCACATACGCATATGCGGACACATCTTCCGCCGAGCACAGGCCCAAGCCCCCTGAGCTGATTGGTAAGGACGCCAAACGCCATTGAAGATCCCCAAAAAAAGCTCCCCCACAAACAACGATATCCTCAACAGCACCTCGGAGACCTTTGTCAAAAATGGATACTGCCTCCCCAACAAAGGTCGGTTGGCACGTTCGAAGCCCAAACAACAGTTTAGCCACACCCATACACGAGCGTAGCAATAAGAGCTCACTTTGGGGGTCCCGTAACTTCTGCAAAACACCCATCAGTCCAACTGCGCGCTGAGCCCTCTTGACTGCCATTGAGCTAATGTAACCCCCATCACGACTAACAGCCCCCCCTAGAAGCTTTACCCCTGTCTGTGGTCTTCCGATCTCCTTAGGAAAAATACCAGACCTCGCTTTAATACCATTGCATGTTGGCCAAAAGATCTCTGACTTCTTAATATTAAGCATAAGCCCAAACTGGGGACCTTCTGCTCGGATGATGTCTAGGGCTTTAGCTACTTCTTCGGCCCTGCCTATAATCGTGCCATCATCCAAATACCACGCATGGAAGGGTAAGGAACAGTGTTCTTCCACCTGTAGCACCAGCGGATGCAAGACAAGGGCAAAAAGAAGAGGTCCTAAAGGATCCCCTTGCTGGACCCCTGTGTAGGCCCCGATGCAAGTATCTCCTACATATAGCCTGGCAGGTTGGGCGTATAAAAACTGAACCCATTGGTAGATAGACGGGCAGCGGATACTGACTTCGCGCAGAAGGATTGTCCGGTCAACCATGTTGAAAGCGTTCGAAAAATCCACAGTGAGCATGGCCAGTGATCCGTCGTCACGGAACGCATTCAAGAATCTATTCGCACTGTGGAGAATAGCCTCTGCGCCATTGGGGACCCCGACCCCATATTGAAAGTCCCCTAAGTAAGCCGACATCTCCTTCCCAATTTTACGCATTGCAACTTTAGAGACCAACCTTCGCCAGATACCCCCGACAGCAATGGGCCGGATTCCGTTATCGGGCTTTAATAAGGGGGTTAGGGGGGCAGAGGCAATGAATTCCGCCAGAATCTTCGGGCACAGCCCTCGCAGCCAGATGTTAACCACCTCAGTGATGGCCACAAGAAGAGCAGATGGCGGAGAGGACCCCTGTCCGCAAAATGCGTCCAAAATATGCTGCGCTCTCAAGCCATCCCTTCCACAAGAAGTTCCTTTGGGGAAGGAGCGGATATTCTCCAACACACATTCAGCATTAACCTGAAGAGCATCTTTATTGGGCAAGATACGAGGCAAGTGGGGGGGATCCCTAACCGGATGCTTATCAACCAAGGCTTTTAAGGTGGACTCCCCAACTGGTGCAACTCCAGAAGAGCACAAAACCTTCACCGCGGCTGTGAAGTGACCATCAGCAACCTTCCTCAGACATTGTTTGATATTAGCCCCATTCTCCGATTCATTTTGGCTGACTGGCCCTCTAGCCGGCTCTTCATTCGATTGGGAAAGAAGGGGAAGAATAAGCTCTTCCATGCCCTCACCATCTTTCCAAATTGCTAAGGAGCGCATGATGCTACTGCATTGCAAGGATTTACGATTCCCAGACCTCCGCTCCTGCCTGGAAGACGGTCGTATAGTACGTAACGTGCAACGGGGCAGTAACAACAACCTGATCCAGGCCTCAACCGACCCAGGGGAAGCCGCCACCTTACCCAATGTATTGGATAAGGCCTGCGCAAATGCTAGTCGACAAGACGAGGGGATGCTCTTAACTGTAGTAATCCGCATGGCAAAAAGTCTTTCCAGAAGACTGATATCTACAACCACCGTCCTACCAATATCCGGTTCGGTAGCGGGTTCGACTGTTGGCTGGCTGGGCTTAGGGATCCCTATGATAAATTCACCCTTACCATCAGCATTTCGCAAGAATTTGGTGACACCATCTTCATGATGACACCCCCTATTGAGAGCATGCAAGACCATGCATTGGCCACATAGCCACTGATTAAGGTTCTGCAAGGCGTCCACAACTTCCCCAAATAGGCCCAAATCCCCGGAAATGGCATCCCGCAAGGTGTTTTTACCATCATCCCACCCAAAATGGTCTCGTTTAAGGTGAGCAAGCAGCCGGGAGCTACTTGATATACCAAATTTACAAGAATGAAAGAATTTAAAAGGGCAGGCTTGTCCTGCATCAGAAACGCAGGGTCCACCGGTTTCAACAGAACACCGCCGCCTTCTAACAGATGGCGACATAACTCCCAAAGCCCGACTCGAGGTGAGTGGGCATACGCTATCTTCCAAGATCACACTAGGGCAACTAAAAGTTGCCGTTGCCTACTCCCCGGATAATCACGACACACCTAAACCATGGCCCGAAGGTCCCCAACTTTATCAATACCCAAATAAACTAAACCAAGATGAAAACTTTATCAATGCCCAACAAATTTAAACATAATTATTATTATTATTATTATTATTATTATTATTATTATTATTATTATTATTATTAACCCATAATATTCATAAACCTTTTCCCCAATAAAAAACCTATAAATTTGTAACAGCTACCCACCAACCAGTCGAATGTACGGTCGAAGGTAACATAAATTTGTAACAGGTACGGTCGAAGGTACGGGGAAGAAGGTTGGTGGTCGAATGAAGAAACCGGTCGAAGGTACGGTGGTCGAAGGAAGAAACCGGTCGAAGGTAATGAAGAAACCGGTCGCGGATCTGGTTAAGGGTGTTTTTAGTTGAGATCTGGGTTGAGTGTGTAGACCTGGAAGAAGACGAACGACGGTGAAGGTAGAGGTGAAGAAGACGAAGGACGGTGTTTGTGAAACAAGAAGTTGGAGACGGTGTTTGTGAAAACGACGAACGACGATTTGATTTAATAATTACTGATGGTAGTGAAGTAATTGTAGACAGATCTGGTGAGATGTAAGGTGCGAAAGTGATAGCAGGTATTATTGGATGAAGAGACGTCAGTTGCACGGAGGTTCGCGGCGGATGACGACGGTGATGATACTTACATTGTTGATGATAATGGATATCATACTGGTTCTGTGTTTGAGTTGATAACCCTTACTTTTATATTTTTTTATTGAAATGATGTTATGAAGATATCGTATATCAAAATATATGTTTGATCTAATCTAACCCAAATGATACCATGAGTAAAAGGTGAGGTATAATGTGTTGTACATAAATAATTTTAACTTTTCAATTAAAAAAAAGAAAGATTGGTTTCAGTCTTTCATATATGGCGGGGACAGAGTGTTTGGTTTAAAAGGAAACACACACACTAGTGTGTGTATATTTGTGCGGGGTACGGGGACTGGTTGGGAAGAAACCGATCATGAATTAAGGCGCACGAATCCGACATATGGGCCCCACTCCAACCTCCTTTATGTTTCTTTCTTTGCACTCTATCCTCCTTCAAATAGCTAGTTAGCTTCCTTAAGTTGTAACTTTCTTCAACAAATGAGTATTGATGGTTGTGGGTCAATGTTGACCAAGTCAAAGAGCAAAGCTAACAATCATAATATGTCAATTGAGGACTCTTCACCCTACCCAGTTGATGATAATGATGAAGATCTTGAATTGGGTTTGGGTTTGAGTATTGGTGGTGGTGGTGGTTTGAAGATAAAGGAAGAAGCTTCTTGTTCATCTTCTTCTGTTAGAATCTCTGCTTCTTCCATTGTTGGTGCTAAGAGAACTGCTACTCATGTTGTCTCTCCTCCTAATGTTGCCAGGTAATTATAATATAACTCTGCCATCTCCATTTCTTGTAAGATTTTCTTTTTGGGGTGTGAACAAACTTATATCTTGATTTACGGGTATTTTGTTATCGATTTTGTTCTCATCCCAACATTAATCTTATGTTCATTTTGGTTAGAATTTGTTTATGCCAATTTACGGGTGGCAAATGAACCCGAACTTGATGGGTAAACTGGAAACCCGAAATGTTCGGGACAGGTAACTAGGCAAGTATTCTAATCACGGGGTTAGTTTTAGAAAATTTTGCCGGTATGGTATCGGGTGGCACTCGATCCAATTATCCGAAAAATACAAACTCGTCACCCCAACCTTATGTGTAAAATTTTCCTTTTATTTTTCTTTGTTCTTGGTAGGGATCGCAATGGGCCATGTTCGGATGGGTATTGGTAATCCCAATCCTATTACCGGATATAAAACCATGACTCATAGGTGGCTCATTACCCATCGGATATCGGGTATACCTGTTAATTTTTTAAAAAGGATTTTAAAATACATATTTTTTACCATTCTATTTTTTACATAATTTGTGTTCTTAACAACTACAATATATTATTTACATAAAGATTAAATTCATAATGATATTATTAATAATATTAAAATATTGATAATATTATCATATACATATTACAAATAATTATAAATCGTTTTTTTTATAATAAAACTATTAGAATGAACCGTTACTATATCATGGATAATGAAACATATAATTAAATATTAAAAAAACTTCGGGTATGTGTATCGGGTAAATGTGAATATGTTTTTAGGTAATCCGTCAGTTATCATCTAATCCCATACCCTCGAATTTTCAAAACTAATTCCATACCTGGTCTTATACCCAAATACATGTCCCGAATGTTTCGGGTTAGCCTATCGGATTCGTGTTCGATTGTCATCCCTAGTTCTTGGTAATAAAGTAATCTGCTTAAGCACTACTTTTTATATATATTTCTAATTTCAGGTAATAAAATTATATAAAAATTAGATTAGTAAATAAATAAATATAGATGGAAACCCTATATATCCCGATACCCGACAAGTACTAGGCCTAGAATGGGATACAATTTTACAATCGGGTATTGGGCTGAGATTAGCAGTCCAAACCCGTCCCATTGCCATCCATATCTGGCCATCTGCCATGCATATACTTAAAATGTTGACGGATTTCAGCTTTTTACCAAATCCATGTTCATGATATTCTAGTTTAGACCAAATATAGTATTCTACATGATTGTCAGCAATGTTTAATTAGAGTCCAAGATTCTTAAATTTGATGCTAAATTATGTTATGAAACCATGCTCTTGAAGTGTGATAGGATGGCCCCCAATAAGAAAGGCTCAAAGAGTGACAATCTTGGCTAACCGTATCAAAACCGAACACGAAGACTTCAGCTCTAGACCCGAAACCAACAACCTAACCAACAGTCATCATTTAACTGTAAAGGTGAACATGGATGGAACTCTGATTGGAAGAAAAGTTGACCTTTATGCTCACACCTCCTATGAAACATTAGCTCAGACCTTGGAAAACATGTTCTATGGAAAATGTAAGTCTTGACTTCACATTTTTATCAAAACTAAATACTTTGAAGTTGGGATTTTACAATTTTGCCATTGTTCAGGTTCTTCAAGATTGTTAAATGGAACATCTGAGTTTGTGCTCACTTATGAAGACAAAGATGGAGACTGTATGCTTGTTGGAGACGTACCTTGGCCGTATGTTTATGTTTTTTAACTTTAGTTTCTTTTGACAATGAAGGAATTTGTGTTGGTGTTGTTAGTGACAGTCATTTTGTTGTTCTTATTTTGTTTCAGGATGTTTCTTAGCTCGGTGAAGAGGCTGCGGATCCTTAGAAACCCCAATATGCAGCATTAAGGTTTCAAGAAAACAGGAGACAGATATACAACGATATTATACAGATTGACGAATACTTTGTGTTAGTTTATGGACGGTTTTTTGGTTGTTTGAGTTCCTAAATGTTGGTTTATTTTTTCGTTTTTTATATAGTTTATTGGCAGTTGGCACCATGATCAGCTTTGAACAAGCATTTAAGTTGTTGGTGCAAGCATACAACTAGACTGATTTTCTAGTTTCTTTGACATTTTGTGGTAATCTGGATTTAAAACAAAATTTGTATGGTTTGGATTTTTCTTATTTTTGTTTACCAGTTTTGAACAAAACCAAATTATTAATTTGGTTTTGGATTAGTTTTGGTTATGAAGAAAAATAATCTCCTTCTAATAAAGGAGTAGCTAGGGGTGAGGTGTCACCTTTCTAGGGTGTCCACCTCAGCATTTTCCCACCCGTTTTTCTCTAATTCGGTTGACCCGATCCGCTCCAAACTGACTATATGGTACCCGCTAACCCGTATATAAATACTCTTTTTTTTCTCGGTTATCTTATATCCTTTACCTATCCTTTCACTTCACATACTCTTTCAACCTAAACCTAGATCGCCTCCTTCAATCCACGATTCAGGTAACAATTCTTCAACATAAAACCTAAACTCCATATCTATATTCTCATTCCCAGTTAAAACCTAAACTCCATATCTTGATAATATTGTTCATATAGGTACGGATCTAACTCCATCTGCGTCTCCACTTTTTCTTCTTTTTTAAAGGTAATCGCTTCATATAGGCACAGATCTGTCTATTATGTTGATAGTCTGTTTGTTCAAACCTGTATTGAATCTTTATACGGACGCCGATTACAAGAAATCAGTTGTATTATTTTTTGTTATTTTGTTTAAGATCCATTGTAATCTTTATCTTTTAATCTTTATACGGATTATTTTGCTAATGAATTGAATTGGCTATCAATGTTTTAAATCAAGTGTTTTTTATTTCGATTTTTATCGAATAATGTATTGATAACTTGAATCTTGATATTCGAACATGATAGGATTTAGGGTTGCGGCGGCTAGGGTTCAGCCCCCCTTGATTATATGTCTTCAAGGTATCTTGACATTTTTAATAAGCATTTTCAAGCACTTTGTTTTCATCTAATTTATGCTCTTTTGTTTTCGTTGTTTGCTTCCTGAAATTCGTAACGTGATTAGATTTTTTTTTCAGATCTGTATCGATATTTATGTTTGATATATCCATTAAATGTTTCAGATTCATCTTCTAACAAATGAATATATGTTATCCGGTATGTGTGCCGATCTTTATTCTGATTTGTTTTCAGATATGTGTTTTCATTGTTTTATGTTATACATAAACATATTTGGAGAATTGAGAATGCTTAGGTTTTTGTGATTGTTGTTATCAATTATAATCACACAGGTACACACAACTTCACATTTGATCAAAGCAAATTTTATTTTTAAAAATCAGGATTATATGATTAGCATATGATTTTGATCTGTTTACTAAAGGTTTTTTGAATAGTTATGCAAATTTTTTGTTTTGAATTATTCCGATTTGAATTTGAATATGAGTACTTTTTGATTGGATAAAATCTCTTTGTATGACTTTGATTTATGTTAATTGAAGGTCTATGAAGATTTCTCGTAGAGTCTTGAAGGATTATTAGCCAAGGTATGTGTTACATGTTTTTTTACTCTTATATGATCTAAGCATACTTTAGATGCATGTTGTTTGAATGATTTTGATTTATTTTCTCCTCAACAGTGTGTGTATATTTTTGGTCATTATTTAATTGGCTAGATCTTAATATGCAAACTGCAATCTGTGTATATTTTCTTTATTAGCCGTTTCCGAGATATATATATCTTCTGGGTAGAATGGTAATTTAACAATAAAACAACCATTAAACCTATATTTACAACCATGTAATGCATCCACCTTCCAAAGGTTATAAGACGCACCTGTTGGGTTTCTTTAAGACGCCTAAATTATTGCTCATACTGATTAGTTTGAGTTCAAGCATCGTCGGTTTCCAAATTAAAGGATAATTAAATTAAATTTGTTGTTAACGAGGTAATAATGATTTTAATTTATGCAAAATTGATGTCCTTATTGAATGTTTTTGTAACCCACAATTCAATCTTTGTATTGAATGAATGTAATTGAAGACGAGAATTGAATACGAGCATGATAACCGTTTTGTAGTGGTGGTGTTTATAAGCACCGAAAGAGTACAATCAGGCCACACAGAGAACTCGGAGTCGCTAAAATTCTAGCGAATTGAAGACGCTAGAACAACAAACTCGCCAGTTAGGTTTGGTTTCTTGATTTTATTTCTTATTTTTTAAATTTGTGACATTTGTTGGGTTTCTTGCTACTTGGTTTTATTGTTTGACTTGTAATGTTTATGACAAAAACCGCATCCAAACCGCATCCAAACCTAAATGCTTATTGGTTGTTAGGTCATCTCAGTGTCTGAAGGTTGTTTGTGGTGCGAGAAAGAATGATGTTTTGGTACAAAATGAAACGATGTTTGATGGTTTAGAAGGATCAGCTAGCCAATTATCATGTGTTATGAAGTTTGGTGGATCATCGTTTGCGAATGAGCTTGGATTAGACAGATCAATCATTAAAGGTAGGCTTCCATTTTTTACAGTAATTTAATAATTAACGAGTTTTTCTGCTCAAATATCTTACCCGTTTATAGTTAATTAATACTGAGGTCCTTAATGCCTTTTCTGATTTCAGCATTTAAGACATGAGCATGATTGCTGGCTCATTTGGGCTGAGCATTTTTGTGCTTCATATGGCTGTGTGGTTTCATATTTCGTGAGATATGTTTTACATATCACTTAGAAAAGCTAGAGAGGCTGTTGAATGGGATTCATGTACTGATAGAGTTGACTCCACGTGGATATTGTTTAAGAATTTTGGTCACAAGCTTTGACTTTTGATTAAGAATTTTGGTCAAACTTGGGAGGTACTTTCCAACTACATGGGACTCTATATCAAATATTGAAATAGAAAAAATGTTGAGATAACAAATGGTTAGTTTGACCACTGCATATTAGTCAACTTAGTGAGATGGTTTATTTTTGTGGATATTGTTTTTTTAATGGGCAACGTAGATAGTAAAGTAAAATAAGTATTTGTATGTGTGCAAATTGTAAATAATATATTCATGTGTATTATCTTGTATAATTTATCAAGAAAAGAAAATTCATCCAAAATATTAATAATTTCTCTAAAATTATCGTTGATTTTTGCAGGTGTTGGTGGATACATTGTCTTCATTGTCTTACGAATGTTAATCTCTGTTCTCTTGTGATTTTCAGGATGCATTTATTTCCTATAAGATCATATATCATTCTTCCACTTGCTTCTAATGCTAGCCTCAAACTTAAGCCATTTCCTTTGTAATGCTTAACACTAGCTCAACTTGTCAAAGAACTTCCAAACTTATTTATTTTAAGACCAAATGATTGAAAAGGTACGTATGTTATAAAGCTGATTTGTAGTAAATATTTTTGGTAGCTCTCTGTTATATTATCTTTGTATCAGATTTTTTGGTAGTTGAGGTTGATTTTGTTTATTGATCCAACTCTATTTTTTCATACAAGCACCCACTTCCACATCAAATATGCTTCTTTTAGAGATGATTCCCAATGCAACCTGCATAATTGATATAACAAGATACATGTGAGCTTTAGTTATCTTGATTCACATTGTAATCACATCTATTTTATATACAGATCGAGTGTTTGGGCCTACCACAACATCACGCCATGTATATGAGATTATGGATCATCATGTTGCTGGTGGGTTCTATGGAAGGACTAAATGGTAATTTTTATATTTTTATGTAGCTGATTTGTGCACATCTATTTTATATACAGATCCGGTATTTTGGCCTACCACAACATGTCATGTATATGAGATTGCGTCTCATCATGTTGTTGATGATGCCTTGGAAGGACTAAATGGTAATTTTTATATTTTTATGTAGCTGATTTATGCTATCATTTGTTTTGTTATATATTATATCTTATATTGTATACAAGAATGTGCAGACCCCAGGAACATTACGATCCATGTTTTGTAGAATGTCTATGTTGTTCCTTATGCTTTTAAGATTTTATATATATATATATATATCACATATGTTCTTAACTTTGAATGCTTTGTAGGATATGCTTGTCACTGCACAATTGTGTTGTATTTTCATCACTCATACACTACAAAGTTTGGTATAGTGTCTTTTTTTTCTTGAGGTCGAATTCATTTTGCTTCGCTTTCATAAAGTTAAGGATACCTTGGTTTTTCCCAGATGAATATCAGGCTCATTTGCTCAAAAATTTATTCACAAAATGTTACACAATATACCTCTAAGAATAAATCAACATTCTCATGTAGCTGATTTTATGCGTCAAATCAGCCTCAGATAAGGTGACTAGGATGGTTAATTTGGCCTTGTATTTTTAGTCTTAAAGTTGGATTTTTTTTGGAGTGAGGTGATGTATCTTGGTTGTTGATTCAATATCATAGATTTCCATTTTTAGTATAAAAGTGGGATTTGTTTTGGAGCAAGGCGAGTCTTAAAGCTCTTTCATACAATTTAATTTGCTCTGTTACATTATCTAGAGTTAAGTGTAGAGACAGATTGGAACTACTATTGGCTATGCTTATAATTTACAAGAGGGGTCTCAATTTTGCATGGGTTTTGGTGGAACAGGTGAAATTCTTCATTATAAGTTGGATTGTTTGGTAAGCTTTTGGATGATGAGTTGTATGGAGATTTTGAATATCATATTAGTAATCCTTTACATGTCAGTGCAGGTGGATGGGAAGAAGACTTGCACTAACCACGCGTTCTTGAAAATATTCTTGCTTCTTTCTAAGCAGTTAATATCACCGATATATCCGCTATATCGGTCCGATATATCGGTTATCGGTCATCAACCGATATATTGATACCGATATTTTGACCGATATTTTGTACCGATATTATCGGTGATATTGATCGATATTTGACCGATATCTTACTGATATTTGACCGATATATCACCGATATTCCCGATATCAGTATCTTTCTTATTAGTTCTTTTATCTTTCTTGCTTTTTATTGATGTTGTTAGTGTTTTAGGTCTTAATTGTTAATTGTCAGTGTTAAATATTAGTGTTTAAAGTCTTAATAAGTTCCCACTTGCTACAATTATTATTGTTTTGCATGTTGCAAGAGGTCAATCTGTTAATTGTAGGAGATTATATTTAATTGTTAGTGTTAAACTTCTATATATATGAATTTTGCATGATATAAAAATTACCGATATCCCACCGATATCTCACTGCGAAAACCGATATATCACATATCAGTCCTGGACCGATAACCGATATTTTCCGACATTAACTGCTTAGGCTTCTTTATGTTCTCGGTTTGGATACTTGTGTCGAGGTACTTACTACTTACACGAACATCCTTTGACCTTTATAAAGATAATCATGGAACTGGTTTAGTGTTTAATTATGTGGGGATTAATACAGAGTTGTATAGTTATTAGTTGTTAGTTTAGGGTCCCATATAAATGTATAATCGGTTCTGCATGATCTTTAGTGGGTCAAATCACAATTTGGCTAACAAGGGACAGATTGAGAGTTATCTAAAAGTCTATTTCTAATGCACACATTCTCTTAATTGTAGTGCTGAAATTATATTGTTTTGGTAATAGTAATTTAAACAATATATATTGTTATAAAATAATTTCCCTTGCTAAATTAAGTCGATGATCATATGATTTATGATTTTATTAATAATATTTAATTGGTCTATTTGTGTAGAAGGAAGATAGAAGGAAGAATAAGTGTTACATGATGGATTCATTTACTTGGTGAATTCTCACACTTCCATGAAATGTTTTTATGGTTGTATATTTTTTTTACATTTACATCTTAATTTTTATTATATATAAATCAACCCATGCCTCCCCCTTTTTTATACATGGTACATTTTGGCAGTATATCACCTCAAGTTTAAGGCCAAGACCGACCATCAGAACTTCCATGATTTGCATCGCTGAGTACCGGTACACCCCGTATAGATATCGACTTTAGTGATCAATATGATTATGTATTCTGTTGTAATTGCCCTAAATATAAAGCAAAAATGCCAATTGATTGTATACCTTTTATTTGAAAATTGATTTTGATGTTTTTCATGCATTACAAAAGAAAGGGCCCTTTAAAAAAAAGAATATTTTTTTTAATCCTAAATTTTTCTTAATACTGTTAAAAAAATGTTTTGGGTACTCGCTTATTTGACTGTCATAGAGAATCACAAGTATTTTACAAAAAAGATGTAAAAAAAACATTTGTTGATCGATATATTAATTATTGCATTACATTAACTCTTTTGATGATATTTTGCATGCAACCAAAATCCATACAAATTGCATTACATAACTTTCAATAAATAAAACAACTTGCATATTACAATCTTTATAGAATCATTTTTAGTTATGAGTTTTGCTAATTTATTAAATATGCAACTGATTCGATCATGGAATCCAATGTTTTGTCGGAGATTGCTTTAAGGCTGCAATTTTTTCTAAAGATGTTGATTTGAGAGCTCTTGCTAAGTACACACAAGGATTTAATGGGGCGGGTATTACTAAAATATGTCAACGTGCCTGTAAGTATGCAATAAGGAGAACATCGAGAAAGTAAGCTTTTATTATTTTATTTTTTTTTAAAATTACATGTTCTATTTCATGCCAGGTGATTAAATGGAGAAATGTGTTTTAACGTGTTGCAGGATATAGAGAAGGAAAAAAAGAGGAGTGAGAATCCCGACTATATGGATAATGATGATGATGATAATGTGGGTGAGATAAAGTTGATTCATGAGTTGAAGGCATATTCATTACTATCTTTTAGTACTTGCATACACATTAATATGGATATTAAAATTTTATTGCCAATTTAATATACACAACAATTCTGAATTCATAAAGTTTTTAGTTTGAACCAACTATCAGCTTGCTAAACTATAGATATTATATGTCAGTACTATTGTCAAAATGTTGATGGTCAATGTAGTAATGCCATTGACGGCGTCACAGAATTGTTAATTATCATGTCGTGATTTGAATAAAATGTGTATTTCTTGCTTTTAAATTTTAATAAAATATTTCTACTTTATTTTGTTTATAGGTTTTTCCGCTCCAAATAATTGTTAGTTGTTAAACCGCGTATCCACGCGGGCAATAGTCAATGGAAAAACAATGTTCTTAATATGTTGTATTAAAAACCCATGTCACACTAAGTCGACTCATATACTCACTCATAAATGGGTCGAAATTGCCATTTCTATTACTTACTTTTGCTACTACTTTTAAGTTGCATATCTGGAGAAACACCATCAACTTAACAAGAAGAAATAATTGGATCTTTTAGTTGATCCCTTATAAAAGTCGTTTAATTTTATTTAGTCGGTAAGATGTTTTTTTGGTTTGAAATTGCATGTTAATATAATCTTACATATATTAATTGCTTTTATGCACACTCAACTTCAAAGCATAAAACTATTAGTTTAATATTACTTTTTAATTTTTAATTTTCTATGGTTTGCACCGCGGGTACCCGCGGGTCTCCAACCTAGTTATCTAATACAATACAAACTTATAGAAACAATTGTTTAAAGGATGTGTATTCATTACTTAAAGGATCATATTTCATTAAAAACCATGTTAGGCAATGAAGCAAACCACATTCAAAACGGAGTTAGGATGAATGAGATATCGCTGCTCAAAGTTTAGTGAATGAAACATTAAAAGATGGAAATTGGAAGTAAAGTGGGCAAGTAAAACTTGTTCCATATTGGTGGAGAGACAATACTTTGAGTAGTTTATATGTGAAAACACGCATTTCTATTTGTTTCATGGAAGCACACACTAGTGGATTCGCGCGCGTGACGTGGGCGATGGACGCGTGTGACGTAGAACGTGATTCACATTGTCACGCGGGCGCGCGCCCAAAGACGCGTAGTTTCCGGCAGCTATTTCAGTCTCTGAGTTGTAACAAATTTCGTTTTTAATTCTTTGGCTCAATTCCCCACCATAAAATCAACGAGTCCCTTGCTTTGGAGACACACCACAACCAACTTACAAAATCCTCTCTAAAGTACTCCAACAATTTCTGTCCTTATTTCTTCAAGGTACCATTCGGGTTTTTAGAGCTAACTTCGGCAGTACTTCAGTTCCGGCTGTTGTACCCTGGGAAACAAAACAAGTTATTGCAATAGACTCGGAATTTGTTTTAAGGGCCTTGTGTTCAACGCAATTCTCCACCAC
Organism: Ambrosia x helenae; assembly: GCA_030844895.1. Taxonomy (NCBI): domain Eukaryota; kingdom Viridiplantae; phylum Streptophyta; class Magnoliopsida; order Asterales; family Asteraceae; genus Ambrosia; species Ambrosia x helenae. Next base: position 128,545,281 of record CM061228.1, on the reverse strand, counting down.
AACATTTTGTTTCTACTCCTTTCTTGTATTTTTCATTATTTTTCAGTTGTAATCTGTATTGTAATTCTTGTTTTTTTTTTTAATTATAATAAAAATTGTTTATTTTTATTTATATGTGAACGGTTCCTCCATTTTTTTTCCCCTGAAACTCTCAAGAACATGATTAGATGACACATTCTTTAAATGATACATCCATGAAGGATTGAAGGGTATGCATACAAATAATCAATAGACCATGAGATCTGCCATTAATCATGTCACAATCATATAACTATCCATATACACAAACTTACATGAAATACATCACCATGAAAGCCAAAACAATCACCAAAATCAGTAACACGTGAAATCCCAAAGATAAAAAACCCTCTCTACTATTGCCTTTCTTCGAAAACCACTTGTCCAATTTTGAATCTTTCAAACTTAACCATACTCCAGGTTCTCCCATATTCAACCGGCTTCCGATCATTATCGAGTTATTCAGCCCTTGTATATTGTTATTTACATAAATGTTAACACCACAACTATCATTCACCTCACCAGATGACACCAGCGAGCCACGATGGATGGTCATTGTGGCGCCCATATTCGTTCCTTCCAAATTCGGGTCTCTAATGATAGTTGGTCGTTGGAAGGCTGGATCACCAGGGGCTCGGCGGGTGCTCTCTGAAGACATGATTTCAGCTATGAGAGCAGATATGTTGATGGTGGCTGTTGTTTGTTGTTTGTGGTGGTTCATGGTGGGCTTTGTATGTTGTGGTTTACAAACTAAACCAAGAAAGAACCATACCTTGCTTATGCAATTGGTATTTGTATGGTTGATGCCTTTCTCTACCCACAAGGCAAACATATGTTTTTTTTTTCCTCAATGATAGCTTCACATATACACATGCTAGCACTTTTTGCCATTAACTTGACAATATATAAATACATTCAAAATAAGTACGAAGACATGAATTCCAAAAATACCAAAATAAGTTGACATGTCTATAGATTTTTGAACGGCTAAATTTTTTGTTAACCATGGGATTTGAACCCCACACCACCTGAAAAGGAAAAGACAAAGCCTTATCCAATACCTTATACTGCTAGGCTAAAGGACCCTTGGTATAACAAATTCTTTCTGTAATTTGTCTCTCATTTTCCTAGAAATATATACATTTAACACCAAGAGATGAAAACTAAAATTATTGAAAATGGGAACACAAAAGAACCAACAAAACTATGAGAATGTTTTTAAGCACAAAATGGATCAATGTTTTACTATCACTATTTTTTTTTATTAAACTCGTATGCTCAAAATAGATAGTCAATACAGAATACGAAGTGTCTAGAAAAATCAAAAGAACATATAAATCTTACGATCCGTTCCGGTTTTATACAACCGGGTTTTTTATAAACTATAAACCAAACCGTTTTGTTATTGTTTGAGAATTTTGAAATTCGACCGACCAAAAGTAAAGTGGAAAAAAAACGACCGTGAAACCAAACCAATGCTCAGCATGGGCAGTTTCACGGTTTTTAACCAAAGATTAGGAAGTTTCACAATTTTAAACTAAATTACCAAATCGTAAACATCCCTCACTTGTGTTTGGGAATGGCGTGTTTGTTTTAAACTTTTAACGGAATCCTTCTTCTTTACTTGGTGGATTATACTGTGGGCCATATCTGCATTGGGCCATAATAGATTTGATAACTCTAATTCTTGTTTGGGCTTAAATGGACCGCTACTTGGATCTGACTCTCTGGGCTAAGTTTTTATAACAAACAAAATGGATAGGTGTGTTTAGGGAAGACATTATCCTAACTTCAAGAAATGCCACTTCAACTCTTTTTACATTTCAAGCTAGAATTGATATCAGGCTTAACCGGAAACCACCCTTGTAACCCTAATTACATCTCAACAATCTATTAATACAATATCTCATTAAGTGGTTTATCTTCCTTTAGTTATGTTTGTTTTTATATATTGTAGAGTTTTATTCAGATACTTTAGAATATGTACTAGTTAGAATAGGTGATAGTCCTTATGTTTATGTTTGCTTTATGTTTGAGCAAAGTTTCGGACATTGTTTTAACTAGAGAAATTGCACTGGATATTCTGTAAATTACTTTTTATTACGGGCGATATCCTTTATTCATAACCCAATTAACTTGCTCCACTTGATTTGCATGTGAGGGTATTTTCGTAATTCCACTCTCCCTCTCTCTCCATATATATATAGGGTAAGGATAATGTGGAAACCCACTCTTATAGTGAAAACTCTGGAAACTCTGACTTCCAAATTTTTTTTAATTTTGAAAAAATTAGGGCATGTAATATACATGATTTTAAGCATTTTGGGCCAAAAAAATCAAAAAAGCGCCGAGCACTTTTTTTTAAAAAAAATAAATAAATTTTCGACTAACACATGTTAAGCCAAACTAACACGTGTTACCCATTTTTTACCCGAAGACGGTTTTTATTTTTTAAAAAAAAAACGGCTTGGCGCTTTTTTCGATTTTTTTGGCCCAAAATGCTTAAAATCATGTATGTTACATACCCTAAAATTTTCATAGAAAAAAAAAGTCGGGAAGTTAGAGTTTGATAGAGTTTCCAAGGTTTTCACTATAACAAGGGTTTCCAATATAACCTTATACTATATATATATATATATATATATATATGAATAAGATCAAATAGGAACCAATACCCTAGTTAGGAATTTAGGAACCAATCTATACCACTCATCTTATTGACTTTTATTTTTGAATGAAAATGGCATAATAGAAAGTTAAAAAAATTATTCCTTGATTATCTCTTCATTTGCTTTCATCTTTCTCCATAAATTAAAACTAAAATTAAGAAATCCCCAACCCTAACCATATATATATATTAGTTACCAATTTGGATGTAACTAATTACCTTTTTTAGTCTCAAATGATTCAATATCTTCAAGAAATCATAATGTATGTTGTTGATTCATTGTGTGTCGTACGGTCATACCTCACTAATGTACAAGGTTAAGGTAAAAAAAATATTTTCAATCACTTAATTCATACACGATTTTGCAGGTTTTGTATTTTTATAAATCATATATGTGATTTTTCATATTATACATCTATGTGTAATACTTCCATATCATAATTGGTCTACGAACCAGATTATAATCAAGACATTTTTTAATTTCCACTCACTTAGTTCATAAATTTATGTTTTATAGGTTTGTACATTGTACATCGTATATACGCTTTTTCATATTATGTATATCTGTGTTGATGATGTTAAATGAAAGAAAAAAACTGATATACATCAATGTATATTTGTGTCAACGATAATGATGATAAATGAAAAAACAAATACACATTGTATATCTGTGTCAATGATGATGATAAAAAAAATTGATATACACCAATGTATATTTGTGTTGGTGATGATGATGAATGAAAAAACGAATATACACCAATGTATATATGTGTTGATGATGTTGAATGAAAGAAAAAAATCGATATACATCAATGTATAACTGATTTACACCATTGTATATATGTGTTGATGATGATGAATGAACAAAAAAAACTGATATACACCAATGTACACTTCAACTTACAACAGTTATATAGCTAAATAAAAATTTACCATTATATACACTTGTGTATAGGCATTTGGCTTTGTTTATCGTTATAGCGGTTATGTCTCTCATTCTCTTTACGTAATATACACCAACGTTAATCTATACTACTATATAATGCATTCTAGATGGGCAACAAGGTAATTTAACTTCATTATAGAAGGACATCATTGTAATTTACATCAAATCATTAATACATTATTTAATATAAACTTCTGACTAATTAATACTTTATTTAATAAACTTATAATTATAATTAAATGAACTAAATGCATTTTCTCTAACAATAATTTTTATTCTTATAAATAAAAAAAATAAGGTAGAGATACATATATAATTAGAACAAAACAAAATTAAAAAAATTTATAAAAACAAAATAAGTAATAGTATTATGTTATTATATACAACTAAGGAGCAAATAAATAGACTTAAAGTTATCTATTTCTATATATCATAACGTTGACACGACACATAAAATTGAAAATATTATATTCTTTAAATTAATATTACATTATTAAAATAGACTTAGAGTATGTTATTTAACATTTTATCAAATGCATTATATTTCTATAAATTAAAATAGCAATATTTAATATGATATGTAATAATAATAAGTTATTTAGCTATTTATCAAATGTTTAAAACTATAATTTGTTGACTAAATCAAACTATAGATTATACTTCTTTTTCTACCGGCGGCCCTAAAAAGCATTGTATTACTTATTAGGACCATTATATAAAAAATTACTCTTGCACAGAATATATTCATATTGGTTCGAGTTCTCTATTCGTGCTTCCGAATAAATGAATTATTCAGACTAAATGGATATTGAAGTGTTTTTTAAGAAACTTATATTTCAACATCTTTGACAACAAAATAGAGAAAAAGGTTCGAAAAGTGTCAATTACATTAAATTAGCCTAGAGATAACCCTTTTTTTTCTCAAACCAGATTGGGTTTAAAACAAGTTTGGGTTCTTTTAAGCTCTTTAGTCAAATCGACACGGGCTAGAAACCACAATGGGCCAAAAATAAACCAAACCTCCTAGAACCGATTGGCGTTGGGGAAAACTAAAGATTTTTTTTATTTTTACAATATTTTAGTTTTAGGAGTTTTTATTATTGTTATTATTACTATTTCGTCTACATTTCCATTTAACTTTCATTCAAAATTGGTTTGTCCCGCTGCGTAGCGCGGGATCACTTCTAGTATACACTAGTGTGTAGGCATTTGATAATAATAATAATAAAGCATCTCATTTTTTTGACGTGATAATTACGTTTTGTAGGATCCAATTTTTTTTAATATTATCCCTAAATCAGTAAATGGAGAAGGAGAGGGTTTTTAGGAGGTTTACACCAATGTATATTTTGTTCATATACAAAAACGAAGAAACCTCAACATCTATTTATGGTGTACACTGATGTATTTAACTTACATTTCTACAAAGATATATACCAACGTATATGTGTGTCCAAATTATAGTCATATAAGCTGAAAAAAAACGGATATACACCAATGTATATCTGTGTTGATGATGATGAATGAAAGAAAAAATAGTAACTGATATACACCAATGTATATTTGTGTTGTTGTTTATGATGATGAATGACAGAAAAAAAAGAAACTGATATACATCAATGTATATCTGTGTCAACGATAATAATGATAAATGAAAAAAAAACAAAAAAGAAACTGATGTACACCAGTTTATATATGTCGATAATGATGATGAATGAAAAAAAAAGAAATTGATGTACACTGTGTACATTGTATGTATGTGTGTACAAAAGAATTGAATTAAAAACAAAATAAAAAAACGTCTGTTAAAAAGAATTTAATAACTAAATATATATATATATATATATATATAATTAAAGATATAATCTAATTAATTAATTAATTAATTAACTTCCTATTTTGGAATAGTAGTCAGTTACAATGCATACATAATAACCTATTAATAATCATATAACAAAACTCAATAATACCCTTTGATTTAAATAAAGAATTAATTAATGTTTTACTTATTTACAATCATGCCATTAGAGATCAATGGCTAAGATTGGTTCTTATGGTTCCTACTTAAGGTATGGTTCCTATTTGAACCCTACCCTATATATATATATATATATATATATATATATATATATATATATATATATATCCCAACCGTAACTCACCAACCACCACCACCAACAGTGGCAGACTTATAGCTTGGCCAAGGTGGACGGGCGCCCCCTAAACGTTTTTTGAGTGTTATATATACCAAAAAAAATCCCGAACAAACCTTATGGAAATTGGACATCTACACCCATAAAAAGTGGATACCAACCCCCAGGAAATTTTAAAGACAAGTTAAAAAAGAGTGAAGATAAAATTCATGGAGCTTTCCCAGGAGCCGGACGACCAGCCGTATTTAGCTATCTAAACATGGATGAGAAGAAATGGATGTCTTATGGGATGTCTTACGAAGAGCAAGGATTCTAGCTAGGAAAGAAGCCCCGGTTATTTTTTTGACGGATCCTCACATGAGGGGCGGTCCACCCTAAGACCAGTGGATGTCCTTGTGTTCGGGTGGGCGCAGGGCAAACATGCATGCATGCGTTGATCTCACAGGGGTGTCTCCTTTGGTGGGACTTCGGGATTCGGGGTTTGTGGCAGGGCAGACAGTCTTAAAAGCTGAATCCAAGAAAGTTAACAAACATGAAGCTGCTTGTTTGGAAAACCACCACGTCTTTGTGCCCTTCGCTTTTGACACATTTTGGGGCCTTGCTCCCAAAGCAGCCCGGTTTTTAGATCGAGTGCAAAAGGTGGTGCAGAGTAACTCTCCTGCAGCCAATGACACAAGCTTCATATTTAATAGAGTACGCTTTACTATTCAAAAAAGGGTTGCGGCGCAGCTTGTTGCCCGTCTACCACCGCTCATTTGTAATTCTTGTTGGTTTTAAATTTTCAATGAATTTCTTTAAAAAAAATCAACTAATAATAATAACAATAATAATAGTGACAACTATATATAAAATGTCCAAATTGCTTAGAAGTTAACGTTAATTTTAAACAAAATTAACGAATTAATCAAAACTGACAACAAAACACAAACCTCATGAATTCAATTGCAAAAAAAAGTGGATGGATGTGACAAAATATCCATACCCATGGATGAAGATGGTTGTTAACTCTATTTTTTAATAGGGAAAACTCCGATATAAATTTTTAATTTTTAAAAATTTTATTATTTAAGGAAAAAGTTTTAATAGCCAAAAAAAAAATCAAAAAAGTAATGATCATCTATTTCTCTGATTTTCTAACATAAATTTTCAACTGATCATTTATTTCTCAGAAACTTTTATAAATTTTTAATTGTTAAAAATTTTATTACTTTTTATTTGATGAAAAGAACTTCGGATGGTCTTGCAACGCTTTCAACCTTTCATTATAGTATACTTTTTTGGTCCTAGACTGAATATTTATTTTTCTTTCCTTATTATTATTTTTTTTGAAAGGTTGTGTTAGCGGTAAACCCTTGACTAGAAAGTCACCCTTGCCTATGATCGAATCCTTCCCCACACGGGTGGCTCCTTTCAAACCTAATGGTTATTTTTTCAGTGGAAGACGGAATCGAACCTAAAACCTCAAAAAGAAACCCCATAAACATAGGTGTAAACTTTTCCACCTCTATTGCAACTACTAGGCTACAACATCATACAACATCATTGGCTTTCTTTCCTTATCTTAGTAGTCGTGGAATGATAATATAATAGTATTTGTTTTAGTGTTTTATACGCGTTAGTTATAATCCACCTTATGTGATTGACCAGTAGTCATCATTTGAAATTACAAACTTTGACTTTAGTTTAACATATTATTTTTATTTATCTTTTATAAATAATAAAGCATTTTAATAAAAATACATATTGAGTCATACGTTAAATTTAGTATACATTAGATTAAGAAAATCATAAACTCAGTTAATTTTTAGTATGTGGTGCATCCTCATAATCAGTGTTTGTAAAAGGAGTCCTATACGGCCGCCTAGCCGTTAGTCGGAGGGTAAAAACGAAATAAGGACCTAAGCTGGAAATATCGAGGGCACATTTAAAAAAAACCTATATATATGTATATGTTTTTTTAAACACATCTTTAAACATTTAAACTTGGGCCTATTAAACACATCTTTTAAATTATAAAATAACCCAAATACTAGTAACCCATAACAAGTTTAAAAGCCCATTACTCATTTAATTTAACTAAATAAAAAAAGGCAAAAAGAATAGAAGAAACCTGTGACACACAGAAGCAAACAATTTTTTTCCCCAACCCAATTCAAAAGTTTGGGTTAAAAAGAATATTAAAGAATAGGGCTCTGTCCGTACGGACTAGAGGCCGTCTGGGGCCTCTTTCGGCTATTGGGGGCCGCGTACAGAGTACCCGGCAATACTTTAGTTGATCGTTCAAAAAAAAATATTAAAGAAGCTTCATTCAGCCTCGGTTACCTATTCGCTTAATACGGTATAACATTAACTCATTGTAATATTTTAATCGTCGTTTAAAGAAAATAGTTTACGTTATTTATTTCGTCAAGGCTTAAGGGTAAGAGGCTTAAGGGTAAGAGGCACATTTTTCATGGTTTGGCCCAGGCACCTGAATTCTCAGGGACGACCCCGGATAAAAGTATAAAAAAAATATTGTTTAATTGAAGAAGAAAGAAAAATAAAATGATTTTTAGCGTAATATGTAGTTGTGAATGATTATGAGTGAATGAGGGTGAAGAAGTTATTGTGAATGCTGTAACACATCATCGACAGCTGCATAGTAGTTCCATCAAATATTATAATAGACGTTGGCAAAATATACTCTTTCTTATATAAAAATTTAGGATATTAGAGACTTGGAGTTTGGAATATCTATACTATATTATAATGCATGAGGCAAGGGTAGTTTAAGATACACAAAAGTTAAGAACTTTATTTTCATTAACAATCCTAAAATGAGGGCAAAATAGTCATTCAAACACTTTTACACTTTAATACCTCATTTTAGTTACTTTAATTCCCTCATTTTTTGGTAGTAATTACATTTTTATCCCATCCCCTACAAAATTATAATTCCTTTATTTAATCATGTCATAAATTTTAAATTATTTTGCTTTAAAAACATTCGAAAATACAGTGACGACCTGCTCATTTTTGTCGATCTTTCGATGTTTGTCTTAGTAAATATCGACATGTATATTGAAATGTACAAGAAATAAATGTTTTATGTACAAGCGATTATTGCATTGCATGTTTAACGAAAAGAATACAAAAGAAACGAATATTTATTAATTAACTGGAAGAATCCAAATTTCACCTACAACGAAATGCTTTATAGCTAAAACTTTAAAAGATATAACTAATTTATCTTACTTATCTAACAAAGGAGACTAGATGATGACATAATATTTACATAACACGGTTCGAATCCTAGGGCCAGCAAAAATACACCCTTTGACGTTGAAAGGGCTTATGCCATCAGGGACGATGCGGAAATGGAGATTCGAAACGGGGTACCGAGGTGATGTCCTTAGCCGATAAAAAAAAGTGTCAAACCATATTGTGTCAACAGTGCTTTGCTTATGTCATTAATATTATTTATATTTATATTTATATTATAAATATATTATAGATAAAAATGGACGACAAAAGGCGGGACTTGAATGTGTTTGAAAACTCAAAATAAAAAAGCAAATTCAAAATGGTGCGTCCTTTTCTCCCCGAAATCCTCTAGATCTAAATTCAAAGTTCAAACCCTACCCCCCTCCATAAAATCTCACCCAGAAATACTCTCAAGGCGAATCAAGATCCAGATATACTCTTTAATGTTGGTTCAAATCCTAACGGTTTCGCAAAATTCACCTCTCTGTGCTTTCTTTCTCTAAAACCTATAGGAGGAGCGAGTAGTAAAAGGGGTTTCATTTATCTCTCTACACATTGTTGTCTTGTAAGGTATGAAACTCAAATCTCCCAAATTTTTCACTTTTTTCTCAAACCTATTGATGGAGATCTTAATACATTATATATTAGCTAAGATATTGTATGAAGGGGTCTTTCTAATTTATTACATCACGAAATATAATCTTTTGGTTCTGTCATGCCTTTGTATCTCTAGGGAAGCAAGAAGGCATAAAATGGTACTGGTTTCTTCGTGTTTTTTTTGGTGATGATAATTTTAATTTTAATTTTTGATTAGTAATATATTTTGATTTGCAGATTGTCAGGGTTTCGTATAAATTTGTTAATTACTATAGTTATGTGGTTTTTATGTTGAGGGTGCTTGAGCTTGATACATTGTTCATTTTTTTCAAATTAATCAAGTAAGGTTTTCCCATGGTTGTTTATAATATTTACTGAATTGTTGTTGTATATACTGAATTGTTTATGTTTGAAATTGCAGAGAAATGATATAGTAAATGACGTCGTTGAAGTTGATGTATAAAGGATGAAGTTGTAACTAACCAAGCAGGTGTCAACACCAAAGAAGGTAATATGCTTTCTGTAATGTTACCATGTTTTTCTTATATGTTCACTCCTTTTAATGACACCCATATCTTAATTTGTTCAAACTTTGGGTATTTTTATTAATCTCAGCAACCCACGTCATAAAATTTTGACATTTTGTGATTGTTTGTCCATAATTAAAATTATAGTTTAACATTCATGTTTATATGTGTACTTGTATATTGCAGACTTCTAGAATGCCATGTTTAATCTAGGTCTGGTGGAATATAGTTTTTACTGGTTGGGTACATAATAATGCTATGACATTTTTAAGGCTTCATACTTTGTTTTGCGTAGTTTTGGATTTTGGCACTGTTTTATACTCTTTTTATTGGCTAAAAAACTCAAATTTTACCTTGTGGTTTTTAACTGATGTTATTTGGTTGTTACATTTGTAGGTGGCGTCTATGATGTTGCCCTACAAATGGTAGCTTGCTTTATAATGGGATGATGGTATTAGTAAGCAACCAGGTTCAGGTAAAAAAAATTGAGTTTCTTTGTTTTTGTCCTTGCTTATCATGATGGTCAAGGGCAACTGACGCAAGGGATGAGCCTTAGGCTTATGTGCTTAAAACGCAAGGGCTTTTTAAGCAAGGCGTGTTGTATAAACATACCATTTTTAGGGGTTGTAGACAAGGTTTAGGTTGTTTCCAGTCCAATCTTTTTTTTTTTTAATAGAAGATCATTCCATTCAGTTACATTTAATGTTACCATTGGGGTTGGTGGTCCAATGGCAAGGCAAAGCCTTTTAATACACTAAAAGTAGGGGTGTTCAACGAATCGAATAACGAATTTTCGAATTATTCGAATCGAATTATTCGAATTTTTAATATTTTTACCTGAATTCGTATTCGATTCGTATTCGTTTAAAATTCAATTTATTCGATTCGTATTCGATTCGAATAAGAAACTCGAATTCGAATCGAATTCGAATAAATTCGATTTAGTTCAAATTCACCTTAAATAACAAATTGTTTTACTTTTAGTTTTAAAACTAATACAAACTCATTATTTTTAACATATAAAAATACAAATCTACAAAATTGATAAACAATAATATGTCAAGTACGAGAATAGTAAAAATAGTAGAGAGTATAGTTTTATAGAGTTTTGTGATATATAAGGTAAATATATAAAACATGGTTATGCTAAAAGTTATAGACACTATGGGTTCTTAGAGTTTGACCAAAATTTAGAAGTTTTTTTTTTCCAATGTGTATACTTGTGTATATAAAAATGTGTATATGTGTCTATATATTTAAAAAATATACATGTACAATTTTTTATTCGAATTTCGAATCGAATCGAATTTAAAATCATAAATTCGTATTCGATTCGTATTCGATTTACTGGACTCGAATTCGAATCGAATCGAATTCGAATTCTTAATAATCGAATCGAATTCTTGGTAATCGAATCGAACTAAATCGAATTTCGAATTTTTCGAATTCGAATCGAATTCTGAACACCCCTAACTAAAAGTGTGAGGTCTTGAGTTCAAGTCTCACAAGGAGCAAAAAAAAAAACATTTAATGTTGTGTTCTTGGAACAAGAATGTATTCATATAAGTAAGGTTTTTTTATCAACAATGGGGGATTTGTCTTTGCTTCTACGGTGATGTCTTCTTCTGCGACTTTACGGTTTTGTCATCTTCTATTTTTGTCTGCGTTTGTGAACCCATGTTGAATTACAGCTAACTACCCAACGTAGATGAATGCCAAGGGTTTTTGAAATTTACTTCGTGGCTGGATGTCAAGTGTAGCGTCAATTGATTTATTGTTTGATTTAATGGATCAGTGATCTTTTTTTTTCCTACTATTTCATGTTAGCATTTGATTTATATACACAAGTCATGGTATTTTTTTTTGTGTTTGTTTTTATCTTATATTTCCTGGTTGTATTTTATATTTCTACAGTATATGTGGTTTTGATTTTGTCTTGGTTTCAAAGTTTGAAGTCAGGTACTTAATGCATGAGGCTTTTGTTCACATCAGGTAAAAGAAGATATCATGAAGCATGAAATTGAATCCCAAGAATTGTATGCTTTGTACCAACCGCCAAACACTCCGATCATAGGTAAAGACATCCTTTTTTTCTAGGGTATCTTACTTTCAGACAAGCATTTTTTTAAACTGTTCATGTGGATGCACAATTTAACGTGGAAATACGATTTTTTAGTTCTTATTTATGATTACCAATTTGGGCTAAGCAAGATGGCCATGTAGTGGCACGCGAAAATTAGCGCCCCTCCCCCAAATGTAGCACAACCATGGGCTCCAAAGAAATGGGGAAAACCTTCACGAATTCATGGTGCGAAATAAATAACGCCCTAGGCAATTTTGCCCATTTCAAGCCCCTTTAGCGCCGGGGGGTGTGCTGGGCGCGAAAATGCCCTTTAACGCCCAATTAATGGACCACTACACATGGTCTTAGTGACTGTTATAAGTTTTCCTATTAAAAATGACTATTATAACTTAGTAAGGATTTCTAATAGCATGGATGAGTGGCTACTTATAAGTAGCTTGAAACACTATTAAATTGATTTTGTTTTCATGTACTTTAGGGATGGAGTGAATGGCAACGACATAAACATGGAGACGAACTTCAGGTGATTTCTTCTACATATAATGTATATGCGTGTTTGTGTGAGCACACTAAAAACGACTTCATACGAATTTGGATCCGTTTTACCTTTCTACACACCCATTTGATCTGTTACGAATAACAACCTAGATTTCCCAGTTTCATGTTAAACATGGAATTATCATATTACTTATATAAGTGTTGTTTAAAGATAATTTGTCGTGTTTGTTGATGGCAAAAAATGGAATTGACGAGATGTGTATTCGAGTCAAATCGGTATACATGTGTTTAAACACCACATATCACTACTCATTTTATTCAGCCATTTTTTTTATAATTATTCCCAATTACTCTCTATTTTTATTTTATATTGGGTTTACTTTGTGTTTAGTGTTAGGACTAAAGTATATGCACACTTTATAAATGTATGGTATTTTCTCCAGGTTTAACCAACTGTAGTGGCCCGTGAAAAAGGGCGTGAAATCCCCATTAACGTCGCTACACCACCCCCAAGGGCGTGAAAGGGGCTACTTTGCTCAAGGCGTGAAAGATTTCACGCTGAAAAATGGCGTGAAAGGATGATTTTGTTTGCTGACCAGTGAAATAAAAGGAAAGTGGTGGCAGGGCGTGAATATTAGCGCTCCACTACTTTTGGTCTTAGCGACTATGGCAGTAATCAAGTTGTCTACAGACTTATTGCATGGTCCGATTGTTGAGGACTTGAAGCGTATGTTTTATCATGTAATATTGTACATCTCTAACATATTTGTGCTTATATTTTACACATCATTAAATTTTAATTTTATACATAATTAAAACAAAGATTTGTCCTATTATTATGTTAAAAGCACCGGACCGTGTTTTGTATGGTCAACCATTTTTAAGGTGGTGAAAAAGTTTACTATAGTTTTGATGGAATACTAACTCGAGAGGAATGTTTACTAACATAAACAATTATCACATTATAAATTGTCACCCCGCTGCATCGCGCGGGCACTCTACTAGTATAGAAATAATAAAGCTTTCTAGGATATGTACATACACAACTACTTTTTACAGAAATGAAAAACAACTTTGTTGTCGCCCTATTAAATTCATTAATAACTTGGTAAACTAAAATTTTATCGGATTGAATTACGAGTAAACAAACAGTCAAAAAGTGGACATGAGACCAAGAGGTGTAAACCATGATAAAACAATTGGGCGAGTTTTAGTAAATTGTATGTTTTGTTTTCTTTTGTTACGTTTTCTAACCTCTGGTTAGGAAATTATGTCTTTGTAATCGTCGGTTTTATGTGTAATAAAAGTATCTCCTTCTCCGTTAAAAAAAAAAGTAAAACAAATTAAGTAATTACCATTAAACACGCCTAGACAAAGATTCAAGTTTTAAAAAATAATAATTGTCAAGAATTAATAAAACGTCAAAAAGTGGACGTGAGACCAATATGTCTAAACCATTATTAAAAAAGCTAAGACTGTGAGGAGTGGGGGCGGGAGAGGGGCGGGAAGGGGGGGTAACACCGCCGCCACAGGGGCGGGATGCTTGGCGTGGGGCTGGGGGCGGGGTCCGGTTCACTGGCGTGGGGGGAGGGGGGAAAGGGACGTGGGTGATGATGATTGGCTACTGCTTTATATAGATAAAAAAAAAACTAAAAAAACTTCTTCTTCTTCGAAGAGTTTGAAGAGGTTGCAGGGTACAACTGGTGATGCATAGGGTACAAGTGGTGATTTTTTAGAGTGCTTTGCTTTGCTGTGCTGTGTGTACCATACATACAAACTTGTATCCTCATTTCAGAGATAGATAGATATTCCAAAAAAAACTACTCTTCTTTGCCGCATATCATCAAACACAAAAACTACTCTTCTTTCTGTCTTTCTTTTTGTGAATAATCTTTGGCTTCTTGTTTATCAGCATCATATAATGAGAAGGAGATCGATTGGGCTTTTTTAGAATGAGAGATGTACAAGTGATGAGGCATAGGGTACAAGTGGTGATGCATGTGTTTTAAACTAGTTTATAAAAAAAAAAAAAAAAAAAAAAAAAGAAATGCCAAGTGTCACTTCCCCCCACCTCTTCCCCCCCCTTCCACTCCCCACAATTATTTTCCCCCTCACAAGGGCCCCACAAGTGCCACATGGCGCTTCCCCCCACCTCTTCCCCCCCCCACCACTCCTTATAGTCTAAAACAAATTAAGTAATTACCACCTCTAAACATGCCTAGACAAAGATTCAACTTTAAAAAAACTATTTGTCAAGAATGGGATTCGAACCCATGCCCTTTCGGACCAGTACCTGAAACTGGCGCCTTAGACCAACTCGGCCATCTTGACAGCACGTTTCTATGTGCATTCAATTATATATTTATTATTAAGATGGGGGCATCTTTGTTGTGACGACAAAGGTAGGCCAACATTATTCCACTATGATTCGATTTTGTTGATGGATGTGATATCATCAAGCATTACCCAAAAGTCCAAAATCATGTCTATTATTTGTTACCAAAGAAATGCATCATCTTTAAGTAGCTATAACTTCCTAAAGGGCCAGAATTTATAAATATTATATTATAAAAGAATCCATTTTCTAATATATAAAAATGTAAAAGCACCATAAAGCATTAAAGCATCAAGAAAGGTACTATTTATTCCTACTATATTTTTTTTACATCACAAAGATCATGGATTTAAATAGTGTAAACTGTAAAGCCATTTTGATTTCATTTAATTCAGTCCATTCCATATCAACGGAGGATATATTTTTAATGTTTCTATATTTATATAAGACTTAATTTCCCTTTAACATTATTTAATTCGTTATTTTACACTAGCTGATTACCCCGGGAGGGTCCCGGGGTTGAAAAATCTAATTTTACGTGATAACCTATTGCAAATGGCTCAAGTTAACTAACCACAAAATCTTTCAATCATTGCATGTTCATTGTATTCTAATCAGTAATAACTCATATTCCCTAATCTAAAACCTAATCAGTAATCATCTAAAGAATCACTTATGTAACCTGCAACTATTCAAAAACTCATCACATCTCTCTAATTTCTCACATTCTAATAGCTCTTATAATTCCTAACCTAATCAACTAAACAAACAGTTAAGTTGGAAGTTGTAACCATTGCATCTCATTATGCCACGTGGCATAATCAAGAGATGGTTGAGTCCACCATTGAACGCCACATCAGCAACTATCAATTTTTCCTGGGGTTGAAAAATATAACCATTCTAATAATACTAATACTAATATTAATACTTATTACTCTTGTAATTAAATAAATTAAAAAATAACCTTGCTATAAGCTGACACCATGTGTTGCAGTGTTGCGCGATTCTTTCTCCTAGCTTCTCTTGATGAAGTATACCCAGTAAAATTCCAATGATAACATGGCGATTGAGCTGGTTTTCAACATCGTATATAAAAACCTGGTTTAAAAGAAAAAACATGATTAATGAATAACATGAACACTTTGTGTGTTTTTTTTCTTGTATGAACGAAACTCCACAAAAAATAGTCGATTTTTTCTCCGTTTTTTATATAGCACTATGGTACTCGTTGGAAAGATAATAAAACGCTCGTTAATTTGGTGTAATTTTTTTCTTTAAAAAATCTCGTATATAAAAGATATAAACGTTTAAAAATTATGGGAGGAAATATGAGAGAGAAAATTTTAAATTTATTTCTAAATTCCTTTTTCCTAAAATAACTCAATTTAATTAAAAAAGGAAATAATTCAAAAACACTAAAATCTTTCAATTATGATGCCACGTGGCAGTTTCATGAAAAGGAATCTCTGCCTATGAAGTTATGTTTATCGTTTCTTATTCAAATATAAAAAACCCTAAGTAGTGATTTATTAGTCGAGTAAAATATATTTGAAAACAAAACCTCACAAAAATAGTCGTTTTTTTTTCTCCGTTTTTATCTAGCACTATGGTACTCGTTGGAAAGATAATAAAACGCTCGTTAATTTGGTGTAATTTTTTTCTATAAAAAATCTCGTATATAAAAGATATTAACGTTTAAAAGTTATGGAATAAAACATGAGAGAGAAATTTAATTTTGTTTTTAAATTCTTATTTTTTCCTAAAATAATTATCTATAACTATATATATAGATTTACTAAAAAAAACTCAAAAATTAAAAAATCTCACATGATGCCATGTGGCACATTCAAGAAGTGGTTGAGGCCTCCATTCTTTTTTTCGTGATTTGGGTTTTCTTCTTTTATCATTTTTTATTAAATCATATTAAATTTTTTAACCCCGGGACCTTCCGGGGTAATCAGCTAGTGTTAACCATATGAATATTAATTGCGCAACACTGCAACACATGGTGTCACCTTATAACAAGGTTATTTTTTTTATTTATTTGATTACAAGAGTAATAATTATTACTATTAGTATTAGTATTATTAGAATGGTTATATTTTTCAACCCCCTTCATGAATTCTACATCTATATAACTCAAAGTCAAATTGTAACATATTTTAAATTACGTGAAGATGATTATATGTTGAATATTATCCTTTTAATAATGTATTATGTTTAATATGGTTTATGCTTTTTATTTTTTTAACTTTTTAAATAAATGTTTTTTTAACTGAGATTGATTATGTTTAAGTTATTTACTCTTTTCGTGATTTGAGTTTTCTTCTTTTATCATTTTTTATTAAATCATATTAAATTTTTCAACCCCGGGACATTCCCGGGGTAATCAGCTGGGTTAAAAAATATAACCATTATAATAATACTAATACTAATAATTATTACTCTTGTAATTAAATAAATAAAATAATAACCTTGCTATAAGGTGACACCATGTGTTGCAGTGTTGCGTGATTCTTTATCCTAGCTTCTCTTGATGAAGTATACCTATCAATCTTTAGAAGGGTAAAATTCCAATAATAGCATAGCGATTGGGCTGAATTTCAACATCGTAGATAAGAATCTGGTTTAAAAGAAAAAACATGATTAATGAATAACCTGAACACTTTGTGTTTTTTTTTTTCCTGTATGAACGAAACCCCACAAAAAATAGTCGTTTTTTCTCCGTTTTTATATAGCACTATGGTACTCGTTGGAAAGCTAATAAAACGCTCGTTAATTTGGTGTAATTTTTTATTTAAAAAATCTCGTATACGGGGTTGAAAAATTTAATATGATTTAATAAAAAAATGATAAAAGAAGAAAACTCAAATCACGAAAAGCGTAAATAACTTAAACATAATCAATCTTAGTTAAAAAACATTTATTTAAAAAGTTAAAAAAATAAAAAGCATAAACCATATTAAACATAATACAGTATTAAAAGGATAACCTTCAACATATAATCATCTTCACGTAATTTAAAATATGTTACAATTTGACTTTGACTTATATAAATGTAGAATTCATGATGGGGGTTAAAAAATATAACACTTCTAATAATATTAATACTAATAGTAATAGTAATAGTTATTACTCTTGTAATTAAATAAATAAAAAAATAACATTGTTATAAGGTGACACCATGTGTTGCAGTGTTGCGTGATTCGTTCTCCTAACTTCTCTTGATGAAATATACCTATCCATCTTTAGAAGAGTAAAATTTCAATGATAGCATGGCGATTGGGCTGAATTATAACATCGTAGATAAGAACCTGGTTTAAAAGAAAAAACATGATTAATGAATAACCTCAACACTTTGTGTTTTTTTTTTCTGTATGAACATAACCCCACAAAAAATAGTCGTTTTTTTCTGCGTTTTTTATATAGCACTATGGTACTCGTTGGAAAGATAATAAAACGCTCGTTAATTTGGTGTAATTTTTTTATTTAAAAAATCTCGAATATAAAAGATATTAACGTTTAAAAATTATGGGAGGAACATAAGAGAGAAAAATTTAAATTTGTTTTTAAATTCTTTTTTTCCTAAAATAACTCAATTTAAAATTAGTAATTGAGAATTGAGAGATAGAGAGATAAATTTAGGGTTTTATGTTTATCTTTTTTTTTTAATTAAAAAAGGAAATAATTCAAAAAACATTAAAAATTTTCAATTATGATGCCATGTGGCAGTTTCATGGAGAGGATGAAGGCACCATTGCACGCCACGTCAGCAATGTTCAATTCTTTTATATATATTAATAGATTAATAGATTCCTTTCGGTAGTAGTCCCTTGAAGCACAATAACCACAATCAACAAATTAAGTTTAAGACAGGTAAATGCGATTTCGTCTTCAACCATCTTTATAGAAATTAACGTCTACTTCAACTACAACTAACATCATATCAAAGCGAAAACAAATAAACGCCAACAATAAATGAAAGGTGTTTATTATTCCACTAGATTATACCCCGGGAGTGTCCCGGGTTGAGAAATTTAATATGATACATCAATTTTACATATGAAATAGACTGATGTATAACTCTAATATTAATATCTAACCTAAAACAAATTAACAATGTACAACTCCAATACTAACATCTAACCTAAAAGAATGTAGAACTTTAATGTAACTCTAATATTAACACATATCCTAAAGACTAAACAAATATACAACTCTAACATACTAATATTGATATCTAACTTAAAACAACGTATAACTCTATTAACCTATTCGGCTCTGGTTGAAAAAAAAAATTCATATTTACTGATTTAAACATAATTAATGACTTGTCTATACATGATTAATGATTTACCTGAACACTTTGTGTTTTTTTCCTGTATGAACAAAACCCCACAAAAAAATTTTTCCGTTTTTTATATAGCACTATGGTACTCGTTGGAAAGATAATAAAACGCTCGTTAATTTGGTGTAATTTTTTTCTTTAAAAAATCTCGTATATTAAAAATATTAACGTTTAAAAATTATGGGAGGAAAATGAGGGTGAAAAATCCAATTTTGTTTTTAAATTATTTTTTTCCTAAAATATCTCAATGCCACATGGGATGACACATGGCACACTCAAAGAAGAGAATGTCTCTTTGAGTGCCATGTCATTAAAATGGCTTTGGTTTATTATATGTATAGATAAGATCGAGGATTTTACTGGTTTGGTTTATATAGTTGTTTTTTTTCATGTACGTGTATGTATAAGACTTAATTTCCCTTTAACATTATATAGTTGTTTGAGAGAGGCTAACGTACAAAGTTCCTTAACGTACAAAGTGTAAGAAGCATTCTCAGCCATTAGATTTAGCCGGTGGCAAGATGGTAATTAACAATCCTAATCATATTTCGGTTAATCTAACCAAGGGTAAATTAGGAAAAAACACGTTTAAATTTCTGTGAAATCATAACAACAGACATAATCGATGCAAAAATTTTCAACGATTGAACCTGATTTTTCACTGTTTTCAACTCGATTAAACGTTCAGAATGATTAAACAATAAAAAACATTCGATTACAAACAAAATCAAAATGTATTTGCAGAAAAAGAAAAAAACAGAGTATGAAAATTCAATTGATAAAATTAGTAGAATCATATTCAAAAATCACCATCAATGCATGTATTATTCACAGAAACCGAACGATGTTGATAATAGAAGAAGAATTAAAGAAAAAATGGCTTTCAAAAAAGTTTCAGACGCGAAGATCAGAAACTGTTAAACAGAAAATCATAAAACGCATTTGGTTTTTTATAAAACGCATTTGATTTTTTTATAAAACGCATTTGGTTTTTTAAACACTATTTAAACTGTTTTTTACAAAAACGCACTTGGTTTTTTTATAAAACGCACTTGGTTTTTGTAAAACGCACTTGGTTTTTGTAAAACGCACTTGGTTTTGTAAAACGCATTTGTTTTTTTGTAAAACGCACTTGTATTTTGTAAAACGCACTTGGTTTTGTAAAAAGCATTTAGTATAAATAAAAACTCACATTTTCCTCACTTTTCCCCCTATTTTACTTTGTTTTCCTCAAACAAACAAAACAACTATATTCACACACACTTGAGGTAATGTTTTTATGGATTGGTTGTTTTTTTTTTCTTTTTTTCTTCTTTTTCCTTTTGTTTTGTGATTAGCCAGAGACACAGAGATATTGGCTTCTTGGTTGTCTTGATAGAGGAAGTGACTAGATCTGAGCCACGATTGAGGTCGGGTTGAAGGCGAACAACGTGAAGGGTTTTGAAGGCGAACAACGTGAAGGGTTTTGAAGGCGTCGGAGGTTAGAGGAGAGAGGGATCGGTGAGGCTTTGGTTCGGCGGTTGGGTCAGGTGGTGATGGTGGTGGTGGTGGTGGTTAATGCACGATTAAAAAATGATATGAAGGATCATTACCTTTTTCCCCTTTTAAATCAAACTGGATTGGGTTAGGATTGGGTTAGTTAGAATTAACTAGGGTTTA
Source organism: Ambrosia x helenae (assembly GCA_030844895.1). Taxonomy (NCBI): domain Eukaryota; kingdom Viridiplantae; phylum Streptophyta; class Magnoliopsida; order Asterales; family Asteraceae; genus Ambrosia; species Ambrosia x helenae. The sequence goes on along the minus strand of CM061228.1, from coordinate 128,524,206 downwards.
CACGTGTCAGGCTGTAGTTGCTTCTTACACTTTGTAGATTAAGGATACTTTGTATCCTATACTTTCTCTAGTTGTTTTATTTGTTTTGAAAAGTGTTGCAACTGTATTATATGTTTTGGCTTAAAAATATTATGAAATCAACTACTGTAAGTGATGAGGTTCATTAACATGATAGTATGATACTATAAAAGAACTTATTTTATAATTGGGCTTAAAGTATTGTAATTCATTTAAAACTATTAGCATGTTTGGTTACTATATTCTTTAATAAACTTTAAACTTCTAACATCTTTTAAAAATTGTTTAAACAGTCCCTGACTTATGAGAAAATAGGTCAAAACAGTTCAAAGACTTAACTCAGTTAAGTTTTTAACGTTTTGGCCTATTTTCTTAAAAGTTAATGACGATTCAACCAATTTTTTAAAGATTGGGTTGGAGTGACATTTTTTTACCAAACCATAAAGACGGTTTTGGTAATTTACTCTAACCTTAATTTGAAAGCTTGGTGGTGTGGGCCACCGACAAATAAAAACAATACCAACACTTCAACTTTTAACGATGACAAAAACAGCCCTGGACTATTGCAATTCGCATTAGCACCTCCTACACTTTATAAAAACATTATATATTGTCATTTTCACCTCTTAAGTTATAGCTTTTCAAATGTACCCCCATAATTTCATTCTTTAGCTTAAAAGTAAAAAAAACTATTTTCTCACATGGTTATTTTTATTTACGTATCGATATAAATCACGTATTGACGTAAAATTTCTTGAAAACGAGTGGGGTAAAATATAGTGTGTTTTCATGTTTATGTTTATGTACGTGTTTTACTTGGCCTACGTTTTGACTTTTTTTTATAGACATGTTTGTATAAATTCACGTTTCAACGTAAAACAATATAAGTTAAAGTTTTTGACATAATTTTTTCGAAAACGAGCCTCGTCAAATAGAATACATTTTTGGTTGTTATACGTTTTTGCGTAAACTGTGTTCAGAAACGAGTTATGTCAAATACAGTATGTTTTCATTCAATCCTATAAAATTTGAGTTATTGTATGCTTTGACGATGTTAAGTCTTGATGCAAATGTAAGAGTGATGTAGTGTTAGGTGGGCCTGTCTCTAAACAAATTAACTGGGTTTAATTCCGGTTTTTTTCTGTAATCGCAATGCTTTAGATCAGATACATTAAAACACACCAAATGCTTTCATGTTGTTAACACATCACATAACGTATCGTTAACCATAAAAAATTAAAAACTAAGGTGTCGCCACCGACGTGCGTCCTATGGTCATTATTTTGTTTAGTACTAAATTAAATTATTTTGATTCCTTCGAGAAGATAGATCCCAACCTTTCTATCTTCTGTATAAGACTTAACATACATTTTTTATTTTATCATTTTGTCTGAAGGATAAAAAAATTGCCATCTCCTACGTTGTAAATCATCTCACCTATTGTAAAACTCAAAACCTCTGATTAATACTCTCTATTACATATCACATAATATTGTATAAGTAGGTTAAAATCCCATATATTATATAAGTTGAATAATGAAAATAATATTAATAATATTAATCATAAGTATCTAAATATTTCTTATAAGTAAAATTACATATTCTATATAGATAAAAAGTACCTGAACAAAAGCAATTTAATTAATAAATTAAAACATGAATATTTATTAGTATTTTTTTTTTGAACGGCCATCTATTGGCGAAAGGGAACTCCGTACGCAACATCTATTGGCGAAAGGTAGCTCCATCAGGCGGCCCAACCCGCACGGACGAAGCCCCGTGCCCACCCGTCTCCTGTTCCAGGGAAAACCCGGCCCGCAAACCCGCCCGAAGGCATGACGGCAGCAAACCGGTAAAACCGAGTGTGACATCCGGTAAATTTTCTTTTTATTTTCCTTCTTTTCGTCTCTTTCATTTTTGGGCTTCGTGCAATTTTCGGGACAAAAATTCTTTCAACATGGGGATGATGTGACACCCGGCATATTTGGCTTAAACATTTTAGTAACATCTAAGTCTACCTTAGCGGGAAACATTTATAAACGGACTTAACTAGGTTAGTTGAGTCGGGTCAATTTAGGATTGTCTAGGGTTCAATGATCTGGAGGATTATTGGGAGTCGTTTTGGGAATACACTAGTACCGGGTCCCGTTGTTGGTGAAATTACATAAACTAATTAAGTGTATGTGTAGATTAATTGTCGTGTGGTGGATTATATACATAGATGTGTTTAAACGATGTGTAGATAATTATCCATGCTTAAATATGTTAAACATAGACTAAGGTTGCATGCTCATATGTTAGGATGCGTTAAAATGCGTTAAACACGACAAACTGGAAAACTAGAAAAACATAAGTCCTGGTTCGACCACTTCGAGTGGGCGAACCTGGAAATTTGTCTTGGTTCGACCCTTAGCAAAGGGGCGAACCTGGGATATGGAATTGAAAGAATTCCATTCGACCAAGTCAGGGTACATTCGACCCTGTGAAAGGGTCGAAGGAGGTTACATTCGACCAGAGACAGGGGTCGAATGTGGCTTAGTATAAATACCAAACTTTGTCATTTTTCACCATTTCACAAACCCTAGCCATCTCTAAACACTCTCAAACGATTTTTAACACTGAGGAATGAGTTTTTGCTCTGGTTTTTCATAATCTAACCCATCAACAACATCTAATAAAAAATCCAAGGTGTGTTCTTGATCCTAAACCCTTTTTAAGGCATTTTAATTCGTTTTCATCTAACCCTAAATATCCAGATCTGTTCTAAGGGTGTTTTCATGATTAAAAACCTTTTAAACATCTTTCTAAACCTAAACCTTATCATTAAACATAGGTTTTCATATCAATAAACATACGTTAATGATGTGTTATGTGATATTATGTGTTGTTTAATGATTTACTACTGTACCTATGATAGAAACATGATCTAGGGTTGCTATTGATGTTGGTTTATTGTTGTTTAGGGTTACAATTAGATAGATAGTGATATTATGGGTATTTTGGGGATTTTTGATAAATCTAAGGATTGTTACATGTTATTATTATTAATAAAGCTATTGGGGGTTTTCATAAACACATTAAACAGAGCATATTGAGATGATTATGAAATGATTTCAAAAAGTTTCTAAATTGGGTAAGAATTCCATGCATGATGTGACATTTCCATAATTTTGCCATTTTGGGAAAGTGTTAAAACAAATTGGTTTTGGGGCAAAATTGGTGGGGTTTTGTAGGGATAAGTTATTCATGCTTGACTGCTGTGTTTGATGATGTTTCGCGATGTTTCGAATGTGTTTGAAGCGTTTTTAGGGAAACTTATCTGACAGGGTCGAACCTGGGCTCATTCGACCAAACGGGTGGTCGAATGTGAGATTCCAGGGTCGAACCTGGCAAAGTTTTGTCGAATCAGATCAAACGGTCGAACGTGGCATCAAACGGTCGAACGTGACACTAAACGGGCGAACGTGGCTTAAAAAGGGGCGAAGGTGGATTTATCTGCCTGGTTCGACCCTTCTGATTAAAAAATGAGATTTTTTATACAAACTAAGTGTTTTATGCTTGAACCTTGTGTGTAATCTATGTGTACTTGATTAGTTAGGGTAATGAGTCACCAACAGGATGTCGGGTCGGTCTAGTGTGTCGGTTAAACACTTAAACACGTTTTAAAACGTACTTGGTAACGATCTGGACAATCGGGGACTAGATAACCTTATGGTTATTAGTCGGAACACTTATGTGAACATTTTGATAGATCTCCGGTAGTGGGATTATCAAGGGCTTGGCACTTTACTATTAACTGAAGAACGCTATCTAAGGTGAGTTCACGGCCCCACTTTTACAGCTTTAACTTTCGGGGGAGAAAACATGCGCTAAACTATTTTGGTAACATATGTCATACTATGGTTTTAACTTTGCATTGCTATACGATCTTTTAAAGTCCCGGGGAAAACCATGAATGTGCGGGGATGCACAACGGGGGAAGTGTGGATAGATCTATTGGGCGTGACCTACCCCACTCGTCGGCTTGGAGGGCCGGGCGGGTGCATATTGTCTCGAACTGGTAACATTGGTATCATGCTGAACATTCGGGTTGAACATTGCTAAACGTGTCTAGTAATGGTTTTCCAATCGTAGTAGTAATAAAACATACGCCTAGCTAGCGTACTTGGTGACATTGGTATAGTATGGACATGGTAACGTTTTGTAACATTGGAAACATATTGAACAAACCTGTGAACTCACCAGCATTATATGTTGACGTCTTTTTGGCATGTTTTTCTCAGGCCGCTAAGGTAGCAACAGTGGACTAGGCGCACGAGTCTGCATGGCGTCTAGGCTTAGTTTCATGTTTTGAATAAAACAGTTTGAACATTGTCGTACATGGTTTTGTAACTGGTTAAATGCTTCCGCTATGGTTTTTATAATGTGAGAACTATGTTTTAAGTTTACGTATTTCATATAGTGTTGCTTATTGTGACCGTTGACTTGGATCCTGGTTTGTCATGCGCCTCGCGGTAAAACTCCGCAAGTGGAAATTTGAGGGTGTGACACCTAGAGGGATCAGGAGTCGAATCCATGACCACAAGGATCAAGTGTCTCTCCCTCACTTCCCGGTACCATTCCACCATAAGTTGGAAGGTTAGTAATTTAAACTCAAACCGTTACGAATAATTTTTTTGTGGTGTGCATGGATCGAACTTGTGACATACCCCATGATGGGAATCCCTAAAGGAAATTCACCCTAGCTCAAACCAACTGGGCTGGAGATCATTGGCATTAATCATCTATTCTAACAATTTTATTAAATCATAAGCGGTTTTTTTTTAAGAATATATGATTTTTAGAAAACAGTTAATAACAAGTCAAACTCAAAACCTTAGAGTGTGTGTACTCGTGGCGTTATATGGCGTTAAGAAAAAAAAAGCAGCGCCCCTGAAGAAACAAATAGTCTTACCACCGGTTAGAGATGATAAGATTATGAGTTTACTACAGGGTTGATCCTTCACTATCAGCTACGGATTGGGGAACTTGCAAACAAGAGTGAATTGTGGATGTGGAGACGACTACACAAGGTAGTACTTTATGACAAAAACGGGGTGAATGGGGATACTATCAAGTGTGATAGCTCTCCGGGTTAGCAGAAAGTGTCCTCTCTTATTGGGGATGTGTTCCCTTTTATAGGAGAGTCCGTATGCCACCATTACCCAAGTCCTAATTGTGGTTAGGTTGTCTCCATCACCCCTAATTATGTTAGTGATGTGATATATGAAAAGCTTAATTAATGGGAATAGTGGAACATAATACCGCTTTTATTACTGAGCTTACGTGATTTATGCATGGCGATTGACCATGCATAAATTCCGCCCTTGACCAGGACTTGACCATTGACCGGTCATTATTGTGCTTTGACCGCTTCCTGCGCATAGGCTTTTCTCCGCGTGGCAATGTTATTCCGGGTTTGGGTATGCGGAATAGTGTATTCGGTACCCAATCCCATCAGCCCCCATACCGTTACGGGGGGGGGGGGGGGGGAGGCGTTTTATAAATAACGTTCTGCAACAATTCCATCAACCAATCAACTAATGCCATGTGGAGGGATGAACCTGTTCTTGGTTATTTTTTTTTAATTTTTTTTATAATAGTGTCCCTTTGTTTTTCCTCTCACTACACCCCATTTTGAATTAACACCCGATGCTGACTCAGCTGTCACGTGGACTAATCAGAATCAGAGGCGTTATAAATAACCCCCTCCACTACACATGGTCTTAAAAAAAACAAAACAAATCTATTTACACATATAATAAACCAAAGCCATTTTAATGACATGACATTTAAAGAGGTTATTCTCTCTATTGAGTGTGTCATGTGTCATCCCATGTGGCAAGACCTTTATTTTAGAAAGATAATAATTTAAAATTTAAAAACAAAATTAGATTTTTATCTCTAATGTTTCCTCCCATAACTTTTAAACGTTAATATTTTTTACACACATGATTTTTTAGAGAAAAAAATTACACCAAATTAACGAGCGTTTTATTATCTTTCCAACGAGTACCATAGTGTTATATAAAAAACGGAGAAAAAAAACGACTATTTTTTTGTGTGGTTGGTTTTAATATTAGAGTTATACATTGTTTAAGGTTATGCACTAACATTGGAGATACATTGTTAATTGTTTTAGGTTAAGTGTTATCCGAAGCTTTCCTGCATGTAACTGTAAAACGCATCAGTCTATTTCAGGTATAAAATTGATATTTCAAATTAGACCGGGATATAATCTAGTACAACAATATAAGCCGTTAAAAAAAATACAACAATATAAATCTATCTATATAATAAATGAAAACACTAGGGTTGAATCCTAGATTTTTAGAGGGTCTTCAAGGATCCAAATTCTAAATGGGGCTCCATGAAAAAGTATTATATAAACCTCTCTTTTTTTTTTGTCAATATCCATTTGTAGGTTACAACATCTTCCTCCTTCCTATCCTAATAATTCCTTTCTCATTCCTCATTCCTCTCTCATTGTTCTTTTTGCAAGGTATGTTGTTCATCAATCTTACATGAATCTCGAAATGTTTTTGATAATTTTTCTGCATTTTGATTAGATTGATACATAATGTTTGCAATCATCTTACATAAAAGATAAACATAATCGGTTTCTATCATTATTTTTCTACAAAGATAAATCACAATCGTATAGCTATCAACCTTCTACAAAATATGTAATTATCAACACGTTTTCTTATTAAAATAACTATCTAATCTGTTTTCGATTATGTTTCTGAAACTTTATGAAATCCATACATAGCGGTTTACTAACATATTAAACCAAACAGAAATACAATCGTTTTATTTCGGATTTATTTGTAATGATCAGAATCTTTTTTTTATTAACACCATTTGATAATCTATTTAGGATCAAGTCTCTGCTTTGGATGAAATCGACACACAAGTAATTCTGATCAGGTTTAATCATTGATGATATGATTGTGGTTTTAATAACAGATTGCAATTGAAATCAGTTTCCAGTATGTGTGAATATAAAAAAAGATTATAAAAAAAAACAAAATACAGGATTTCATAAAAAAAGAAAATTATAATCAGTTTCGAGTATTAGTGACTTTATGGATACTTTAACAAAAGTTTGTTTTGCAGACGAAGAACATGATTTCATTAGGACAAATAACTTCATTATGGCTTATCACAAGGGTGACAAATTCTTCAAGGTTATTCATGACCCTTCCGCACGAGTTTTGGTATGACGTTTCTAATTTTTTTTTTTTTAAGTAAAAAAAGCTTATTCATTATTATAATGTTGTTTTTTACGTGTTTGTCCAGATATTGCCGAAATCCATGAACAGGTTTTTGTTATCTAAAAACTTACGAAACAACAACATTAAAGTTTCGACATACCATGGTCAATCTTGGTTTGTTTTGTTAGAATTTATAGATGATGAATTCTGCTTAACAAATGGATGGTCAAAAGTTGTACAGGATTTATGCTTCTCTATGTTTTACGTCATATTCAATGCTTAACTTTGACTAAATTCAATCAATACATAATGTTATAACAATAATAACAATGCTAATTCGGATGCTAATTACCCTCCACTCTTTCATCCATTTCTTATTATTGAATTGATTGAATACCTATATAATGCTTGACATAACATATGAAGAACATTTTGTTAAATAACATTGAATAGATCAAAAAAATCACAACTAACTATAATGCTTGACATGCGGCAGTTATGTTATTGAATGCTTGACTTTGACTATATTCAATCAATACATAATGTTTTAACAATAATAACAATTTTAATTCGGATGCTAATTACCCTCCACTCTTTCATCCATTTCGTATTATTGAATTGATTGAATACCTATATGAATACCTATATAATGCTTGACATACGCCAGTTAATCAAGGAATGCTTGACGTTGACTAAATTCAATCAATACATAATGTTATAACAATAATAACAATGCTAATTCGAATGCTAAGGCGAAATTGATGGTTTCAATGCTTAACTTTGACTAAATTCAATCAATACATAATGTTATAACAATAATAACAATGCTAATTCGGATGCTAATTACCCTCCACTCTTTCATCCATTTCTTATTATTGAATTGATTGAATACCTATATAATGCTTGACATAACATATGAAGAACATTTTGTTAAATAACATTGAATAGATCAAAAAAAATCACAACTAACTATAATGCTTGACATGCGGCAGTTATGTTATTGAATGCTTGACTTTTACATATATCCATGTATTTTGAACATATTTTCATGTATTCCCGGTATATTTCATGTATATCTATGTATTTGAAATATTTATTTTGTGTTATTCGTGTATTTTCATGTATATCCATATATTTGAATCATTTTTTATTTGTTTCCTTAGTATTTCATGTATTTTTATTGCGTTTTCATATATATATTTGTATCTTGAAAAAGCTCCAAACACTTTACTAAATACTTTAAGTTTATAATTTTTCACAACTTTTATGTTTGGATATTAACCGAACATAACCGAAACCAAACCGATAACCGACAAATTAACCGAACCGAAGTAACCGATCGATTTCGGTTATTGTTTTTCCTAAAACCGAACATCGGTTATCGGTTTTGGTTATATGTAAAAACCGAACCTAACGGACATTTGATCACCCCTACTGCTTAGTGTGATTAACATATACATTATTTGATAATATAAAATCTATATACTAAAAAAACAAATTAATATGATTTAATTCTTCTAATCACACAACAATTATTGAGGTATAATTGATATATTGAAAAGATCCTCATTCAAAGACCAGTCAATACATTTGGCAACATTTTATGCACTAAATGTGCTAATTTATGCACTAAATGTGCTAATTTTAAGTTCTTTTACCAATCAACCTACAAATTTAATTAATCACATATTTATACTTAACCTATATAATTACATCAATACAAGTCTTTCACACTTATTCAATCAACATTATCACATTGTCATCATTCAATTATATATTTCTCTATTTCGAATACAGTGTTTTTTTCACATTCAGTTTTGTTCAGCTGTTGAAGCAAAGACATTTGTAAGTGGATTTCTACATTACCTTATTTATTTTGCTTTCTTAAGAAACATAGTCCTTTATCATTTTACTTAATATACAACTTTGTTTAATATTATTCATCTTTCACAGTTGTTACTACACATTCATAAGCATTGATTTTACATTTTATTTGTTTATTTTACAACATACATGCTCATTTAGATTTTAAAGTTTTTTTAAGACATTTTTGTGATTTCCAAAATTGTGTTATGTGTGTTGTTTTTTATAGAAATTGCAGAATTCAATATTGTCTGTTTTAATTGTGTCTTGTAATAAAACTCTCACCATTAACTTTGTTAGTTTTCTAATACTTACATAAATAAATATGAAAATAATATAATTCCTAAACAATAAAACAGATTTATAATTAAATTTCAAGATTTTATTTCATTTTATAAAGTTTACAATATGATTACCTTACTTTCTTATGTAGTCTTGAATTCAAGACAAATTCGGTGTTATGTGCCATCTCTTTTTCTTGCCATTTGGCCAGCGAAAACTATACAATAAAAAAATCTTTCAAATTATGTCTATATAGAAGAAATTGGTAAAGTAATCATATACTTTTGAGGTTATTGTGTTATTACCGTAAGCCAAGACAAATGAATTTGTGTACTCAAAAAGACCATAATCCAAATCATTGTTATTGAGTTGTCCAGTTGTTTGATAGTATCTGCATCAAAACAAAACTCGGAATTATAAATTGAATCATTAAAACACAAGGCCACTAACTTCTCTGTATGCTATGTATCTATTTCTAAAACATGTTGCTAACTTGCAGCTCAAAAAGCAACATATGTGCAATGAAAAGTATTTCCAAAGCTCAAAATTTAAATCTACAAATTAGAAAAACAGAGATTATACTCAAGACAACATAGATTTCAATTAGACATTTAGGTATTTAGAATAATGCAGAATTAATTATTTTCAATACTTATAAAACAGCAACCAAAGTCTGTATTTGTGCAAAATGATTCGGATTTGTCGCTAACAAAGTTATAAAATCCAACACGATTTCAAACATAAACACAACATCGAAGTTTCTGTTATTTAATGGAAATAATAACAATCGAACGGTTTAATAATTACCTAACAGAGTCGTTGTCGTCCGATCCTTCATGCTCGTGTCATTATTTCTGTTCCTCTCTCAGTCTCTGTCATGTTTACAATTTGGTGCGGCTGGTTTTCTCAATATAACTAACCCTAGATCTGAAAAGAAAATAAGAAGCAACTTTGTTATCTGTTTTTCAGGTGGATCCATAATTAGAATCGGTGTATGTTAATACAAACCATAAGTCCATCAACATTCAGCCTAATTCCATATGCAATAACTGAAAAAATGCAGGCCCTATAAAACTTACGGCCCAAAACTCTAACACATATTATAAACATACAAAATCCTAACAAACCAATAGTTTCTTAATGTTTAAATAAAAGTTGTTAAAAGGCCATTTGCACACAAAGTATATCTTCCGTTAGTAACATTTTTTTAGTTTAACAACCATCATTTAAACGGATGACTGTAAGAGCCCGTCGGTTTATTATATTAAATTTTTTTTAAAAAAAACCCAAATTACAAATTGAAAGCACATTTCTTTTATAAACCAGGGGGAGTAGAAAGTTTCCTTATTTTTCAATAATTTTTAGTATATTTTTCTTTAATTTTTCAGGTATATACTTATTGTATTCAAGAAAAACATATATTTTACAATGTCCGATCCCCCAAAGTATGATTTTTGTTTACCGAAATCTAAAGTTGGTGACCTGAGGCGTAAATCTAACGGTAATGATTAATCTTTGTTTTTTTCTTTTACATTTGGTTACATTGTTAGCTTTTTTTTATTTTTTTACACTAACAAATATTATAAACATGTTTGGAGATATCAATACCGCAACACCGTTATCCGACATATCAAATGGTACGTAATTTATTATGTTTCATCTTATACCTTTAATTCTTAATTTTTGATTAAGAAATAATAGTTTTTATTGTAATTTATTGTTTAGTGAGTCTTAATATCTCTGAAAGACGTAAACGGATGAATGCATATTTGGATACTATAAGTTCAAATATCGGTTGTTCACTTTCTAATGTTGAAAACATAGAAACCTCTACAAACTCTTTCACACCGCCATTAGTAACAATACAAGGTAAATGTTTTTTCTACATTTCAAATATGTGTTATGCTTACTACTTTCCATTGTCTTTTTTTTGTTAACTTATTTGTCTTTATTTTATAGATAACACGCAGAGAACGCCTTTGTCAGGCATCTCTAATGAACGTTGTGAATCTACAAAGAGAAAAAAATCTAATTTTGCTTCGACACAAACAAATAATCCTTTAGGAATCGAAGGTAAAATTTATTTTATACATTGCCCAAATATCTTATTTCTTACTGATTTCCATTGTTGTTTTTTTACTTATTTCTTTTTATTTTATAGTTAACACGCAGAGAACACCTTTGTCAGACATCTCTAATGGTATTATTTATTTTATTTTTATGTCATCATTTGTTAGCGTATCTATTTATGTTAGTATATTATAGAATTGTGTTGTCCCGTTTTGTGTTTGTCTTCTTTTTCAAAGCATTCCATTTATTTATTTAATTTTTACGCAGTTTGTCACGAATCGCAACATAGCAATCTATCGGAGTTTTATAAACAAAGGCGTACAGAAAGAAAGCGTATCTTGGATTCTAAGCGGACTAACAAAGGAAAACTAAATATAACACCTAACACTCAAACACACTCAGTTGACATTGTTGGTATGTTTAGTTTAGTCATGTTTACAAAGTATATTATAATAAATCAACATTTATTAAACTTATATTATTTTAATTTGTTAGGATCTTCAGGTGTAAGTTGGCCGCTTTCTAACGTATGCAACACGCGGTCAATATCGAATTTAAAACGAAAACGCCCCAGTATTACTCCCATACCGATGGCTGACTTGGAAGAATGCTTAGAAAACCCGCATGGAGTAAAGACAAACAATGTAATACAAGGCATATCTCCAGGTAGTCTTTTTTCGCTAATAACTACTAATAAAAAATATTTTTAATATTAATTCAACATTAGTTTAGAAATATGGTACATTTAATAAATTTGAATATCTTTTTTTTAGCTTACTTGGACCATGGTGATCAGAATGTTACTTGTGAAGATTGTAATGCTAGACTGTGGAGATGTGAATCTATTAGAGGGCTTAATAAAAGTAATACTAAAAAAAATTTCTCTCTGTGTTGTGGTTATGGAAAAGTTATGCTTCCTCCTTTTAAGGAGGCCCCACACAGTTATAAAGAGTATTTTAATGGAGTTGATTCTAAAAGCAAATTCTTTTTAAAGAACATAAGACGATTCAACTCTATGTTTGCATTTACGTCCATGGGTGGAAAAATTGATAGGTCTATAAATCATGGTAATGCTCCATTCATCTATCGTATAAGTGGTGAGAACTATCATGCTTTGGGAAATCTTTTACCATCATGTGGACAAAATCCAGTATTCTCTCAGCTATACATATATGATACTGAAAATGAAGTTTCGAATAGAATCAATGTCGTTGGGTATGTTATTTTTTTATTGTCTTTTGTAGTAAACTTTAAGGATTTTTAAGTACTTTCAATTCTAATATATTCATTTTATTTATAGTGATGCAGATGAGGAATACTCATCAGAAAAGGCGCTTGAATTTCAAATTGTAAAGGAATTGAAAAAAATGTTGGATGCCAAAAACTCCTTGGTGAAATCTTATAGAATGGCGAGAGATTGTTTTCAGAAGAATCCTGATGCACAAGTCAAGCTTCGATTAAACGGAATGAGGAAAGAAGATGGTAGAACCTACAACCTACCCACGGTTTCTGAAGTTGCTGGATTGATAAATGGTGACCTTAATGAAGAAACAGATAAACGTGATATTATTGTGCAGACCATTGATGGAAAGCTAAAAAGAGTTAGTGAGTTACATCATTCGTATCTTGCTCTTCAGTATCCATTGTTGCTTCCTTATGGTGACGATGGATATAGAATTGACATCCTTCACAAAGATGTTCCCTTACCAAATGAAAGCTCGTCTTCAAGTTCAAAAAACAAAAAAGATGACCGTCAAAAAAATGTTTCCTTACCAGATGGGGGCTCATCTTCAAACACAAAAAACAAAAAACGTGAAAGTGTAACAATGAGGGAGTTTTTTGCTTATAGACTTCAAGATAGGAGTAATGAATATTCGCTAATTCTTAATGCACGAAGGCTTTTGCAGCAATTTATAGTTGATTCGTATACAATGATTGAGATGGAAAGACTAAATTACATTAGGGGTAAGCAAACCGTTCTTAGGAGTGAGAAGCATAATGTCCTAAGCAAACAAAGAGAAGAAGGACAAACAGAAACATCAACCATGGGTCAACGAGTTATTATTCCATCTTCCTTCACAGGTGGCGCTAGATATATGATGCAAAATTATCTAGACGCAATGGCAATATGTAAGTGGTACGGATACCCTGACTATTTTATTACAATCACTTGTAATCCTAAATGGCCAGAGATGAGAAGATATCTTCAAGATACCACTCTTAGACCCGAAGATAGGCCAGACATTTTATGCAGGTTGTTTAAGATTAAACTTGATTCCATCATTAAAGACCTGAAAGATAAACACTTATTTGGGACTGTTGAAGCTGGTGCGAACACATGAAGTTAATTTTTATTACAACAATATTTATTTTTTTATAACATTTCTAACTTATTTTCTTTTGGTTGGTCTCAATACTTTGCAGCTGTATATACCGTTGAGTTTCAAAAACGTGGATTACCACACGCACACATTTGTTTGTTTATGGCTGCTGGTTATAAGCTTCCTACAGTTGACCATATTGACAAGTTCATTTCAGCAGAGATACCGAATAAAGATGAAGAGCCAGAATTGTATGAACTTGTACGTGAATTTATGATTCACGGTCCTTGTGGTCCTTTGAACATGAGTTGTCCGTGTATGGTCAATGACAAATGTTCAAAAAACTTCCCAAAAAATTTCCAGAATGAGACTTCTATTGATACTGAAGGTTATGCATTGTATAGACGCAAAGATAATGGTTCGTTTGTAGAAAAGTCTGGTGAGCAATTAGATAACAGATATGTTGTTCCATATAACAAGACACTTCTTAAAAGATACCAGGCTCATATCAACGTTGAATGGTGTAACCAAGCTGGATCCATTAAGTATTTATTTAAATACATTAACAAGGGTCCAGATAGAGTTACTCTTAATTTTGTGGAAAGCAAGAAAGTACCCGGTAAAGACAAAGTTGTTGATGAAGTCAAAGGATTTTATGATTGTCGTTATATTTCTGCGTGTGAGGCTTCATGGAGAATATTCTCATATGATATTCATTACAGGTCACCTCCTGTAATGAGACTACCTTTTCATCTACCTGGTGAACAAAGAATTGTTTTCGATCCTACGCAGGACATTGACGACGTTCTCAATAAACCCTCTTGTGCTTCCTCTATGTTTTTGGGTTGGATGGAACGCAACAAAATTGATGCCAATGCAAGGCAACTAACTTACATCCAATTCCCTTCACAATATGTTTGGAAAGCACAAGAACGAAAATGGGAGGTTAGGCAAAGAATAAAGTCAATTGGTCGAATTCATTCAGTTCTTGCTTCTGTTGGCGAAGCTTATTTTTTGAGAATGCTTTTGAATAAGGTTAAAGGACCAACATCATTTCAAGATATTCTTAAAGTTGATGGGAAAGTACAATCATCTTTTAGGGATGCATGCTATGCAATGGGACTCCTGGATGATGATACAAAATATGTTGAAGCAATAAAGGAAGCGGCTTTTGCAGGTTCTGGCCCTTATCTAAGAAACTTATTTGCAACTCTTTTAGCGTCCAACAGTTTGTCAAGACCTGACATTGTGTGGGAGGAAACATGGAATTATTTGTCTGATGACATTTTACGCAAGAGAAGAATAGATTCAAACTGTCCAGGTTTTTAACTTTTTTTAATATATTATTACTTTAAAATAGATTTTCTAGATTTTTTTGGACATATACTAAATTGTAATGATTCATAATTATTAGGAATGTAAATTATACTATTTTTAATGGTTCCACATATTCAATTATTCATTTTATATATTAATTTTATTCTATATATTCCATTCTAACACATTTTTTTTCCCAGATTTGATCCTTTCAGACGACGAAATTAAGAATTTAGCTTTGCTTGATATTGAGAAGTTCTTATTGCGTAATAGTTGCAGTCTACGACATTTCGTATGTATGCCATATCCTGAGAATGAGTTTCTATCATTATTAGACAATCGTCTTATTTGTGAGGAGTTGGGCTATGACTCAAACAGTTTGGTTGAAGAATTTGATTCTCAGTTCTCTTCTTTAACAGATGAACAAAAAAATATTTATAATTGTGTAATTAAATCTGTTGAGGAAAAAAAAGGAGGGGTTTTTTTTTGTTTATGGTTACGGTGGTACGGGTAAAACATTCCTATGGAAGACTCTATCTTCATCCATAAGATGTAAAAGAAAGATTGTTTTGAATGATGCTTTGAGTGGTATCGCTTCTTTGCTATTGGCCGGTGGTAGGACAACACATTCTAGGTTTCGTATTCCTATAAACCTAACTGAAGATTCTATGTGCTACATACCACCTAATAGTGATGTTGCACAACTGGTTAAACAAACTGACTTGATTATATGGGATGAAGCACCCATGACTCATAAACATGCTTTTGAAGCACTAGATCGAAGTTTAAAAGATGTATTTGGTGTACATGCTGATGAGTCGTCTGATTTGTTATTTGGTGGAAAGGTTGTTGTGTTTGGGGGTGACTTTAGGCAAATTCTACCAGTTGTACCAAATGGAACTAGGCATGACATTGTTAATGCCTCTTTAAGTTCATCATACATTTGGCACAAATGCACTGTTTTAGAGTTAACAAAAAATATGAGGTTGCTTTCTGGAAGCTGCAGTTCTGATATTGAGGAAACTAAAAAGTTTGCATCTTGGCTTCTGGACATAGGAGAAGGAAAGGTTGATACAATAAGCGATGACCAGGATGTTATTTTGATACCTGATGACTTACTTATTTCTCAATCTTCGGATCCTGTTTCTGATTTGGTAGCCTTTTTTTATCCTTCACTTTTGGATAACATCCACATTCCGACTTATTTTCAAGATCGAGCTATATTGGCACTGAAGAATAAAGTTGTTCATGAAATTAATGATATATTACTTTCAATGTTTCCCGGTGACAAAGTTGAGTATCTAAGTTCGGATAGTGTTTGCCAGTCTGAAGATGTTAACAAACAGGTTGATGAAAGATTAGTTTCTCCTGATGTCCTGAATGGTCTTAAGTTTTCTGGAATACCAAATCATCGTTTGGTTTTGAAAGTTGGCGTTCCCGTAATGTTACTCAGAAACATTGATCAGAAAAGCGGTTTGTGCAATGGGACAAGGTTACAAGTTGTTAAAATGAGAAAACGTGTCATTGAAGCGAAAATCATATCAGGAAGTAACATTGGAATGCGAACTTTTATTCCAAGAATTACTTTATCCCCCTCAGATAAGAAAATTCCTTTTAAATTTAACAGAAGACAATTTCCACTTGCTGTTTCTTTCGCAATGACAATAAACAAAAGTCAAGGACAATCCTTATCCAGAGTTGGGTTGTATTTGAAGGATCCAGTTTTTTCACACGGGCAGTTGTATGTTGCGCTTTCAAGAGTCAGAAGTCGAGATGGACTGAAGATAGTTATAGTAGATGAAAATGGTGAATTGACGAACAAAACATCAAACGTTGTGTACAAAGAAGTCTTTCAGGATTTATGAATAATGTGAGTAATTTTGATGCAATTTTTTACTTATCTTTATTGACGTTATGTATATACAACTTCAATAATAAAGTATTATTTTAAACTTTTTTTGTGTGCTTTGAACAGTGCGTTGTCATTTGTCAATAAAACAAGTTATGTACTAATTACAATTACATTAAAAATAAAAATATGATAAAAAGTCATTTACAAAAACACATTGTATTCATACCTTTTGTTATTTTTTGTTAAAGTTTATACTTTGGTTGAGTACTGATCATAATAGGTAATCGGTTTTCATTACTAACGTTACTTATAGCTTACAAAAAATATCCACTTTGACATGAAAACCATAGTTATATATTAGTTTTAATTTTAATACCCATTTAATATCAACGCATGACGTTTATATAAGAAAAAAAATATCAGGCTAACCGTTATTCTTAACACTTTACGTTGTAGCCACTAAACTTGAATAATACAACTCTTAGTTTAATAAAAAAATTTATTTACTATGGTTTGCACCGTGGATCCCCACGGGTCTCAAACCTAGTATAACTAGTGAGATACCCGTCCGTTGGGACGGGTTTTTGAACGGGGATTAGAAAGCGTGAAAGTATATTTGGGTTGATGTTATCATTTTGAGTAAACGAATGTCGATAACTAATCCCTATATAATCTTAAAGTATATCAATTTTAAAAGTTTTGTTAATATATATTATTTATGAAATCAGCCATTGAAAAAAAAAACTAATTTATTTGTTTTGTTTAAAAAAATTTATATGAAATCTTGGTACCAACCAAAATGTGTGACAACATTAATACCAACCACACCAACATTACTTCAAAAGTTTAAATATAATACCAATAACCTATAAAACGAAAGTTGTCTTAATCCACAAAACATACCAACATAGCAAGTAGTTTTAAATTCAGAAACATAAACATAGAACATTGGTTAACATAATTGAACACAAACATGATCTACTTCTTGGAATCGCATTGCAGCTTTTCGACATGATTTCTCAGCCTCTTCTTGTAGCTCAATCTTGGTTGTTTAAAATTTGAATGGCCAACAATTGTTGAGTTACTAAAATTCATACTAAATTTTAAAACAGATAAATTGAACATCAAAATCAATCAAATATAAACCAAATATCGAAAGGAACAGAAAAAAAGTCCGGATGTTTAAAAGAACAAAAAATGTGGCAACTCAAGAGTCTCAATGTACACCTCACTGCTCTGTTTGGAAAAATATCACAACTATTAGCTCACTATAACATGATCTATTTACCAGTACATTCGGTGACCCATAAGCCTTGTACCCTATAGGCAAAGACAAAAAGGATGGGGTACAAGTCATCTTTGCATACATGACTAGGGTTCCAAGTCATATTTTTGCCTGCATATGATTGATGTTCATCAATGTTCAATCTATGCTTATCTTTTTTAAGTTTTAACTTACGCAATCACATGTTCCATTAGCCTATATGCCATGGTGCACCACCGACCGTTAGCCTCATGATCAACTCGAGATCCCATATTATCATATAAGTATAACCAAGCTTTTATCTTCATATCCAGAGATGTAGAAATACAAACTGCAAACAAATAAGACAACTTAGTGTTAGGGATTTTGACCCGTTTACATATGAATGTATCGATTTCTTTGAAGCTTTGTCGGGTTAATGGGTAAAACCAAAGCGGTTAAACGGGTCGAAAGTTTCCCAAGGTTATTTCTAAAGCATAAAACCTCCTAAATCATTATATTTCAAAATTTACATATAGTAAAATATTATAAACTATAAACATATAAAATGGGAGAAAAGGGTTTAATATAGAAGTGGCATTTCATCCGTTTGCTTGTGAGTGGATTAATTTAGTTTATTCTCAAAGGAAACAAATAACAAAAAATGGCTAGCAAGTATAGGAGTACAAAGTGCTGTAAATGATATTAAAAGTAGAAATAAAAGTCAAAATTGTCAAGACAGATAACACGGTCAAAACTGACAGCTTAGACAAGCACACCTCAACAGGAACATGTTTAAGAATCTGATCAGCAAGCCTGCAACCGTTAAAGACTCCTAAATGTTGGCTCAACAACATCATACAATACAGAAGCATCGGAAAATGTTGAGATTTGTTAAACAATCATTTGTAACAATAAAGTTTAATCAAAACAAAACTTTAGTGACAAAAATCACAAAAAAACTTACATCAGGGCCAACCAAAAGTAAAATGCTTTCATAAAGAAGATCAATTGATATGCTATCAAATTTGAATTTCAATATGTACATTTAAACATCATGGAAGCTATATTATAATGCATTCCACAAGAGCTATTTCAATGACATAATTCCAAAATGTTCCATAGTAATAAGTTTAGAACAGTAAAGAAGATTGCGCAAGATGAAAGCGAGGTGATAAGCAAAAAAATGAAGTAATATAGGCATTAATCATCATTAATAAATTTCATTCTAGATAAGAGAATTATGCTTTTGTAATAATCTTTAACGCAAAGTGAACACTAATTCTATCAAATTGATATACAATTAAATGACAAACACTTTGCATCTACATGAAAGATCAGATACACAATAATATGTTGGATTGAAATACTTAATATATCCCGATCAATGAATGATTGGAAAGCAAAATCCTAAACAATTTATTATCAATAAATGCAAATAGTGTGAACTCAATGAAGTATACCCATGAATTTGATGATAGTGGAGCAGTTAATGATGTGATGATCTATAATCCCAAAACTGAAATGAATAAAAACCAAAGAAGCAAAACATACTTGTTCAGAGATACCAAGGTTGGTTCCTTTTCCAACCGTGCTTTTTCGGCAAGCAACTTCATAAACAAATTGAAACTTATAGTTACAAATTGATCAAAAAATGAAGAAAGAATATCAATCAAATTAACCTGAAAACCAATATTAGAGGAGGCTATGGGCATTGAAGTAGAAGACTGTAAAGCTGCATATAGTTTCCAAAATGCTCATTCTCTGAGATGCTAAGTTTTATTTTATTCGCATAGGGGAGACAACGTTTGATGGCTCATCCCAGATTTTGAATAATATCTGCTCAACTATACCAATAAAAAAAAGAAAAAAAAAAAGAAAACATAAACATGGATTACACTCATGATGGAAGTTATAGCAGAAAAACAAACAGCTCTACAAGTACCTTTACACGATTATAATTAGACATCCCTATCGAAGTTGTGTGATAAAGTCATTCACAGGCAGTGGCTCGATGAATGCAGTCGAAGACATATCTGCAAATTAACTTGTCGTACAATTACATCAGTTAAAACAACTTTCCAAGAAAACTTGTTCAAGCTTTGGTAACATAAGCTTTAAACCACTAACCAACATTGAACACATAAATATATTTTTGAAAAAAATGTAAATTTATAATTCTATCAATAGTAGGCCATGTTTGGAAATTGGAATAATCCATGATGAATTTTGGTGCATATAGGAAAAATACTTGAGAGAAATTAGCACAGAAGAAAGTGAAGAAATTGTAACATTGTACCAATCTGCAGTACTAACCGAACCCTTACTGTTTGCACGGTACACAATCCCAAATGAACCTGAAGATGGTAAGACATTGTTATCGCCCTAAAGTTTCATTCCATTACATTGAAATTAAAATTTCATGTATAGATAATAACTAATAAGTTACGATAATAAATAACTACCAACACCGATACGCTCCATGATACGCAAATCAACCAAAGCTATCTTAAGCTAGTCTATTGCAAGAGAAGGCTCGAGTGTCAGGCATCTTGGGGCAGTTGTAGTGAAGTTTCATCTATTTTTTTTTTTTTTATCAAAACAGGTCTGTAATGTTTTTATTGTGTGACAAATTTTAGATGCCTGTGACAGATTTTATGTAGAATGAGGAAGCATACCTTAAGAAGTAAACATAATGTAAATAATACATGTCATTTTAGTATAAAAAACTCACTTAAATGTTCTTACCTGTGTTGATTTTTGTTATAAAATCACCTTTCCTATGCACACCTTCATAAATTCTTCGTTCAAATGAAATGATATTAGTCGCTTTTGTAATAAACGAACATATAACTTGAACAGGTAACATTTAAATTAGGGCATACCTTAAGTATGTCAACTAACCAAATTGGTGTTCTTCAAGTTCAAGTTTAAATGCCAACGTAACCATATGTCCAGTTGGCGTTCCGGTTCCGGACAACTTAACCTGTCATTACTCCAATTGATGCACAAGTTTAGTTGCATATTAAGGCTATTGAATGAATCATATACAAGAAAAGAGGTGAAGAAAAAATTCTTTCATATCACTGGTACATTCTCTTCCTTCTTTGACGAGTCAAATAAGAAAGAACACCATCATGAAGCGGTTGCACTCCCTACTTAAAAAAATAGAAAGAAAAAAGATGATGATGATGATACTAAAATACAATTTGAAGACATAATTAACTGGAGACCTGCAATTATCACATATTAAGGGTAACAAACTCAAGGGCTTACTTTTACATTGTCAGTTGACTTGATTAGATCTGACCCCTAAAATAAGATAGAAACACATATTGATTAAGCGGCTATAACAAATCATAAGAGAAAAAGTCGCAAAATTATTTGATTGATCCAACAAAGAACTTGGACTTCAAACTTAATCTAGGGTTTTAAAATATGAAATCAAAGAAAAATGAAAACGAAATCAAAACTGAAACAAAGATCATTCACAAAACATCCAATCAAATAAAGTTACCTCGCAATCATTTCCTTCAAATCCCTCCGGTATTCTGATTCTGAAACGAAAACAATTATGTGATTAAGTGAGAGAGAACGTGGTGGGTTTATAATGGGTGGGGAAGGGCGACGGCACAGAAGTCATAAAATGCAGGAATGATACAACCGTCACAAAGATTTGGAGAAGTGGGGAAGGGGAAGAAATCATATAGCTAACTCCACAATGTCCCAACACTGTAGGAGTTGTGGAAGCGACAAAAGCGGAAATTAAGTAACTGCTCCAAGCAAAACAAAACTGCCAATTTTTGGCAAAAACTACCAAGTTATTGTGGTCCAGATTTAATCTCACATATAACTGCCTTAGTTGGACGGATAAGATCATCCAAAAAACGGTTACAATATTTAAAATGAGCGGTTACATACTTGGTGAACAATATAATAATAATATATAATAAAATTAATAATAAGTTAGTATTAAAATGTTTTTACTTTTTCAAGAAAATCACAAAACAGGTTATAGCAAAGATGCTGTGACGCTGACTGACTATTAAAACTGAATCCCCAATTTCTTCTGCAATTAACATATACCCTTTCCTTCCCTTCCCCTATCAAACTCTAGGGTTTCTCTTCATTAAAGATTTCACAAATCTTTCTTTTTTCACCATAAAAATCAACCCTTTTGGTCTAATCATCACCCGACATGCATCACCCATATAAAAATCCCATCTTTGTACTTTCCCAGACGAGTTTTTGATACAATATTATCATGGATCCGAATGCTGTGGTGTTGGAAATCAGTTCTGATGAAGAGGGTGGTTGGAATAATAATAATAATAATCATCATGTTGACAGAGGAGTTATTGGCGGTAGTGATGATTATAACTGGATAGCGGATATTCTTGATCAGGTTAATAGAGATGATTGTGGGTATGATGATGATTCTGATGATGTGGTATTGGTTGGTGAGGTTTTGGCCAAAAAGCCTAGGAGGAAATTGGCACCAAAGTCTGCTTCTTTCATTGACTTTGATGATGACTGTGTGGTTCTTGATCATGACCCGGATAAGCCTCCACCGGCCCGGAAAGATGACCCGAGTGATCGTGATGAGGAGGATGATGATGATGATGATGAGGATGATATTGTTGTTGTTAGCGAAAAGGGGCAGGTTTGGATTTTATTTAGTTGTGCATTTTGTATAATATCTGCAGATTATTATATAATTGTATCGTATGTAGGATTTTGTGTTAAACAGTTTAAGATGTCATAGATGAATTGATGATGATGATAATAATAATGGAATGATGCTAAGGACATACCACCCATGTTAGTGTACCCCGCCCACTTGTCATATCGCGTCATATGGGCTATATGACGGTGAAATATGGATATACTATATACGGGCCATATGGGTATGTCGTCGCATGTGTTATTTCTTTGTTAGTCAGAACATCTATGGGCCGTATGATTTTGCCTTCATACGATCCATATGACATTTTTTGCCGCGTCATATGACCCATATTGCTGTTTTCTCCATGTTATATGGCTCATATGGATTTGCAGCCTGTATGATACGTCAGAGGTGTCTGAATAGCTTGGTATAAAAAAGCGCGCCTGAGGTGTGAGGCGCTAGGAAAACCGCTTTTTGGCCTGAGGCGCTCAACTACATGAGGCGCGCCTGAGGCATGAGGCGCTAAGGCGCCGCCTCAGTCAAAATTAGGGTTTTTTTGGGCCAAAAGTCAAAGTTAGTTTTTTTTAAAGATTTTTAAGTGTGTTTCGGCTTCAATATATGTTTAATGAAGCGTTTAAGTGTGTTTTATAATTATGTTATTGTGTTTAGCCGTTTAGGATTGATTAACAAGTAGAATATGTAGTATTGGCTTGTATAAATATGTTTTACTCTTTTTTAGCTTGGGCGCCTCACATACGTGAAGCTCTCGCCTCGCACCTCGGCTTTTTGAACCAAAACGCCTCGGAGCGCCTCACTCTTTTTTAAACCAAGCTGAATAGCGTGTGTAGGTGGTGTTTGTTTCATTGTTCCCTAATAGCATGTTGTTTGAGTTGCAGGTGGCATGTCGAGATTATCCCCATCCAAGACACCTTTGTATCAAATTTCCCTTCTCATCTACACCAAACCAAAGTCACTGTGATCAGGTATTGTTCTTTCTAATTTGTAACAAATGATTTCTAGATTAGTATAACCTTGTTCTGATGTATACCTTTTTCTTTAAATTACAGTGCTACTGTTATGTTTGTGATTCACTTGCTCCATGCATCTATTGGGGCAATGGAAGTGGCGGTATCGATCATTGTCTCGCCACTGATAAAAGTGATTTCTGGAAAGTCGAAAGACAAAATTCCAAAAATATTGGTAAAGATGTCGGTGTTGCGCCTTTGAAACTGGTCCCTCAAACCCCTTCCATCGACCATAGTCAGACCCTGGTGTCAAATCCTATCCGAGCTTGCCCTGTAACATCTAATTTTGTAGTCCCGAACATTGCTAACCAAGATCGAAGCTCGTTTTGGTCATCTAGGAACAAGTATCAACCCGATTTAGTCTCCCAACAGTTGACCCGAGCAAGTAGCTGCACTATTCCAGGAAGTAGGGTGCACCATAGTTATAACCAAGCCAACCCGGTTCACAGACCCGTATTTAAAAGAACAGCTTCGGATATGATTGCTCCAACATCAAACCGATATACTTATAGCCCGTATTATAGGGGGAATTACAGAAACCATTTTACGCCCTCTTCACAGCCAAATATTGTCAACACTTCTGTTCCTTTTTCTCCAAGGTCAAACAGCGCGTTTGACTTTCCGTCACATTTCCAACCAAATGTGGACCCGTGTGTTGAGGCCCCGGTTTTGTTTCAACCCAACCCAGTTCCGTTATCTTATCAAGCTCAAGGGAATTCTTCTCTGCCGCAATATGCAGTTCCGCCTGAAGCTTCCCGGCAAGAAAGTCAAAGGTCAACAGCTGACCCGAAATTTTTTCAAGGAATTAATTGGCCTCAAAGTCAGATAAACCAGCAACCTGGTGCCCAAAGCTCGTTACCTGAAGGTGTGGGCTTGACCGACCAGCCCTCACTTGCAAGTGGTTCTGGAGGCGTAGTTGATTATGAGTATGATAATTGGATGTTTAACAACCAGCCCCGTGAAGCCGGGTCCATGGATGGTTCTGGACCGTTCGGGTTGAGTGAGTTTTCTCCCGACCCTGGTTTCATCGATTCAGGTACAATATTTGACTTTTAAGGCTTATGGCGTTGGTATATACATGTTTTATGAAGATGCATTGTTGCCTTCTGCTTAGGTTAGCATGGAGTGAAAGGCAACATTGATGCATCTGATTGTGTTTTTATAATTTAGATGCGTAAAACTTTTAAGTGAAGAGAACTTGTACGAGGTATTTTATCTTCAGTTATGATTCTGAATCTTTATTTATCAGCAAATGAAATGTCGAAATCTTATTTTAAGTGTGATTGTTCAGTAGATGTATAGTAAGGTTTTATGCGGCCGTTCACAGCCCACTACACGTAGGATGGTCTAGTGCTGGGACCATTGGTCTTTCCATTAACATGTTTATAATCGTCGAGGCCAGCTTGAGATTAAGCCTTAAGCAAGCCCAGGAATGGACCGATACTTTATCAATGCCCAGTCGGGATCTAGTCTTGCTTTAGGCTGAATACAGCTTAGGACAGTACGTTTTTGTTTTTGTTTTACAAGATTATAGATTATCGTTCTTTTAACTCCTACTTTCTTCATGTCCAACATGCTGGCGGGTGATTGTATTCGGCGTATGATAAAATCTTAAGCAATTTGAAAGAACCCATAAATTAGAAAAATTGTAAATGGGTTGTACAATCAAATCTTGTGCAATATGAAAGAACCACAAAATGAGAAAACAAGTTGTCATCATCATCATCGGTACCAGTAATTCCCACTAATAGTAAAACTATTGGCAGGGTCTGGGGAGGGTGGGATGTAGGCAAACCTTACCCCTGTCCCTAAGGATAGAGAGGCTGCTTCCAGAGAGACCCCCGGCTCTAGAGAAAACAAGTTGTAAATAAGCTAAACACAGGCTAATCAATAATCATAATAAACTTTATAATACAGCCTGGTATGATTAAAAAACTAGTTATGACCAAAGTAAAACATGTTTATTTCAGTGTCGTATGTCCTGAATTACCACTCATTGTCATCCTTATCAAATAAGTACTCTAAGTCTGATCAAGACTATGCTTTGTGCATATCACCATTTACATTACATCCTCGTTTCCTGTACCAACATGATGGCAAATACATGGTTATATATAATAGATTGGGTAGGGGTTGAACGTCAAAGAGGATAACGATTTACTAACATGATACGTCACCTTTAGACAATTAAGACTTAAGTTTTTTATAACCGCACCGGACGTCGAACCAATCCATTCCGTCCAGTGAACTAGTAAGACGACCGGTTCAACTGGTCGAGCCAAATAGAAGAACCAGATGACATTATAAATAACATGAAAATAAATTGGAAAAAAAAAACACCACATACCTGCATGCAGCAGGTGTGTCCATTTATGTTTTGATAACATCAGTTTGCTTCACAATTTGATTATGTGATGAGAATCCAATTCATAGGTTAAAGTAAAGGATACACATATTAATATAATTAATTAATATATAGCATTTAATAATGCATTTTTTTGCCTGCATTTTTTTATGGGAGAAATGCATTCATTTTCGAAAGGAAAAAAGTGTCGTCATTTTCATTCATATATGAGAAATAGTGTCGTCATTTTTAACCTTATATAGAAAGGGGAACTTAAGACTATGGGGTATGGGAAGGGGAAGTGATCGGGAAGGGTGAGGTGGCAATTTCCCCGAAGGGGAACACCGCCCCCCCCGATGTGCCATCGGTGTCCACGGGAGATTCTCCCCGATCTCCCCGATGCAAAATCCAAGAAATCTAATATTATATATATATTCTTTTTGTCTTTTTATGTAAGAAAAATTATTATAAAAAGGAAAGGGGAAGGGGGAAGAATGGGGAACCATTTCCCCTAGAAGGGGAAGGAGAAGGGGAAGATGATGTGGCGCTGATGTGGACAAGGGGAAAGAAGGGGGAAGGGGAACCACACCCCATAGTCTAATAACTTCAGAAGTTAAAGAGATGTTCTCTCTACCACACCCGTCACCCTCTCCACCACCCGTCTGTTTTGTTTTGTGTCATCATCGCCTGAAAAGCGCCTTCCATATGCCACCCACAGCCAGAGTTTGGTGCCGTCCCCATGTCGCCAGATCTGTTACGGATCGATCTTCTCCACACAAAACCACGCCGCTGCCACCATTGCTTGTGTTACAGCCGCGGTGGTCTCTTGGAAATGGGTATCAACACTCGGGTTTGGTGAAAAATCAAAGATGAAGAATTGAAGAGAGAATGATAAGAAAAGAGAGACACGAAGAAGAATGTTAGGATGAGAGAAAAAGAGAGACGGAGTAAACTTTACCAAACGGGTCAATTTGGGTCTTGCACCAATTATACAAGTCAGAATGAGCCACTATTATAAAACTTGCTAACCTAAAACGGGTGTCTATATAAGCACCCCCACGCACTAGTTGTCCAGTCGTAGTTGCTGCCACCGTCGCTACTTACACCAGCATCTCAGCCAGCACTATCGCCTCCACTACCCGTCGCTAGTCACCATAAAAGCAAAGGTAGCCAGTGAACCAACTTCAATTTATGAGTCAAAATTTCGTATTGACCTAACCAAATTGATATTCATTTAGAATGCCCAATTGACCGCACTCAAATTGGCTCAAACCATTTTGACTTGAACATGTTCCGACTAGTTAACCACATGACCCAACTGCCATTACGAAGCTTAATTTAAAGCAAATAAGTGGCTCAATCATAGCTCATTACTTAAAATCATCCTCCACACAGCCAACACAGGCGGTAAGAAAACAAAAGGTGGAATAGATAACAGAGACTCATTTTATTTTTTCCACCAAAACAACTCAGTACTGATTGGGCTTTGCTTGTTTCAAACCTTAAGCACGCAACGCAGACAATCCCCTCCATGCAACAAATCAAAGGCCTTGTTGATCTCCTCCAGTGTCAAATTGTGCGTTATGTACTCATCAATCTTGATTTCCTGCAAACAAATCACCATGTCACATTTTCAATCCATATCTTATCAACCACATATCAGTTGAAGTGGGCTATAGTTTACCTTATTCATATACTTATCAACAAGCTGAGGCACTTGTGAACGGCTCTTAAAACCACCAAAAGCTGTCCCTTTCCAAACACGACCAGTAACCAGTTGAAACGGGCGGGTTGCAATCTCTTGACCTGATGCTGCAACACCCACTATAACGGACGTCCCCCATCCCTGTGTTTATACAATCTAGTTTTATATTCATTATCATATATGATACAGAAAAAAATATTAACAAAATAAACAAGCTACCTTGTGACAGCACTCCAAAGCAGCCCTCATTATGGAAACATTTCCGATACACTCGAAACTGTAATCAACACCTCCATCCGTCATATCAACAAGAACCTGCTGTATTGGTTTGTCGTGGTCTTTTGGATTCACAAACTCAGTCACACCAAAGTCTTTCGCTGCAATTCATAATTGATATAGAATACATTTCAAGCCTAGCATTTCTTTATCTCATCCAAGAACTGTTTATAAGGAAAAAAAAAAAAAAACATAAATGATGCATGCCTCGTTCAAACTTTCTGTTGTCAATATCTATCCCAATTATTCGTGAGGCACCTGCCGCTTTTGCACCCTCTGCTACCTATAAAATTGTTTTCAGGTTTATACAGTTTTGAGAAAAGCAATGCTGAAATTCACATCCTGAAAAAAATAACTACAAACTTACTGCAAGACCGACAGTTCCAAGACCAAAAATAGCAACATTTGATCCTGCTTCAACTTTTGCCGTGTTCCAAACTGCACCAAGACCTGAAAACAATATACTTCAAGAAAATTAGAACCACACACCTAGCTTTCGAACAGAGCAAGAACATGCTGAAGCGAAGAAACATATACCAGTAGGAACACCACAGCCAAGAAGGCAAACTTTCTCCAAAGGAGCTTTGGGATCAATCTTGGCAACACTTACATCATGCACAACAGTATACTGACTAAAAGTAGACGTCCCCATGAAATGATAAATCGGAGTACCCCTAACCGAAAAGCGGCTCTTCATATCGTTCATCATGACACCAACTCCAGTAGCTCCCCTAATTTTCCCACACAGGTTCGTCTTCCCAGACTTACAAAACTTACACTCCTTACATTCAGCTTGATAACACGGTATCACATGATCCCCGGGCTTCACTTCGGTCACACCTTCACCAACACTCTCCACAATCCTGTCATTTTAACATCAAATACTAATCTCAGCTTTAAACCCTAGAAAACCTAACTAAAGAGAGACCGATAAAAGCCGATTCATACCCAGCAGCCTCATGACCAAGAATACATGGAAAAAGACCCTCAGGATCCTACATGATATAATATTAAGTCAACAGGTCAAAGCATAGCATAACATAGTCAACATAACAATCAAACCATAAGAGCTACACATTTATCACAGATCTAAATAAATAATAATAATAATAATAATAATAATAATAATAATAATAATAAGTAAGGTACCTTGCCACTCCAAGTGTAGGCATCAGTGTGGCAAAGAGCAGTGAAGAGAATCTGAACACGGACTTCACCGGCTTGAGGCGGAGCAACCTCGACGTCTTCAATAACTAAGGGTTTGTTAGGCTCATACGCCACAGCAGCTACATCACAAATTAATATTAATATTAATATTAATTAATCATAATTAGATTATTAAACTTAATATATTATATAAAGATTTTAGAAATGTTAAACAAAATGAAATAGATTCAGTAGTAGTAAGTAGTACCTTTGCAAGTGATAACCTTTCCTTGAGTAGCCATAGCCGATCGACGGATGATACACGAACAGTTGGCGGTGTTATAGAGAGAGAGAGAGAGAGAGAGAGAGAGAGAAAGGGTATGGAATGTGAGGCTAAAGATGCGGTACAAAGCCCACGTTTATTGAACTTTACGATATCTGGATCCGATTCAGGATCCGAATAACGATAACTTTGGATCCGATTAGGAATATGAATCTCAAAAAATGTGTCCAAAACGTAACAACATGTGTGGGTGGGCTTTAAAGTTTAAACTCACCGAGGTGAACAATTTCGATTTTTGGCCCAAGGGAATTTGGATTGGATCCGGGTCGGTTTTTTTTTATGAAATTGGTTTGGGTTAGGTTCAAATGGGGTTCTTTCAAACCGGTTTTTAGATTGGGTTCAACACCCTGGGCAGGCTAACCTCATATTGGCCACTACGGGTAGTCTTTGGGGTTGTTTGGTTGCATCTTAATAAGGCTCTGAACCATTCAGGGCATTCAACGCGTTTGTTTCAGCTTTTGAATTAATGGTTAAGGCTGAATCATTAAGATTTGGGATGTTGCTAAACCATTTTTTTTAAAGAAAATGCAGATGTATTATTAAACCAAAGACAACAAATTACAAGTGATATGTAGGTAAGCGGGCCACAAGTTGCGCCGCTACCCCTTTTTGTATGGCAAAACCTACTCTATTGAAAATAAAACATTGGCCCTAAACCATTAAGCACTGAACTGAGCTGAACCTTAATGAGGCTCTCCTACCAATTTGGGACAAGAAAATTAACCATGATAAGGTCCAACTTAATAATTCAGCACTTAACCATTCAGACCTTTTAACCATTCAGCATTTAATCAACCAAATTAGTATGGCAAAACATATCAAGCCACATTGGAGGATTAAACAAACAAATGAGATAGTGGTAGCTTGGTAGGTAATAGGAGCGAAACGGGAACAAAATGGAAACCACGATGGCAAAATGACATGTTTTAAGAAGTTGGTTTAGAATAAAAACTGATCAAATCACGTAGATAAAGTGTCATGGTTGGTGGATTTTTTTTTTTCTTTTTCTAACTTAGGTATGTTTATGAACGTATTTATTTATTTATGTATTTTACTTTTGAGATAGACACTTTATAGGTATGGTTTAAATTTAGACCTGACAATTTCAACTAGATGAGTTTGAGTTATTTTGGATTTAAAATTTGACCTTGTGGGTTAAAATGAGTTTAGTATAATTTTTAAGGGGATTAGGTTGGTAATTTTAATTATAGGAAATAAGTAAGTGAGTCAGGATGAGAATGTCAAAAAAAAAAATGGGTCAATATGAGTATTTTTAGATAACCATATACAAATCTGAATTAAAATTCACCCAACACCAAAACCGTTGATGCCTCAAAAAAATCAATGTCATTAAAAACAAAAAATTACATCTTTTGCATTTGTTGATTATCCCAGTCGGTTCGAAACTGTTCGGCAAAAGTTAACGGACGACAATGTCGAAACAACACGGGTCGTTAACGAGACTGATCTCATCGAAACGGTTCGAGTCGTTAGCGGGCTTGATCGAGTCCAAACGGTATGGGTTCTTGACCGACCCGTTCGGGTCGAAATGGTCTAGTCGTTGACGGGCCCGGTCAGGTCAAAACGGTCCGTGTTGCTAACGGGACCGGTCAGGCCGAAACGGTCCGAGTCGCTAACAGGCCCGGTCGAGTCGAAACAGTACGGGTCGCTACGGGACAGGTCAGGTTGAAACGGTCTCGGACGTTACCGGTCCCGGTCGGGTCGAAACGGTCCGGGTCACTACCGGCCCCGGCCTGTTGGGTTATTTTGAGACCACAGTTACCAGAATAGAGACTTTTGAGTGTTTATTGTAAAGACTTATAGTTGAAGGGCTTAGAATGTAATTAACACATGTTTTTGTACACAAACCCTAGGGCTGCGCACTTATATACACGGGCCCTGCGCACTTATGCTAAGTGCGCAGGCCCAGGGTTCTCCTATATATAGAAAGTGTGTGCACAGCTCTAGGTTTGGGGTTTTTGGAGTTTATCTTAGTAGCACACTTTGCATACGTGCGCACTTAATCATATTCCAAGGTTATTCATCTTCAAATCAGTTATGGAATCATTATGTTATTCATTGTGTGTGTGTCGGGTCTTTCAATGTTCATCTAGTTTTATTTGTTTCTTGGATAAATCACTTGAAACACCTAACTAATAGGTGTTTCTAAGTGATAACAATCTATTGCATTCAATAAGATCTAGTATTTTGGGACTACAATTTGGTATCAGAGCCATTGTGCTCTAGATTGTATCTACTTTAAGATACCAAAACCCTCATCTTGTTAAGCTTTTATTATCAAGATTATTTTCTTTGTAAACTTTAAAATTTAGGTGTTTTTCTCATATTTTGGTTTCAAATCTTGTGAAAATCGTGTTTCTAAATGTTTAGAGTATATTATTTTGATCAGAAAATGGTTTGGAAAAGATTCAGCTGAATTTCATGTTTGTTACAGCTCGTATCTGCGCACTTATTTCATATATACTGCGCACATATCTCATAAGCTGAGCACTTGTTTCTTAGTTTGAGTACTTGTCATTTTGTACGCATCTAGGGTTTCTGCGCACTTGTTGCTTTTGAATTTGGTTTCTGCGCACTTACTCTTTTAAATTGATCCCTGCGCACTTGTTGTTCTTGAATTTGGTTTCTGCGCACTTACTCTTTTGAATTGATCCCTGCGCACTTGTTGTTTTTGAATTTGGTCTCTGCGCACTTGTTTACCTAAGTTATCTGGTCTCTGCGCACTTGTTTATAGCATTTCATTGTCTTGAGTACTTATCTAGGGTTTCTGCATACTTAAACAGAAATCTTGGATCTGTGCGCACTTACTAAAGGTGCAGTGTTGAGTACTTGGCTAGGGTTTCTGCGAACTTAAAATCTTAAACGAGAGTTTAAGTGAGTCTGCGCACTTAATTTAGTGCGCAGGCTGATCAGTAAACATTGAGCACTTATAATGCCCAAATGATAACTGATCTGCGTACTTATAGCCACAAGTATACTTCCAAGCTGCACACCTAACTAAGACTACAACTTGATAAGGCTGTTTATATTCTTACAGGTTGCTGCATACTGATTCAGACTGCTGTGAACTTAAGTGTGAACTTAATTGCGCACTTAACTGCGAACTTGCTGTGTACTTACGGACTTGGACAATCTTTTGGACTGATAATTAAAATCTGTTGAACCACGTTTCTAAAATTCATCTAAAACATGGCTGGTAACAATAATCAATCAACTGTTAACCCTATCACACAACAAGATCTTGAAACCGGAACTACTACTAGAGTACCTAAGTTAAAAGGTGCTGAAGATTACGGGACATGGAAAAACCGAATGAGGTCATTCTTTTACGTGACAGACTTTACCCAATGGAACTCCATCCAGTTGGGCCCACACATTCCCATGAGAACCACAGCCACTGGAGAAGAATTCAACCCTGATCCAACAACCTATACCGATGTTGACAAACAATTACTTCAAAGAGATCATAAGGCTTATGGTGCTCTAACCATGGCCCTATCTAATGATGTTTACAACATGTTTGAAGAGTATGGAACGGCACATGATCTGTGGTTTGCATTGAATGAATACTACGAAGGCAATGAAGAGATGCGCCAATACAAGCAAGACATGGTGCAAAAAGAATATGATATGTTCGGTAGCATTCGTGGGGAGAGTCTGAGCTCGCACATTGATAGGTTTATGAGTATGTTAACAAAAATGAAAAAGGCTGGAATTCCTGTGAACAACAGAAATTCTATCAAGAAGCTGCTGGATTCATTACCAAAAGAATGGAGCATCCAATGCATGCTAATCAGAAAAGAATATCTTGATGCCCAGTCTACATTGGCTGATCTCATCAACACATTGAAGTCCTTTGAGATGGACATTACAAAAAGGGAGATGAATCAGACCAATCCAAAGGCAGTTCCTATCACTGCAATGAAGAACTTAGCGTTAATGACTCCAGTGGGGAACATGGGTTCAAGCTCATCTCACGTGTATGCTGATGGAACAATTGGTGGTAGTTCAAGTTCAGGAAAAGCTGTCCCATACTCTCAACCCAGTGTCACTAACCCTCAGCCGTCAACTCTCAATCCTCAACAGACGAAGCTGGCAACTGAACACGTTGAACTTTTCAACGCTTTCATGACGAGCTTTGAAGCTCTAAAGACTGGTGATCTAAAAAGTGATATGATGAGCCCTGAGGACATGTATCAAGTTGATCCAGACGATATGGAGGAAATGGATCTGAAATGGCAGATGGCCATGATCACTTTGAGGGTGAAGAGGTTTCAAGATAGAACCGGTAGAAGAGTCGGTATGGGGAAAGCTGGGTTTGACAAATCTAAGATCAGGTGTTATAACTGCAAAATTCTCGGACATTTCAAGTATGAATGTCCAACTTTGAATCAAGTTGAAGCCAAACCAGCAAAGAGAGTGGTGGCAATTACAGAAGGAGGAGAAGGTAACCAGCAGAAGGCGCTTGTGGTTCAGGATTTCGATTGGGGAGAGGAAGTCACTGTGGCAGAAGCTGAAGTTAATAAAGCACTGATGGCAAAGATCTGCACAAAGTCACCTCTTGGTGTGAGCTCTCTGGAGGGGTCCTCAGCTGAAATGCCAAAAAGAGAAGAGATAGAGAAGGCTGGTTTAAAAGGCGTGTTGAGTGTGGAGAAAGGGAAGGAGACTGCTGCTGAGGAAGCCTTTGTAGCTGAAAAGACCTCCACAAGCAAGGACAATCAGCAATCACAGAGCATGAAGAAGGAAGCTGAAGAGAGAGACCTGGTAAGTATTCCTCTCGAAATAAAATCAAAGCTGTGCTCACCAAGGTGTGTTACAGCCGTTGCTTACTGTTTGTCCCACAATAGGAGAATTTTAAGAGAAATGGATGACATACGAAAAATCAATACTGAAATGAAAGAAAACGAGTTAGCCTATCAGCGAAAGTTAAATGCAACAATTGCTGAAATGCACACTCTAAAAGAATTTGTTCTCAGAAAAGATTTTTTAATAAATGACTTAACTGAAAAACTAGAAAAGTCCAGAAATGAAACCAATCATCTCCAAATTGTTGTGGACAAATGGAACGTAAGCAAGCATGCTCATACTGATATCCTTGATTGTTCAAGGAAATCTTTTGTCAAAGATGGAATCGGGTATAAGGATAAAAAGGGAATTGTAAAATCCCTGTTTTTACCCTTGAGCAAAAGTGAATATATACCCATTCCAAAACCACATCCAAAAAATGATCTTTTTGAAAAAGAATGTGTCACATCTGAGTCACACTCTAATATGAGTAAAAGTAGTGCAGATATGACCCAACAGGATCAGGTGGACGATGATGACAGTTGTGGTGGTCAAACAATGGGGTTAGGTCACCCAGGTGCCAATTACTCCACAGTGAATTGGTTCATCTGGAACCATGATAAGTCAAACATTTCTTTAAATTCGGATGACTGTAATAACTTAACTAATTTGGATGACTGTAATAGTTTATCTAGGATGGATAACTGTAATAGTCTATCTAGGCCGGATGACTGTATTACTTTAACCTCTAAACTTGATTTAAAGGGTGTTGTGGACCCAAATGATAGGATGAATCCTATCAAACGATCGGATGTTTGTGTTGAAAATGTTATGCCTGTTTGTGTTGATCTTAATGATGCATTCTGTGATAATGAAAATGTATATAGACCATCTCCATTTGTTCCAGAACTAAAAAGAAACAGGTTTGGGAAATTTCTTACTGAAGAAATTCCAGAATTTACACCATCATCAACAGATGTGTCATGTTCTGAAGAGTCGCAAAGTGAAACAGATAACACAATTTCTGAAGAATCACAAAGTGATACAGAAAGTGATATCAGCGAGCCAGAATGCAACACAAACGAAGAATCAAGCAACAACAACAGTGATGAAGCATGTTCAACAGACAGCCTCAATTCAAGCAACAAAAAAAGAAGAACATCACAACCATCATCATCCAGATCTTCTTCAAAGATCAAACCTAAACACTCTAAATGTTTTAGATGTGGAAATGAAGGACATGTGGTTAAAAAGTGTCATTTGCAACCCAAACCACAAACTGATACCAATAACCAAAAATCTTTTGCAATTCAAATTAAAGATCTTCAAGAAACCATAAAAAGTTTTGTTAAGGTCACAAAAAATTGGAAAAGGCAAGAGTTTATGTCGGGGGAAAATCACGACAAATTAAAACTAAAACAGACCTGGATTCCAAAAGTTACTTAAAGTATGGTCTGAGTCGTGTTTGTACATAGTATCTCATATATTTATCTGTATATTTCTGTTGTCTTATGTACTTTTCAGAATAAACTACAAAAGTGGTTGATTGCCCTGATGAGATATCTATGGCACGTTGATAGCGGGGCATCAAGGCA
This sequence comes from Ambrosia x helenae, assembly GCA_030844895.1. Taxonomy (NCBI): domain Eukaryota; kingdom Viridiplantae; phylum Streptophyta; class Magnoliopsida; order Asterales; family Asteraceae; genus Ambrosia; species Ambrosia x helenae. The sequence continues at coordinate 128,488,078 of CM061228.1, read as the reverse complement.
CATGACGGGACTGAAAGAACTCCTGAAAAACTATCGATTCATTGATGGAGAGTTTGTTGCTTTTGCCGGCAATGAGAAGGGTGGAAAGATAGTCGGGATAGGGGACGTGATTTCTGATGCATTGACTTTAGAAGATGTGAACTACGTTCCAGAATTGTGTTACAATCTGCTGAGTGTATCACAAGTCTGCGACAAAGGAATCTCAGTGTTATTTAATGACATGGAGTGCATCTTTCTAAAGCCGGGATTCATTCCTCCTACCAACATGATTATGCTTAAAGCTCCTAGACAAAATAATACTTACGTGATAAATATGAGGGATGCAAAGTCTGAATGTCAAATGACATGCTTACTGTCTAAAGCATCCGAGTCAGAGTCACTGCTTTGGCATAGGCGATTAGGACATGTCAACTTCAAAAACATTAATAAGCTTTCAAAACTAAATCTTGTAAGAGGTCTTCCTTCTAAGGAATTCCCCTTTTCTGAAAAATGTTTAGCATGTGCCAAAGGAAAACAACACAAAAAATCGCATAAGTCCAAAGCTGTGAATTCTATAGACTCACCTCTTCATTTATTACACATGGATCTGTTTGGTCCTATTAGTGTTAAAAGTTTAGCTAAAAAGTCTTATTGCTTGGTGATAACAGATGATTTTTCCCGATTCACATGGGTGTACTTTCTGGAATACAAAAGTGAAGTTGCTGAGATTCTGATGCTGTTTGTTCCTCTTATTGAAAACATTATAAAGACAAAAGTTAGATCAATTCGAAGCGATCACGGAACCGAATTCAAGAATCAAAGTTTCGTGACTTTCTGCAACAATAGAGGAATTCATCTTCAGTACAGTGCTACGAGAACTCCTCAACAGAACGGTGTTGCTGAAAGGAAAAATCGTACACTTATTGAGGCGGCCAGAACCATGCTTATCGACTCCAAACTGCCGATCATTTTCTGGGCTGAAGCTGTAAATACCGCCTGTTATGTTCTTAACAGAGTCTTAATCGTAAAGACGCGCGGGAAAACAGGCTATGAGTTGCTTTTTAAGAGAAAACCTTTGATTGACTACTTCAGGCCTTTTGGATGCTCATGCACGCTGCTTAACAATTTCGAGAACATAATGAAGTTCGATGCAGTTGGTGATGAGTGTTTCTTTGTTGGATACTCCTCGAGTCAAAAAGCTTATAGAGTATACAACAAACGAACCAAAATGGTTCTCGAGTCTTTTTATGTTGATTGGCAGGAATCCAACTCTACTAATACAGGAGCCGGTCCTGACTGGTTCTTTGATGTGGATGTTGTTTTCAACAATTTTAGCATCATAGATGAACAACCAGCTGAAAATCAAGCAGCCGATCCTTCTCCTCTTGAAGATACTCTTTACTCTTCAGAAGACGATGCAGCACCTTTCACCACCCGCTTCTCTCCACTCGTAGCTGATCCAATTGTTCCCCTTCAAACCACAAATGGTGATGCAACTGTTGATACCACTACATCTCCTGAAGTTACTCCAGCTTCAGAAGAAACATCTTCAGCACAACAGTCTGCAAATGATCCATCCAGTTCGTCAACTCCTACAGATCATCTTTCCAATCTGCCTTCCCATATTCAAGAAGAACCGAACATGGGATTTAAATCTTTTAAGGATCACCCTGTGGAGAACATCATTGGACCAATCTCTGAGGGTGTTCTTACTAGAAATCAGGCAGACAAACTGAATATTGCACTTTCAGCCTTCTTATCTCAGACGGTACCTTTCAGTATTGAAGATGCTGTCAGAGATGCAAGTTGGGTTGAAGCCATGCAGGATGAGCTGTATCAGTTTAGGAAGCTAAAGGTTTGGGAGCTTGTGGATTTACCTGAAGGAAAGTATCCTATTGGAACAAGGTGGGTTTTTCGCAACAAAATGGATGAAAGAGGCGTGGTAATTAAGAACAAGGCTCGTTTAGTCGTTCAGGGATTTCGTCAACAGGAGGGCATTGATTATGAGGAAGTGTTCGCTCCAGTTGCTAGACTTGAAGCTATTCGTATCTTCCTGGCTTACGCCTCATACAAGAACTTCAAAGTCTTTCAGATGGATGTGAAAAGTGCATTTCTGTACGGGAAGATCAAAGAAGAAGTCTATGTGTGTCAACCCCCAGGTTTTGAAGATCCCCATCATCCCAATAAGTATTACAAACTGGATAAGGCTCTCTATGGACTTCATCAAGCTCCACGAGCTTGGTATGAGACCTTATCGTCATACTTGCTGCAGAATGGGTATACTAGGGGAAAGATCGACATGACCTTATTCACCAAAGAAGTCAATAAACACTCTATCCTTGTTCAGATTTATGTTGATGATATTATCTTTGGTTCCACTGATGAAAATTTGTGCAGGGAATTTGAAAGCATCATGAAGTCTCAGTTTGAAATGAGCATGATGGGAGAATTATCGTTTTTCTTAGGCTTGGAAGTACAGCAAAAAAAGACGGAATTCTAATTCATCAAGCGAAGTATACAAGAGACATCTTGGCAAAATTCAACATGACCGATTGCAAGCCGTCCAATACTCCTTTTGCGGCCCAAACAACACTTGTACCAGATCTTCAGGGGCCTTCAGTGAATCCTCATACATATCGATCAATGATTGGCTCTCTGATGTATCTTACAGCTAGCAGACCAGATATAATGTGGGCAGTTGGATGCTGTGCGCGTTTTCAGTCTAATCCTAAGCAATCGCATGAGACTGCAGTAAAAAGAGTCTTCCGCTACCTCAAAGGAACACCTAAACTTGGTTTATGGTATCCTAAGAGCGATAACTTTGATCTAATCGCTTACTCTGATAGTGATCATGCAGGTTGTAGGATAGACAGAAAATCTGTCTCTGGTGGCTGTCAATTTCTGGGTAACCGGCTAGTGTCTTGGCAAAGCAAGAAGCAGACCACCGTGTCAATCTCTACTGCTCAGGCCGAATACACAGCTGCTTCCAGTTGTTGCTGTCAGGTGTTATGGATCCAAAATCAGCTTTTGGACTACGGTTTGAATGTCATGCATACACCTATTTTCATTGATAATGATGCATGTCGTGACATCGTGAAGAATCCAATTGACCACTCTAAAACCAAACACATTGAAATTCGGATTCACTCAATTCGCGATGCACACGACAAAGGGTACATACAGGTGTTGCCTATCGATACTACTGATCAAAAAGCAGATATCTTTACAAAAGCTTTTGATAAAACCCGGTTTCATCAGTTGGTTTCATGGCTTGAGATGATCAACTTTGAATAAAAAAAAAAAAAATTTATATTTTATAAAAAGAAAAATCTTATTTTCCTTTAAAACAAGATTTTTGGGGGAGAAAGTGAACCGGTCTATTCTTATTGCAAAATTAATTCAGGAAATGATAGGAACTAATCATATCTCGTCAGCATGTGAATAGGACCCAGAGGATGTTGTGGCCTCAAGCAACGATATGTCGGTAGATTCAGCCTGAAATCAAGTAAACTGCCACTAGGTGATCAACAATGAAGATCTACACGGAAAGCTGGATTCCCACTGTGCTTTAGGTCTGCACAAGCTGAGTCCGGTCATACATAGGTTGAGAAATTAAAAGACACAGAAAATTTTGTTCATAAGCAAATCAAAAGACACCTAAGAGTGCAAGCTACCAATGCGGGGCTAAGAAAAACAAAATTTTTGAAACTGAGCAGAAAAGACACGCAATGTTAGTGACGTGCAAACATACATAGATAGCTCACCAAACGATCAGATGATCATCTTCTCTGCTTATGGTAACATAGACCTGAAGCTCTCATCATCTGATCAAGATAATGATCATCTTCTCTGCTTATGGTAACATAGACCTGAAGCTCTCATCATTATATTTCAATAAACCTTGAGGATCGGTAGGCCAATACCTAGCACACTGTGGGGTCCATAAAATTTTCGTCAATATTACCGAAAAACATGATAAACAGTATCACCAAACACATGTTGAAAGAGAAAGGGCATGGATTTAAGTGGACAAGCATACCGACAATTGTTCTTAGGCTGCAGCTATCCAACGGGAAGTTGAAACGGGTTCCGGCAGGTATGGTCAGTATGATCTTGAATGCAGAAGGTAAGATTTGGAAAAACCCCCTTAATCTAAAGGATTTGGGCTTTATTTTCTATCTTTGGGCCAAAATTATGGGTATCTGCGTACTTGTTGGGCCCTGCGCACTTAACTCAAGTGCGCAGGCCCATTAGTTGAAGGTATATATATACCAGGTCAATGTTGGTCAAAAGTTTTTATCACCCTTAACAGTTTTCTTACTAACCCTAATCACCCCAAAATCACCTGTTCATCATCATCTTCACCGTTCATCATCATCAACATCATAATCACACAACAATCACACACAAATCACTCATACCATACCTTGTTTCTGTGTTCATTGACTCGTATTTACTGTTTATCAAGGTAGATCTTATGTTTCTAATGATTTATTTGTTGAGATTACAGGTTATAAACGGATCTTATGTTGGTTGTTCTTGTATTATTGGGTTTTTAAAGATTTGAAGATCTGCGTACTTGACATATGAACATGTGCGCACTTGTCTCATAGAGACTGCGTACTTGTTTCATAGTCATATAAGTACACAGAAACCCTAATCATCTGCGTACATAACTGTGAACTTGAAATCTTGAACGAAGGTTCAAGTGTCTGCGTACTTGCTTAGTACGCAGACTTGACTATGTGATCTAAGGGGTTACCATGCCCGGGTGGACTCACCTGCGTACTTGTTTTGGTCTAAGTGCTAACTAAGTGCTCAGTCAAAGTATGTGCGCACTTGACTGAGCACTTGACTTTAAATGGGCCTGCGTATTTAAATGGGCCTGCGTACTTAAATGGGCCTGCGTACTAAAATGGGCCTGAGTACTTGAACTGGACTGAGTACTTGACACTCTTGAACACTTGGACTCTAAACCACACACATCTTTCATTTTGACTATTAAGACACTTTAACGGACTGCGAACTCAAAACCGGACCTTATTAATCAAATAACTAAAATTCAAACGTACCATTGACACCGATAACATCAATTCATCAATCCTTAATCCAATGACCGTTAAAATTCAAAATCTAAAAATATTAATAAGATCTAGGTCTAAGTTCGTTGTCCGTGTAAGTTTAAGTCTAAAATCAATTATCCGAGATCTAATTGGCGTTTCGTGCTCTTGGTTAAACAGATGGAACTTGAATGGGATCGTAGAGGCATGCACAACCAGCCGATGAATCTGGATACCGATGATGTGCAGTTCAAAGACGTTGTGACCTGGATTAGACGCAGCCGAATCGGTTTTGCTGTGGAGAACGTCGAACCAGTGTACGTTTCACACATTGAAGATTTCTGGCGTTCTGCTCGAGTTGAAACAGTTGCAAGAGTCAAGCGTATCAAAGCAACAGTCCGAAACAGGCCTCTATTCATTACTGAAGATACAGTTCGAACAGTGCTGAGACTACGGGATGAACCAGGAACCGTCAGATTTATGGCAAAAGCAGACATTCATGAACAGTTCAGGAGGTTCGGTTACAAAGGCGAGTTTGACAAGAGGGGCGATGTTAAGAAGACACAACTGACGAGAGACTGGAGACTCATTAGTCATGTATTCATTATGTCTCTAGGTCACAGAAAGGGAGGCTACAATGCACTCAGTACTGAATGGTCGACGGCTATGATAAAGATCTGCAAAGAAGAAAAGTTCAACCTATCCGGGATGATTTTTGACTACTTGATAAAGAATGCAGAAGCTGGGTCGGGGAAATGGGCGATGTACCCCAGGTTCATTCAGATGATGATCAACACTCAGCACGAGAATCTGCCTCTCGGTGATGAATACATTTTCACCAGAGGGGCTAGATTCTTCACAGAATGCAACACACCGGATTGGGAACCAATGCTTGAGCACATGTATGCGGCTCAGCGATATCCGATTGTCATAGAGATCTACAACAAGATCAATAAGAGAAAGGCAGACGCTGCTCAGGCTCGACAACAACCCACAACTACTCCCACACCCGAACCATCTGCACCCACTACATCAGCTCAGCCAACTGCTGAAGAGATCGCCCAAGAAAAGGCCAGGGGCAAAAGAGTGGCATCTGAGCCGGCTCGAGCAAAGCCCAGCATGAAGAAAAGGCCAGCTGGCTTACTGCAAGAATCGAGAGAATCTTTGACACCCGAACAGATTGAAGCTGCAGAAAATGTACGAGCAGTAGCTGAATATGAAAGGGAAGCTAGAAAGAAAAGAAGACAACAGCTTCCTGAATCTGAGATCCCTCGAGTGATAACACCGGATGATGTTGAGGCGCAAGTGTACATGGAACGGATTTTTGGGGAAGAACAACCAAACCAACCAGGGCCTTCTACTGCTGCAACTTCTGCTCCAGGGCCTTCCACTGCCACTGCATCAGCCCCCAAAGCTCCTACCCACCGATCAGCTGAACCTTCTTCATCAGCTCCTGCTGCACCTCGTCGAAAACCGGTGCATCAGGAACTATACGAGAAGCTTGTGAAGGAGATAGGTAAGGTTGCGGCCAGGGAATTCTGCACAATGAAAAGTGATGTGCACAATAACCAGGAGCTAAGAAAGAAGGTGAAAAAGCTCAAAGTCAAGAACAAGAAAATGGAGAAAGTGATCAAGGATCAAAGATACCTGATTAAGTTTCAACATCAGGTTCATGTGCAGATGTTTGACATGTTTCAGGATTTGAGGCAGCAGTTAACAGGTGCTCCCAGAGCTACTTTTGACGAAACTTTTGACTTTGGAAAGTTTCTGGAGGCGGAAAAGGAGAAAGAAAAGGAGGCTGAGGCTAGTGAAGTGGACGAGGTCAGTGAAGATGAGATGCCTGACAGTTTTGTAGAGATGGGAACCGATCAAGAAGTCATCTATGAGACATCTGATGGGCACAAACTAGACCCTGAAAGAGCAGCATGGTTCCCAAGAAAGCCAATTACCATTCCTGCTTTACATCAGAACATTCATCATACCAGGTCTGCTCATCGAGAAAAGATTATCTCGTGGAAGTATGATGCTGAAAAGGGACTGTTTGCTGTGAAAAGGAGAGGGGGGGTAATCCAATACTTCAAGGGTCAGAAGGAGCTGAAATCTCTTCCCCGATGGGATATCAGGGAATTTAGCAGGGCCCCATTCATTAATCCCTCTCTTGACTCACAAGCTGGCATGGTTGAGAACTTTATCAGGAAAGAATGTGAAAGTGACTTCCAGATATTCAAGCCGCAAAAGCCTAGAAGAAGAATATCAAAGACCAGAATCGATCCAGCAACGGGAGAGGAATGATAACTTATGTGATAGACCCTCCTCAGGTCGTCACACGAGTTCCGATCAGACCCGAGCTTCCAGTGATGCTAAGAAACTTCAAGAAATGGTTCTATGACAGCAACACTGGTGAAGCGGTGATCAAGCTGGAAAATGATTCAGAGGTGTTGAGAATCTTGGATCCGGTTGATGTGTTCGCACTAAACTTGTCAGATCTGAATATGCTTTTTGCGAATCAGATCAATGTTGGTGCTGGAAACACACTGTTTGAAGAAGCCGTGCTGTTTAGAAGAGCAGTAGATAGGGCTTTGAAATTGAAGAGTGAGCTGCTGGATTTAGTTGACAGGATAAACGCAGCAGATAAAGAAAAAGAAGACAGGGAGAAGGCTGCGCATGCTGCTGCTGCTGCTGCTGCTACTGTTACAGAAACTGCTGATGCTGCTGCTACAGAAACTGCAGCATCAGAGGTACTTCCAGAAGAACCTGTATCAGTAGCAAATCCTGAAGGAACCACAACAGAATCTACACAAACTCCTCCAGCAGCTGAGGTAGATCCGGTCACACTGTACTTACAAGACCCCCTTGCTCAGGTTGAGGGGGAGGAAAGCGATGTGGAGGTTGACTGAAGATTGAAGACTGGTAGCTGTGGTCTAGGGGGAGTATTGTTGGGTTATTTTGAGACCACAGTTACCAGAATAGAGACTTTTGAGTGTTTATTGTAAAGACTTATAGTTGAAGGGCTTAGAATGTAATTAACACATGTTTTTGTACACAAACCCTAGGGCTGCGCACTTATATACACGGGCCCTGCGCACTTATGCTAAGTGCGCAGGCCCAGGGTTCTCCTATATATAGAAAGTGTGTGCACAGCTCTAGGTTTGGGGTTTTTGGAGTTTATCTTAGTAGCACACTTTGCATACGTGCGCACTTAATCATATTCCAAGGTTATTCATCTTCAAATCAGTTATGGAATCATTATGTTATTCATTGTGTGTGTCGGGTCTTTCAATGTTCATCTAGTTTTATTTGTTTCTTGGATAAATCACTTGAAACACCTAACTAATAGGTGTTTCTAAGTGATAACAATCTATTGCATTCAATAAGATCTAGTATTTTGGGACTACACGGCCAGGTCGAAACGGTTCCGGTCGCTACAGGACGGCTCAGGTTGAAACGGCCTGAGTTGTTACCTCGCCCGGTCGGGTCGAAACGGTCCGGTCGCTAGCGGACCCGGCCGGGTCGAAACAGTTCGGGTCGCTACGATACGGGTCACGTTGAAACGGTCTGGGTCGTTACCGGGCCCAGTCGGGTCGAAACGGTCCGGGTCGCTACCGGGCCCGGCCGGGTCGAAACAGTCCAGGTCGCTACGAGACGGGTCGGGTTGAAACGGTCTGGGTCGTTACCGGGCCTGGTCCGGTCGAAGCGGTCCGGGTCGCTACCGGGCACGGCTGGGTCGAAACGGTTCCGGTCGCTAACAGTCCCGATCAGGTCAAAACGGTCCGTGTTGCTAACGGGATCGGTCAGGTCGAAACTGTTCGGGTCGCTAACGGGCCTGGTCGAGTTAAAACAGTACGGGTCGCTACGGGACAGGTCAAGTTGAAACGGTCTGGGTCGTTACCGGGCACGGTCAGGTCAAAACGGTCCGGGTCGCTACCGGGCCCGGACGGGTCGAAACGGTTCTGATCGCTAACGGTCCCGATCGGGTCAAAACTGCATGCGCCCTTACTGACCATGTTCAGAACGAAACTTTCCCGGTCGTTAAAGGGCCATTCGGGTCAAAACGGTCCCGGTCGTTGACGGGCCGGGGGGGGGGTCGAAACGGTCTATTTTTAAGTTTATTTTTGTTTTTTTAATTTTAAATTTGTTTTTTTTTTTTACCTTTTTAAAATATTTTTTATCTATTTTGATGTGAACCTATTCTAATCCAAACCATTCAGACCCAAACCCATCATGACCCATACCCATCTTGACCCAACAACCAACCAACCCAATCTACCCATTTTGCCACTTTTAGTTTAAAACTTATAATTAGTCTGGAATGGGATAGGAATCATACGAAAACTAAACTATGTGGTACTTATAGAGAATTAATCCCCATATTGTGGAAATCCATACTAGTTTTAAACAAGAGAGAACTACACGAATATCCTTATGGTTTATAAAAGTAACATCTTAGGATACTAACTTTATTTTTTAACATGTTAAGGGTTTATGTATTCAGTTTTGTAACATGTTAGGGTACTATGACTAACTCCGTTAGTTTTTCTAATTAAGTTTTGATAAAATGACTAAAATGCCCTAGTTGTGTCATTTTTGTAGTTAACACTATTTGATTTACAAAGATACACTTTTTACAATTTATTGAAATTAGAAATATCTATTAATATTATTAAATTTAAAATTTTAACAATATACTAAATTAAATAATTATACTCTACACATTTTAATATATTTTTTATAAAACAATATTATTATCCAGCCGATAAGCCTAATTTCTATCTACCATCAAGCACCACGTCAACTCTCATCTCCAACGCCATTGCCGCCATGCGTTATCTATATTTGACAAGGTCAAATATATTTTTTAATATATAGAATTATCTATTAATATTATTAAAACTTAGAAATTTAAAATTATAAAAATATACAAAATTAAATAATTATAATATATACGTTTTAGTATATATTTTTTATAAAACAATACTTCTATCCATGTAAACCATCTCCAATAAGCCTAATTCGTATCACGCATAATCTTATCTCCACTGTCATTGCTGTCATACGTTATCTATATTTGACAAGGTCGTCTATATTTTTAATACATAGAATTATCGATTAATATTATTTAAAAAACTTTAAATTATTTAAATATATTAAATTAAATAATTATACGTACTTTGCGCACTTTAATAATATTAATATCTAGTTCTACATCAAGCAACACATCAACTCTATGCGTTTTAAATATTGATAACGCATGACAACAATGGGGGTGGAGATAAGAATTAACGTGGTGCTTCATGACATATATGTAGGGATGGCAAAAACAACTCAAACCCGACGGTTAAACCCGAAACCCAAAATATTAGGGTCGGGTATAACCCAAACCCGCCGGGTTCGGGTTTGGTTTTAAAAAATTAAAAAATTTCGGGTTTGGGTTCGGGTATGGTATATAGCAATACCCGCCCGATTACCCGATAAGCACATACCCAATTACTCGCATAATATACCCGATTACCCGCTATATAAATCTATTTGTAAGTTTTGATTTGTATATCTCTGCAACTTGTATCAACCTACCAATGCACAACCCAGGTGAAAAATTAAAATATTCAATTCAATTGATTTACAAAGAAATGTACATCCCAATATATACAGGAGTATATCCTAGAAAGATGGAGATAAACTCTATTGACTAACAACAGATCGTAACCACTATTTAGCCGAATACAATTTCAACAATATATTTAACGCCTATTACCAGGTTTATTTTTCTTTTCTTTCTTTTTTTTTTTTGAAGAAACTATTGTAACTGTCATAACGGGTATTATATGTTTTGATAAAATAACGGGTATACCCAACAACCGTGTGTATTTTCTACTGTAAATCCCAATGGGTATTTTTTTAACAACATAACGGGTATACTCGATACCCGACTAAAACCCGACGGGTATTGGGTCGGGTTTGGTATACGGTTTTATAAATGGGTTCGGGTTTGGTATTACTAATATCCGACCCGAACCCGACTCATTGCCATCCCTACATATATGAGTTACGCTCATAGACGGTGGTTTATATGGATAAAATTATTGTTTTATAAAAAGATACATACTAAAACGCAAAATTATAATTATTTAATTTAATATATTTTTATAACTTCAAATTTTTATGTTTTAATAACATTAATAGATAATTCTAATTTTAATTTTAATAAATTGTAAAAGTTATCCTTGTAATCAAATAGAGTTAACTACAAGAATATCTAGTTATAATAAGGCATTATAATCATTTTTATCAAAACTTAACTAAGAAAAACTAACGGAGTTGGCCTTAGCACACCAACATATTACAAAACTGAAACCATAAACCCTTAACATGTTAAAAAATAAAGTTAGTACCCTAAGATGTTACATTCTATAAACCACAAGGACTATCCGTGTAGTTATATCTTTAAACAACATACCCTCAAACTAGGGGTGTTCAGAAAAACCGCAAACCAAATAAAAACCGAAAATCGAACCGTAACCGAAAAAAAACCAATCCGAACAACGAATTTGGTGTTTAGTTTGGTTTTAACCGAAACCGAATTGCTTATTCGGTGTTTGGTTTGGTTTTTTGTTCTACATTTTTTTTATTTGGTTTATTTGGATAACCGAATAAACAGGTAAAATAATTAATTATTAAATAAAAATAATAATATTTAATAACTCATATATAATATATAAGCCGAAAATATTAAACCTAACCCAAAATAAATAACGCCCACCAATTTATAGAGGTAATAATATGAGTATAAAGTAGGGTTCATTTTACTATTTCTAATTTTTATGATGTTTCTGTTTGCGTGGTTTGATTTTTTGGTTTATATTTATTGCAAACTTTCTTTTCGGGTTTTGGAACATATAGGTATATAAGTTAGAGAAAAAAAAACTTCGTTTCAATTTGGTTTGTTTGGTTTTAAACCGAAACCGAACCGAATTCAATTTGGTTTGGTTTTCATATTCCTAATTTGGTTTGGTTTGGTTTGGTTTTTGGTTTGAGGTACAAAATTTTGAAAACCGAATAAACCGAATCGAATAAACCAAATAAACCGTAAACCGAACCGATAAACACCCCTACCTCAAACCATCCACATTCTTATTCCTAAAATCTTTAAGGTAAAACACATCCTTAATTTGAACGATCTAGTTAATATAAAGTGGAGTACAAGGAACATATATGGATTACTTAGAAAAGTTGTTGAGTTGAAATGAATGAGCTTACGAGATGGTATCCTCACCGATGGCTTCTTAGGTTGGTGAAATCATGCGTGTATACCCACTAAAGTGATGCGGGTTGTCAAAACCTTATAGCCATTTGGTTGCTAGACAACACATATCCCTTGATAGGGTATTTGTAATTCGGATTCTAGATAACTACGCAGCTCTCCAAATGAGACTTTTTATTTGGTTTGGTTTAATCGGTGTGAATTTAATTTAATTATATATTGATTTTTTTAGAACAACGTGCTATATAAAAAAATAAAAAAAACACAAGGGTAATAATTACAATGACAAAGAAAGGAACAATAAAGATCATGTGCCCAACCCCCACCCTTGTGGGGGAGTGATATGAGAAATGATAGGTAGAGCTTAGCCTTCTTGTGGTGTCAGGTTCAATCCTTGATCCTACCGGGTTTTACTGATTTTCTATTGTCGTACCTTTGGACGGGTAGGGATCAGGTTTTCCGAGAAATTGGTGGCTTGGTGGGTTCTGGCTACCCAGCGCTACATGTGAACAGACACCTAAGAAGTGTCTTCACCCAAGGCGTATGATGTGCTTTTGTAACCAATTGGTAAGTACCCGGAATCCCGGATATTCAGGACATTGCTCATTGGATATTCAAAACAAAAAATAAAGATCATGTAATAGGTCAAAGAGATGAAAACATTACAAAGTCCAAAAGTTGGCATCTTTATTACCCTACACACTAAAACACCCCTGTTTCCTTCTTTAAGACGCAAGTCACGCAACAAACTCATGCTTGGACTAACAACTACAGTATAATTATAATCAAGTTTAAAGTTTTTAGTTTACTTAATTAGTTTTTAAGATATGATAGATTAACCACGAAATGCCAATGAGTTGTAGCTCAATTAGTATGGGAGGAGAAGTGGAGATTTGGGTTAGAAGCCAGTGGTCTCAAGTACGAATCCGATCCCAACCGGGTTATGTTATAGTGATCTTTCAGGCGACGAGTTTTTTCAAGAACTAGAGATGGTGAGCTTCATCAACCTAGTGTTGTCTGTGATTATAGGCTGATGGGTCGCCTTTTGCCATTGGGTTACCTTAGGTTAGGGATGAGCATGGTACCGGTACCAAAATTTCCTAAAAGTAGGTACCTGTATCGAAAACAACCGGTACAGTACGGTACCGGTATTTGAACGTAAAAATCGGTAAATACCGGTACCATACCGAAAAACAAAAAATGTGGGTACCGGTAGTGGTACCGAAATTGATTCGGTACCGGTACCCGGTACCATTTACTCATCCCTACCTCAGGTAGCCAGACTTCTATTAGTTAACCGTAAAAAGCATTTCGTTTTCAAATAACTATGAATATTTTCTAACTGTTATAATATCACCGACAACTCCGACGGACATTCATTGACAAATTGTCGGTTAGGAATCCGTTGGTATTTAAGTATTTATGGGTGTTAGCCGGAGCTCCACCGGTTACACCACTTGTCGTTTAAAAAAAAGTATTTATGGGCTTTATAAAGAAAGTTAAAATTAAAATATTTTCAATTTACCGCAAATAAAAAATATATAATTAATTTTATAACAAAAAATAAAAAAGTACAAAATCTTAGCTAATTTTCGTGAATTAAAAATTATCAAAAGTTTGTGGGTGAAGTCCGGATCTATACGAATAGCCCGCAAACAAGGAAAAGGCAAACTTAATTGTTGTGTGACGTAGCCAATTTGGGGCTAGCTTATTTGGTAAAGACATCTGTTTTTTAAAGGGGGGGTTCAAGGTTCAATCCTTGATAAGATTGTTGTAACTAGAATTATTGGTGTAATGTAACATTTGCCGTTCAAAAAAAAATGTTGCGGTGTAGTTTTGTATGAGAAGTTTGTGGGAGAAGTCTGGAATTTCGGACACGAAAAAGTGGGCCCTACCTCTCATAACTACTACTAATGTCATATTTTGTGAAAAGTGTGAGAATGATTAAAAATTGACATATATGCCCCAGGGTTTGGATTTAGGCATAATATTTTGGGTTGTATTCGCTAAAAAACACCAAACATGAAAATTTTAAACACAATGTAACGTATTATAGCCTTGACATTTTCAAACACATCTAAAACACACTGCTTAACATTTAAAACATATTACTTAACTTTCTTGGCATGATTTTTAAGTTTTAAGCCTAAAATATAACATTTTGTGTTTTAATTGTTATCTTTAGTGTTTTCCTAGCCAAACAATCCAAACATCGTGACTAACTAAATCCAAAACATTATGTCTATGCTGTCAATTTTTAATCAATAATCATTCACACACTTCTCATAAAATATGACATATGTACATTAACTTCACCATGTATGTATGTGTGTGTATGGGTGTATGCATGCATGATATAGTTTTAATTTTTTTTTTTATAATGCGATTTGTAGATGTAGAAAAAATCAGGTTTTTGAAGGAAGTTTGGAGTCTAATACAAATGACGCTGAGTGGATGTTTATGGAGGTTTCTTGATGGAGACGATCGTAGGCTCGATATACAAGCACACACACATATTGTAACAGTACTGATTTCTGAGAAGATTAACATGGATCTTTGTATGACACCCTAGGCAAATCCCACATCGGCCGTGGTCAGGAGAGATCCTTGGTTCATAAGTAATCCAAAGTCTCTTAAATCACCAACGCGTTTTGGGCTTAATGCTAGTGGATGAGAGGAGAACTCCACAGTTAAGCGTGCTCAGGTGGGAGTAGTATCAGGATGGGTGACCTCCTAGGAAGTCTCCACCGGGGCGACCAAAAACAAATCCATGAGTTCTGGATGGGCAACCCATCGGAGCAAACCGGACAATATTGATAGTGAGAGAGGCCAGATGTTACACATATACACATACATATGGGGACCCAACATGCCACCATTAATTTTAAGTGAAACCCACCATTCGAAGACCTGCTATGAAACCCTTGACTCAACAGCTCACCATAAATAAGTTGACTACAAACGAGAATAAAACCCATGACCTTCATATTAAAAAAATCATAAAGCTACCAATGCACTAGAATCATTAACGATACCAATATATATAATCACATAAAGTAAAAAAGTTAATAAATTTTTCCCATTTACGTAATCACAAACCTGATTTCACTATGTACTTGGTTAATAAATAATTTTATTTCTTTATAAACGTGCATGAACCACATCACTCTAAAAAGTATATTAACTCATTCAATACATATGCTTTATATATACTAACATATCAACATCAATATATATATATATATATTGTAGATTGATCAAGCAACTGTGTGTGTTAGAGAAGGAGTCTTGTTTAATGGCAGGGGAATCGTCATCAAATCTAACCATAATTGTTCATAAAAACCCTTCTGAATCTCATCTTTCTGAACTCGGTATCAAATCTTGGCCCAAGTAACCTCTCTCTCTCTCTTGGAAGTTGTACTTTGTGCATGCATGATACATAGAAGCTAGAACAAGTAATTAGGGTTTGAATTCATTCATATATATTAAAAAATTAATAATGAATTTAATTTGAATTAGGTGGGGATGCTCAGCAGGAAAGTACCAGTTGAAGTTTGATGCAGAAGAAACATGTTATCTACTAAAGGGGAAAGTGAAAGTGTACCTGAAAAAATCGTCGACGGAGATGATATCGGAGTTTGGTGCCGGTGACCTTGTCATCTTGCCAAATGGTCTTACTTGTACTTGGGATGTCTCCGTTGCCGTCGATAAACACTACAAGTTTGAATCATCTTCTTCTTCATGATATCGTTTTGATCGATTATTATACTCCTTTTTATATTTGATTATATTTTGTAATAATTTAATTCTTAGATGTGTTACGTGTACATCACAATATTTAATGAAATATGATTTAAGTTACAAAAGTATAATATCATTACTTTATTTAGTTGACAAAAGAGTAAAATTTAATTGATGTTAGAAAAATATTTTATTTGGTTTGTTCAAAATAATTTGGTCAATGCACGTCACCATCAAACCAAACTTACATAAACGAACTTAACTGGATTAGTTGAGTCGACTGTGACATCCGTCACCCTCACCTTTTATCTGTTAGTCAAAACTAGTCCTTATACTTTGCGTTTTTTTTTAAAAACTAGAAGTGCTTAAATTTTAAATACGTATTCTAGTCATAAACTAATAATGATGCGTCATTTATAGAGATTGTTCATTTCAAATTTTGATCAAATTTTGAGCATTTAAAGTTCATAAAAAGATTTGAAAAAAAATTAAAAAAAAAACTTTTATGTTAAGTTTAGATAACTTGGTTAAGTTTTATAAAAGAAAAACTAACCTAGCACTACAAGAAAATGAGGCTAATGCAACCTTGCTAAAATGTTGCATTAAGCCTTAAAAAGGTCGCATTAGGCCTAATGCAACCTTTTTGTTAGGTAATGCAGCATTTTCTAAACGGGTTGCATTTAAAATTCAAATGCAACCTTTTATGATGCAACCTTTTTACTTTCAAATGCAACCTTTTATATACTTATATGCAACCTTTATAATAGTTTTATTTACTATAGTTATGTAATAATCTAACTAAGTTAAACCAGAGGGACTATTTCTGCCATTTTTATAAAAGTTTCAAAACAAAACAATTGTTTCCCTCCTTTCTGTTCATTTTTTCGATTAGGAAAATCCGGCCACTGGATTTTATTTCGGCCAAACCTCCGGCGAGGTCATTTAACCCGATTAAAGTACTTTTAATCTTATATTTTCGATCCAAAACGTTTTTTCACTAATAATCCTAACCGTTCCAGTTAATAACGAGCATTTACACGCGTTTAATCATGAGTTATTCGAGCTTTTATAAGGTGTAACAGCTATAAAATTATTATAACATCAATGTCTTGTTTTAGTCGACCAATACTATAAATTAACCCCATATTCGACTTAGGAATGAACTTCTAAACCCAAAACCACTTAAAACAACGTTCCAGATCGCGTCTAAGAAGGTCTGAAAACCGGTTCTTGTTCGATCGTGTTCGGGCCGAAAACGTCAAGGTGAGTCAATTTTTTTTTGTGCCATTTTGATGTAGATTAGCCCCTGAGAAGAAGCCCCATGTTTCCTAGATGATTACAGTTTGAATCGGAATTGATTATATCTTAGGTTGAATTGGGGAAGAAGACGGGTGGGAATATTATCTTAAATATTATTAACATGCAAACAAATTAACATTCCTAGACTATGTTGTAGTGGTTTGTGTGTGTGTGGGTTGGGGAAATGACATGGGTTCGATCCTCACAGCCACCCTTCCGGCCTTCCTTTCTTTTATTTTTTTTCTTTCTAGAAATTATATATTTTTATAAAACATATATATTATAAAAAAACTCATAATATTCATAGTAAATTCATTTTGGCTTCAAAAATTATGAAAATTTATGTGTAGTATCTTGACACCCTAAAGAAAATTATCACATTTTTATTTTCTGGAAAATAAGTTATTTTCGTATTTTTACTGATTTAAATTATTTTAATCATAATTAATTGATTAAAAATTCATTTTTAATGATTTTAATCTCAAAATTTTAGGATAATTATTTATAAGCATTCTAATCTGAAATAAAAATTATTTGTTCAGAAAACAATTATTTTTATTGGTTTTCCGATTTTTAATCATTTAAATATGATTTAAATTCATTAAATCTGTTTTAAATGCAATTAAATTGAGACAAATAGTGGAAAATTTATGTTGATCATTTTTCATTAGAATTTACTTATTTTTCACAAAAAATATCGTTTTTGAACCATATCTTGTATTTTAGTTATATTTATGCTTATATAATAAATCAATTATTAACTAATAATATCTAAAATCTGTTTTATAACTTTAATGTTTTATAAAACAGAAGTATTTTATGTTCCAAAGTAATAATCATCATTTGTTTGATTCATTGTGTAACTTATAATTATTTATACAATTCCTTATAATTATTGTAATTATTTACAATTATAGTTTAACTAATTAATTATATTGTTCGTTTTTATGATTCGAAACATATTTTTATCTAAATATTCAATTGATAATATTTTTATTACTAACTCATATTCATATACTTTTATCATATAATGTTGAGATTCAAATTTAATATATTTGACTTCTTTCGTAAAAACGTTGATTCCCCAAATCGCCTTAGCAAACCCTAATGCCTTAGACCCTAGATACTTTAGACTCTTAGACATTTACTTATTAGTATTCATATATATTATAGGTTGAATTCCTCGAATTCCCATTACTTAGGTAACGACCGCTTAAGTTGGATTTTGATCGCTTTTGCAAACTGTGAGTATATCTTTCCCCTTTTCCGTTTTACTTTTGGGGCTACTCCTGTACTTATATCAAGTTTCTATTTCCTTTTACTAAAGAGCAATTCTCATGTGTGTTTGCTTGTGTTATTTTGTGTATCTATGACTTGTCAAATCATTAACCGTTGCGGCCTAGCATTTCAATGAATAGTACTATGGTATATACCCCTTGTGACTCTATTGAGAGACCTTGGTCATTGCTATGTGTTTCATTACTACTGTTACTAGCGCATACTATATATATTTCATTTCATTTCTTAGGGTTGATTTTGACCCGGATACCACTTATTAAATATTTGCAAACACTATATTACACATGAATTGCTAACTTTTCCTTAATATATATATCAAACGGGTATGCTCACCAATACATTTTGTATTGACAAAAATTATTTTCTTACATGTTTCAGGTTCTTATAAGATCACTTCTAAGCTTTTGGAACTTAGACTTAGATTGAGATTTACTGTATTTTAGTTCAGATTGCTAGTTTTCATTTTTGTATTTCTTTCAATGTAATAAACTATTCCATTTAATGTATCAAAATTTACATTTCTAGTCCATGAGCTATTGAACAATCGTCACTATGTGACACCTCGATGTTTCCGCCATCGGTTGGGGTGTTACAGGTCAGGTTATGATTGTCGAGGGTTCAATGATCTGGAGGATCATTGGGAGTCGTTTTGAGTATACACTAGTCTTGAGTCCCGCTGTTGGTGAAATTACATAAGCTGAATTAAGTTTGATACGTAGATTGATACATACATGTGATATAATGTGCAAATACGTGTTTCAAAGGTGTGAACATGATTATACATGATTCCTTATGCTTAACATATGTTAGGATTGCATGTTCATGTGTTAAGATGTGTTTAAATGCGTTAGAACGACAAAACTGGAAAATCTGGAAAACATGTGATCTGGTTCGACCATAAGGGGGGTCGAACCAATGGAACGGATTAGTTAAAATTCCCATTCGACCTGGCAGATTTCCATTCGACCCTTGCATGGGGTCGAACCAACTGTAACTGTAAATACCACACTTTGCAATTTTTCATCATTTCACAAACCCTAGTCGCCTCTAAACACTATCTCTCGACTATAATCACTCGGGAAGGAGTTTTTGACCTTGTTTTGCATAATCTAACCTACAAACATCATCCAAGCAAAGATCTAAGGTGTGCTCTTGATCTAAAACCCTTTTTAATGTATTTTGTTTCGTTTTTATCAAACCCCAAAGGTCCAGATCTGTTCTAAGGTGG
This sequence comes from Ambrosia x helenae, assembly GCA_030844895.1. NCBI lineage: Eukaryota > Viridiplantae > Streptophyta > Magnoliopsida > Asterales > Asteraceae > Ambrosia > Ambrosia x helenae. The sequence continues at coordinate 128,468,214 of CM061228.1, read as the reverse complement.
TTTTCATGATTAAAAACCTTTCAAACATCTTTCTAAACAAAACCCTTTCATTAAAATTGAGTTTTCATGCAAATTAACATGTGTTAATGGTGTTTAATGTTGTGTTACATGTGGTTTAATGATTAAGTGTTGTTTAGATGATAGAAAAATGATCTAGGGCTGTTATTGATATTGGTTTATTATTGTTTTAGGTTATAATTGGAAAGATGTTGTTATTATGCCTATTTTGGGGATTTTTGTTAAATCTAGGGCTTGAAACATGTTATTATTATTAATAAAAAGATTAGGGTTTTTCATGAACATAACAACCTGAGCATTTTGAGATGATTATGAAAGGATTTCGAAAAGTTTCCAAATTGGGTAAAGTATTCATGCATGATGTGATGTTTCCATAATTTTGCCATTTTGGGTAAGGGTTAAAACGTATTGATTTTGGAGTAAAATTAGTAGGGTTTCGTAGGGATATGTTATTCATACTTGACTGCTGTGTTTCATGATGTTTCGTGATGTTTTCGGACTATTTTGATGCGATTTGATGCGTTTTAGAGTGTTTGCAGCAGAATGGGTCGAACCAGGTTCTCATTCGACCCATCGTGGGGTCGAATGAAGATTCCTGGGGTCGAACCAACATCAAATCAGATCAAATGAACTTTATTTGGTCGAACAAACTTGATTTAGGTCGAATTAACACGTGTTAGGGTCGAATTAACATGTGTTAAGGTCGAATGGACATGTGTTAGGTTGTATGAACTTGTAAATAGGTCGAATGAAGCTTCTTGGGGTCGAACCAAGCCATTTGGGGTCTCGAACAAAGTGTTATTTTGGGCTGATTCGACCCGACAACCTCAAATGTACGATTTGTGATGCAAACTAAGTGTTTTATGCTTGAACCTTATGTGTAATCTATGTATACTTGATTAGTTTGTGTAATGGGTCACCAACGGGATGTCGGGCCAGTCTAGTGTGTCGGTTGAGCAGTCGAACACGTTTTCAAACATACTTAGTCACGATCTGGACAATCGGGGACTAGATAACCTTAGGGTTATTAGTCAAAACACTTATATGAACTTTTATGATAGATTCCCGGTGTTAGGAACTATCAGAACTTGTTGGTAACTCTTTTCTAAAGAAGAAGCAATCTAAGGTGAGTTTCACAGCCCCACTTTTATTGGTTTTACTTTTGGGGGAGAAAACATGCGCTAAACTTATATTTTGATAACTTATGTCATACTATGAGTTATTTTTGAGTTGCTATATGATCTTTGGAAGTCCCGGGGAGAACCATGTGTAACACCCCAAATATCCAATTTGACTAATCACACCATTACGGGTGATTAGCAAATAATAAAACATGATTATACAGTAAAAATGAGGGTTGTATTTCTAGAAGAAATATAACTACCTTAGTGAAGTTAGTTAAAAGAGGACAAATAACCCACTAACACTTAACCAAGTTAAGTGTGTTTGGTGTTATTAAATCATGGAGGGGTGAAAGGTGTAAAATGGGCAAACTTGGGTGTTAATATTATAGTTAAAAGATAAACACACACACATAAGGTGTGTTGGTCTAAAAATTTCACAGGAGCTTCAAGCTCCAACACATACAATCCCTAAACACTCAAGTCTTGCTCAAATCCAAGCCATGGGAGCCCTAAATTCGTGCATGTTGAAGGATTATTAATCATCTAGCTTCAACAAACCAAGAGGTAACCTTGGTTTTCCATTTTATTTGTTTTCTAAGATTATGATAATGTTGAATTTGGGGGTTTTGGCAAAATCGTGGAGTTAATGATTAATAGAGGTTCCTCTAGCTTTAGGGAACCTCAATAATGCTTAATTTGGTTAGGAATAACAATTCATAGAGATGATTGTTATAAAATGTGAAAGATGATTATGTGAAAAATATGGGTTATGGCCTTTTGGTGGAAACCCACATTAAGATAGTGATTTGAGGATGAAATTGTATGATTGAATGGCTATAAGACAGGCTAAATGCTACCTTTCTTATGGAATAATGAATTATGTGAAATTGATGAACTCATGGTATGTTCTAACTACAAATTTTTGATGTTATGAATGATGCCTACTAAGTGTTTGATGAAATGCCTAGTTAAGGCTTATGAATGAAATTGTATGAAGGAACATCATAAGCTGACTTGTTATGTGTAAATGATGTGATTGAATGATGTTAGTATGAGAATTACACATGAGATGATTAATCTATGTGGTAATAAGGTAATCGCATAAAATGATGTTAACTAATGCCTATGTTAGTGCATATAAACATATAATGGGTAGTTTGATTTTTAAAAGTCAACTGTGTAACACCCCAACCGATGGCGGAAACATCGGGGTGCCACGTATTGATGATTGTTCAGTAGCTCATGGTGAATAATAAATTCCATTGAATAATTTAAATGAATTACATACAATTGTTCTAGAATTTGTACATCAAATTGAATAAAACTATACACATATCTTCAAGCATCAATTCAAATCTTCAAGCAATTAGAACCTGAAACATGTTAAGTTGAAAATGTTTTTGGGTCAACAAAAGTTGGTGAGAATTACATAGGTTTTTGATAATTGAATAAAAATGATGTGCAATTCATGTGTCATGTCAATCTAGTCCATATGTGAGAACATACTAGAAATAAATCGAGTGCATAACCAACCCTGATGACTGTTATAATATGATACATACCATACGCTCATGGTCCACTTGAATATGTTATACGATAACAAACACCCACGCTACCTTTGTAGGAGGCACGTATCCGGGTGGGATTGTCAGTCCAATAGATCTATCAATGTATACCGCCGGCTTGTACGGAGTTAATGATTATGCTAGAATGGTGCTTACTCTAATCATGCTCAAGACATAATGCAACATAGAAAACACATAGACACATTGATGATTGAATTGCATAAATGATGTTGTAACATGTTTGATGTGTTGCAAAACACATCTCTTTTCCTATGTAGTTTGTATATTATTTGGTCAAGTTTTTATTCGTTTTGTCTCGTTTTTATTATGTATTTATGTATTTTATTATTTTATAGGTGTTTGGAGAGAATGAGCTCAAAACGAATGAATTTTTATCGAGACACCAACACTTGAGGGCCGGTGTTCATGGACGTTGAAGCGTAGACGAGAAATTTTGGTTGAGCCAAGAACACCCGAGACACGAGCTTAGAGTATACTACTACTACTACTAATAATAATAATAATAATAATAGTAGTAGGAAAAAATAGGAAACATGAAATTTGGAATTGAAGTCACGAGCCCTAGGCCCAAGAAAAAGTCAAAGGGCTTGCACATCGATATTAGCAAAGGGAGGTGCCTAATCAGGCGGACATATTATAACAGAGGGGGACTAACAGCCGCCACTAGGAGGTGCACAATTATTAGGAGGGTACATAATATATTGGAGCATAAACAGCCAGAGGTCGAGAAAAAGATCTAACAGCGGCGATCACAACAGCAGCTTTAGAGAAAAATAAAAGAGAGGTGAAGGCCAGGAAGGCTCGGGTTCAAGACTAGAGCTACGGGTTCGAACATAATAAGTTTTGGTTAATATTTTATTACTTCGTGTTCTAAAAATATTATTTCCATGACTTTTATTTTTCTTGAATCTATGTTTTTATTGTTTTCTCGAATTATGTTTGGCTAAAACATTAGTAGCCACCTAGGTTTGACATGACGACTTTTTGATTTTGGGTTTATGTTTCGGTATTGGATTTTATAGTTGGATTTATGTTTTAGTAAGAAACTTGTTTATGATTCTATGATGTGTGTGCGTACTTTTTACTAATTTATGATCTTTTGATGTTCCACGAGTGTCTTAGTGAATGTCTTTCATGTTTGGACACTTGTTAGAATTACTTGCTTTGTGCTTGTAGTTTACTTTATGGTTTTAGGCCTAAATTCCATAGGAACATTAATTGGGAGTTTAGAGGTGATTAGTATTCTTCCTACACTTGAGACCGAGAGGTGATAGGTAGTCAGGTTTGTCTTTGGTGCTAGAGGTATAGGCTAGAAACGCTGAGAGATCAGGTTTTCCTAGGTTCTCTAGTATTATTTGCTTATCTGTGTCATAGATTGACTTTACAGGTTACTCCTTGCACTTTAGGGTGTATTGTGATTGGAGAGTGAGAAATCTAAACCAGTCTAGCGAGTACTTTAGCATAGTTAGTGAGACCGAGAGGTGATCTAACCAATCAGTGAGATTAGTAGCCTTTAGGATTCCTCTTCGGTCAGTCTTGGTAAATGATCTGGGAGCCACTAGGATACTAAGGGTGAATATTATAAGATCCTGATTGCCAATATGGTTTCCAAAGCCGGGGCAGTTCCAATTTCATTAGTAGGATTCGATACCTAGGTGGTTGCCTTTCCCATCTCTGATTTCCCTCCTTAGTGATCCTCTGCTATCTTTTAATTTAAGCCTTTTAGTTTATTTAATTTAGTAATTAATTAATATAAAAATCACAAAAATCCAATTTACTAGGCTAGGAGTCGATAGAGGTCTAGTACCGAGAGACGCCACATTGTGTCCACGGATCGATATTCCGGACTTACTTGCTCTGCTACACTGCGACCGGTGCACTTGCCGTTAGTGTGTGGTTCAGCGGGTTTTTCCATTTTTAAAACTTGACCCGAATTTATTTAATACACATTTTCACACATCAAGTTTTTGGCGCCGTTGCCGGGGACACAGTGCGCTTTCGAGGACGACCCGAGTCGGGGATCTAGTCATTTTGTAGATATTTTTTTTATTTATTTTTTTCTTCTCTTTATTTTTATTCATTTATTTATTTATTTATTTATTTTATATATATTTTCTCTATCTGGTGCCCGTGATCTGTTTGTTTAGTGTCTGTTTGCAGTGAGATTTTTAGGATGCCAGATGCTAGTGGAAGAAAGACTGTAGCAGACTACATAAGAGAGCGTGACCAGGCTGGTTACAATGAAGAAGGCATCTACACACAAATGCAAAATCATTATATGCCTATTTTGAGGGAGCCCGATAGTTTTCTTGCCTCTTCAGTACCAAGGATCTTTGTAAATTGGTATGAAGGGGAAAATCCATACTTACAACCTTATGATATCACTCCACAACCGGAGACAATAATGGACGAAGAAGTCCCACCTCCGGTCCAACAAGAACCCATGGAAGATGATTTTTGGAGTGATAGTGTGGTTGAAGAAGACGTCGGGTTGATTGAAGATGTTAGTGAGAAGGAGAACAAGATGGGAGATGAAGATGAAGATATGCATGTACCATCTTGGGAGGACGAGTTTGGTGATGAGTTGGTAGATTTACCAACTCTCGAAGAAGAAGAATTTGATCATGTTGGTGATCTATTATTTTTAGAAACTTTACTTGCAGGGATGCCAACAGCGGAGATCAATACACCAAACGAGGAAAAAGTGGAAAAGGTGGTAACAAAGAAAAAGACCAAACCACCTCGTCACATTCAGGATTGCCGGCCCGTGCCGCCACCATCACGGGAGAGGGCGAGAAGTCACATGGACCATATCCCTCATCATATGCCACATATCATGTTTGGTCCAGGTAAGTGTAGGAATAGGTGCTCTGACCCGTTTGAATTTTTCAAACGTTATTCTAGATTTACCATTCGTTTTTTGACAAACAATGGTGAGCGATCTGAATTAAACGGGTTGGATAAAGGGTGGATAAAACAGAAGCCACCTGATTGAACTTGGGTTAAAACCCAAGTGTAGAGTTTTGTATCATCATTCGCCAGGTATATTTTTATTTTATTTTATTTTCATTCTTCTTTATTTTATTTTTTTTATAGTTAATTTTTTTTTTTCGAGTCATGTGGGATTGCCTTGGCCTTTTTCACTGTTGGATCTCCCCTGCCCGTACTCAATCTCCATTCGGGTGGGGTCGATCTTAAAATTATTTTTTGTAAACAGGCATCTCACTTGTCATTGAGTCATTTTACTTTTATTTTCTTTTTAGTTTATTTTTGCAGGATTCCAACTATGGCCGCGAAGGAAATGCTATACGGCTGTAGATGATAGACGGACGGGACACTTTCTGCGAGCTATCGCCACATATTCCAGGGGAGTTCGTTCCATTTATTTTGTTGTTATATATTTTTTTCGTCTCTTCTTTAGTTTTGTATTTTTATTTTTAGTTTACGTTGTATCCTGGAGCACATTGAGGACACTGTGACTTTCTAAGTGTGGGGATGGGAAACTTCGTTTTATTTTGCTTAGTTGTAGGTTGAGTCAAAAAAAAAAAAATATATATATATATATATAAAAAAGAAAAAGTTGGTTTTGTGTTAGTCCCGATCCTTTTTGTGCTTAGTAAACGAGCCTTTTCAATACGTCGGTTAAAAGCGGGGTCGATTGTCGGGTTTACGGGTCTTAGCATATGTTTCTTTAAGTTGCGGGATAGTAGGCTTGACTGAGTTGTTTTTCTGAAATAAAATGTTTGGGGTGCCTGGGATAGTGGATCGAACTGGATGGTTAACTGGTTTTGCACTTGCTAGTATCGGTAACCCTTATTTCCACATGACAGTGAGTTTTGAGCCTTAAACATTATATATAAATATTCACTATTTCGTTTCATGTGTGATATACCGACTTTGTTGCATTATTTTAGAACTTGTGCGTTTTGATGCATTTTGAGACCTTAGGCTTGGACTTGACACAAATATGATAGAGGCATTAGGATTATCCATTTTTGTTTAGCCTTTTCGTTTGTTTTTGTTATTTGACCCGTTTCACTATTTTTACCTTTAGAAGCCACTTTGAGCCTAAACCTTTCGTTTGTCACCCATTTTATTTGATATTGATTACCGGATTGTATATATATATATATATATATATCTATGTAATGTGAAAAAAAAGAGAAAAAAATATATCAGCATAGAGAGTAGCAAAAAAAAAAAAAAAAAAAAAAAGCTGAAAAAAATGAAAAAAAAAAGAGAAAGATATATGAAAAAGTGAGAAAAGAAAAAAATAGAATAAAGGTTGTGGGTCGAGAAGACCAAAGAGTTGGATTTTATATGTTCATGGTTTATCCGGTTTATCTTATATTTTTTTCCTTTTAGCCAATTTTTCCCAATAAAATTCCCTACCTTTAACCCTTGCCTACCCTTTCGAAGTCCTCTTGATTTGTGTTAGTTTTAGCAATTAGGTGGAGATTTGATTGACGTACAAGCTTATGATAATTTTGCTTCATAGTACGGTTTTGAGAGATTCACTCCAAATAAATATATAACCGAGAGATGAGTGATATTGTGAGGGGTGCTTACAGGTGCATAGTCGGTAGCTTGAAGGTAAGTGAAGCTTGACTAGGTAGGCCTTGTTTTTAAAATTGCATCATTTTGACTAGTCAGCCTTTTGAACGATGTAAGTCTTGTGAAACCGCTATGCTTGTTGATTACGTTGCTTGCTTTTGACCTTGTTTGATGCTATCGTTTTTGTTAAGTGCTTTGTTGAAAATGTTTAAGATTTTGTATAATTCTTTTTCGGGACGCAAAAGTTTTAAGTGTGGGGATGTTTGATGTGTTGCAAAACACATCTCTTTTCCTATGTAGTTTGTATATTATTTGGTCAAGTTTTTATTCGTTTTGTCTCGTTTTTATTATGTATTTATGTATTTTATTATTTTATAGGTGTTTGGAGAGAATGAGCTCAAAACGAATGAATTTTTATCGAGACACCAACACTTGAGGGCCGGTGTTCATGGACGTTGAAGCGTAGACGAGAAATTTTGGTTGAGCCAAGAACACCCGAGACACGAGCTTAGAGTATACTACTACTACTACTACTAATAATAATAATAATAGTAGTAGGAAAAAAAATAGGAAACATGAAATTTGGAATTGAAGTCACGAGCCCTAGGCCCAAGAAAAAGTCAAAGGGCTTGCACATCGATATTAGCAAAGGGAGGTGCCTAATCAGGCGGACATATTATAACAGAGGGGGACTAACAGCCGCCACTAGGAGGTGCACAATTATTAGGAGGGTACATAATATATTGGAGCATAAACAGCCAGAGGTCGAGAAAAAGATCTAACAGCGGCGATCACAACAACAGCTTTAGAGAAAAATAAAAGAGAGGTGAAGGCCAGGAAGGCTCGGGTTCAAGACTAGAGCTACGGGTTCGAACATAATAAGTTTTGGTTAATATTTTATTACTTCATGTTCTAAAAATATTATTTCCATGACTTTTATTTTTCTTGAATCTATGTTTTTATTGTTTTCTCGAATTATGTTTGGCTAAAACATTAGTAGCCACCTAGGTTTGACATGACGACTTTTTGATTTTGGGTTTATGTTTCGGTATTGGATTTTATAGTTGGATTTATGTTTTAGTAAGAAACTTGTTTATGATTCTATGATGTGTGTGCGTACTTTTTACTAATTTATGATCTTTTGATGTTCCACGAGTGTCTTAGTGAATGTCTTTCATGTTTGGACACTTGTTAGAATTACTTGCTTTGTGCTTGTAGTTTACTTTATGGTTTTAGGCCTAAATTCCATAGGAACATTAATTGGGAGTTTAGAGGTGATTAGTATTCTTCCTACACTTGAGACCGAGAGGTGATAGGTAGTCAGGTTTGTCTTTGGTGCTAGAGGTATAGGCTAGAAACGCTGAGAGATCAGGTTTTTCTAGGTTCTCTAGTATTATTTGCTTATCTGTGTCATAGATTGACTTTACAGGTTACTCCTTGCACTTTAGGGTGTATTGTGATTGGAGAGTGAGAAATCTAAACCAGTCTAGCGAGTACTTTAGCATAGTTAGTGAGACCGAGAGGTGATCTAACCAATCAGTGAGATTAGTAGCCTTTAGGATTCCTCTTCGGTCAGTCTTGGTAAATGATCTGGGAGCCACTAGGATACTAAGGGTGAATATTATAAGATCCTGATTGCCAATATGGTTTCCAAAGCCGGGGCAGTTCCAATTTCATTAGTAGGATTCGATACCTAGGTGGTTGCCTTTCCCATCTCTGATTTCCCTCCTTAGTGATCCTCTGCTATCTTTTAATTTAAGCCTTTTAGTTTATTTAATTTAGTAATTAATTAATATAAAAATCACAAAAATCCAATTTACTAGGCTAGGAGTCGATAGAGGTCTAGTACCGAGAGACGCCACATTGTGTCCACGGATCGATATTCCGGACTTACTTGCTCTGCTACACTGCGACCGGTGCACTTGCCGTTAGTGTGTGGTTCAGCGGGTTTTTCCATTTTTAAAACTTGACCCGAATTTATTTAATACACATTTTCACACATCAATGTTTCACCCCAAAAACGGTAATAAATAGAAAAGGGGCTATGTAAAACTTACCTTGGTAAAATGTTATATCTGTTGAGAAATTTGGATAATTGTGTTGACCAAATGTATCAAGTATCACCCTATAATAAAGTAATAAATATGTCTAAGTCTATCAATCCTAAAAATGTATAAGTTTCTAGGGCTTCGAATTGGGGATAAATGCTTGTTTGATTAATGTGAAAATTGTTTAATAAATGAGAGAATATTAGTAAATAAATAACCAAAAATCTTTTTATGAAATTTAAATTTAGGATGATCACAATAATGTGTTTAAAGTATAAAAATAATTTTTGCAAAATTATTTCCTTTAAAATAGATTTTTAAATCTATTTATTACAAATTGCCAAAACTTAACTTTAATATTCAAAAATACTAAAATTAAAGAATTATTATTTTAAAAATCATATTTCTGTTCTAAATATTTAAAAATAAATTGTATAAAATTTTGGTGCAAAAATACCAAAAATTGGATTTATTATGATTTAATTATGATTAAATCTAACAAAAATTGCTTAAAAATATTAAATAAATGATTTTTCAGAAATAAAAATCATTTCTGAATAGCTTAATGTTATAAAAACTTAGGATAATTTTTGTGGAAATTTATAAGATCGTTTTGATATTTTTATAGATTTTTATAAATAAAATAGAATAAACTTGATTTAATTATTATAAATATTAAATAAATAAATTTCAGAAAACTAAAAATTGTAAGTTGAACTTTTTTATTAGATTAACTCAAAATAATTTTTGTAGGATTTATAAAAGAGTTTTAGTATTTTAAAACAAATTTTAAAATACTAATGATTATATATATATATATATATATGTTTTGTTTTGTAGAATAATCAAAAAGAAGTGCCACTGCCCGGGTTCGAACCCGCGTGGCTCTGTCCATGGGTACCAGACACAACCAGCTGGTCCAGCCAATGGTTGTGTTATTTCTTGTTTTTAAAAAAAAAAATAAATATCATAAGTGATTATCATGTTCATCCCCAAATAATTTCAATCGAGCCCTAGCTTTCAAATTGATCAATCCACACATCAATAACCCAATTAACCTTAGGGCTATTGATGTGTGGATGCCGAAGATAAAAACCCACAACAATAATTAGACTTACAATCTCGTTTTAATACAGAATCGATTGGTCAACCCTCGAAGTCAAAACGCGATCATATGCTAAGAACAGAGGATAAATAAGAAGAATTGGGGATTGAGAAAGATTGAGTAGCGAGTTGAGAAGGTTCACAGAGGTTCAATTTATAGTAGTGATGTCTAGGTTGTATAATTGGATAGTTTGACTCGTTTTTGAATGGTCACGCGTAATCTTAATTAATCGGGCATGAATTGGTAAGTAATTGATGTGTAATGGACCGAAATTGATGTTGCCATGTTGATTTAGGTCAAACTCGCGTGAAATAAGTAATTTAGAAGTGATAAAAATGGAATTCCTTTGACCCATGATGTTGCAGCGCGCCATTAGGGAAGAAGGAAGGAAGTATTTGGCGTTTAAATGATTTTTTGTTCCAAGTATATAACAAGAAGCCTAAGTGGCGTAGTGGTGAGGTATTGTTGTGTTGGTTTGGCTCTGCGCAGGTTCGAAACCCGCCATAAGCAAATAATTATATATTTTTTTTAAAACAGTAAGGAAGGGGATTGGAATTGGGCCTGTTAGTGGGCCGGCTTTGTTGGGCTTCAAGAAATCAAAAGGTGTTGATTGGGTTATGGTTGGGTTGGGTTTGGTTTAGAGGTGTTGGGTTTGGACTAGGCTATTATTAATAATATTATTATTATTATTATTATTATTATTATTATTATTATAAAAAAATGCATTATATATATATATATAGGTTGCGAGTTAGGGAAAATAAATATAGACTTGGACACATTAGTTAAGGATAATAAGGGCTTTTCGTATAAAAAAAATTTCCGTGAAAATTTTGCGATGTTACAAACTGACCCAAATTGAAGTTCTGAATGTGTTAGCATTTATAAACTCGCGAGGTATGGTAGTCGTTTGATGAAATGGCTAACATGACCGATCTTGTGAGTATTGTGAAGGTTTGATCTTGTCAAGCTAGGTGGGAGCTTGGATGGGAGGAAACCAACAAAGCAATAGATCATGGAATGCATAAATTGGGCCAAGGTAAGTGACTTATTCTAAATAAGTCTCTTAGAAACTAAATGATGTTGTAAACATTTGAAAATCATAGAATTTATATTGTTTGTAAAGTATGTGGGTTTAATCACTAAAACGAATTATGGAATGTGGGATACTAGCTTGTAAAAGGGCTAGAATCGCCTAAATTATGAAAAATGGTTAAGTCCGTCTGGGACGCCTAACTAGATAATGGCACACCCTTGTAAAATGGACAAATGAGTTAAAAATGTTATGTTCATTAAAACGCATGAATGTGACAAAAGAATGGATGATTTTGTGAATAAATAATTAAACGGGTCAAATGATGTTATGAGCATCAATTGAATCGGTACTTAATGCTTCTATGCTAAGCATTTATAGTTAAAAGGGCCAGACGGGCCAATTGGTGGTGTGACACCCTTTGGATCCCGGAATGTTAATAGGGTAATGAGTTTTTGCACAGATTGATAAATTGGAATGGAATGGCATGTGATGCCAAGGATCCTTGAGGAAATTCGAGAGGTATGGAAATGGGTCAACACTACCAGGTAAGTCTGTTGTATAAGATATGGCCATATGCGAGTAGACATGTGGATGAAACCACCCACATGAAGTGTGGGTGTCAAATCGGTGAGTCTTGTTCATAAAAATGTCTAATGCGCTTAGAAGTGATTTAATAATAGAGAATTTATGAAATTGGTAATATACTAAGTTCTTAAGGGCTTAGGAGTTTCCCAACATGTTAACGAGTCTAAAATGATGGTGATGACCAAGTGTTGTCGCCCACGGGTGACTAATACGGAATATAGACCTCTAAGGGTATTTTGGGAATTCTAAAGATTTGCTAAAGGCTAAACCCATAAACCGAGTCATAATAAGTGAATCGGATAGTGTTGATTAGATTAACAAGTGTTCAACGGGTTGACAATATGATTGTTATGCTTTTTGAACGGTTAAATAAAGTTGTGTAAAACCTAAGGCCTTAACGGGTCAAACGGTTAAAACCGAACTAAGTGGTTTCTAATGGTCAAAACCGAGAAGTGATATATATTTCTTGATAGAACTTATCTATGCAGGTCTAAAATAATATTGGGTAGTTCCCGGATGTCCAAAAACGCCCATAGTTGTAACACCCCAACCGATGGCGGAATCTTCGAGGTGCCACGTAGTGACGATTGTTCAAAAGCTCATGGTACTAAAATGTAAATATATGATTATTGAATATTGTTTTTACAACATGTGAAATTAAATACAATACAACAATAGTAAAGATAATTGATTGATTTAATCTAAGTCCAAAGTCCTATGTGAAGTGTCAAGCAGCTTATCCTGAAACATGCACGAAAATAATTTTGTCAACATATGATGTTGGTGAGTACTACTTAGTTTTGTACGTATAGTATAAGTTTTGAAAAGTAGTACAATTCATGTGTCTAGCATCACCAAGGCATTATGTAAACACGCAAGTAACCAAACAAGACAAAGATCACATGTAAAGTTGTACAATGTAATTGATAATGAGCACCTCAACACGTGTGAGTCTAAAAGAGCACCATAACACAAAGTTATGTCTAAATGAGCACCGTAACATAAGTTACGTCTAAATGAGCACCATAACATAAGTTATGTCTGTATGTAAAGAGCACCATAACATAAGTTATGTCTGTATGTATGATTTTGTATGTAAGCTACGTTCATGTTCAAACATAAGCACAAAGATAATCAAGACATGTATATGAATTGTAAATATAAATGTATGTGTAAATGAATATGAAAGCTTTGTATAGTTGTGCATGAATCACCCCAAAAATTGTAAAAGCGAAAAAGGGGATAAGTAATACTCACTTTAGCGAGGTGGTAAGTCTTGTATAATTGAATAAGTGTAATCCAATGTTATCAAGTGTCACCCTATATATAATGTAACAAATAAGTCTAAGTCTATCTAGTCTATAAGTATATTTTCTAGGGCTTCGAATTGGGGATAAACGTTTATTTGATTAATAAACAAATTGTTTATTAAATATAAGAAATTTAATAATTAAATGAATAAAAGTCTTTTTGTAAATTTTAAATCAAATATGGTCACAATATAAAGTTTTTAGTATGAAAATAATTTTTATAAAATTATTTTCTTGAAAATAGAATATTTAATCTAATTATTTCAAATTATCAAAATATGACTTTAATATCTAAAAATATTAAAATCAAAGAATTTCTGAATTAAAAATTGTATTTCAGTTCTAGATAGTTAGAAATAATTTATATAAAATTTTGGTGCAAAAATATTGAAAAATGAATTTATTATGATTGATTTATGATTAAAACTAACAAAAATTAATTAAAAATATAAAAAGACCGGTTTTTCAGAATTAAAAGTAATTTCTGAAATGTTTATTGTCATAAAAGTTTAGTGTAATTTTTGTGGAATTTTATAAAATCGTTTAGATATTTTTATTGAAATTTATAGTTTTAAATGAATAAATTTGTAATATTTATAATATATATTAAATAAATTATTTTTGAAAAATGAAAATTTGGGTGATGAACTTAATCATTTGAAGATCATATAATAATTTTTATAGAATTTATAAAACACGTTTAGTATTTAAAACTGATTTTAAAAGATTTAATGTATTAAGTATATATAAAAAAATGTAAAAAAAATGTTTGTTGGTTATGGGAATTGAACCCGGGCCTCTGGCCGGTTCGGGTTTTATCACAAGCGTGGCCACCAACTGAGCCACACCTTGAGAACGATTTATTTCAGATTATATTAATTATATACTTATAAGTAAAACATGATTTATTTTCAAATAATAAAAAAAACAAAACTTGTTTTATGTGGGATTCGAACCTGAGCGGTTCAGATTAACAAACAACAACGAAACCAACTACTCTGTATCAAGGTTTGTTATCAGACTTGTTTTCGAAATACATTTAAACAGAGTTTCAGTAGTCATCTTCCCCAATTCAATATGATGACCCTAGCTTTATCAATTGGCAGATTTAACAAGCAATAGCCCCTGTAATGTTGGGGCTATTGCTCGTGTATATGCGATTAACAAAACCCACCAAGAAAACGAAACTTACAAGAACGATGAAGAACACAAAGGCGTGGTCAACAGAAAAGTCAAACCGAGCTAGTAAGCTTCGAAAGGCGAATTAAAACAGAAATTGAGTGTGAGGGTTTGTTCATCGGTACCCTTAGGCTCTCTAGGAACGTTCAATTTATAGTATAGAGGTCCGGTTGTGGATTAGGCAAGTTTTGACCAACGTTTAATATAAACGCGTGAATAATCATTGAAATGGAAACTTTTGACTGTGATAATGTGTACAATACGCGTAATTGATGGGTTGTTATTATGCCGGATTGATTGCTGGTCAAAGATTTTTATTTCAGGTTCAAGAAAGTTAACAAATCTCGCCTTGGTTTGATGCGTTCGATCAGCAGCAAGACAGAAGGAAGAAGGAGAAGATGGCATCGCGTAACAAGGCTTATATACAAACTGATCTGGGATAGTTCACGAATTGAGCTGTGGCTCAGCTGGTTACGTGCGTTTGTGTGTTAAGGAGGGCCGGCTTCTGCCCGGGTTCGAGTCCCGGCAGAGGCAAAAACTTATATATATATATATATATATATTTATATATATATATATTTGAAAGGGGGAAGGGAGGTGTTGGGCTGGACTTGATCTGGGCCGGTTTGTTTGTAGGTTTGGGTTTACATGCTGGGCCGCTGGGCTTCAAAAAGAAGAGAAAAGGGGTTGGTTATGTTGGGTTAAGTTAATGGGTAAAGGGATGGTTGGTTATGGTTTGGAGATGGTAAAAAAAATGTATATAATAAAATCTGAATTTTTTTATTTTTATTATTATCATTATTATTATTACTATTATTATTATTATTATATACAAAATATAAAGAAAAAGTGACGGATGTCACAGCATCCCCTACTTTTAGAAACTTCGTCCCGAAGTTATTAGAAACATAGGGTTATGGATGCTTGGGTAAAAATTAAGATAACTGTGGTTTGGAAAATTTGAGTTAAGGCACGACGTAGATTTATAGGGAACAGAGTGAATTGTTTCGAGAGATGTGAGTCAAGGATTGGATTAGGTTCGTCTCGAATAATAAGGAGAATAAGAATATACTAAAATACTAAACTTCAAGTTTTAGGAATTCTAAAATAAATTTATGAGTTGATTGACTATATAAAGACCAAATGAACTACCAAGTAACTAGAGTTTGTTCCTGGTCCGAATTCCAGTCTCACTTTCAATGCATCATTAATGTTTGTATACAGGGTGTACCGCAGCTAACCCACCACACCTTTGATACCTTGAAAACGTACTAGACGCCTACCAAAAACTCTAATAGAATTTCACACTACCCTAACGCACCTGTAAATTCATGATTACGTTCCGGACCGGAATCATCAATTTACCTTACATTAGGGTTTTATGTCCTTCTATGATCCTATTCTAACAACACATTAACGCAAATAAATTTCACAAGAAGATGACACAACAAACGCGTTGAGTTACTGTAACGACCCTGCCTGACGTGGCCGGGTCGTCGGGTCAGGTGGTATCAGAGCCGCGCTAATAACAGTTTTGAAGTCTTTAGTCCGGGATCTACCAGAATATTTTTCTAAAAAGAAATGTTGCTTAGAAAAATGAGATATTAGAAATATTAAGAGAAAATAATAGGTGAGTAAATTTTTGGGTACCTAAATGTCAAAACCATTATAAAGTTGGTGAGAACCATAACCGTATACTAGAAATCAGAACGAATCCACCACAGGATATTACTAGAATGATTATATGGAGTAAATTGACAATTCTGTACACAGTTGTGAATTTATATGCACATTTAATTTCTGGGAAATCTTACAGGATATTAAGGCTACAAGAAATGAGAATATATAATACAGAATGAAAACCAGATATATCAATAGAAATCAGAAAATAAATCTCAATATAAATGAGAAATGACGAAGTTATAAAAAGTATATACGTTTATATAGAAAAATATATAGGTCATAAAACATAAACCATTTATCCTGATTCAAGAAACTTCACATAAGTTTATTGAATTATTCCAGTCTCAGTAATTATTCAGATCGTTAAACTCACGGTTATTCCGATAATTATAAACAGAATACAAATATACGCTTCAATTTGAACATTCCTATGTTCGAGTATCCGGAAATATTATTTTTACCCCGTAAATTCCGAAATTTTTATAAAATCTAATATACTAGAAACATATAAACATCGTGTTTTTAAAAGAATTTTCCTCAACTATTAAATCAGGGATCAAATATATTCCACGATTATTTAAAAGGTTTTAAATCTTTTCAGTATAATTATGAAATTTATTAATTTTATACTTAATCATTTATATTGTATATAGAACCGAGTATTTTAGTTTTGAGTAAAAATATATATAAACACCCTTCCGTTCAAAATTTTAAATAAACGCTTTAGTTAATTTATAAAATTAAGAAAAATCTGTTAATATTATAACTTATTTTCTTAAGTGCTGATAATTTTTGAAAAACCCCAGAATCTATCTCAGGATTATCCAAATTTATCCGTTTAACCTTAAAGTTTTGATCTCAAATATTTTGAGAAATCTAATTATTTTATTAATCAGTAATAAAAAAAAAACGTGTTTATTAAAATTTTAAAGAATTCCGATACTATGAAAAACTTTTACCGCAACTCTTTTCAAATAGTTATTATTTTCAAGAAAATAAATATCATTACGAAACTCAAACAAGTATTTTTATTTTAAATCTACCGTAGAAATTTTATTTAAACCCTATAGAACCACGATTGTATTATTTTACCAAAACATATTAAACTCCACTTTTGGTGTCCTTTTTGTGAAAATTTTTAACCGGATTTGTATCCGTATATAAGTTAAAAGTATTTTCGACACGATTTTATAATTATATTCAATTGTATAATTTCGTTGATATTTTATTTCGACATGAACGATAAGTATTATATATTACGGTTCATAATTTAAATCGATCTTTGTATATATATAAATCTCAGGTATACGTTATTCTCGATTCTTTTTGGAATCTATATACCTAATAAACAAAAGTCCATGAGTACACTTGGCACTCCCACATTCATCCTCAATTGTGGAGCCAATCATATTGTGCCAAGTGTCTCATTGTGGGATTTAATAAACTTTTTGATTTAAAAAAAAAAAAAACAGAAAATATAAATACCCAAAAAAAAAACCCGGACATAACCATCTTCATATCATCGCCTCCTCAAACAAACCCTTCCAAACCCTAATCAGAGCGATAAACGGCGATTGACCCAATCATTCATCTCCATTCTACGGTAATCTCTATTTCATTCTTATTTCATTCAATCCATCTTTATCCCTCATTTTCACTGTGTTTTTTTTTCGTTTTTTTCTAATATCTTTGTCGATTGAATCTTTCTTTTTCCCTGTTTTCATTCTATTTGATTATTTATGTTTCGATTGGTGTGTTTATGTTACGACAAAGAAAACCTTGGTTTGCCCTTAATTATGGTTCTTGATTGTTTGATTAGGTTTGTTGATTTTTTGATAAGGGTTATTGAATGGATTTTGATGTACTCAAACACTGTTTTCTATTTTGATTTTACACTGATGATGTTCTGAAAAACTTTGGTTTTCAGAAGATTAGATTGTTATTTTTTTTTAATCAACTTTGTATGAACATTCTGAATATGACTGGATTATATAAAGTTTTCAATTGTTTGATTAGGTTTCTTGATTGTTTGATTAGGGTTCTTGAATGGATTTTGATGGACTAATACAGTGTTTTCTTTTTGATGTAACTAGATGATGTTAGGTCAAACTTGGGTTTTCAGAAGATTAGATTGTTGTTTTTTTTGAATCAAGTTTGTATCAACATTGTGAATATGACTCGATTATATAAAGTTTTCAAGTTGGGATTTTTCAAAAATTAATCTGTTTTAAAAATTTAATAGGTTTTAAGATTTTTCAGAATTTGCATTTATGTATTCATCTAATTATGCAATTTTGGTTATATGATATCATGTTTTAATTTGTTTTTACTGATAATACAGTTGCTCTAAAAGGTCGTCTCAGAATGGTTTATGGATTTTGGGTTAAATCAGAGGGCAGAGAACGTGTGTGTATGGTAAGCGACCTTTCTTATGCGTTAAAAATGTGTTGGTTGTTAATATATGTTCATTGATCACTTTACAGTATTCGGATGGATAATGTTTATTAACTGAAATCCAACAGATTAATTTATAATCAACTTTTTTTGTTGTTGATTTGTAGGCGTTGCCCGGAGATTATAAGGAATGGATAACTAAGTATGGATTCCCTACTGGCATGACCAGAATTCATACTCTGGATCAGAGATCATTCGAAGTTAAAGTGATGAATATCGCTGGGAAGTGGTTTTTTTACAATGGGTGGAAGCACATGATTACAACGCTAAACTACCCAAGTGGTTGTCACTTTGTGTTTGAGTACGAAGAAATGCTCAACTGTTTTAATATGTATACTTTTCATCAGGATGCCATAGCTGCACCGGGCAAGTATTTCTACTGCAAACTTGATGACCCACTCAGTGATCTGAATCGCCTGGTATGTTTTTTAAATGATGTGTATAAACATTACATAACGCCTTAAATACATTAATATGTAGTAATGTTTCAACATTGTTTTCCAACTTTCCAGCATATAAGTGCCTTCGTTCATCATGGTTTGTACAATCGAAACCCTCCTATGGAACCGATTATGGTTAGCTCATTTCCAGGTAATCTCATGTATATAATATATTGTTAGATAATAAGACTTTTTAAAATTCTGATGTTCATAATGATAACAGTATGCTGGAAATTCATCTTCTTTGCAGGGCATGTTTTCCAGATCCAACTTGAATACGATGGTCATGAGATTTTCATTACCCAGGGATGGCCGTACATGAAACAGAGGTTTAACATAACAGCGGATCATCTGATGGTGTTTGAAATTTACAACGAGGTTTGTTTGTCGATTCGAAATTTCAAAATATATCATTAATTTTGTTTGAGATTTATATCATTAATTTTTACACCTTTCATGTGTTTCATTGTAAAATTAACAGAAAACATTGGAGTTGTCCATCTTTGAGAAAAACAAGCTGACCCTGCCTCCGGAGTTGTGGGAGGACGTTGAACAGCCCGAGGATGACCAAATTAATCAGGAGGAAATAGCTGTGGTTTCTGATGATGATGGAGAAGAGTATTCAGATGAAGATGATATGGAAACTGATGATGATGGATCTGGATCGGATGAAGATGTATCCGATATAGAAGATTGGGCCGTTCCAGTTGTTTTTGTTGTTGACAGGCATTTTGTAAGTATTATATGTTAAAGCAATATGTTATAATCATTTTGATGCTAAATAAACCTTTTTATAACAAATTTCATGTATGGTTATTTGTTTTAGCGGATGAAGACACAATGGGCGAAGGCCAATGGCTTGAACAGGCCGCGCTCATTGACAATTAAGGATGCTGAGCAAAATAGCTGGGGTGTCTCTGTAGGTATTGAAGACAGGGGATCGAGTAAGCGTTTTTACATCAAAGGTATGTCTGTGTTTGTTGCTGACAATGATTTGCAGGCTGGTGATCAGGTGCATTTCCGTTGGTTTGAAAAACGAGGTCTGTTCAAGCTCTCTAAAGTAGTTAGGGTTGATGGTAATTAGGACGGGATTCAGTGGGTAGTTTTTTGGATATAAAAATCTTAATTTTGGTCCTAAGTCGTGGTGGTTTTTGAAACAATACAGTGGTTGTGGGTAACTCTTAACACGATGGTTATGGTCGTTTTTTGGATGATGATTAATGTTAGTGGTCACATACATTGATTTGTTTTTTGTGTTGATATGTGTTTTGAAAAATATATCAGTCTTATGGTTTGTATTTACGACATATGATCTTCTATGTTTTAATAGTTAGCAATAATTTGGGAAATATGTTTTTTTTAGCAATAGGTAAATATGGTTAATATGATTTATTTGCCATAATGAGAATTAAAATTTAGACAACTATAGATTTTACAAATTGACTTTTTAAAAATTGTTTATTAAAACTTAAATTTGGTAAATTACATTACATTAAGTTTTGTCATTCTCATTATTAACATACTAAAATTTCGTAACTTTGACTTTTTTTTTGAAAAAGTCCCAAGTTTTAATACTTTCCATTTTTTTTAGACATATACATGTTTTTTAATATTTTAAAGTCATAATTAATTAATAATTTTCAAAGTCAAACCGTTTTATGTTGACAAACAAGATTTTTGGAAAGCCAATCAATTAACGATGTGTAATTGACTACTTTTTATGGTTTCAATCAACCTATATTCGATTTGTCTTTAAACATCCTAATTTATGGCGTTGACTTTTTTCTGGTCAAATAGTGTTGCTGTGTAACTGTTAGCACTAGAGTATGGTTGTTTTTGGGATTGTGATTAACTGTTATTGGTTACATACATTGGTTTGTTATACCTGTTGATATGTCTTTTGAGAAATAGATTTATGATATTCTTTTTTTTTTTTAACACATATGAATGCTTATTAACAAAGTCAAACGTTTTATTTGAAAATATTAAATTTTTCGAATAACATTTTAAAAAAAAAATTAAAACGTTTTTTAATATTTTTAACTCACAAGTAATTAATAATTTTCAAATTCAAACCGTTTTATGTTGAGAAACAAGATTTTTGGAAAGACAATCAATTAACAATGTATAATTTGACTACTTTTTATGCTTTCAATCAACCTATAATTTATCTTTTTTTACATCCAAATTTATGCCGTTGACTTTTTCCTCTTAAAATTGTGTTGCTGTGTAACTGTTACCACCTTAGTTTGGTTGTTTTTGGTATTGTGATTAACTGTTAGTGGTTACATACATTGGTGTGTTTTTACCTGTTGAATGCTTATTAACAAAGTCAACCGTTTTATTTGAAAATGTTAAATTTATCCAGTACCATTTTAAAACAAAAGAAAACGTTTTCTCTTTATTTTAAAATCACAAGTAATTAATAATTTACAAATTAAAAAAGTTTTAATTTGACAAACAAGATTTTTGGATAGACAAAAAATTAGTCTTTGACTTTTTTACAATAAGATTTAATAAATAACTTTTATTTTCATAATTTCGGAAAGTTTGACCACTTAATTTGATTGAAAATGTATTATGGAAACCTTTAAACTTAATCAATTAGATTGGCATTTCATATTTTGTTTCTATTTATATAATCAATACCAAAAATACAACATTTCTTCCTTATTTATAATTGGT
Source organism: Ambrosia x helenae (assembly GCA_030844895.1). Classification (NCBI taxonomy): domain Eukaryota; kingdom Viridiplantae; phylum Streptophyta; class Magnoliopsida; order Asterales; family Asteraceae; genus Ambrosia; species Ambrosia x helenae. The sequence goes on along the minus strand of CM061228.1, from coordinate 128,446,407 downwards.
ATACGAAATTATATATACATGTAGAAATTTTTCGAATATAATTCAGTTTTTTTCTTCTACATTTCGCAGGTAGTATATACTACTTTAGGTTCTTACATTTTTATTTATATATCACACGAGTACTAACATATTTTTGTTCGCAGTTATTTGTGATAACTATTACACACGTGCAGGCAGATGGATCCAAATAATGTAACATTTTTGAATGACATAACATGGCGGCTGAGTAATTACACAATCAAAGTTAAGGTACTTAGGCTTTGGAAGAGAGCAAATCGAAAGACACCAGGTGAAACTCTTGCCATTGATATGGTTGTTATGGATGAACAGGTTAGATTTTATATCATCAATTCCTTTGTCACATATATGTTACCAAAACTCGATTTAATATTTTCTGGTCAAATAATGTCTTCTAATTACATATTTTTACGCAGGGTTCTAAAATGCAAGCGATTGTGTGGAATAGATACATGAAGAAGCATGAAAAATTTCTACGTGAAAATGAATCATATTATATCTATAGACCACAACTAGCGGATAACAAATCTGTTAAACACTTTTCTAAAAATGACATATTATCTTTTACTTTTGAAACAAATCTTACAAAGTGTAACAGATTTGATGGTAGCCAATATGGTTTTAATTTCTCTTCTTTTGAGTCTATTAAGTCTGGTAACCTTTCTCAAGAACAAAGGATTGGTAGTTTTCGAAGCCTTAATCTTTTATATATTTTTATTCTTTTAATTTGTCTTCTTATTTATTAGTTGAGATAACATTTTAAATATTTTAGATTTCATTGGCTTTGTTGAAGAATGGAGTCCACCCGAGCCTATCGAAACAAAAGCTGGATTGAAAATGAAAATGAACCTACTCTTGATTGATCTAGAGTATGTGTTTCATTTTTCTAATTCATAATTTATTATCTCATAATCTTTCATGATATATTCATTTCTCATTTGTACGATTAATACTTAGGAAGAAATGTTTGAAATTTATGCATGCTCTAATAAAAAATGTATTGTATGTAGTGGGGTAAAAATGTCATGTTCTTTGTGGGATGAATATAGTGAGCAGATGTTTGAGTACATCAAGCAGAACGAAGCTGAAGTCCATGTAGTTCTTATTGTTCAGTTTGGTAGCTTTACCAATTATAAAGGTTTGTCATTTCTTGCAATTTGTATTACGTTTGACATTTTTTTTACTTTTTTTAAAAAAATAACGCTTGCTTTTTTATTTTTTTTTAGGTAATGTAAGTTTGCAAAATGGGTTCAATATAACTCGCCTGTTTATCAACGAAGATATTGACGATATTCGTGCTTTTAAGAAAAGGTGATATGTTTAAATTATCCTGTAATTATTTACATATATCTAAATATTTGACTTATTATATATATGTTATATTAATTTTTTTATTCTTACAGTTATATTGAAAAGTTTTTATCTACGGAATCATCGTCTGTGCAACGATCTCTTGGATCGTCTGGTAGTATGAATATTAATGATGAATTCTTGAATAAAACCCCTTTCAGCACTATTCGTGATCTTCCTTTGATAACAGAGGTAAGATTCAATTGATTTATCATATCATTATATACAAGTTTTTTTTAAAATTCATTTTTTAACCGATTCCTGTTTCTTTTGTAGGTGAACAAACAGGTCATTGTTCTTGGAACCATTAAGGGTGTCGATGATAAAGATGAGTGGTATTATTTGGGATGTGAGCACTGTAATCACAAGGTGGAGCCGACCTTAAGTTTACCTGATGATAATGAAGAAACAGATGTTACTTCGTTTAAACAGGTGTTAGTTTGCCCCAATAGAGAATGTCCAAAGCACATCGTCTCTGCTGATCCAGTGTATGCTTTATCTTAAATATGTACATCTTAAAGTAAAACAGTATTAAATTTGTTTAATAATATTTTGTAATTTGTAAATGTAGGTTCAGAGTACCTTTAAGGGTTCAGGATTTTACTGGTATTACATCCCTTACTTTATTTGATCGTGAAGCAAAGAAATTGCTGGGAATGTCAGCAATGCAACTTTTAGAAAAATCTAAGCAAGTAAGTTGTTTACACTCAGTCCAAAACAAATTAGTTATTTTGCTTTATATTATTTATGTCATTTGTTATTAAGGTTTCTGGTGAAGAAAAAACAACTCCAATTGAGTTTCATGATCTTGAAGACAAAAAGTTTGCGTTCAAAATTAAAGTGGGTCAATTCAATATTGACAAGCACCTAGACGGATATAGTATACGCAAGTTTACGAATGAGTCATCGATACTTTCTTCACTAGAACAAAAGTTCTCCGATATTCAGGTTTTTTATTCCCATCCTATATTCCTTTATAGGTTGCTTTTATAAAAATTTATTATTGTTTTACTATATAATGTGACACATACAAATCCTTTAATGTTTTTAGGTGGATCAACCTGGATTTGAAAGCTTGGATGGAGTTGAATCGTCTACACAAAATGCAGTCTCTCTTAAGGTTCTTTTCACCTATTAAATCACTCCCCCAATTTAATTTAAATTGCTACTATTATCAAACATTAAACCTTTCATTTACTTTTGTAGGATTCTGTTGGAGATAACAACACTCCAGAATCATCTTGCAGAGTTAGTCTGGTCCATGACGAGCAGGAAGTGAAGCGTAGCCTCGACAAAGTTTACGGTCTAGAAGATGATGCAAGTGAGTCTACTACCAAAGTGCGTAAGGGTGATAAGAAAGTTTGCACCGACAAATCAGTTGAGATCCCCCTGTTGATCCCAAAGCTTGAAAAATAAGAACATTTATCCGTTTGTTTGCTATTTTTTTGGGGATTTTTTCTGAATGTTTGTTTATGGTTTGAAACAATTTGGTTTTTATTATGGTTTGTTTGATGTTTGCTACTATTTTTCATTTGAATTAGTTGTTGGTTTGAACATTTATGTTTTTTTTCCTTACCTTTGGCAAATAATTGTTCGTTGTTGAATAAATTTTAATTATTTATACGTTATGTTGAATTATCTATAAGAATCATAACATTATTCATAGGTCCACCTATATATAATTAACATTTTTTTATCATATTTATATTTTTTCAAACAATTTATCAAACATAAAGTTCTAATACATTCCATAACATTATTCAACAAAATATGAGTAATATTTAATTATATTACGTTTTTAAAAACGTTTTTTTAAGTTAGTTTAATATAAAATTCTAAGTATTATAACTAAAGATTATGTTAAAATTACAAAGTTGCTATAGTACAGTTAATTTAAACAATTGTATTCTAATTACATACTTAATAAAAAAAACATAATAAATACTAAAAATAATTAAGTTGACTTTTTCGTTTTCTTTAAAATTCAAATACTATTTCTTTAATAATGGTAAGTATTTAAGCTTATTAATAAACATTTTTAATTACAAAATCTTTGTAATTACACACTTGCTAAAAATAAAAACCTATACATGTCCATAAATTCAAATTTTCGAAAAATTTGAACGTAATTACACCAAAAAATTCAAATCTTGAAATTCATTTAAATATGGTAAGTAATTAACCATATTAAAACAGTTTTGACTAGAATATTAATTTTTAAAAATCTATAAAACCCTACTACTATAAATCAAACCAACACCTTTCATATAAACGAATCCATTCAGTCTTACAGACAAATCAGAAGACTCAAATATTCAAGAGTTCATCTTTGCTTTTTTATGTTTTCTCTACTTTCCACCAAACAAGTTGAAGGTAAGTAATTCTTTTATTTCAATATTACATGTTTTCGCAGAACATGATTATCTACATGTTTTTTCTCTACTGTTCCATCAAAGAAGATGAAGGTATGTAATTCTTTAATTTCAATATTACATATTTTCGCATAACATGATGATTCGTACTTTATGTTGATTTATAATATATTGTTAGTTAAGTATTATGTATCGTTGAATGTTTATATATATATAAACCTATCATCCATAATTTTAAGTTTGTTTATATTTTGTTAAACTCTTATAATGCATTTTATGTAGAATTGCATCCTTTTAGTTGAAATGGGACGTAAAAGACTCTCTAACAGTTCGAATGGTAATTTTTTTGGCATAAATATACAATGTATTTATAATTTTATTATTTTTAATTTGTCATCTAATTTTTCGATTTTTTATAAGGTGATGACAAACGAACGCCATTATCTAATATCTCAAACGGTACACTTATTTCGTAGTTATATATGTCTTTATTTATATTATCGTTTACTTATGTAACTAATACGTAATTCTTCATAGTTATCTCCCATGAAGAAAAAGTTAGGCACGCGGCCGAGTGTCGTAGATATAGAAAATTACAACTGGATGCAAAGAGATGCAAGGTGAACAATCATAATAATGGAATTCAAAATGTGCCGCCAACTACAATATTTAATCGTTACTCCGTTGAAACTTCCAACCATTATATTCATCAAAGCTCATCTTTCCAAAGTACATTGAATGTTTCTACACCCGGTAAATCAACGAATAACACTTTCTACTTTTAAGTCTTTCTATACAGTCTTAACTACCATTCCACATTTATAATTTAAGTCAATTTTATTTGTTCGTCTTTTTTTATAGGACAATTGCAACAAAATCATTTGTTTAATTTATCAAATGTTATTTTTATTTATTTAAACTACATGTTTCACTGTATACGAATATCCTATTTTCTTATTGATTTCATTATAAAAACTAATACTATTTCATACGTTGTTTCTACGATTGAAGTCAATAAAAATATTGCAACGGAGTGTCCAAAATCCAGAAAACTACAAATGGATTCTAAGAGACTCAATGCTAATCAATGTCAAAATTCAAACTCATCAACATCCAGAAGTACTTTAGTTTCAATCGATATGCCATCCTTTAGATCAACCTTCAACAACCCATTTAACGCATCCTTCTCTGGTAATAAATTTGTATGCCATTTAAATATTCGATAGCTTTACTTTTTAAATTGATGACAAATTTTTTACTCTAACACTTTCTCTTTGTTATTTCATTATGTATTATCAGGTTCCACACAAAGAACTCCTTTGTCCAATATTACAAACGGTATCATAATACTATGTTATACACGTTTTATTTTTACATTAGTCCTTTATTTTAACATTAAACGTTTATTGAATATACAACCTGATATTATTTTTATCCATAGTTTCCGTGCCTGAAGTCCAAAGACAAAAATCTGCAGAGTTACGAAACGTTAGAAAAGCACAACTAGATTCAAAAAGACGTAAAGTTGGTTCTGTTAGTAGACCTCGAAAACAACCCACTGTTGCACATGAGTGTTCAAATGATGACACGCTAAGAACTCCTACTTATCCAACCCCATCTGGTACAATTTGCTTTGTGTCGATTAATGTAATGAATTTCTGAATCTTATTAATACTAACTTTTAAATGTTATTATTAATTACAGGTGGACTTACTGATGTTAATACGGTCTCACTTGCATCATCTTCTGCTCAAAGAGAACCGATTAATACATCAAGGAATAATCGACGTTGCATCTCACCTGTCCGAATGGTTAGTTTGTCTGACGAAGAAAATGTGGAACCTCAAACAATTGAAGGCTTGCAATTTAAGGGTGTCTCTAAAGGTAAATATTAAATTTACAAAACATTTAAAAGCCTTTTTTTTCTTTTATAAGTTAATTTTATTTTATTTATTCTGTTTGCAAGATTATCTGGATCATGGTGATCAAACGGTTGTATGTCAAATGTGTAATGCAAAGTTGTGGAGGTCAGAAGCTATTAGAAGCGTAAATGTTTGTGGAAAAACAACCTATTTGCTATGTTGTGGTTATGGAAAGGTACAACTTCCAGATTTCAAAGAGAGCAATTCAGATTATCAGAACCTTTTCAAGAACATAGAATTAAAGAGCAAATATTTCTTAAAGCACATTCGCCGCTTCAATTCTATGTTTTGTTTTACTTCAATGGGAGGGAAGGTTGATTCAAATATCAATAGTGGAAAGGCTCCCTTCATATACAGAATAAGTGGTGAGAATTATCACACGATGGGTGGTCTTCTTCCTTATGATGGTTCGAAACCGAAGTTTTCGCAGTTATATATATATGACACTGAAAATGAAGTTTCAAACCGAAAAAACATTTATAGGTAATATTCTACAAATTTTATTCTACTTTTTTTTAGCCGTGTATATAAATTTTAATGTATTAATTTTTTTTTTTTTTCATTCTTTTCAGTAAGGAAAAGGAAAAGTGTAAGGATATTTCTGACCTCCTTGACATTGAAATCATTCAGTACCTGAAGTCGATGTTAGACTCAAATAATGCGCTTGTGAAAAGTTATAGGAGTGTACGGGATCGATTTCATGAAAATCCAGAAGTTACCCTTAAGTTGCGTCTTATTGGTAGGAGAACTAAAGATGGCCGAACATACAACCTACCAACTTCGTCAGAAATCGCTGCTCTTATTTTTTCAGACAATGATGAGCAGCTTGACAATAGAGATATTGTCGTCGAATCAAGATCAGAGGGACTTCAGCGTATATCTGAACTTCATCCGTCGTATCTAGCCTTGCAGTATCCATTGCTTATTCCCTTTGGAGAAGATTGTTATAGGGTTGATATACCACATAGGGAAGAGAGGAAATCTAAAAAGAAGGTGGATTCAAAGTGTTCAATGAGAGAGTATTTTGCATATCATATTCAGGACAGAGTTGGTAAGTTCTCATTGATTTTGAATACTAGGCGGCTTCTTCAACAGTTTTTGGTTGACGTTTATACAATGATTGAGAGTGAGCGCTTATTTTATGTCCGTTTCCAGCAAAGTAAACTTAGGTGTGAAACTTATACTAATCTTCAAACGTTGAACCAAAATGGACCTACTGACTTGGCAAAAGTAGGGACACCTGTGATTTTACCCTCTTCTTTTACTGGTGGTGCACGCTACATGAGGGAAAATTATCTTGATGCAATGGCTATTTGTAAAAGGCATGGATACCCTGATTTTTTTTATTACAATCACATGCAATCCAAAATGGCCTGAAATTAGACGGTTTCTTAAAGACAAGAAGACAAATCCAGAAGACAGGCCAGATATTTTAGCTAGACTATTCAAAGTTAAGCTAGACTCAATCATGAAAGATTTACGTGAAAAAGCACTATTGGGCAAAACTTCAGCAGGTAAAATTGATTACCAAAAAAAAAACCCTCCAATATATATTCATATATTAGCATCTTTATTCATTTATACTAATACAATTCTTATTTGTTGTTTCTAAATAGTAACGTGTTTTATTATATTGTTTTACTTTATGTTTCAGCTGTCTATACTATAGAGTTCCAAAAACGTGGACTGCCCCATGCTCATATCTGTTTGTTTCTTAAAGAAGCCAGTAAGCTACCCACAATTGAACACGTTGATCGTTTTGTTTCGGCTGAAATCCCTGATAAGAATCTTGATCCGGAGTTGTTTAGTCTTGTGAGTGACTTTATGATGCATGGACCATGTGGGCGTGAATATCCGAACTGTCCGTGCATGCTTGACGGTAAGTGCTCCAAGAAATTTCCAAAGAAGTTTTCTCCTGCTTCAACTTTAGATTCAAATGGATATCCGGTTTATAGAAGAAGAGAGTCAGGGATATTTGTTGAAAAAGGAACTGCTACGTTAGACAATAGACATGTGGTCCCTTATAATGCAAAACTTTTAAGGCGTTACCAAGCTCATATCAATGTTGAATGGTGTAACCAGGCCGCTTCAATTAAGTATTTATTTAAATACATTAATAAAGGACCTGATATGGCTAAAGTTGCTTTTGTAGAAGATAATGGAGAAGGTGAAGAAGTGATGCAAAGAGATGAAATCAAAAAACATTTTGATTGTAGGTTCCTTTCAGCATGTGAAGCTTCGTGGAGAATATTTAAAAATGAAGTGCATTATAGATACCCTCCAGTTATAAGGCTTCCATTTCATCTGCCCGGTGAGCAAAGTGTTGTATATGGTCCAAAAGAAAATATTCAAAATGTGCTCGACAAACCAACGGTGGCTGCCACAATGTTTCTAAAATGGATGGAACTGAACCGAAACGAAGCTGTGGCACGTGAACTAAGTTACATTGAAATCCCAAGTAAATTTGTCTGGAAAGAGGAAGAAAAAAAATGGGACTTTCGAAAGATGGGTAAGGCAATTGGTCGTGTTCACATGGTTAATCCATCTATGGGCGAGGCGTATTTTTTGAGAGTGCTTCTAAATAAAGTAAAAGGCCCTAGATCATTTGAGGAGATAAGAACGGTCAATGGAGAAATCTTACCAACATTTCGTGATGCATGTTATGCTCTTGGCCTCTTAGACGATGACAAAGAATATGTAGAAGCTATTGAAGAGGCTCATTATACCGGTTCTGGATATTGTCTTCGTAATTTGTTTGCGATGATGTTGCTTTCTAATACCTTATCTAGACCTGAGCATGTTTGGGAAAAATCATGGAAGTATCTGTCAGATGGTATTATGCGTAGACACGAAGACGTATTCCAAATTGAAGGTAACAAATTTTAATTTCGAAATTTAATGAAATTATTTTTTTTAATTTCCCTTTTATTTTAAATTGAATGGTCCAAACTTTTTCGTTTTTAGGTTTGTCTCTTCCTGATGAACAAATAAAGAACCTTACGTTGCTTGAAATTGAGAAACAATTGCTTCGGAATAACTCAAGCCTGCGTAGGTTTCCTTCTATGCCTTATCCTGATAATGATTCCATATCATCTGCAAATAACCGTTTGATTCTTGATGAGCTGAATTATCAAGTAAGTACGTTGGCTGAGGAATTTCATACCTATTCACGTTCTTTAACTGATGAGCAACGTTCAATTTTTAATCAAATCATACATGCGGTTGATGGTAACAAAGGTGGGCTATTCTTTGTTTATGGTTTTGGAGGAACTGGTAAAACCTTTTTATGGAAAACGTTGTCTGCTGCCATAAGATCTAAAGGACAAATTGTTTTGAACGTTGCATCCAGTGGTATTGCTTCTCTGCTGTTATCTGGTGGAAGGACAGCGCATTCTAGGTTTCGTATACCTTTGAATGTTACTGAACAATCATTGTGCGGTATAAAGCCCAATAGTGATATTGCTGATTTATTGAAGCAAACTAAGTTAATTATTTGGGATGAAGCTCCAATGATTCACAAGCATGCTTTTGAGGCAATTGATCGTACAATGAAAGACGTCCTGCAGTCAAATTCTTCACCTAATTCTAATTTGCCTTTTGGTGGTAAGGTTATGGTTTTTGGTGGTGATTTTAGACAAATCCTTCCGGTTGTTCCAAACGGTAGTAGAAGAGATATTTTAAATGCATCAATAACTTCTTCTCCTATTTGGAATAGTTGCAAAGTCCTCACTTTAACAAAAAACATGAGGTTAACTTTAGGTAACAACACGTCTGAATCCGATGAAACAAAGGCATTTGCAAACTGGCTTCTTGAATTAGGTGAGGGTAAAGTTGGTGAGTCAATTCATGATGATGAGTTTGATGTGGAAATTCCAGATGATCTTCTTATTAAGGGTACATCAGATGCGATTTCTAGATTAATTGACTTCGTCTACCCTTCACTTATCCAACTTTACAAAGATAAGGATTACTTTGGGGAACGAGCAATACTTGCACCTACAAATGAAGTCGTACATGATATAAATGAAAGGCTTCTTGCATTGTTTCCTGGAGATGAAGTCGAGTATCTGAGCTCTGATAGTATATGTCAGATTGAGAATGGTAATAACCGTTCACAGGAAGACTTATACTCTCCTGATGTCCTTAATGGTTTAAAAATTTCTGGGTTACCTAACCATCGTTTAGCACTTAAAGTCGGTGTACCCGTCATGTTGTTGCGAAACATAGATCAACAAAATGGTTTGTGCAATGGAACGAGGTTACGAATCACCAGACTTGCAAAGCGTGTTATTGAAGCCGAGATCATATCAGGTGGAAACATTGGTACCAAAACTCTTATTCCAAGAATAAATTTGATACCATCTGATATCAAGATTCCAGTAAAGTTCCAAAGGCGTCAATTCCCAATAAGCGTATGTTTTGCAATGACCATCAATAAAAGCCAAGGACAGTCTTTATCAAAGGTTGGATTGTATTTAAGAAACCCTGTATTCTCACACGGCCAGCTTTATGTCGCATTATCAAGAGTTAAAAGCAGGGCAGGCGTGAAGTTACTTATACTGGATGCTGATGGGAAAGTGATGACTAAAACAAAAAATGTTGTTTATAAGGAAATTTTTAGCGATATTTGAATAACTGTGTATTCGTTGCTTTTAAATTTTAATAAAATGTTTCTACTTTACTTTTTCTTATACGTTATACTACTCCAAATAATCGTACGTTGGTAAACTGCGTGTAACGCGGGCAATTATCTAGTTAAATAATATTTCGAACGGAAATATTATTATTTCAAATTCATGCGACGAAATTAATTGGACTCTATCTAAAGAAATCGAATTTCTATTCGCTCGACCATACGGAAATATAACTACCATCTTAATCCTACGACTCGAATAAGTCGAGGATATTAAGAAGATTGGATTGTTATATTGAATATCCTTTGACGTGAGCAAATTCTTGAACGATTGACAGTCTACTTCGTTAGACTTATATCAATATGTTTCTTTCCAGAATATATAATTTCGAATATAACAGAAAATAAAGAACAAAATAATAGAATAATATGTAAGGGACACATACCTATTGTGATTAAAATAAACGAATACTGGAATGTTAGGTGAGGTGGAATAGTAATTATGATCGCGACATAATTATGAACACCACAGGCACAGGAACATTCGAGTAAGAATTTATCAAGATCACAGTATGTTTGAGTCACGAACATATTAAAAGAAATAATAAGAAGAAATATAAATTTGAATTATCAGCATATCATATGTGGAGAATACGACCACAAAACTGGCAATCTAGTTGAAATTCCTTCGTGAATACAACTAAGAAAATATTTGCAGAATATAAACCATCGATTGGTTAAAATATGCGAATTATAGAAATCAATTTATTGATTTTAATTGCCAACTAAAGATAGTGCATGTCCCCTGTGCAATTCCCGGGGCAAATGATATCTGGACCCTTACAGAAGGTATATCCGGACATTTGCCGCCAAGTCACAGGATTCTTGGTAAGGATATTTGACACTATGAAAGAATCTTCTCAGTCACTTCTGTATAAAAACTCGCGTGAGTTATTGTACAATCAAATTGGTAAAAAGGTTAAGTGTTACCAAGTTGAAATTCATAAATAAGAAGTGATGAAAGAATTGATAAATCCTTAAGGTATAACGAACATAAAATATATATGGATTCAGAAACCGGAACGGTAGAATCCATCGAATTATTAAATACGTCAAGAAATAATACCAAGCGGAATCGCGTAGAGGTTCGCAAGGTATGATCGACATGAAAATGAAAAATGAATAGAATTATGCTCATTTTTCCAGTGAAACTCTCCGGCCAAGGAATGACGAATTTCCTGTCCCAAATTAAAGGTCGTGAGAAATAATTTAAGATATCACTGTTATGGCAAGAACTATCTATACAAATATCTCGACGAAATAAGCTTTGCTTATAATAAGTTGGATTAAGAAGATATGATATATTGCCTATATACAAGTCTATCGGAACGTGTTTCCAGACACTAACAATATAGAATTTAATCGAATTTATATATAAGAAAGAATTATTCCAAGCAAAGATATATTATAGAAATGATATATTTATAGTGCCTACTATAAATGATTATCCGTATTCGCTTGGATATAAAAGAATATGAATCGATAAATAAAAAGAATTATAATTCGAACAGACATCCGATATGTCTGGATAATAATAAATAAGGCATTGGAAATGCCAGATAACACGAGAAGGCAAGCGAAATGCCAAATATTATCAGAAGGCATCCGATATGCCAACAGAAATAAATATATATAGAAAGAAATTAATAGAAAAGAATATAAGTCATAAGAAGAATGACTAGAAATTTATAAAGAACATTTTACGAAAAGTAATTATAGAATATTTAATCGAGAAAGCCAATGAATCCCGAATGATAATCATGTTTTTGAGAAAGAACAATTGATGCATTGCTATAAGAATCTTAAATCAAAGAATCGTAACAACGACTGTTACCAGTAGATTCCGAGATTATAAAGATAAAGTTATATATATTGACTGTAGAATTGTGAAAGACCTCTTTCACGATAATACAATGAGAAAAGTCAAATAATATGTATTAAATACAATGCAGTTAATCATCAATGAAATAGTCAGTAAGATTATTATAGATGATTTAAGAGAAATCTCAATCATCAATGAATTAGTCTTTTCCGGTACCTTTAAAATCCGGATAAGATACGAGAGTTCCAGAAAATATTCCTACTCTTTAAAAATCGGAATTACAATGATGATAAATTCTAACGTTCGAATAAGGGAGGTAGTAGCTCGGATCCCATTCAAGTCATTATAATGATGGGACTTCCGTATCTATCTCCTGAGAACTAAATAGAATCCATCATTGTAACTGAAACCGAATATTAAACGAGGGGAATATTGTATCAATTTGAGACTCTAGAAATGTTTACTGAAAATTTATAAATCTTTCAAAAGAAAAACGATTAGAATCTCGAAATCTTTATATAGAAATAATATTCAGTCTACTTCTTATCCTAGTAAGAAAAAGATAAAAAGAATATTATAGAAAATATCAATCTATACCTAGAACCTTTAATAGTCATACCAGGGAAATACAGATAATCCATATATCTGTATTAACATGACTATAGCAAGAAAGGTTAAAACGTAATTAGAAATCTGATCAAGATGTAGTCTTACGGATTGACGTTTCTAAATAAGTTATAGTTTTGGATTGATATAAATCGAGTTAACCACAATCCACGAAAACTGATCATGTCTCGTTGATAAGTGTTCAAGTCTAAATTGTAACATTCTTATAGATTAAGGATGTAAAGGACAAGATCACTCAAATTTCGGGGACGAAATTTCCTAAGGGGGGGGGGGGGGGGGGAGAATTGTAACACCCCGACGTGTTACGGGTCTCCTAAACGGGTCGGGTCGGACCCAACCACCCGATTATGGAATAAAATAGTCAAGCTCGAATCTCGCGGCTAACCGGTTTCAACCGAATATAGAAATAATAATTATTGGATTATTATTATCCCGGTTAAACGCTCGTTACCTGCTAATTAGAACGTCGCCAAATGTTTTTATTTAACTTTTATACTCGTTGCCAAATACCCGTGTTTCAGTAATTATCCTCGTGGCCAAACACCCCTCTATTTTAATTATCTATATAAACCACCCCTTCCCTCATTTCTCGCTACTCTCTCTCTCTCGTTATACAGACTATAGACACACACATATGTGTGTGAGATGAACCCAGCCGGACCACTTCCTTCCGGCCGCCGGAACCACCGCCGCCGGGCCACCTCTTCTTCTCCTCTCCGGAAAGTTTACAACCCGCACGATAGCCGCAAGGGGCCTGAGAGCCATGGCAGCGCTGCTGCCTCTGTGCTCCAGTCACCCCTGCCACTGTCTTCGTCTCCGGCCACCCACCTCCGGCGCCGCTATCTTCTCCAGCGAAGCCCCTTTCTTCTCCGGTAAGCAGCCCGAATCCCAACTCTTCTACTCCTCTGTTTCTGTTACGAAATATACCGGTAACCATCGAGTCTCAATCAGTAACTTTATATTGTTCCATTGAGATCGAACCCCGATAATCTTTCATCTTTGCTTAACCCGGTAACCTTTTGGTTATAACCGGACCTGGATAAACCCGGGGCTTTATCATCTAAACCAGACAGTCACCGAGTTTAGGTGACTGTCGTAAGGCTTTGGTACCCTGTTTCCAGGTTAAACTGTGACGGGTGCTGATTCGATTAACCGGATAGCCACCGGTTCATCGGGTTAGTAATTCGCATCAGATTCAGATCTGTTTGATAAACAACCAGTAACGTATCCTTTTATTGGTGCTCGTGACCCGTCCCTATGTCGGGTTAGAATACATCTGATCCATCTTTTGAATAATATGTTGTTACCGATTGGTTTTCTCTTTATGTTCTAATCGTGGTTTGGTTATAATATGTTACTGATCCTATTTTATTCTCTAGATTGGAGCTATAAAGAAGGAATATTATCCCTAACCAAAGACTCGGTTAATCTCCGATCATATTCCGATAATAACCCGGAGAGTGTCCGGTTATTATTTGGGTAAGAATATCTCTATTTGGTTATTTGGTTAATAATCTTATGATTTGATAAGTTATTAATATATAATCATGTTGATTGCGAGGTACCGCTAATCGTATCGAGGAAATAGAGTCGTTACCGAGTCGACTCAGTGACTCGGTCAACACCCGGAATAGAACCCGATTCCAAGGACTAGACGAGGATTATTATAATTATAAGAATTATATATATAATACGAAATAACGTACGGACTTGATAATAATAATAAGAGAATAATAAACATATATAAAATATATATGTTTATATATACAAGATTCGATATATAAAACGATATACTAAACTCGGGTATAGAAGTGTCTAGAGTTCTTTTAGGTTCGCGTGCCAAGCTGTAATGGCCAGCTTTATTTCTTTTTGCCTAGGAAGACCAAACCCCGAGTTTAGGACTATCTAATATATATATCAGATTCTATTTATATATAAATTGTATATATGATATATATCCTAAGTATTACAATCTAACAAGTCTTACGCGTAAAACGTATCCATATATATAGAACATATAATTGTAATAAGAAGATTAGCAGAAGATATAAGCAAATCGGTGAGTATCGTGAACTCCCCACTTTTACTGTTTTATTAAATGTTTTTGGGGGAATACATGTCATTTATTAAAACTAGAAATGCTTTACATAATAAACGATTATCAATAGAATTAAAAGAAATATAAACGGGGACATAGGAACAACGAGGACAGTACTGGACGGTATCCGCCATTTCCTTTCTTGCACCAACTAGAGGGCAAGAACCATTGTCCAAGTAGAGGACCAATCCCGTAACAAATCCGACTGGAAGGCGGAACGGGTATTCATCACAATCAGAGTGGTACCATCGTTAAGGAATGGCACGAACTATAATCGATATGATAGAATTGGGATATAATCGAATGGATGTATAATAGAGCTGGTTATATAGAAGTATACTCTCCCCTTCAGAATTACAAATGTAAAGCATGTTTATAAAAGAATGTTTATAAAAGAGTTTATAAAAGAATGTTTTATATAAAAGAATTATCAATAAACGAACTGGCCATTCACTTTATAAAATACACGACCTCACCAACTTTATGTTGACAGAAACTATTTTTGACATGTGTTCAGGTAACCTAACAGATATGATGACGTGGATCCTGAAAAGACTAAAGACTGTTATTATCCGAATTCCGCTGCGTAGCTCCGATCACCCGACCCGACGACCCGGCCACGTCAGGCAGGGTCGTTACAGTTACAATGAGATGTTATCTATGAAATGAGGCCATGTAATAATGAGGTCAATTGCATGGGTTTGAAATGACTTGTAAGCATAATAGTATTTAAGTATGGGCTACCACTCGTCCGAGGAGCCCTTTAAATGAAATGTTTATCTGAGTTGCGTGGATAATACACACATGCAAGCAAGTTTGTAAGCACTACAACCATTAAGTGTAAGTGTTATCTTAGTGGCCTATAGGAATAGTTTACGAGTATCATGAATAATCAAGTTTCATATGTCAAACAGTGATGTTTTTAGTAAAGCTTTGTAGGATTAAATAAGTATTTTCATTTCCATGGAAGTCAAGACCAAATGTTTTAATAAAATGTAAGGTAGAGTCTGAAACTTATACGATATAAAATAAACGTAACCAAATTTGATAAATTTCCAATCTGTATTCGTACACAATAGTATGCAAGGAAATTTCTAGATGTTGTATGCTAATGAGTGCGACCAAATTGGGTACAAAATGATAATAGGATCAAGAAAATGAAAGTGCAAGTGTTGGATTCCCGAGTCTTAAGAAGATTCCACCCATGGCTTAGCCAGTGGGATTAACGTCATCCTGACCGTCTGCTTCGTTGATATTGTTATTGAAAGCTCGTCCATGTGCCACCAGGTTTACATTATTCAATTTAGGGCATTGAGGTCGCATGTGGTTAGGGTCTCTACAATGATAACATGCCCGACCGTTAGTAATCTGTAGTGGTTCCTGGGCAGCTGTTTGATGATTACTCTGTGTCCCAACCATTACTCGACAAGTGGTTACAAAGTGTCCAAACCTTCCACATCTAGTGCATTGACGGCATGGAAGATTTGCAGGGTGATGATACTTGCAAGTGTTGCATTGAGGATGGATTCCCGTGTAGGCTTTCTTGATAGGAGGTTGAGTCACAGGATCCACATCAGCCTGGTTCTGATTATCGCCCATTCGTTTCTTGGAGTTCGACGCGGTAGTGGCGGCCTTTGCTAAAACAGTCTTAGATTGTTCAACAGTATTGGTGGTTTTCCCAGTAGACGTCTTGGTGCCCTTCCTAACCAAGTTTCCCTTCCTTACGTGTTTGTCTGTTAAAGTGGCTGCAAGTTGGATGGCTTCTTCTACCGTAGTGGCTTTGCCTCCAGTGACAACGTCTTGAATCAGGTCTGGTAATCCCTCGATATATTTCTCGATTGCTCGAGAGACCGGGGTGACCATGTGTGGAACCAGTATGCTAAGTTTGTGATATCGAGTATTATACGCAAGATTCTCACCACTGTCTTGTTTCAACCCATGGAACTCTTCCTCTAGTTTCCTGATTTCGTTCCTAGGGCAGAATTTGGCGATCATGAGTTCCTTAACCTCAGCCCAAGATAAAGATAAAGCAACATCAGCTCCTCGATTGCGCTTTTCGCCATTCCACCAGGTTAGGGCCCCCTTCTGAAGGACACTAGTAGCATAGCGAACGCGGAGTTCATCAGGACATTCACCGTTCACAAAAGTACTCTCCATGCTTTCAAACCATTGGAGGAGGCCAGTAGCACCCTCCTCACCAGTGAATTTTGTGGGGTTGCAGGAGTTAAAGTGTTTGAAAGTGCACCGAAATTGAGTTGTACTCCCTGTGTTGGCACTGTTACTATTCTGGGTTATCTCACTGACAAGGTTTGGGATCACTGCAGCAATTTGCTCGGCGACTAAAGATGCGAGGCGACGATCAGAACGTTGTCCAGAAGCACGAACAGGGCGTTGGCTGGCATCACGGAGCATGCGGCGAGCAGACATCTATGAGGTAGTCAATGAATAATCATGAGATTAGAAAATGTAAGTGTATAATCGTACAGATGATTATGAAGGTATGATCTTGTAAGCAATCATGATATGCAAAGTGTTGTATATGAAACGAGAGGGTATTATTGAAAAACTTGCATAAATGCTTGGAGTGCCCTTGTCTAGCTGTAAAGCCCAACAAGAACGTTGACTTTTCAAAGGAATTGAACCCAATGGTGATCAAAGAAGACATGCTTTAGCCTATAAGTGAACACTCACTCTAGGAATCCCCAGGTAAGCATAACAGGTCCGTTATTGGATTTATGCGCTATGCTTGCCTATGCCAGAAAACCCAGTGTACAGGCGTCCACCCTTCCAGATTGCACGTGTTCTATCACACTCATTAAAGCTCAACAACTTTGAAGGAGCAAAATAAGAGTAGGCATTATGTCTAAGAGTGTCTCCATAAAGGTACTGCTCCCGTTCCATGATGATGTAAACTTTCCACTCCCTGTAGGACACCATCTCTATGCACCATGATGAAAGATGAGAAGAATGGAGAGAGGGAAGAAGGAAAGTAGAGGGAAATGAGGGGTAGGGTATTTCAGGAAATATTATGCATGAAAGTTCGGTTATAGTCTAGACCATTTTATCTAATAACCTAGTTCCCTATAACCATGGCTCTGATACCAATCTGTAACATCCCAACCGATGGCGGAATCATCGAGGTGCCACGTAGTGACGATTGTTCAAAACCTCATGGTACTAAAATGTAAATATATGATTATTGAATATTGTTTTTACAACATGTGAAATTAAATACAATACAACAATAGTAAAGATAATTGATTGATTTAATCTAAGTCCAAAGTCCTATGTGAAGCGTCAAGCAGCTTATCCTGAAACATGCACGAAAATAATTTTGTCAACATATGATGTTGGTGAGTACTACTTAGTTTTGTACGTATAGTATAAGTTTCGAAAAGTAGTACAATTCATGTGTCTAGCATCACCAAGGCATTATGTAAACACGCAAGTAACCAAACAAGACAAAGATCACATGTAAAGTTGTACAATGTAATTGATAATGAGCACCTCAACACGTGTGAGTCTAAAAGAGCACCATAACACAAAGTTATGTCTAAATGAGCACCGTAACATAAGTTACGTCTAAATGAGAACCATAACATAAGTTATGTCTGTATGTAAAGAGCACCATAACATAAGTTATGTCTGTATGTATGATTTTTTATGTAAGCTACGTTCATGTTCAAGCATAAGCACAAAGATAATTAAGACACGTATATGAATTGTAAATAAAAATGTATGTGTAAATGAATATGAAAGCTTTGTATAGTTGTGCATGAATCACCCCAAAAATTGTAAAAGCGAAAAAGGGGATAAGTAATACTCACTTTAGCGAGGTGGTAAGTCTTGTATAATTGAATAAGTGTAATCCAATGTTACCAAGTGTCACCCTATATATAATGTAACAAATAAGTCTAAGTCTATCTAGTCTATAAGTATATTTTCTAGGGCTTCGAATTGTGGATAAACGTTTATTTGATTAATAAACAAATTGTTTATTAAATATAAGAAATTTAATAATTAAATGAATAAGTCTTTTTGTAAATTTTAAATCAAATATGGTCACAATATAAAGTTTTTAGTATGAAAATAATTTTTATAAAATTATTTTCTTGAAAATAGAATATTTAATCTAATTATTTCAAATTGTCAAAATATGACTTTAATATCTAAAAATATTAAAATCAAAGAATTTCTAAATTAAAAATTGTATTTCAGTTCTAGATAGTTAGAAATAATTTATATAAAATTTTGGTGCAAAAATATTGAAAAATGAATTTATTATGATTTATTTATGATTAAAACTAACAAAAATTAATTAAAAATATAAAAACACCGGTTTTTCAGAATTAAAAATAATTTCTGAAATGTTTATTGTCATAAAAGTTTAGTGTAATTTTTGTGGAATTTTATAAAATCGTTTAGATATTTTTATTGAATTTTATAGTTTTAAATGAATAATTTTGTAATATTTATAATATATATTAAATAAATTATTTTTGAAAAACTAAAAATTGGGTGATGAACTTAATCATTTGAAAATCATATAATAATTTTTATAGAATTTATAAAACACGTTTAGTATTTAAAACTGATTTTAAAAGATTTAATGTATTAAGTATATATAAAAAATGTAAAAAAAATGTTTGTTGGTTATGGGAATTGAAACCGGGCCTCTGGCCGGTTCGGGTTTTATCACAAGCGTGGCCACCAACTGAGCCACACCCTGAGAACGATTTATTTCAGATTATATTAATTATATACTTATAAGTAAAACATGATTTATTTTCAAATAATAAAAAAAAAACAAAACTTGTTTTATGTGGAATTCGAACCTGAGCGGTTCAGATTAACAAACAACAACGAAACCAACTGCTCTGTATCAAGGTTTGTTATCAGACTTGTTTTCGAAATACATTTAAACAGAGTTTCAGTAGTCATCTTCCCCAATTCAATATGATGAACCCTAGCTTTATCAATTGGCAGATTTAACAAGCAATAGCCCCTGTAATGTTGGGGCTATTGCTCGTGTATATGCGATTAACAAAACC
The DNA here is from genome assembly GCA_030844895.1 of Ambrosia x helenae. Classification (NCBI taxonomy): domain Eukaryota; kingdom Viridiplantae; phylum Streptophyta; class Magnoliopsida; order Asterales; family Asteraceae; genus Ambrosia; species Ambrosia x helenae. The sequence continues at coordinate 128,426,454 of CM061228.1, read as the reverse complement.
CACCAAGAAAACGAAACTTACAAGAACGATGAAGAACACAAAGGCGTGGTCAACAGAAAAGTCAAACCGAGCTAGTAAGCTTCGAAAGGCGAATTAAAACAGAAATTGAGTGTGAGGGTTTGTTCATCGGTACCCTTAGGCTCTCTAGGAACGTTCAATTTATAGTATAGAGGTCCGGTTGTGGATTAGGCAAGTTTTGACCAACGTTTAATATAAACGCGTGAATAATCATTGAAATGGAAACTTTTGACTGTGATAATGTGTACAATACGCGTAATTGATGGGTTGTTATTATGCCGGATTGATTGCTGGTCAAAGATTTTTATTTCAGGTTCAAGAAAGTTAACAAATCTCGCCTTGGTTTGATGCGTTCGATCAGCAGCAAGACAGAAGGAAGAAGGAGAAGATGGCATCGCGTAACAAGGCTTATATACAAACTGATCTGGGATAGTTCACGAATTGAGCTGTGGCTCAGCTGGTTACGTGCGTTTGTGTGTTAAGGAGGGCCGGCTTCTGCCCGGGTTCGAGTCCCGGCAGAGGCAAAAACTTATATATATATATATATATTTTTTTTTTTTTGAAAGGGGGAAGGGAGGTGTTGGGCTAGACTTGATCTGGGCCGGTTTGTTTGTAGGTTTGGGTTTGCATGCTGGGCCGCTGGGCTTCAAAAAGAAGAGAAAAGGGGTTGGTTATGTTGGGTTAAGTTAATGGGTAAAGGGATGGTTGGTTATGGTTTGGAGATGGTAAAATAAATGTATATAATAAAATCTGAATTTTTTTATTTTTATTATTATCATTATTATTACTACTATTATTATTATTATTATATACAAAATATAAAGAAAAAGTGACAGATGTCACAATAGTGAAGAGTCAGGCTTGTGAAAACATAAGTTTTCATGGCTTAATAAAGTTCCAGCAGGTCAGCCCGGGCGGGTCACATTCTGACCCGGGCGGGTCAAAATTCGCAGAATTTAAATTAGCAGGTCAACCCGGGGGGGGGGGTCACTTTCTGACCCGGGTGGGTCAAAATTCGCAGATTTGGAATACCAGATTAGCCCTGGCGGGTCACATACTGACCCGGGCGGGTCACCGTTTTAACAGACTTGCTGATTTCTAAAAATTCGTATAAAATCATAGAAAAATCGTTAGGGGGTGTTCTTTATATGCCTGGAAAGGTATTCGAACGAAGAACATTTCTTATTTGAAAGACGAAGTCAGATTACGTGTTTTAAAAGGGGTAAATGCGTCCCGAACAGCGGCTGCGCAAAAGTGCAGCAGTTTATTTTCTTGATATGGGGCCGTTTGGCCTAGTTCGTTTCGTTTCGACGCGCAACGACATTTCTAATATAGTAAATGCAGTATTGGAAACCCCACTAACCATTACTTGTGTAATGGTGCCAGGTACACGTTCGATAGGAGCTCCGGAGCACGGATCAAGTCAAGAGGAGAGCCGAACACACCCGATCACTATTACGCTTCCGCAATAAATTGTCATTTAAAACACAAATCGTAGTATAGGTTTTTAATATCAAAAAGAAAAAAAAATTTAAAATTGAAGGTCTCTATCAAATCAAAGTCTTTAAAATGGAATGTAGTTATAAAGATTAAAGTTTTAATTGGTCGTGATTTTCGATTAAGGCCGAAACTCGTAGTTTAAGCGACTATTCGCGTGTTTTCGGGTTAGGGTCTTACAAGTGGTATCAGAGCCATTGGTTTGAGGGATCCGAGTGTCGAGAAGGATTCTTGGACTCAAACTGTGCGCTCTAAGTGTTAGAGGGTGTTCGGTTCAAGACTTGGTCGCGTAAATCCGGTAAGTTACTTTCATTGTAACTAAGAAGATGTAAAAATAGAGTTGTGATAAATAGCACCTAAGGGTAATTGTGTAACAACACGTTGTCCGAAGGGAATTAGTAGATGATTATTAAGGCAACCTAAGGTTAGCCGAAGATCGAAATAGTTATCGAGAAAATGGTGCTGATAAGCATAATAAGAATGCTCTGTATTGCATACTCTCATACACTGAAATTGATATGATTAATGTTTATAAATCGTTGCAGAGATTGAGTACCGCATCAAAGGATGGAGAAAGAATGGATAAATCCATCAAGAGTAATGAATAAAGAGTCAATAGCATGGCCATAAGGCATGCGCAAAAAGGACTCGAACAAAAGATGATGAAGAAGGATGATTAATTGGTAATGAAATTTTTTTTTACCAAAGGCGAGTATGCCATGGAAGCATGCTCCTAAATAAGGTACAAATACTAATGTAGATAATATTCACATATTGAATGACGTTCCTTACGAGGAAATAAGATTTGGGAGAAACCGGGATGGAATACCTATCCCGGGGTGAAATCCCCAAGATAAAATTGTAGGGAAGGGATAATTATGCATCATTATTAAGAATAACAAATGTGTAAAATAAATTGAATGTGGAGAATTGGAAATGAGATTTATTACTCAAATAAAGAATCTTGATGAAAACTATAAAGCCAAATAAGCTACAGTCATGTGTGGGCATGTAGTGAAAGTAAAGAAAGGATGAATACACCTTAAAACAAGTTGGAAGACTTGTAAGGAAAAGACCTTGTTTTTGTAAGTAACAAGGAATAGAGTCTTTTACTAAATAAAAGACGAATACCGAAAGGATTTGTTACCTGGAATGTATCGTGACAATCGCGGTAAGATCACGCGTGTCATGTGTGGATTACTTACCCTGGCCAGGTAAGTGTTAAACACATGATACTGTGGGCTTCTTGTGATTTACATGTGTACCTTCCATGTAGCAAGGACTGGGTTGGTGGGAAAGAGGTGAAAGACGAGTCAAATAGGTCACCCGACAAGGGCGGTTGACCCTGAAGTTGAATACTGAAATTAAAATGGTTACACGTGGAGTCAAATTGCTCACGTGGAAACCCTAAGGCTAAATACTGAAGTGAAAATTGTTACACGTGGAGTCTAAGTGCTCACGTGAAAAAAAAAAACTTAAAGCTGAATACTGAAATTGAAATGGTTATACGTGGAGTCAAATTGCTCACGTGGAAATCCTAAGGCTGAATACTGAAGTGAAAATTGTTACACGTGGAGTCTAAGTGCTCACATAACAACCTAAAGTTGAATACTAAATTGAAATGGTCACGCATGAAGCCTAGTGCTCTCGTGGGGACCATAGGGCTGAATATTGAATAAAAAGATGGTAGCGTTTGGAGTCTAAGTACACAAAAGAAAACCTCTAAGCCGTTTAGGATTGATGATTTAAAGTTACACGAAACAAAGAAGAATCTAGTTACCATTAGGAACTGTAAGCAACTATTATAGAGGTTAAATTGGGATGTAAGGATTCTTTCTGGAAATAGAAAGGAAAATGATTATGATCTTGTGATCATGATCAATAAAGCCGAAAGTAAAAAAAAAAAGGAAATGGTCATGGTTTTGTAATCATGATCAACAAAGCCGAAGGTAGAAAAGAATAATGGTTATGATCTTGTGATCATGATTAGTAAGGCTGAAAATAGAAAGGAAAATGATTATGATCTTGTGATCATGATTAGTAAAACCGAAAGTAGAAAAGAAAACGATCAAGAATCTTATGATCACGATTAGTAAAGATGAAGATAGAAAGAAAAGATTGTCGTTTTATGATCTTAGTTAGTAAGGCTGAAAATAGAAGGAAAACGGTCACAGTCTTAGAACCATGGTCGTTAAAAACCAAATATATAAGAGAAAGGCAAATAGATAAGGCGCGGGAGTCAAGTACGACTCTCATGCTAAATAAAGAAAATGTGTGTAGATAATCGCCTATACATGTGTTAGTAAATATATATATAGTAATTATAGAAGTAGGGGTAAATTGACGCCCTACTAGAAAGTGTGTAGAAATGACATACAGAATGTTACATCCTTTGGATGTTAATAATGGAAAATGGGTCGTTGGACACAAAAAGCGACTTCACATTGGCCGGTAGGTAGGGGAAAACGATCTTATTATCTAAACGCCTACAGGAAAGATAGCAAAAGAAAATAGTACCACGGAAAATTCCAGTTGGGTGCTATAAATGAAATAGCCCCAAGGTAAAAGAGAATGATCATGTAGAAATGGGAAGAATTGATGGACATAATAAAAATGATGTCTGTATAAACAAAAGAGTCAAGGGACTCCTGCTAAGCTGAATAAGAAACTTAAGTTAGCAAACTTATAATGCTAAAGCCGGGTAAATGGGGTCGCGAGCCCTATATGTAAGTTACTATCTATAGGGTGGTGGACCAGATTGAATTATAGTGAATGATGTTCAATTGATGATTGAAAATAAAATTTCTAGGCGTAGAGCCAAGAAATACAAAACAAAGGTTTCGAGGGCGAAACCTATTTAAGGGGGGTAGGCTTGTAACGCCCCAAATATCCAATTTGACTAATCACACCATTACGGGTGATTAGCAAATAATAAAACAGGATTATACAGTAAAAATGAGGGTTGTATTTCTAGAAGAAATATAACTACCTTAGTGAAGTTAGTTAAAAGAGGACAAATAACCCACTAACACTTAACCAAGTTAAGTGTGTTTGGTGTTATTAAATCATGGAGGGGTGAAAGGTGTAAAATGGGCAAACTTGGGTGTTAATATTATAGTTAAAAGATAAACACACACACATAAGGTGTGTTGGTCTAAAAATTTCACAGGAGCTTCAAGCTCCAACACATACAAACCCTAAACACTCAAGTCTTGCTCAAATCCAAGCCATGGGAGCCCTAAATTCGTGCATGTTGAAGGATTATTAATCATCTAGCTTCAACAAACCAAGAGGTAACCTTGGTTTTCCATTTTATTTGTTTTCTAAGATTATGATAATGTTGAATTTGGGGGTTTTGGCAAAATCGTGGAGTTAATGATTAATAGAGGTTCCTCTAGCCTTAGGGAACCTCAATAATGCTTAATTTGGTTAGGAATAACAATTCATAGAGATGATTGTTATAAAATGTGAAAGATGATTATGTGAAAAATATGGGTTATGGCCTTTTGGTGGAAACCCACATTAAGATAGTGATTTGAGGATGAAATTGTATGATTGAATGGCTATAAGACAGGCTAAATGCTACCTTTCTTATGGAATAATGAATTATGTGAAATTGATGAACTCATGGTATGTTCTAACTACAAATTTTTGATGTTATGAATGATGCCTACTAAGTGTTTGATGAAATGCCTAGTTAAGGCTTATGAATGAAATTGTATGAAGGAACATCATAAGCTGACTTGTTATGTGTAAATGATGTGATTGAATGATGTTAGTATGAGAATTACACATGAGATGATTAATCTATGTGGTAATAAGGTAATCGCATAAAATGATGTTAACTAATGCCTATGTTAGTGCATATAAACATATAATGGGTAGTTTGATTTTTAAAAGTCAACTGACCCAAATTGAAGTTCTGAATGTGTTAGCATTTATAAACTCGCGAGGTATGGTAGTCGTTTGATGAAATGGCTAACATGACCGATCTTGTGAGTATTGTGAAGGTTTGATCTTGTCAAGCTAGGTGGGAGCTTGGATGGGAGGAAACCAACAAAGCAATAGATCATGGAATGCATAAATTGGGCCAAGGTAAGTGACTTATTCTAAATAAGTCTCTTAGAAACTAAATGATGTTGTAAACATTTGAAAATCATAGAATTTATATTGTTTGTAAAGTATGTGGGTTTAATCACTAAAACGAATTATGGAATGTGGGATACTAGCTTGTAAAAGGGCTAGAATCGCCTAAATTATGAAAAATGGTTAAGTCCGTCTGGGACGCCTAACTAGATAATGGCACACCCTTGTAAAATGGACAAATGAGTTAAAAATGTTATGTTCATTAAAACGCATGAATGTGACAAAAGAATGGATGATTTTGTGAATAAATAATTAAACGGGTCAAATGATGTTATGAGCATCAATTGAATCGGTACTTAATGCTTCTATGCTAAGCATTTATAGTTAAAAGGGCCAGACGGGCCAATTGGTGGTGTGACACCTTTGGATCCCGGAATGTTAATAGGGTAATGAGTTTTTGCACAGATTGATAAATTGGAATGGAATGGCATGTGATGCCAAGGATCCTTGAGGAAGATTCGAGAGGTATGGAAATGGGTCAACACTACCGGGTAAGTCTGTTGTATAAGATATGGCCATATGCGAGTAGACATGTGAATGAAACCACCCACATGAAGTGTGGGTGTCAAATCGGTGAGTCTTGTTCATAAAAATGTCTAATGCGCTTAGAAGTGATTTAATAATAGAGAATTTATGAAATTGGTAATATACTAAGTTCTTAAGGGCTTAGGAGTTTCCCAACATGTTAATGAGTCTAAAATGATGGTGATGACCAAGTGTTGTCGCCCACGGGTGACTAAAACGGAATATAGACCTCTAAGGGTATTTTGGGAATTCTAAAGATTTGCTAAAGGCTAAACCCATAAACCGAGTCATAATAAGTGAATCGGATAGTGTTGATTAGATTAACAAGTGTTCAACGGGTTGACAATATGATTGTTATGCTTTTTGAACGGTTAAATAAAGTTGTGTAAAACCTAAGGCCTTAACGGGTCAAACGGTTAAAACCGAACTAAGTGGTTTCTAATGGGTCAAAACCGAGAAGTGATATATATATCTTGATAGAACTTATCTATGCAGGTCTAAAATAATATTGGGTAGTTCCCGGATGTCCAAAAACGCCCATAGTGAAGAGTCGGGCTTGTGAAAACATAAGTTTTCATGGCTTAATAAAGATCCAGCAGGTCAGCCCGGGCGGGTCACATTCTGACCCGGGCGGGTCAAAATTCGCAGAATTTAAATTAGCAAGTCAACCCGGGCGGGTCACATTCTGACCCGGGCGGGTCAAAATTCGCAGATTTGGAATACCAGATTAGCCCTGGCGGGTCACATACTGACCCGGGCGGGTCACCGTTTTAACAGACATGCTGATTTTTAAAAATTCGTATAAAATCATAGAAAAATCGTTAGGGGGTGTTCTTTATATGCCTAGAAAGGTATTCGAACGAAGAACATTTCTTATTTGAAAGACGAAGTCAGATTACGTGTTTTAAAAGGGGTAAATGCGTCCCGAACAGAGGCTGCGCAAAAGTGCAGCAGTTTATTTTCTTGATATGGGGCCGTTTGGCCTAGTTCGTTTCGTTTCGACGCGCAACGACATTTCTAATATAGTAAATGCAGTATTGGAAACCCCACTAACCATTACTTGTGTAATGGTGCCAGGTACACGTTCGATAGGAGCTCCGGAGCACGGATCAAGTCAAGAGGAGAGCCGAACACACCCGATCACTAATACGCTTCCGCAATAAATTGTCATTTAAAACACAAATCGTAGTATAGGTTTTTAATATCAAAAAGAAAAAAAAATGTAAAATTGAAGGTCTCTATCAAATCAAAGTCTTTAAAATGGAATGTAGTTATAAAGATTAAAGTTTTAATTGGTCGTGATTTTCGATTAAGGCCGAAACTCGTAGTTTAAGCGACTATTCGCGTGTTTTCGGGTTAGGGTCTTACACCATGAATGTGCGGGGTTGCACAATGGGGGAAATGTGGATAGATCTTTTGGGCGTGACCTGCCCCACTCATCGGCTGGAGGTCGGACAGGTGCATGTTGTCTCGAACTATGCTAAACTTGCTAAACATTATTCGGGCGGCTTAAACATGTGCTAAACTTGCTAAATGTGTCCAGTAATGGTTTTCCAATCGTAGTAGTAGCAAAACATACGCCCTGCTTGCGTACTTTGGCTTACATTTGACATAGTATTGACAAGTTTGAACTTGGTAACATTTGGTAACACTTGGTAACGTTTTGTAAAAACCTGTGAACTCACCAGCATTATATGTTGACACCTTTTTGGCATGTTTTTCTCAGGTCTAAATATACATGGTTATACCAATGAAACATAATTCAGATGTCTCCATTCTTTTTCCACAAATCAAAACTTTAGTAGAAAAATTCTTTAACACACCTTTCATCTCACTATTTTCGGATAATGGGGGAGAATACATTGGACTCCTCTCTTATCTTTAAAAGCATGGGATATCCCACTTCACCACACCTTCGCACACTCCTGAACAACATTGTTTCCGAACGCCGACATCGTCACATCGTTGAAACCGGTTTATCCCTTCTTCATCATGCCAATCTACTGCTTTCGTTTTGGTCCCATGCCTTTCAAACTGCTGTCTATCTTATTAACCGTCTCTCCACACCAATCCTTAATAATCAATCTACTTTTCAAAGACTTTAAAACACTTTTCCCAATTATACCTGTAACACCCCAACCGATGGCGGAAACATCGGGGTGCCACGTAGTGACGATTGTTCAATAGCTCATGATCAACTATAAAAAATTACATAGTTTATTTATTCGAATACAAATTTATACAAACATCGAATATTGACAAACAACATGATAATCTTGTTTAATCTATGTCCAAAGCTCCTAAGTGATCCAAAGCTTGTAAAACTTCAAACAACAATATTCCCTGAAACATGTTAAGTTTGAAAAATGGAGGGGGTCAACTATAAAGTTGGTGAGAATACAAAAGCATAGTATAGTATCAAAAGTGTAAAATGTACAATTCAGTGTCAATATGTAACATCTAGGGCATACATGTGAAAACAAAACTACAGCAAACTGGGGCATAATCAACCCTATGTTGACAAAGTGTAAAGGTCCATCCCATAGACATGGTTCACCTAAGGTTAAGTTGCAGTTCCAATCACCCGCGCTCCCCATAAACATGGTCAACGAATCTAGGTGGGGTTGTCAATCCAATAGATCTATCATTGTTACCGTTGGCTTGATCAAAGTTAATGATAAGTATTAGTTGAGTTTACTTAGCAAGTTTAAGACACGTAGCACAAAGAAGAACACAAGACACATAGTTGAATTGCATAAGTTTAAAGAATAGTGTTTAACATGTTTCACCCCGAAAAGCATTGAAAAACTGTAAAAGAGTGGGGATATGTAAACTCACCTTAGGTGCTTAATGAGTTCGTGCGTTTTCTCGAGCGTGCAAACATTAGTAATAATGCCCTAAAGTAATAAGAAGTGTTGTTTTAGGGTCATATGAAGGGCATAGAGTTCTTATATTGTTAGGATAATCGAAAGAATAATAGGTGAAGTGTTAGTTATGTTAGATTTGTTAAAATAACGTTTTGGACAGATTGCAGCTACTGTTTTAAATTACGTTTTAAAAATATCAAACGATCTCCAAAAATTCTAAAAATTTACAGAAAGCTAAATCAAAGTATGTTTAACAACTTTCATTTAGAAAAGTTTTTCGTTTGAGCTTTAGAAATAGGTCAAAAGCGTGAAACAAAACAGCACGCCCAGATTTGAACCCCATGTTTTGTTTGGGCTCGTTAAGGGTCAAAACGGATGAGTTTTTCAACATATAATATACCATTGAAACGAGAACTTGATGATCTTGATCATGGTATCTGAGTTTTCTTTAAAAAGTGTTGTAAAATTTGAGTTATGGTGGTTTTAAGTTCGGTTTTGTAAGCTGTCCAAATCAGGGGTTGCAGTTATGTGCACCTTTGAATATTTTAAAAATTATTTTTGTTCAAAATAAGTTAAAATAGGTTTATAAATACTATGTTACAGGTTCTAAAAGCATAACCAAGCTAATTTTAATAGGGAATAAGTGATGGAAAAACACTAAGGAACATAATAATGTGTAAATTACGATACTTACTTGGAAAACTCAAAACTAGCTAGATGAGAGGATGATAGTTTGAATCTTTAGTATATGAGAGAGGGGAGAGGAATGTTTTTCAACTGGGGAGGTGCAAGGAATGATTGAGGTAGGCTATGGTATTTATAAGGTTAAGAATTAGAGTTTTAGATTCACTAGGAGACTAATTAACTAAATAAAACTGCAATAAGATAAGCCAAAACGTTTGTTTGTGATTAATACGTATGCATATGTTGTGAAAGTAACTAAAACAAAATTCCTAATATTATAAACACTCCATGTAAATCCATTTAACTAGCTTAGTTAATTAATGTTTTATGTCATTAATGGTTATCCACAAATTTTCTATATCATACCTACGTTTGAATTAAATTCATGTTTGGAATTTTCATGTTATAACTAACAATAAATTTCAATAACCATGGCTGTCATTAAAGATATATGTAAATTATTTTTTTTATTGTTACTAAATTCAAACCTTGTAGATAATAATATCAATTCAAAGAAATCATAAAATTTGATAGTAATCCTAATCCGTGATTGTACGATTTGTTTTTTTAGTTAGTGATAAGCATATGAATATATGACATATTCAAGTGTTAGTGGATTTTCTACAAACAAATAAAAGTTATATACTAGATAATCATTTTTTAGGCCCCTAAAATTAGGGTTGTTATAGTCTCCCTAGTTAAAAGAATTTCGTCCGAAATTCAACTAGTAGAGATCAATTATGTTCTCATTACGCGTTGACTAGGACTAGCTCTTGGTCTGACTCCTAGTCCCACCTCCAATGCACCGTTAGTGTTTATATATATGGTGTACCGTAACAAAACCACCACACTTGTGGCACCTTGAAAACGTATTAGTTTTCTACCAAAAGAAGCCTCTTAACTTGTAGGCATATATAGATTTGTTAATGGTTTAGGGCACTAGCTGCACAATAGAATTTCAATACATGCCAATGCACCTGTAAATTCACCATTGCGTTGCGCACCGTAATGGTTAATTTACCTTGCACGTACGTGTTATGTCCTTCCATTATGCAACCACAAGGTTATGTATACGAAAGCTATAATTTTGTATGGGGGGGGGGGGTTGGTGGAACATGTTGTTTTTTTAGTGTCAAGGAATACAATCAAATATATGTTTGAGTTGAGTTAGTAATTGATAATGTGTAGCTAGTGACATACACATATAGTAATTTGCAAAAAATGTAATACTTATCAATGATCAAATAGAAATTACTAGACATGGAACAAATTCCTAATTTAGAATACAAGTATATAAAGTCAACTAAGCAATACACAATATCCAAGTTGTAAACCATGTATACATTTAAATTTGTAAATTAAGTAGGACATCTAAATTAGAATGTAAGCAAGTATGCCATGTAGATTTTAGTTGACATGGATGGTTAGGTATAATTCAAGTTGTGATGAAGCAAACTAAGATCTGAACGTATATAAAGAAAATAAAGTTCATGGGTTTTTTTAGCGGTAATCGAGTTCAAGATCGTAGGCAAACAAGATGGAAAATATTGCTTTATGGAACTTTAGTTTATGGGCAAACAGATGGAAAATCATATTTAAGTTTATGAATATGAGAAGTCATGTCTTGGAAAATATAGGTAATGAGCAATCACATGAAATGATAATGTTGAAAATTGGAGAATATCAATAACTGATAATCATTATTATAGAAACGAAAATTATATATATACCTAAATAATTTATTATAGATTTATGAATAACTAAAATTTTCATGGTAATGAAAAATGAATATTTTTTTTGATCGATAACCAAGTTTGTGAAAAATGATGAATATAGAAAATATATTGTCTAAATTATGAAAATCGGGTTTATGGAAAATTATTAATATACTTAATACAAAATCTTGATTAAGGAATCAAATTTGTGAAAAGTTTTGGTTATGAAAATATAGTTTCTAAATAGTGTTTATGATAAATATAAAAATTCATTGTTATACAAAAAGAATAGAAGATCATGTGTGGGGGAGTTTGGTTCATGAAGAGTTTAGACGATAGATAATTATGTTTATAGAAATCAAGTTTATGTAGGGCAAAGAAATAAACAATTAGATTTATAAAAACTCAAATTTGAAAAATTTAGATGATAAGTTTTAATAATTTATAGATAGTGGATGATAATGTTTATGGAAAAGTATGGATATTAAGAAATTGCGTTTTGAACAAGATATGAGTACTTGGAGAGTTATATTCATGAAACAAGTAGGAAGAAATGGAAAACTTCGAGAGTTTAGCTTTTCTGTGGCCAGGAGAATTTCATTTTCAAAATTAGTCTCGAGTAAGGGTAAGGGCGATTGAATTGCTGAGAATAAATGGTACAAGCTAAATGGGTTTAGAGTGAATAGTTCAATGAGTCGGAGATTTTAAACATGATGTTGGTTTTTTTTTTATAGTGAGTTTGAGGAAATCGAGGATCCATTTACAAAATATTTATTAGCTATAATTTTTTTAAGACTTCTTGGTGGTGAAAGTTCAACGAGAATTAGTAATCGTGGGTTTCGAAATTCAGAAAGGGGTGGCGGTGCAGCTTGTTGCTCGTCTACCTTCTATTTTGAAGTAATGTGACAAATTTAAGAAATGAATATAATTTATGAAGTTTAAGGAAATCGAGGATCCACTAACAAAAAAAAATATTTATTTGCTTTGATTTTGTGAAATCTCTTGGTGGTGAGAGTTTGACAAAAAAATGTTAATCGTTGGTTTTGGAAGTCAGGGTGTCTCCTCTGCACAAGTTATAGTGTTATAGTTTAAACAAGGTTTTAAAATCTTGGGTATGGTGAAATTTTATGGTTGAAGCTACTTTCAGAAAATTGCAGGGGAGGTTTAAAATAAAAACGGCAAAAAAAAAATAAAAAATGACAGGTAATAGGTTTGTAAAAGTATTGGTTAAAAATATGTAACATGTTGTAATGGGATTCATGAGTTATGGATCAATGTTGGAAATAATTTTAGTGTGTATCAAATAAGGAATCCTTACAAAATGAAGCAGGATTGTGATGATCACAAAGATAGTGAAATCTAAACTAGATGAAATAATGAATTGTAGTTCAGGATTATACACAAGTGGATGAGGTTGAGATAAAGCTTTGCGAAATAATATGAAACTCAGTGTATGAAGGATAAGTAATTTCTTGGATTGTCATCATCTAGTTATAAAAACCGATGGAGACTTTGACTTTTCAAAGTAATTGAACTCAATTAGTGGTTTGGGAAGACATGCTTTAGCCTATAAGTGGACACTCACTCCAGGAATTCCCAGGAAAGCATAACTGGTCCGTCGGTTGATTCGGATTTATACGAAATGCTTTGCCTAGCCAGAAAACCCAGTGTACAGGCATCCACCCTTCCAGATTGCACGTGTTCCCTTGCACTATTAAGACTCAATTCTTTGAAGGAATTGAAAATCAAGGAAGCAGGCATTAAGCCTAAGAGTAAGGCTTTCAATAGATTCCCCTTCAAAACGGTGCAGTGTAGCTCCACCATGGGTGATGTTAATGATCCTTAGCATGAGGAAGAAGTCAAAGGAAAAAGGTCGAAGCCACGAGATGGATTGAAGAAAAACATAAACAATTAGCATGCAAGAATTGGGGTCACTCATGTTCGACTCTTAAGGTTATAGTCTAGGTCATGTATCTAATAACCCAATTCCCTATAACCATGGCTCTGATACCAATCTATAACACCCCAACCGATGGCGGAAACATCGGGGTGCCACGTAGTGACGATTGTTCAATAGCTCATGATCAACTATAAAAATTACATAGTTTATTTATTCGAATTACAAATTTATACAAACATCGAATATTGACAAACAACATGATAATCTTGTTTAATCTATGTCCAAAGCTCCTAAGTGATCCAAAGCTTGTAAAACTTCAAACAACAATATTCCCTGAAACATGTTAAGTTTGAAAAATGGAGGGGGTCAACTATAAAGTTGGTGAGAATACAAAAGCATAGTATAGTATCAAAAGTGTAAAATGTACAATTCAGTGTCAATATGTAACATCTAGGGCATACATGTGAAAACAAAACTACAGCAAACTGGGGCATAATCAACCCTATGTTGACAAAGTGTAAAGGTCCATCCCATAGACATGGTTCACCTAAGTTTAAGTTGCAGTTCCAATCACCCGCGCTCCCCATAAACATGGTCAAAGAATCTAGGTGGGGTTGTCAATCCAATAGATCTATCATTGTTACCGTTGGCTTGATCAAAGTTAATGATTATGCAAGTATTAGTTGAGTTTACTTAGCAAGTTTAAGACACGTAGCACAAAGAATCACACAAGACACATAGTTGAATTGCATAAGTTTAAAGAATAGTGTTTAACATGTTTCACCCCGAAAAGCATTGAAAAACTGTAAAAGAGTGGGGATATGTAAACTCACCTTAGGTGCTTAATGAGTTCGTGCGTTTTCTCGAGCGTGCAAACATTAGTAATAATGCCCTAAAGTAATAAGAAGTGTTGTTTTAGGGTCATATGAAGGGCATAGAGTTCTTATATGGTTAGGATAATCGAAAGAATAATAGCTGAAGTGTTAGTTATGTTAGATTTGTTAAAATAACGTTTTGGACAGATTGCAGCTACAGTTTTAAATTACGTTTTAAAAATATCAAATGATCTCCAAAAATTCTAAAACTTTAAAGAAAGCTAAATCAAAGTATGTTTAACAACTTTCATTTAGAAAAGTTTTTCGTTTGAGCCTTAGAAATAGGTCAAAAGCGTGAAACAAAACAGCAGGCCCAGATTTGAACCCCATGTTTTGTTTGGGCTCGTTAAGGGTCAAAACGGATGAGTTTTTTAACATATAATATACCATTGAAACGAGAATTTGATGATCTTGATCATGGTATCTGAGTTTTCTTTAAAAAGTGTTGTAAAATTTGAGTTATGGTGGTTTTAAGTTCGGTTTTGTAAGCTGTCCAAATCAGGGTTGTACTTATGTGCACCTTTGAATATTTTAAAAATTATTTTTGTTCAAAATAAGTTAAAATAGGTTTATAAATACTATGTTACAGGTTCTAAAAGCATAACCAAGCTAATTTTAATAGGGAATAAGTGATGGAAAAACACTAAGGAACATAATAATGTGTAAATTACGATACTTACTTGGAAAACTCAAAACTAGCTAGATGAGAGGATGATAGTTTGAATCTTTAGTATATGAGAGAGGGGAGAGGAATGTTTTTCAACGGGGGAGGTGCAAGGAATGAATGAGGTAGGCTATGGTATTTATAAGGTTAAGAATTAGAGTTTTAGATTCACTAGGAGACTAATTAACTAAATAAAACTGCAATAAGATAAGCCAAAACGTTTGTTTGTGATTAATACGTATGCATATGTTGTGAAAGTAACTAAAACAAAATTCCTAATATTATAAACACTCCATGTAAATCCATTTATCTAGCTTAGTTAATTAATGTTTTATGTCACTAATGGTTATCCACAAATTTTCTATATCATACCTACGTTTGAATTAAATTCATGTTTGGAATTTTCATGTTATAACTAACAATAAATTTCAATAACCATGGCTGTCATTAAAGATATATGTAAATTATTTTTTTTATTGTTACTAAATTCAAACCTTGTAGATAATAATATCAATTCAAAGAAATCATAAAATTTGATAGTAATCCTAATCTGTGATTGTACGATTTGTTTTTTTTTTTAGTTAGTGATAAGCATATGAATATATGACACATTCAAGTGTTAGTGGATTTTCTACAAACAAATAAAAGTTATATACTAGATAATCATTTTTAGGCCCCTAAAACTAGGGTTGTTATAGTCTCCCATAGTTAAAAGAATTTCGTCCCGAAATTCAACTAATAGAGATCAATTATGTTCTCATTACGCGTTGACTAGGACTAGCTCTTGGTCTGACTCCTAGTCCTACCTCCAATGCACCGTTAGTGTTTATATATATGGTGTACCGTAACAAAACCACCACACTTGTGGCACCTTGAAAACGTATTAGTTTTCTACCAAAAGAAGCCTCTTAACTTGTAGGCATATATTCGTGCTCAAAGATTTGTTAATGGTTTAGGGCACTAGCTGCACAATAGAATTTCAATACATGCCAATGCACCTGTAAATTCACCATTGCGTTGCGCACCGTAATGGTTAATTTACCTTCCACGTACGTGTTATGTCCTTCCATTATGCAACCACAAGGTTATGTATACGAAAGCTATAATTTTGTATGGGGGGGGGTGGTGGAACATGTTGTTTTTTTAGTGTCAAGGAATACAATCAAATATATGTTTAAGTTGAGTTAGTAATTGATAATGTGTAGCTAGTGACATACACATATAGTAATTTGCAAAAAATGTAATACTTATCAATGATCAAATAGAAATTACTAGACATGGAACAAATTCCTAATTTAGAATACAAGTATATAAAGTCAACTAAGCAATACACAATATCCAAGTTGTAAACCATGTATACATTTAAATTTGTAAATTAAGTAGGACATCTAAATTAGAATGTAAGCAAGTATGCCATGTAGATTTTAGTTGACATGGATGGTTAGGTATAATTCAAGTTGTGATGAAGCAAACTAAGATCTGAACGTATACAAAGAAAATAAAGTTCATGGGTTTTTTTTAGCGGTAATCGAGTTCAAGATCGTAGGCAAACAAGATGGAAAATGTTGCTTTATGGAACATTAGTTTATGGGCAAACAGATGGAAAATCATATTTAAGTTTATGAATATGAGAAGTCATGTCTTGGAAAATATAGGTAATGAGCAATCACATGAAATGATAATGTTGAAAATTGGAGAATATCAATAACTGATAATCATTATTATAGAAACGAAAATTATATATATACCTAAATAATTTATTATAGATTTATGAATAACTAAAATTTTCATGGTAATGAAAAATGAATATTTTTTTTTTGATCGATAACCAAGTTTGTGAAAAATGATGAATATAGAAAATATATTGTCTAAATTATGAAAATCGGGTTTATGGAAAATTATTAATATACTTAATACAAAATCTTGATTAAGGAATCAAATTTGTGAAAAGTTTTGGTTATGAAAATATAGTTTCTAAATAGTGTTTATGATAAATATAAAAATTCATTGTTATACAAAAAGAATAGAAGATCACGTGTGGGGGAGTTTGGTTCATGAACAGTTTAGACGATAGATAATTATGTTTATAGAAATCAAGTTTATGTAGGGCAAAAAAATAAACAATTAGATTTATAAAAACTCAAATTTGAAAAATTTAGATGATAAGTTTTAATAATTTATAGATAGTGGATGATAATGTTTTATGGAAAAGTATGGATATTAAGAAATTGCGTTTTGAACAATATATGAGTACTTGGAGAGTTATATTCATGAAACAAGTAGGAATAAATGGAAAACTTCGAGAGTTTAGCTTTTCTGTGGCCAGGAGAATTTCATTTTCAAAATTAGTCTCGAGTAAGGGTAAGGGCGATTGAATTGCTGAGAATAAATGGTACAAGCTAAATGGGTTTAGACTGAATAGTTCAATGAGTCGGAGATTTTAAACATGATGTTGGTTTTTTTTTTATAGTAAGTTTGAGGAAATCGAGGATCCATTTACAAAAATATTTATTAGCTATAATTTTTTTAAAACTTCTTGGTGGTGAAAGTTCAACGAGAATTAGTAATCGTGGGTTTCGAAATTCTAAAAATTTACAGAAAGCTAAATCAAAGTATGTTTAACAACTTTCATTTAGAAAAGTTTTTCGTTTGAGCCTTAGAATTAGGTCAAAAGCGTGAAACAAAACAGCACGCCCAGATTTGAACCCCATGTTTTGTTTGGGCTCGTTAAGGGTCAAAACGGATGAGTTTTTCAACATATAATATACCATTGAAACGAGAATTTGATGATCTTGATCATGGTATCTGAGTTTTCTTTAAAAAGTGTTGTAAAATTTGAGTTATGGTGGTTTTAAGTTCAGTTTTGTAAGCTGTCCAAATCAGGGGTTGCACTTATGAGCACCTTTTAATATTTTAAAAATTATTTTTGTTCAAAATAAGTTAAAATAGGTTTATAAATACTATGTTACATGTTCTAAAAGCATAACCAAGCTAATTTTAATAGGGAATAAGTGATGGAAAAAACACTAAGGAACATAATAATGTGTAAATTACGATACTTACTTGGAAAACTCAAAACTAGCTAGATGAGAGGATGATAATTTGAATCTTTAGTATATGAGAGAGGGAGATGAATGTTTTTCAACGGGGGAGGTGCAAGGAATGAATGAGGTAGGCTATGGTATTTATAAGGTTAAGAATTAGAGTTTTAGATTCACTAGGAGACTAATTAACTAAATAAAACTGCAATAAGATAAGCCAAAATGTTTGTTTGTGATTAATACGTATGCATATGTTGTGAAAGTAACTAAAACAAAATTCCTAATATTATAAACACTCCATGTAAATCCATTTATCTAGCTTAGTTAATTAATGTTTTATGTCATTAATGGTTATCCACAAATTTTCTATATCATACCTACGTTTGAATTAAATTCATGTTTGGAATTTTCATGTTATAACTAACAATAAATTTCAATAACCATGGCTGTCATTAAAGATATATGTAAATTATTTTTTTTATTGTTACTAAATTCAAACCTTGTAGATAATAATATCAATTCAAAGAAATCATAAAATTTGATAGTAATCCTAATCCGTGATTGTACGATTTGTTTTTTTTAGTTAGTGATAAGCATCTATCTATCTATACATATAATAAACCAAAGCCATTTTAATGACATGACACTCAAAGAGGCATTCTCTTCCTTGAGTGTGCCATGTGTCATCCCATGTGGTATTGAGATATTTTAGGAAAAAAATAATTTAAAAACAAAATTGGATTTTTCACCCTAATGTTTCCTCCCATAATTTTTAAACGTTACTATCTTTAATATACGAGATTTTTTAAAGAAAAAAATTACACCAAATTAACGAGCGTTTTATTATCTTTCCAACGAGTACCGTATTGCTATATAAAAAACGGAGAAATTTTTTTGTGGGGTTTTGTTCATACATGAAAAAAATACAAAGTGTTTAGGTAAATCATTAATCATGTATAGGCAAGTCACTAATTATATTCAAATCAGTAAATATGATTTTTTTTTCAACCAGAGCCGAATAGGTTAATAGAGTTATACGTTGTTTTAAGTTAGGTATCAATATTAGTATGTTAGAGTTGTACATTTGTTTAGTCTTTAGGATATGAGTTAATATTAGAGTTGCATTAAAGTTCTACATTCTTTTAGGTTAGGTGTTAGCATTGGAGTTGTACATTGGTAATTTGTTTTAGGTTAAATATTAATATTAGAGTTATACATCAGTCTATTTCATATGTAAAATTGATGTATCATATTAAATTTCTTAACCCGGGACGCTCCCGGGGTATAATCTAGTATGAATATATGACATATTCAAGTGTTAGTGGATTTTCTACAAACAAAGATCCGGTACAAATAACTTTTTTGGTAAGAACTGTGAGAATCAAAGGAGGGTATTTTTTTTTTATTTTTTTTTTCAAATTTTTTTTTTCCCAATATTGTTAAACATGTATTATAGTATTGAAAACTAAAAATAAAAAATAAAATAAAAAATTTGGTGTAGAGTAATTACGTGTAGAGTAATTACATAATTACTCTAGTGTAAACTAATGTATTTACCTTAATGACGTAATTACACTAAAAAAATTTTTTTTTTAATTTTTTTTTTGTATTATTCATCTAGAAAGAATGTTTAAGCACATGGGAAAAAAAAATTCTAAAAAAAAAAATAAATTTTTTTTACCCCCTTTGATTCTCACAGTTCTTACAAAAAAACTATATGTATTTGATCTTTACTCAATAAAAGTTATATACTAGATAATCATTTTTTAGGCCCCTAAAATTAGGGTTGTTATAATACCAAACTCAAACCATTTGGATGCTTGTGCTTTTCTTGGCTACGACCTTATGCTCCTAAAATCCACCCACGCTCCATCAAATGCATCTTCCTTGGCTACTCCTCCTCCAAACCCGTCTACAAATGCTTTGACCCCGTGTCTCATCGCCTTTACCATTCTCGCCACGTCGAGTTTGTTGAACATCCGCATGAAACATAAAAAAGATAGCTGACTACATAATTTTTTGGCAATACTGATGCAAGGATGATTAAATGCACAGTTAACTCTCCATAATTTTAAATGATATGTATATGTGGTGATATGCAGATAGCATAGCTCTTTTGTAATGAAAGATGAAAGGTAGCGAATCCCGCTTGGAATCTTATGTAAACAACAACAAACACTCAAAATATTCCTTTTTTTTTGCCAGCAGTACTAATGTAAAATTCAGTGAGTAATTCCACTTTTTTAGGTTTGCTTTTCGTCCGGTTTAATGGTGTTGCTTTGAATGTGTTAAATTTAATCACACTAATATCTCTGTAATGCAGGTGGAATAACCCAGGCAGCAAGGTTCCGGGTAAAGCGACCCGATCGAGCAGCAACAACTCCACCTCAACCAGCCACAACAGATTTTTTTTTTTTTTTTTTCAAAGCAGAGACTTGTTAGGCTCCTGCTATAGGTCAGCTGTTCCAAAATATTTACCTACAAATTAACATATTATCTTAATATTTGCTAATGACTACACCCTCATAATATGAGGTTTGTAATTTTGTATGAATGTCGTCATAATTTATCAACAACAAATGTTTGACTTTTGAGGTCAAACGGTGTCTTTTTCAAGTTTCTAATCAAAGAGGATTCGTAAACTTATTTTTGCTACAACTGTAATTAATACACTTGAGAAGTTTTACAAAAAGAACACTGCAATTTATTTAATTCAATCAAAATCATCTACTTGATCTTAACACATCAGATTTGACTTTTGCCCTTAAATTTGAAACTGGGTATATATTGATTGAGATGCACAAGTAAGACACAAACAAGTAACAACACATCAAACCCAGTATGCCGCAAGTCCATGTCAAACAAAAAACATGTAATCAAAATATAAATCGCGTAATAAAGGTTTCATTTAGGCACAAACCACTTTCTTTAAATTGGTTACGCTTTTTTTTTTTTTTTTTTTTTTTTTTTTTTTTTTTTTTTTTTTTTTTTCCAGATTTAAGGCACTACTAACCCACTCCGTTATGTGAACAAACATGTGCCCCACGGCCAAGGCATTCGCGAACTTGCAAGGATATTTTTCATATTTGAAGACATTTAACTTGTAATAATACATTTCCATTATATGGCATTTATTAGAGTTAATTCGTATAAAACCCGTCGCAATGCACAGGGTACGTAAATTTTGTTCGGCAACCATATATGTACGTTTTGACTTTTGAGTTAGTCTACGTTTCGACGTAGATATTGTTTAGAGTAAAATATAATACGTTTCTGTTCACAAGTATAAATTCCAATTACGTTATATGTCTCGAACTTTCGATGTAAATTTATGACCAACATTGTTAAGACCATTAGGTGTGGGGGGCGGCATAGGGGCAACATCACCATGCCGGGCCTCGCTACACCACCCCCTAGGGGCGGCATGGGCATGACCGGCATCACAATGCCGTTGATGCCGGGGCTGTTTATTGGTTTTTAATTGTTTTTTTATTATTTTTAATAATTCTGATCAATGAGGGGACCCGTCATCATGGTGCACACCACCCCCTTGGAGGCCCATCATCAAGATGCCTCTCCTCCCACTCCTACGTGACGGTCCATCATGAAAATGCCTCCCCTCTCCACACCCAATAATGGTCTAATGACTTAATTCAGAACACATGAATATTAAATTTTTACTGAATCTCAAAATTAATAATGGACCACTCACGATAACCACATTGTCCATACTCCATCGGATATCCCAAGGCTGTATTTTATATACGACGCCGTTTTGAGCCAACTGATTTACCTGTGACTTATTCTAAATTTGCTAACCACCGCTCCACCTGTCAGAAAATGTCTCCCTAATATTATCCTTTTACTCCCCTATCTATCCTTATAAAAGTAGGGTTTTCCATATCAAACTTCTTCCATCTCTCTCATAACTTTTCACCTCAAAGTGGAAACATTCAATCTTATTCTCCTGTCAAATTGTTTCTTCAAATCAGATCCGTCTTAAAACCGTGACTTACGGTTTTAACGGTTTTGAGACGGATCTGAATTGAATAGATGATTTGATATATATCAAGATGGAATCATAAATAAATTTTCTGTCAAATTATTTGTTCAGTTCAGATCCGTTTTAAAACCATTAACAACAAATGATATATGGTTTAGAGACGGATCTGAATTGGACAAATGATTGGATAACTCAAGAGCATATCTTTGGTTGTATGGTACGGAGTTTTATATAATTTAAGGTTTTTTTGTGTCGGCACTATAAACATGGAAATCATAAATAAGTTTTGTGTCAAATCATACGGATCGATATGTTTTGGTACAGATCTGAATTGACTAGATGATTGATAAGGTTTTCTAGGTTGATCTATTCAATTTATAGATGCATATGTTTGTTTTCTAACTTACGGCAAGATTAATATGGATGATTTGATTTTAACTTAATATCTGGTTATTTAATTTGATGTTGCTAAAAATCAACGTTAAGCATTTAGAAGATCCAACAATAATGCTAGCCTGCTAGGTTCGACATATTTTAAAACGTGCTGGTGTAATTTTTTAAAAGTGATTAAGTGAAGTTGAAAGCGATTTGAAGCAATTTACTTCTCATCTTGACGTTGTTTGGATAGGTGTTTCTTCATGAAGAAATTATATCTCAACACTGGAGTATTATCGTGCCCCCAATTTGTCACGCGAACCCAGGACCTTATGGTCTTTAAGTCTTATCTCACCACCAAGATGTCGCTAGACTATAATGCCTTTGAAAATATGAGTTCTAATTCTATAGAAATGAAATAAGAAAGAAAGAAGAACCAAATCCAGTTTTTACTTTAATATATAAACTAGGTTAGAGATATGTAAAGTTAAGGGTTAAATAAAAAGATAAAATGGGAAATTGAAAAGTGACAGATAATTCATTGCATCGATATATACATGTAATTAGCATTACTTCAAATATATTAGGATTCGAACCAACAAATTAGAAAATGTATGCATATCATATGTGGAACCAAACACCAAGAGATTGGATGTTTGTGTTTGAAGACTTTACATTTTGGCTGTTGCGTATGTTACCTGATTATCTTAGGGAAGAACACAAAATTTGTTATTGGCATATATCAAACTTGTAATAATATATAATTAAAATTCCCAAAAAGCCGTCAATTATGTTTGTATATTAAATATATTTTTACATAGGAACTATAGACACTTAATCACCGCGGCTGCTGGCACGGAGTTAGCCGGGGCTTCTTCCTCGAGTCTTGTCATGATCGCGCTTAATCAGTATGATATTTTTTTTGAACGACCAACAAATTGGAATCACTCACGGAACACTGGAGTATCATCGTGTCACCAATGTTGCCACACGATCATATTCCACCACCAAGTCACCAATTCAGGAGGAAACTCATAATAATTATGAGAAAACCCCCTTTGTGAGATTCGAACCCAGGACCTTATGGCACCCAAGTCTTATCTCACACCAAGATGTCGTTGGGCTATAATACCTTTGGCAATCAGTATGATATTATGATCGTTCTAGGTTATAGTATGTATTAAATACACTGAATAATGGCCCGCTGGGTTGTAGCCCAATGGTATGAGGCAAAACCACCTTTTCTCATGATCAAATCATAGGCAATGTGAAAATACAGGGAAATTAGCCGTTAAGAAATGCACTGAAAAATGAAAAGGTGAAGATTCATAAATCTGAATAATCAATAAAATGAAGAAAAAAAAGTAAATTAGACTAAAAAATGAAAAGGTGGAGATTCATAAATCTGAATCATTGAAATGGAGAAAAAAAGATAACAAGTAAATTACTATTTGTGTCCCTGTGTTTTGGTGGTTTTAGCTACTTGAATCCAAAATGAAAATGTTTAACTACCTGAACACTTCAGTTTTCTAAACATAGCCATCTGAGTCCAAAAACGTAACGTTGGTTAGAATCTCAGTTAAGTCCCCCACGTGCACCCCACGTGAGGTGCATATTTGTCCATTTTATCCCCTTTTTAATTCTATCGACCCTCTTCTTCTCTCTCTATAATCTGAACATCAGTTTCCAAACCAAAACCCTAACCCCAATATTACAATCCTCCATTGATGAATAATCAAACAATTAACATGGTTCTTTGCCCCTGTGGTTCTGCAACAACGATTCGCATATTATGGGCATCAACAAACCATGGTCGTCGATTCCATTGTTGTGTTAGGGCTATAAGTTTTTTTATTTTTGAATTAAATTATCCTAAGTTTTGTAGCTGAAGATTTGGTGAAAAAATGTAGGGTGTGAACTGTGGATTAGTTAGTTGGGCTGATTCTCCAATGTGTGAACGAGCTACTGAAGTTATTACTGGATTGCTTAGATCTATCAACAATCACGAAGAGATGGGAAGGAAGAAAGATCAGAAGCTGAAAAGGATGAAATTGTTGTTATGCTTCAGTTGGGTTTTCTTTGTGATGTATTTTGTAACCAACTGATATGTAATTAACTGGATGAATGGTATGTAATTGACCTGTTTTGGTTGTCTGTTGTAAAGGTCAAATGGTATGTAATTGCCCTGTTTTGGTTGTCTGTTGAATGAAATGCAATTGACTTATGTATCTAAATGCCATGTCATGTCATGTCATGTTTTGTGTTGTTGCAAGTATATAACTTTGACTACAAAAGTTTGTGTTGGTGCCAAAACCTTATAGAACCCGTGCAATTGTATAATTGACCACCAAAAGTCAAACCTTGCAAACTAACTTTGCAAACAATGTGTTGACCACCTAAAGTCAAACCGTGCATCAAAATTGGACTGTATATTAGTTAGACTATCTTTAATGCTAAGGGTGCCCTTAGCCGCCCTTAGCTGCCTAGTCAGCTGCCACATCATATCCTTAAAAATCCTTACAAATCCTTAAAAACTCTAATTTTACCTCCAACCATACAAACATTCTTACAAATCCTTACATTTTCCATATCATCACCCATTTTTTCTTTATATTTTAATTATTAAAATATATTTAAATAATTAAATAAGTAATATAAATGATTAAATAACTATATAAATAATTAAATGATATAAACTTAGAAATTGCATTACACATGTAACGGTTTTTTTAATTGGATTTTTAAGGGGTGGTGACAAATTTTAAACTAAAGGTATTTATTATGTGGTTTACTTATTTTCAAAGGGGTAAATTTAAAAATTTTAATATGAAAATTAAAAATACTTCTTTCCTTCTACACTTCATCTTCTCGAAAGTCAGAACAACCTCCATTGAAGGCTTGAAGCTCCATTGATGCTTTCTAACACAACCCAATCATTTTAAAAAACCTAATCTCTTCAATATACTGAAAATTATCGCTGATAATAAAGAAATATGTAATAAGGAAATTTGCGCCGAAGTTGGGTCCACCACGTCGTTTCGACCGAGGCAAACCACACCCTTCTGCACAGGCACGTTCTCTTTGGACATTTACAGGCGGTGATCTCCAACGCAGAGGACATCTCCAGCGTGGCACGGGCGGCGTGAGTATGAACGCGTTGGAGAGAGTCTTATGACTGCAAATGTATAATTGACTGCAAACTGTGCATCAAAACAAGACTGCAAACAATGTGTTGACCACCAAAAGTCGTGCATCAAAATTGGGCTGCAAACAATGTGTTAACCACCAAAAGTCAAACTGTGCACCAATAGTCAAACTGTGCATCAAACCTATGATTGTATATCCAAAACCTGTGCAATTGTATAATTGACTACCAAAAGTCAAACCTTGCAAACTAACTTCTCAATCTGTGCATGGAATGGGTAAATCCTTGAAAATAAAATGTGCAAACATCAGGATTCAAAAAAAATCATTTTCACAACATCAAATTCAAGCAAATCATTGTCAAAACACAAAAATCAACCAAAATACCGTACATTAATCATTTTGCAACTGTCAAATTAACATCAATAGACTAATACCAAAATACCATAGTTTTAACATACCAAAGATCATAGATCATTACCAAACATCAAAATAACATGTCCAAAATACCATTACATACTTAATACGCTTACCAAACAAAACATCAAAAGCCATAACTAAGTTTGCTGAGTAACTTGATTCTGAGCCTTCTTGACAGTCTGAGAAGGTTGATTGTTTGCAGTAGCCTTCTTTTTTTCAACTTTTGCCTTCTTGATAACCTGAGAAGCTTGACTACCATGCCCCTTACAACTCCTAGAGTTATGCCCCTCATTACCACATTTACCACAAGTTTTCCTAGTCCCTTTCCTAGTTAGTTTCCCATTCTTGACAAGTGCCCCATCCATCAAAGCTTACAATCACTTTGTGGACAACCACAATTATTTTCATACAGTATTCTCTTATATACTCCAAACAAGTGAGTATTGGTTTGTCCCTTCCCCCACCAGTTTTTTGTTAAAGACTTCACATAAGTTGTTTAACACAACATCAGTCTTTGCCCTTCCTATTTGAACAACAACATACTAGTTAAAAGGTTATATATCTGGATATATTATTTATAGTTAAAACACAATATAAACATACATACTAGTAAAATGAGATCTAGCCCAACATGTAGGTGGAATCTTTTTTAACCACTCATATAGTTTCATATCTACCATTCTAACAACTGTCATGCTTATGTTGAATTGTGGCTTTGTAGTAGCAGTAGCACATTCCTATAACAGTTCCTTATACAGGTCTCCCCTCTATTTGGCTTTCATGTTTTCATATATATGCCTCAAATAGTACCTGTGCTCAGCCATTGGAAAAACTTTTGCTAATGCATGTATTAATCCCTACATCATGAAAATTGAAGGGATTATAATATAAGATACAGTTAATGTATGAAATGGTGTGATAAATATAATTACCTTTTTCCAATCTGTGAATAAATGTGAACTATGAATTGGTATCAAGATCCAAGTCATTTGCTAGGTTCTCTAAGAACCAGGTCCATGCACTAGTGTTCTCAGCTTCCACTATAGAGTATGCAACCGGATAGATCCCATTATTTGCATCAACCCCTACAGCTGTTAAAACTTGTCCAGGAAATGGACCCTTCATAAAAAAACCATCTAAGCCTAAGATCTCCCTACCACCCAACTTGAATCCTACCTTTAATACACCCAAACATATGTAAATTCTCTTGAAATGTCTTGTGGCACTAGTAGGATTGAACTCCATTTCAACATCAATTTTAACTATTGTACCTAGGTTAAATCTCACTAACTCCTCACAATACCCCCTTAACATAGAATATTGGGCTTTGAAATCTCCTTCCAACTTGTGCTCAGCCATCACCTTTGCCCTGAATGTCTTTTGCAAGCTGATTTGAATCTGATGCTTTTTCTCTAATTGACTATGAATGTATTTCAAAGTTAGATTAGGGTTGCTCTGTATAATCTGTTCAACCTCCCTTGCAACAGAACTTACTGTGTAAAGCCTAACCTCCCTTGTTTGCAGACAGTCATGAACATCTTTGAATGTTTTCACACGCTAAGAATCAGTCTCTTTAGATCTGGATATGTGCAATACCCATGGAACGGTGGGGTCAGGGAACCTTTTATTGAGAGTATTCAATGACTTTGAGCTACCACCTTTTGTTTTTTTTCCCTTTTGAAGATTCCCCTTTGGTGGGCCCACATATGGAAGTAAAGTCCTAATTTTGCCCTTTACTGCTTTGTAAATCAAAAATTAATTCCATGACATACCACCCTGAATCTATACTTATCATTTCTCCTAATAACAAGTTGCCTTATGGATTCAAGTGCATGTTTTTTGACTAACAATGTTATTTCTTCTTTGTTACTAAAAGTTTGCTGCACAGCAAATGGGACATTAATACCTTTTAACCCTTTGTTCTTCCTCTTGGACTTCTTCAGGGCTCTTTTCAATGGAGTATAATCTTCATCATCAGGGCTGTCAAAATCATCCATATCAATCTCTATAGAAGCCTCATCTTGACTACCCTCATCATCATCATAGTTATCATCTTCTGGTTCAAGATCTATATCTACTTCTGAAGCAGCCTTAAATGAACCCATGTCTATATATACATCTTAAATCTCTTTGTATTTATCCATAATATAGTCTGAGTCTTCATCATCATTCTGCTGCTTATGCTTCTTACCATTACCATCTTCACCTAGGTCATCCTCAAAATTATTATCATACTCATAATTGTCATCATATTCCTTTTCCATCCTGTAATATGAGTCTTCAGAGTCCTCATCCTCACTGTGTTGTTCAACAACTTCTGCATTATCATCTAAATTACCTTGAACGTCTTCTGCATTATCATCTAAATTACCTTGAACATCTTCTGCATTATCATCTAAATTACCTTGAACATCTTCAGCATTATCATCTAAATTACCTTGAACATCATTAGTATTTTCAACATCATTTACATCACTATCTATCCACTGGAGTGTAAGCAGTCTTCTACTAGCACCAGCTTTGCCATGAGATGGACCATGATTAGCTTTATCATGAGATGGATGATGTGCTATATATGGTCTAAAAATAATAAACTAACCTAGACACCTAGTAATATAAAACAGACTCAACTAAACTAAACCACACGACAAGCAAGTGTACCTATCAATGCAGTATAGACTAAGTAAGTCCGAGTATCGAACCCACATGACACAACTAGAAAACAAAACTAGACTCGACTAAGACTTAACAAAATTGGTTTATAAATGATTTTTGGGTTTTTTAAATAATTAATTAAAAGAAATAAAATAATTAAATAAGATAAATAGACAGCAAGGATAACTGAGGAAAATATTAGGATAGGAAGGCAACTACCTAGGCCAAGAATCCTACATGCAAACTCATAACTCTCGGTAATGGAAAACTGAATGGCTACCAGATTCTAAAGATAACTTAAGAAATCCTAAGACGTGCTAGATCTCCTCCCGGTCTCACCAACACAGCCCAAAGAATCCTAAGGAATAAAACACTGACTATCTAGCTCGGATCACCTCCCGGTCTCACCTCACTAAGAATGTAAAGGTACTCTAATGACTCGATCACCTCCCGGACTCTCTAATCACAATACACCTAAGATGTAAAGGAGTAATTTAATTGGGTTAACTATGATTTGGAATTGCAAGAAACTAAAGATAACTAGGATAGGATCACCTCCCGGTCTCACCCAAAACCTAACACCTAAAGCTCTAGACAACCCAATATTCCATCACCTCCCGGTCTCAAGAATGGAAGAATACTTAAGTCCTCTAAATTCTCTAATCAAGTTCCTATGGCTTTCGGTACCAAAACCATAATATACATCCAAACATGAAAGACATTCACTAAGACGTTTATGGAACTCTCAAAAATAATAAATTAGACTTAAGTACGCACACACATCATAATAAACACCAACCAAATCGTTCCCAAAACATTAACCATTCAAAAATAAATCCAAAACCGAAAACTATAAATTTATCATGCAGTCATCATACAACCTAGGTAGTGGTTCAAGATTTATCTACTCATAATAATGAAAAACAATAAAAACAAAGGTTCAAAATAAAATATAGTCATGGTCTTAATATTCATGAACACAGAGTAAATAAATATAAGAACTAAAACTTGCAGTGATCGAACCCGTAGCTTTAGTCTTGAATCCGTGCCTTCCTGACCTTCACTTCCTCTCCACTTTTTGATTTGGAGCTGCTGTTGTGGATTCCCTTCTGTCCAAGGCGGCTGTGTCAAGATGTCCTCCGAAATAATAATCTCTTCCAATTTATAATGTGCCCTCCAACCCATACGAGATGGGCTTATCACATTTAGTATTATTCTTTTTTTCTTTAAAAAAAAACTAACGGGACTTTTTAACCTTTTTCTTTTCAACAACAATTATTATTATTATTATTATTATTATTATTATTATTATTATTATTATTATTATTTGTAGTAGTAGTAGTCGGCTTTGCTCGAACCAGGTGCCCGCGTTTTGATTATTTTCACTGTTTTAAGCTCTTTTCTCACGAACACCTACAAAATAATTAAAATAATAAATACATAATAAAAACGACACAGAACGAATAAAATCTCAACCAAGTAATATACAAAATACATAGGAAAAGAGATGTGTTTTACAACACATCAATGGACCATGATTAGCTTTACCAACAGATGAACCAACATCTTCAATCTCCTCAATAATAACACTTGAACTGCCTTTATGTGGTGACACAAAATATGTGTCCAACTTTGTAACCCAATGCTCAACATACACTTCTATAACTTTAGTCCTAGACACAAACTTACAAATCTCTATCACATCTTGATCAGACCCTAGAGCCCTAAGACCAATATCCAAATTTTCACCAGGAATCTTAAAGTGGTAATAAATAACATCATCATCAGAATAACCTAAGATCTTAAACATAGAGTTAAACTCCATCACTGAGAACTGATAAGCATCTATGTTGTCCACATAGTTCATTTTACCTACATACCTTTTACCCGGGTAACCTAAAAACTCTCCCCCATGAAAGACCTGGATGCTAAACATCGTAGGGCAACCATCTGTAACAAAAAAATGAAAATTTTAGGTTACATCTCCACATTGTAAACATGTTAAAAACATTAAATTGTTGATCAGATTGTAAAAAAACAAATACCATATTCTTCGTAAGGATCAAAATGCACGAATGGGCCACGAACATTCCAACATGAAAACTCTATCATCGTTGAATACCAATTTTGAATCAGAAGTTTAAGGTCGATTAGGGTTTTAATATGAGAAGAGAAAGGGGTAAATGAGTTTTATATGGATTTAAAGAGATAATAAGGGGATAAATGGACAAATATGCCCCTCACGTGGGGTGCACGTGGGGGGACTTAACTGAGATTCTAACCAACATTACACTTTTGGACTCAGATGGTTATGTTTGAAAAACTGAAGTGTTCAGATAGTTAAACATTTTCATTTTGGATTCAAGTAGTCAAAACCACCAAAACACAAGGACGCAAATAGTAATTTACTCAAAAGTAAATTAGACCAGTGTAATTGACCTAAACCCGTTTTAGTAAATTAAATACATTAACATTATTAAAGAAAAATCCTATAAGACTATGGCGAGTGGGGGGCTTGGGTTGGGAGCATGAGTTGCCATGTAGCTAGGGTTGCAAACGAACCGAATGAACACGAACAATGCCTTATTCGTGTTTGTTTGTTAAGGAATATATGTGTTCACGAACACTTACCGAACGAGATTTTCTGTTCGTGTTCGTTTGTTATGAAAATGCTCTTGTTTGTGTTCGTTTGTAAATTTTGTTCATGAACGCACACGAACACAAACAGACATCCATGAACACAAACAAGTGTTCATGAACACAAATGGATACAAACGAACACAAATAAGGGTTCATTAACAAAAATAAGCACAAAGTGACATATATTAACTTTCGAATAAGATCAATTTCACATATATTAACACAATATCTAGAACCACCCAAAATATAACATAGTTATACAAACATACTTGATACTCAACATAATATTGGTAAACGCAATAAAGTAGTGTCTCAAAAAACTAAGTGCGCATCTTAAACTTGAAGTCTTCGGTAATCTACCAAAAATAAAGTCGAAGACATCAAATGAACATAGACAAACGAGCATAAGCAAACACGTTACCGAACGTTCACGAACATAAACGAACGAACGCGGCCTATGTTCATGTTTGTTTGGTTAACTAAACGAACGGAATTTTTTGTTCGTGTTCATTCATTTATTAGACGAACGAACACGGACGAACTTCCCACCGAACGATTCATGAACTGTTCGCTGAAAGTTCAGTTCATTTGCAGCCCTACATGTAGCACGTGTGTGCTCCAATTTTCAAGTCCCCCAAACGGGAGTGGGGTGGGGGGGTGTGGAGTTGCCATGTGAATTTTTTTGTGTTTTTTAACAAATGTATTAACTTTATAAAAAAAGACAGTTATATTTTATTAAATTTATAAAAAGACAATGACAATTCAACATCACATAAATAATTTAATTTTTTTAAGGAAAATTGGATTGTAATAATCCCATCTTTATGTTGTTGGATAATAATAATCTCACCTAAGTTTATTCTTCCCACCAATCCCACCTTTTATTTTTTTTTTCTCACTGCACCCGCCGTTAACTCACACTAACACCGTTAGCTGAAACTCACAATTCTAGGCGATTGCTCACCGGATCTGAAAGAGGGAATCGAGACGATGATATTGGTATGTTCAATTGCAGAAACGAGCATGGTTTGACCGCAATTAAAGCAAACCTTCCTAACTAAATTCCAAATCAAGCGCAATCAAGACCCAATCAATTAATGCGTTATCCGTCTTCGATTCCTTCCATATCTCGCGACTACAATCTCCAAAAATTTTCGCTAAACATCCTTAAACCGAGACATCCAACCTTATAAATAGATGACCGACCGCTCGTTAGAACGCACACCCTCAAAACCATTCTCTTGGTCTACTCTGTTTTCTGGTGAGAATCCGGTGAAATGAAACCACCAACCGTTACCTCATGTTTCAACCGACAACAACAACCACGCCTTGAATCGCCCTTTTCCCGACTCACCTTATGTTTTAAAGTCGAACCCACCCCTTACCTTTGAATCCAGACGCCACCCTGTTTTCCCGACAGCATCCGACCAATCCCGCCTCTGTCCTACAAACCAACCTCGCCGGCGTTCTAGTTTTTCCGGCTACACTCCTCGTCAACCAACCCTTGCTTTCTTTCCATTAAAACCCACCACCCGGATCTCCGTTTCATCACCTCCCTCACTACTGCCATATTAGTTCGTCACAATATGCGACCACTACTACCACCCCCGTCCCATTGTCGGTCATTCCTATCCACCAAGTAACCATTACCGTAGCCATATCTCGCCGTGCGAAGCTCCATCAGCGACAACCCACTCCATCCCTTATCTATCGGTATGTAAGTGCGTACTGCAAAATGTTTTTTTAAAGGGAAGAAATTTGTTTGGTGGTCACTGGTTGTGAATAGGTTGATAATTATAAAACCTTTTAACTTGGTGTGTTCTATGCATATCCGGGTTCGATTTTCACTTTATACAATCATTTTGAAAGATATAATTGTTTTTAATAATTTTCTGAAATCTAAAAATGTTTAATAAGCAACCAGTAGTTGTTTTCCTACAAAAATTATCAAATGATTACCTATTTAAATAATGTCGTTGGAAATTTGCTAAGCAAGTTTTACCATAATTTTTTCCCCAACTAACTTAACTTATTATTACTTTCAATCTCAAGCTATTAAAAAAAATTATATATATCCTCAAATTAGATGTGGCCTAAGTGCCTAATCCTAGATAACTTAGACTCTAAGTTCATTTCCTTACAAACTATTTATTTCTTTAGGTTAATCCTTTGGGATAATCCTAATTCACATCACATTGTTCGGTAGAGTTTCAAGTTATTACGCGAACTGTGAGTATTTCCTATCCCCTTTTTGTCTTTATTCACTTTTGGGGTGTTACATGTACATTTATACAAAATACACATACAAGTTCACATTTTTACAATACAATTCTAGTACATTGTGCATTTGCTTACATACGTGCTTTATGCTTAGACATTACATGTAGAATACATTTGTACTTAGTGAAATCATTAACCATGTACAAGCCGACCTTAACATTGGATAGCGCTATTGGATTGACAACCCGCCTAGATTGATTCTCCCCCTTTTTCATCGGAGAATCCGTGGTCATTGTTAAGTTATTATCCAATTATTTGGATAAGTACACCGCCGTTCATTTAGTACATTATACAGTCACATGATTGATTTCGCTCATTTGTATGATACATAGTTTACATAATTGCACTGTAGCTTTGCACTTGAATTGTATACCATTTTTTCCAACTTACTATATATATTAAAACTAGGAATGCTCACCAACATTTCTTATGTTGACAAAACCTGTTTTGTACATGTTTCAGGTGCAGTTTGATCTTAGTTCCATAGCATTGGATTTTAGTGCTTGCTTTTAATAAGTTATTTCAAATTTCATGTTTCGTTCAGACTTTTGTATTTTTTTCCCATTTCATCTATGTAAGACAATTTAAATTATTCAATAATATATTTACATTTTAGTACCATGTGCTTTTACACAATCGTCACTACGTGACACCTCGATGATTCCGCCATCGGTTGGGGTGCTACAACAATCCATAAATTCATTTTGAGTTGAGTTTTTGTAAAGTTTTAGGGTTTGACATACACAACAACAACAACAATTGAGCCAACATAAACTCACAAACAGATCAACACCAGATGTAGGCGACAAAACGGTGACAAAACTCTTATTAACCCAAACCAAATCAGTACCCCCCAAATACCCAAAGAGATCTCAGCAAAACACTGAGATCAATAGAGAAGTACAATACACATAGATATGTTTATTGATAAGATCAGCAGATCATGAATGATGAAAGATACAAAGAAATAAACCAACAGACTTACAAAAGATAATAGAAACCCTAAGACGACTGAACAATCAGAGATAAAACAAAAAATAAAAAGTGAACGAATGAATGATATGATTTGTCACTATTCTTTGTATACTCTTGCTGGAACCTTCCACCCAGATGCTCATCTAACGACCCAGATACTTCTAATCCAACGATCACAAATATGCCAGCTCAACGATCTGTGTGAAGAAAACACAAAACACAACAACCAATATAATAACCTGGTTCATGAACCAGACCAATAATCTTTGACCCAGGCCAAAGGCCAATGGGCTAAACTAGGGCCGGACCTACTGTGTTAGCAACCTAGGCTAAGGCCTAGGGCCTCCAAAAACTAAGGGGCC
Organism: Ambrosia x helenae; assembly: GCA_030844895.1. Lineage (NCBI taxonomy): Eukaryota > Viridiplantae > Streptophyta > Magnoliopsida > Asterales > Asteraceae > Ambrosia > Ambrosia x helenae. Next base: position 128,391,668 of record CM061228.1, on the reverse strand, counting down.
CGAAAGTTTAAGTTTTTTTTCGTGTATTACATTTGTATTGGCCCAAGTAAAAAACAAACAAGTATTGAATGATAGAATCTCTAAAATTTGTGACTTTCATTTGCTATTGCCGATTGTCATTGATAGTTTTATTGGTTATCAAGGATTGAAGTCTTACAAGAGGGATTGGACGATATAAAGTTAATCTACTTTCTCAACCAAAGTAGATGCTGAGAAAACCATTAAATCAAGCCCAAAAGAAATACATAGTAAATTGTAGATCCACAAAATGGGTTCAAAATTTAAATGGGAAAATGTCTTTAATTTGCAATATACCTAATGTGAGTAAGTAGATAAAATGAATACGGAATACTTTAATTGATTAATAGTTACCAGAAAGGAGATTCTAATGTCCATCTAGTGTAAGGTGTTTTTTTGTGAACTATACAAATTTAAAGGGCCCCCGACTTAGCTTAGGGCCTCCAAAAACGTTGGATTGGCTCTGGCTAAACTTATTTAAAACGAACCCAATAATAATACCAAGCCCAACATCTTAAGTCCAGTAATTGAATTACATTCTTATACAACATTTTAACACCCCCTCTTAATTCAATTACCAAACATGTTGACCAATCCAAGTTTCTTACACAAAACTTCATGCTGACTACCAAGCAAGCCTTTAGTAAAAATATCAGCAACTTGCTGATCAGATTTAACCTTTATAGCCTTAACAAAACCTGAACTTATTTTTTCTTTTAAGAAATGTAGATCAAGTTCAAAATGTTTTGTTCTATCATAAAACACAGGGTTCTCTGCTATAGATATAGCAGCCTTACTATCACATAATAGACTTAAAGGTAATTGAGTTTGAACCCCTAATTCCTTCAACAAATTTGATATCCAGATTAACTCACAAGTAGTAGAACACGTTGCTCTATATTCAGCTTCAGCTGAAGAACGAGCAACTGTGCCCTGTTTCTTGCTTTTCCAAGAAACTAAACAATCACCAATAAACACACAGTAACTTGTAACAGATTTTCGTGTGTTAAGACATTTAGCCCAATCAGCATCTGAATATGCTGAAAGGGTTTAATCCTTACCCTTTTTAAACAAGATTTCCTTTCCAGGTGATTGCTTTAAATATCTAAGCAATCTTAAAGCTATTTGTAACACATTCTGAGTTGGTTTATGCATAAACTTACTCAAGAATTGCATAGCATAGCTTAGATCTGGACGGGTCAAAGACAAATAAATAAGTTTACCTATAAGCTTTTGAAAACCTGTAATGTCTTCCAAATATCTCTCATCTTTACTATTTTTAATAGCAAGATTATAACTTTGCTCTATTGGAACACTAACAGGTTTGCAGCCAAGGTATTCAAATTCACTTAACAAATCTAGACAATATTTCCTTTGGTTAAGACATATCTCATTTTCAGAATATAACACCTCTATACCTAGGAAATATTTTAATTTTCCTAAATCTTTAATTTGAAAACTTTCTTTTAACATAGTTTTAACATTAGTGATTTCTTGATCACTATTCCCTGTGATGACAATGTCATCCACATATACTAATAATACAATGAAGACATCCTCTGCTATTGACCCATACAAAAATGCATTGTTAATATCAAGCTGAAACAAAGTCCAATTATTTTGGACTGCAAGACTGATTACACTTCTCACAGTAACCATTTTAACAATAGGAGAAAAAGTTTCTCCAAAATCCAAACATTCCCTCTGCTTGTAACCCTTAGCTACCAAGCAAGCCTTATATCTATCTATTCCACCATCAGCCCTATACTTTATCTTATAAACCCACTTACACTCAATAGCTTTCCTACCAAGTGGTAAGTCAGTAACAACCCAGGTGTTGTTTCTGTATAGGGCTTCCATCTCATTGTTCATAGCCTCTATCCAATTTGGATCCTTAAAGGCTTGAAAATAAGATGTTTGTTCAACAACCTTATTTATATTGGACACAAAGCACATATTTTCAACTGACAAGTTAGAATAATTAACTACTTTTTCAACACCATACTTAACCTTACCCTCAATCACATAATCAGTAAACCTTCTAGGTAATACAGACTCTCTAGTAGACTGTCTAACAGAAGTAACCCTATCTCCCTCAGGAGTAAGTATCTCATCATGTGATCCCTCTAACCTGGAAGAACTAGACTCTCTACCTACTGTACTACTAGGTTGCTGATCATGATCATGATCTACCTCACTGACAGCCCTGGGAAAGTTGTCTAACTGCTCCTCAGGTGAGTGATCATGAGCATTACTTGTTCCCCCTTCATCATTGGGAGGACTTGAACCTATATGACCATCATCATTTTGAGAAATTCCAGTTTCAATATTATCAAAAAAAATTTAAATGATCTAAATCCTTAAAAACAGACTCCTTATACTCAGTTTTAAAAGGGTAAATGTTTTCATAGAATTTAACATTTCTTGAAAACCCAATTTTCTTAGTTTCAAGACTTAAAAGTTTATAACCCTTCTTTAAAAAAGAATATCCAATTAACACACACTTATCAGCTCTACTACACAACTTATCAGGTCATTTAAAACTGTTTCATAACACAGACAACCAAAATTTCTCAAATGACTCAAGACTGGGGGGAACCCATGGACTAACTCATAAGAACTCTTACCAGCTAACACAGAAGAGGGAATCCTGTTAATCAGATAAGCAGCAGTAAGAACACAATTAGACCAATACCTAAGAGGAACATTGCTTTGAAATAGCAAAGCCCTAACAGTGTTTAAAAGATGCATGTGCTTTCTCTCCACAACACCATTTTGTTGTGGAGTGTAAGCACATGAAGTTTGATGCAACATACCATTTTTATTGCAAAACATAGACAATTGTTTATTGACAAACTCAGTCCCATTATCACTCCTTAAAATCTTAATTACTTTAGAAAACTGAGTCTTAACCATTTCACAAAAACTTACTATGTTTTCAAAAACTTCACTTTTATTTCTTAACAAATAAACCCAAACAAACCTAGAATAATCATCTACTATAATTAGAAAATACTTAAACCCTTCCCTACTAGTGACCTTGTAGGGACCCCATACATTTAAATGTATAAGTTCTCCTACTTCTTTTGACTTATGATCACTAAGTGGGAATGAAACTCTAAATGGTTTAGCTTTATGACATGTTTCACAAGGTTGAGTTTCAGTATTACCAATGTTTAATTCATCTTTCAAGACTGCTAAGACCTGACTGGATGGATGTCCAAGTCTACTGTGTCAAAGACTATGTCCAGACACACTACTAAAACAAACATTACTAAAACTCACATCATTTCCAACAAAATACAAACCATCCTGCTGCCTACCAGTCACCAGGACTCTCCTTGAGTTGGAATCCTAGACAGAGCAGGAATGTTCATTAAAAAGAACATCCAATTCATTATCCTTATACAATTTGTGCACAGAAACAAGGTTCACACAATAATCAGGAATGTAAAACACATAAGTTAATATAACACCATCAGCAAATTTAATATCACCTATTTTAGCTACTTTAGCATTAGTGCCATTTGGATGTTTAACTTCCATGTTATACTTAGAAACATCTACACAATTTATCATATGTTTATCATCTCCAACCATATGTTGATTTGCACCAGAATCCATAATCTATCCAAGAAATAAAGCATACTTAAGCATAGTAGAACAACTAGCAAAGTTTTTAAAAACCTCAGACAATTTAGACAAAGTAGACATGCTAGAAAAACCATTTATCACAACAGACTCACTTCCAACATTGGAAGTTTGTGGATCACCTCTAGTTTTTTCACTAAGCAAACTCATCAACTTGGAAATTTGCTCAGGTGTAAAAGGTGAACCAGAACTAGAAGCAACATTTGCACACACATTGTTGTTAGACACACCAGTTCTAGGAATATTACTAGTGTTACTATTAGTTTTATTAAACTGACCAGCAGGTCTCTTTTTAAACCAGGGGGATACCCAACAATTCCATAACATCTATCAATGGTGTGTCCAATCATATTACAATGTGTGCACTTCAAATTAGGATTAGGTCCCCTATTATTATTGTTGTTAAACCTTCTCCTATTATCAGTAACCTGAGTTGTTCTAGCAACAAATGAAACAGTTGAAGCCTTTGATCCACTACTAGAACCTCTATGAGATTCCTCTCTAGAGATAACAGCAAAGGCAGCTTTGATTGTAGGTAGTGGATCACTGGTCAACAAGGTAGTTCTAACAGGTTGATATACATCATCAAGACCCATTATAAACTGCATCAATTTAATCAAGCTATTGAAATCATTAAAATTTTTAGTAGCATTGCATGTAGAAACAGGTAATTGCACAATAGAATCAAATTGTTTCCACATAGTGTTTAGCTTGTTATAATACTTAGACACAGAACTACCACTTTGAGTTATACCATTTATCTTCTTATGCAAGTTAAACATAATACATCCATCAATTCTATCATAAGTATCCCTAAGATCAAGCCAAACATCTCTAACATTTTCAAAAAGTACTTGTCCTAAGTATAATTCTTCACATACATAATTAATCAACCAGGAAAGAACCACAAAATTACATCTATCCCGTTGATTAGCTAGTACCTCATTATCAGTAGACTTAACACATGTACCATCAATAAATCCTAACTTGTTTTTACCTTGTAAAGCAAGTTTCATAGATTTAGACCAAACAGAATAGTTTTCAGTTCCCTTTAACTTTATGCTAATAATGGACAAACTGGATGTGTCACTAGGATGCAAATACAATGGAACACTAATATCCAATTTACTGACAAGAGTTCCTTCTCCAGTACCAAGGTTGGGGCCACCACCACCAGGGTTAGCACCCCTACCTCCTCCTGGATTAACTACATCACCCATGATAACTCAATACACAGAAATACACAGACAAGAATCAAACAAAGAGATCAAACACACAAACAGAACACAACCAAGACAAACAGACCAAACAGTAGATAGCTGTCCCAAAAAACCAAATAAAGTGAAACTGTGTTAGTGCTACAGATCATGGGTTCATCACTCAAGGTGCCCACACAGTTCTTAGCACAGAAGCTCCTTATTAACTATTATACTATATATATGTATATATAACAACCAAGACAAGAAAAATCAAGACAAACAACCAAGACAACAATGCCGGTCCACCCTAACCCGGCCAAGACACCTAGACACAAAAGAACAGACAAACAGAAGGAAAGGAGCAATCTCACAGTGAGGGGAACCCAAGTTAGGGTTTCGCCAATCCTACAACCAACACCTTCACTTAGGGTGCTGAGTTATGGGAGCAATTGTAGCAATAAAACTCCAATCCAATAGCACCAGCTACTCCTTAGCCAACACACGTTGACCTCAATAACATGTTCAGTCAATAACAAGCAGATACAAGAGAATAATAGACCAGATCTACTAATCAAGATCAGATCTACTATCCAAGACCAACCAAGAACTAGATCTATGATACAGATCAGATCCTCGAACACAAACAACAGAAAACTCAGCGGAAAACAACAAAAAGACCAAGATCAAGAGCCTTAGGCTCTGATACCATGTAAAGTTTTAGGGTTTGACATACACAATAACAACAATTGAGCCAACATAAACTCATAAACAGATCAACACCAGATGTAGGCGATAAAACGGTGACAAAATTCTTATTAACCCAAACCAAATTAGTACCCCCCCCCCAAATACCCAAAGAGATCTCAGCAAAACACTATGATCAATAGATAAGTACAATACACATAGATCTGCTGATTGATAAGATCAGCAGATCATGAATGATGAAAGATACAAAGAAATAAACCAACAGACTTACAAAAGATAATAGAAACCCTAAGACGACTGAACAATCAGAGAGAAAACAAGAAAGAAAAAGTGAACGAATGAATGATATGATTCGTCACTATTCTTTATATACTCCTGCTGGAACCTTCCACCCAGATGCTCATCTAACGGCCCAGATACTTCTAATCCAACGATCACAAATATGCCAGCTCAACGATCTGTGTGAAGAAAACACAAAACACAACAACCAATATAATAACCTGGTCCATGAACCAGACCAATAATCTTTAAACCCAGGCCAAAGGCCATCCGCCAATGGGCTAAACTTATTTAAAACGAGCCCAATAATAATACCAGGCCCAACATCTTAAGTCCAGTAATTGAATTGCATTCTTATATAACATTTTAACAGTTTTGGACTACTGTAGTGTTTGGTAAACCATTATATTTAGTTGGGTTGAAATGGGCCACTTGGATCACCAGCTTTGAATGATTGCGTTTAAATACTTTTTGGACTACTGTTTGGTAGACCATTATATTTCGTATTGAGTGGTGATATTAAAAATGTTTTAAAAAAATATAGTTTACAGTTTACACTGGTACCTTATAGTATACTAGTAGGAATGCCCGCGCGTTGCCGCGGGTTTTTATTTCTTTTTTAGGGTACATTTCATGATTGGATTCACATATTTTGTTTGTTAAATTAATTTGGTAATACATGTATGTATGCATTTTAGAGTTGAGCAAGATAATTAACACAAAAGACGATAATATAAAAAAAAATAGTGGACGACATTATGCACATGTCAATCATTACAAAATTACATGTTTAAAATTAATTTTGCTGGATTTATAGACAAATTTACCTTCAAGCTCCATCCGATAAATGTAACCAAAATCTGAAATTTAACACACGTTTTCCCCCAAAGTAGTTTTTTGAATATTTTTTTTAACTCGGGTACCATGTTTAGTGTAATAGTATTTGGGCCATAAGATTGTAGGACAAAAATCATTTGGTGTCATAGCGCTTGCACGTCTCGATGATAACGTGTAAACCATTCATCGTCAGAGTCGTTCTCGCTATTTTGGATGTCCATGATGTATTTTAAGTTTTTGGACGTCAGACTGTTACATGATAGACTGTATATTGGTTGAAAACAATTCATCGTCATAATTATAATAAGAAAATTGGTATAGATGTCACTTTGATTAAAATTTTAAAGTGCAAGTCAAGGCTGCAAGTCAAATGTCAACTGTTAATTTCATGAATATCCGGATGGATTGAAAAATTCAACTACTTGCCATGAGAATAATGAAATTTTAAGTTTCATCAAAGCTTTTAAAGTGGAAGTCAAAGTTGAAAGTTTTGGCTTACTGTAAGCCTACTTTGACTTATTGGGGTCAAACCAATTATTTCTTGTTTACTTTGTTGCCCTCCGTTGTGCCGGTTGGTTTAGGTTAGGCAGACCTTTAAAGTGCAGCCACAAGTTGTTGATAACAATTTTGAGAAATGTGATATGTTTGATGACAAAGGGTAAAATAGGATAGAAAAAAACGTAACATTTGGCTTCCGAACATTGTGTGTGGTTTCGGTAAAGTATCTTTTGTGACTGTTGGTTGCTGACTCGAGAGCTGATTATACTCATATAGCTACAAAATAATTACCACAGTTACAATCAATCAAGAGTAGCAATTTAAGATTTTAAATGATGCATCCTAATGATATCATAATTTAAAGCGTTCTTTTATAATGGTCCACATTTGGATAACATGCACATTAGAGGGTGTTTGGGATTGCGTTTTAAATCTGATTTTTAGATTATTGCGTTTTGAAAACGCAGATAATCAGTTTTTAGTGTTTGGATTGCGTTTTGAAAACACATATAATCAGTTTTTTAGGCTATCAAAACTCAATAATCTATAAGCAGCTCCACCCCTGCTTTTCCAAAACGCATAATCTGTTTTGAATAATCAATCCCAAACACCCCCTTAGTATAACATACACAGAATACGAGCTATTTTGTTGGCTTTGTTAGTATCCTAACCTCATATTTAATAAGACCCATGGTAAGAACAAAATATACAAAATAACATTCTTACCTTTTTTGAAATCAAAAGAATAAGACCTGAAAAGCTTATAGGTAAACATAGTTGGCCGTAAACACTTGTACATGCTTCGTTACAAGTGTAATATAAGTGGGTTTTTTAACCAACTCTCACTACGATAATTTTACACTTGAAATTATTGTTTTCTATTGTACATGTCCCTATAAACACACACACTTTTGTATACATACACTTAAGTCAATGACATAGAATTCACCTTAGTGGAAAAATGGATCCAGCATAACCAGAAAAAAAAGGGAAAGAGGGTATGCCAATTGCCAATATATATATGTATATTCTTATCTCCTAATATTCATATTCCAAGTCCTTGTCATCATCAATTTAAAGCTACTCAACACTCTTCTTATCTTCTATGCTTTTAATTTATTAATTTAAAATATATACTAATTGCTAAATGAAAATTACACTCATTTAGTCATTTTTGTCATGCTGCAGGAATTTAAACCTGGGTACTCATCCCCTCTAAAACTCATCCAAAACAATAAGCAGTTTACTGTCAAACGGGTCAGGAATGAACTTACAGGTCTGCAGGGTCAGACGCAGCAACAGCGAACTTTTTTCTGGAACAGTTTTGCGACTCCGAAAGTTAACTGTTTCGTCTGACGTGCTGTGGAGAACAGAATAGCTACGGCAGATGCGTTAGCGGTCCGCGTAATCAGTTTTGGGGATGGTATGTGCAGCAGATGCAGCCTTGAACTCAAAAACGCTGATCATATTTTAATTAACTGCATCTGGGCGTGGGCGTTATGGTGGAATGTCAGAGCATGGCTGAAATTGTCCAACGAGGAACCTTATACTTCGGTTAAACAAGTTGTTGAGTGTTGCAGGAAGCTGAACAGATCTGCTAAACAAAGAAAAGCCATATATGCGGTTGTCCTTCTTGTAATCAAAGTTTAAAAGAACGGAAACGCGCCTCGAGGCGAACCGAGGCGTAAGCCCGAGGCGGAATTAAAAAATTAAATAAATAATTATATATCTTTCAAAAAATAAAATGCTAACTAATTTCATCATCAAATTCATCAAAAACATCAAAAACACACAAAAAAGACATAAAATGTCACAAAAAGTCGAAAACATAAAAAATATACTTGAAAACCCCCTGAGGCGCATCTGAGGCGCAACTTTTCATAACGTCTCAGTCCTGTGAGGCGCATACCACTGTTCAAACACCTGAGGCGCCGCCTCAGAAGCGTTTTCAGACCAAATCGCCTTGAGGCGCACGCCTCAAGCGTTTTTTAAACCATGCTTGTACTGTGGAAGCTTTGGATAGGGAGGAACGATAAAGTGTTTAACAACGTCGACATGGCGGTACCAAAAATGCTGGAAGACATCAAAGTTGAATCTTATTGGTTAAAGAGAGGTAACATGCCCAATTTAGAAAAGGCAAATTGGTGGGAGTTCTCGATCTTTGATAACGGGGGAGACGATGTATACCAAAGTCTGTTCGTTTTTGTGTTTGGTATGTATTATTTGGATGTAATTTTCTTTGTGCCCAGGTAGTCCTCTCGCTAAATGGGCTCCGGGCGGTTTTCGTTGTGGTGAACTTTGGAATGAATAAAATGTACCGTTTGAATGTTCAAAAAAAAAAAAATAGCCAATTCTCCTTTGCTTAAATCAACCATTTTTTCACACATTTTCCCATCTAATCAGTTGAAATAATAATAGTGTAGTAAGTTTAGAGGTACCTGAAATTGAGGTTATACCATTGTTGTTCAACAAGAAAGGACAGCTGAACCAAATCACCTGCAGTGTTCATCCACCACTGCTGATACAACTACTTCCATCTGTAGATTTTTGGGTCTCACTGTAAGTCTCTTTTATTCACATAAAAGCGCATGCATGTCGGTGTGAGCGCACACACACAATACGAATACATATATCCCAGTGATTGAATACATGTTTTGAAATGCAGGTTACCCGTCAGACATATGTTTGTATTGTTGATTGAAGGAACAACGGACTACCCGTTTACGCTCTTCACTGTAAGCGCCCAGGACAACGAGATGCAATGGCGAAGCCAAGCCAATGTTCCCGATCGTTGGTTCATCACTCTTGGTGACAACACAGGTCTTAAGTTGGAAGCCCTTAGACCACTAAGACTGACACAATAACCACGTAGTTAAGTCTCGCCCACCGTACCCCTAACCTGGCCAATCGACTTCTAGAGACAAATACAAAATAAATAATACTAAGATAAGGAACAATCTCGCCAGAAAACGCCCAAGTTAGGGTGACTCCATCCAAAGTAGTTCAAGATCCAACAAACTTCACTAAGGGTGGTTGATTCAAAACGCACAGAAAAAAATCCAGCAGCTCCAATCTTCACAGCACCAGAATTATTTGCTGTCAAATACAATAACCAAGTCACCAACAAAAGATTTAGCTCATAATATTTAAAAACATCATCACAAAGTAAATAAAAATAGTTTTAACCATATCAATAGTGAACACCTTTTTGACCACCCAATGAAATAAACCAGTAACAGCACCCGATCTGCCTTCTTTCAACAAACCTGACCCAAATAATACCAAATCTACACAGTAACCAATCGGACCTTCATCGAAGCCAGATCGTTACTTCCACTTTTTATTTTTATTATATTATTTAAAAAAATACAACCAAAAGATGAACAAGACGACTAAACACAAACAAGTGCAAAAGAAACCCAACGTACACTGATAAAATCAAAGTCAAAAGCTTCGAACAAGAATCGACCATAAAAATCGAAAGACGACCAGACAATTCGACAAAGAAAAAAACACTTGATTCAGCCTCGGATATGTGACCAGAGCGCAAAATATTGACAACACACTACCAGATATACGGTCGAAGCTTCAAGATCTTGATAAACAACCACCGGACAGTTCGAAGCAATTAAGTGACATCCAGACAAAAACTGTGACAGGACATCAAATTTACTCAAATTAGACTATAAAAAACAAAACAAAAATACAGAAAAATGAACCAATTAAACCAAATTTATACATGTAAGTGCATTTACCTAGCAAAAGAGAGAATACATCCCAATTGTTGAGACTTTTACCATCTTCAAGATATGCTCCTTCAAACTAAAAAACAGTATAATAAGAAGGCAAACCCGATAAGTGATACATGTGAATTCTCAAAATCATGAACCCTCAATATAGACGGTATCAACCAAATTACTTGTGAATTGATGGATATGGGTTTTGCTCTCAAATGGTTAAACAAAAGATTTAGCTAAAAAGCATATACAATTTCAACCGAACCTGATGACCCGTTTTAAACCTCTAATCCAACCTGTCCAAGAAGTGATATTTACATGTCTTTTCATGAACAAAATTTCACCTTTAATCCTAAATCTTCCAATTAATTCATATTAAAAAATTAAAGGCCATCAAAATTAAAGTAAACACTGCTATACATCATTATCTTTCTGAATCAACAAAACGAACAACAATAAAAAAAAAAGGACAACCAAAAACCTGACACGTTCCGGCTTTGGTGGTGGCAACAGAGAGGTCTTCAATGATGGCGTTTCGTGTGTGTAATCATTTCAGAATGATATTAGGATTGAATTGGGGGAAATGAAAAAAATGAAGGGTCTTGCATTCAAGAGCAGGTTAAATGAAAGAAGGTTAAACGATTGATTGTGGGCAGGATGGGAAATGAAGGACACTACTGTAATTTTGTTTTGATATTGTAAAGGAGAAGGTGGGTAAAATGTCTATATTACCCTCCTAAGTGTCTTAATTGTCACAAATATGCCCATAATACCCTTAAATTTTTTGCATAAATTTGTTATACATGGTGCTTGTTAAGTTGTACGGAGGTGAAAATGACCATGTTGGCCATCACTCCTCCTTTATAATGTATTATTATAGAATTATAGATACAGATAAAAGAATAGAACCAAAATATATAAAATACTGACTTAACAAAGTGATTAAAAAAAACCTATAATGAAATACGGCATGCATTCATTAGGAAGTGAAAAAAAGAACAGGGAAAAAAAGGGACCTGAACTCGATCCAGAAAAACCAAATTCGAATTCAGTTTCAATGTAACTCGATCCAGAAATTCGAAACCGACCTTGAACTCGTTATTCTCGTCCCATTCAATTAAAATTCCGATTTTTTTTTTTTTTCATGTTCATTGAAATAAATAAGTTACTCAAAATTTTATAATCACTATTCCCAAACTCTTTGGACCACTCTCAAAGTCTTCAATACATTTCACTTATAAAATCCATCATTTATTTGTAGCTGACCCGTCATCGTCAAATCGAATTCAAAAGGTACTATGTTTTCCAACGTTACCATAGAGTTACTTTTATTGCCACCTTACCCGGTACTTTTAAAGTTTATTTTATTTTATTTTATTTTATTAAAAAGGTTCTATGTTTACCATTTCTTTTGGTATTTAGGAATCATACACCCTATAATTAGGATTCATACACACTGGCCCACATCACAGACCAACAGGAAGCTGTCACATACTCAAAATGTGATGTCATACCCCCCAAATGTGATGTCACAGGGTGTATGAATCCTAAAACCCCTTCTTTTTAGTCATTAGTAAGAGCATTCACAGTAGAACCCACATCCCTCATCCACTCACAACCAATCACAACAACATATTACATTAAACCCCATTAAATTTTCTCTCCCCTTCACTCACAACCACTTTCAACAAATATTAAAAAATAAATACAGTTTTCCAGTTTTCCCAAAAAGATTCCCAAAGAACCCAATATTTACCGACACACTATAGATTCCCTATTTTCTTTACTCACAATCACTTCCAACCCCCCAAAAAATTATAGGGTTTTGTCACCCAATTTTTTTGGGGTTCTATTGTGAATGCTCTAAGAGCATTCACATTAGTTTCCCCATCCCTATTTACTCACAACCAATCACAACCACATATTATATTAAAAATCATTACAGTTTCTCTCTCCTCCACTCACAACCACTTTCAACAAATATTAAAAACTAAATACAGTTTTCTGTTTTCCCCAAAAGATTCCCAAATAACCCCAAATATACCGATAAACAGCAGATTCCCCATTTTCTTCAGTCACAACCACTTACACTCACCCCATATAATTTGAGGGACACACTCAAAAAAAATGAGGGAGGTGTTGTGAAGCTGTAACTCTATGAGAGGAAGATGATGAATAACAAAATATTCCTATAAATTCAACCGTTGAATAATTTTTTTATATCAAGTATGAAAACCTAATTATGTTTGATATGAAGGATGATACAAAATTACGAATACATTAGCAGAGTGGTGGTTTATATACATACGCGCGCACACACACTAGAAACACATGTATTACATATGTAGATCATGCCCTCAGTGGCGCAACTTCTTGAGGACCCGAGGGGGCCCCGACCCCACCGTTTTTTGGCGCAATGGTGAAATTTTATGATTTTCATAGGTAAATTGAGTCCGGCCCTCACCGATTTGAGAACTAAACTTCACCACTGCATGCCCAATACAAAAAAAGGGAAAAAATATCGCCATTTAAAGAAAAGTGTGCATCAATAGCAACCTAGGCGATCAGCAGGAAATCATGGAGTAGAACCCCCTTCAACAATAACATAGTTATAGTTGATGATTGTTCTGTCAATAATAACTTAGTATATGACAAAGGTATAGTTGTCAATAATTTTTAATCGCCAACTTGTGTACCTTTTTACATATAGTTGTGTCATTTTAGTAAAATGTTGTGTCATACTCATTCTTGTTAAATTTTATAAGTTATCTGAATAATATTTTGTACCCACGAAATACTTTAATCTTAAATTAGATGAGTTATTAGGAATGAATCTATCTATATGTATAAAAGAAAACGTATATGTTGACGTGACGTGTAATGGAGGCCTCAACCTCTCTTTGAGAGTGTCACGTGGCATCATAATTAAAAGATTTTAGTGTTTTTGAATTATTTCCTTTTTTAATTAAAAAAAAAGATAAACATAAAACCCTAAATTCTCAATTACTAAAATTAAATTGAGTTATTTTAGGAAAAAAGAATTTAAAAATAAATTTAAAATTTTCTCTCTCATGTTTCTTCTCATAATTTTTAAACGTTTATATCTTTTATATACGAGATTTTTTAAAGAAAAAAATTACACCAAATTAACGAGCGTTTTTTGAATTATTTCCTTTTTTAATTAAAAAAAAAGATAAACATAAAACCCTAAATTCCCAATTACTAAAATTAAATTGAGTTATTTTAGAAAAAAAGAATTTAAAAATAAATTTAAAATTTTCTCTCTCATGTTTCTTCTCATAATTTTTAAACGTTTATATCTTTTATATACGAGATTTTTTAAAGAAAAAAATTACACCAAATTAACGAGCGTTTTATTATCTTTCCAACGAGTACCATAGTGCTATATAAAAAACAGAGAAAAAATCGACTATTTTTTGTGGGTTTCGTTTATACAGGAAAAAAAACACACAAAGTGTTCATGTTATTCATTAATCATGTTTTTTCTTTTAAACCAGGTTCTTATCTACGATGTTGAAAATCAGCCCAATCGCCATGTTATCATTGCAATTTTACTAGGTATACTTCATCAAGAGAAGTTAAGAGAAAGAATCGCGCAACACTGCAACACATGGTGTTACCTTATAGCAAGGTTATTTTTTTATTTATTTAATTACAAGAGTAATAATTATTACTATTAGTATTAGTATTATTAGAATGGTTATATTTTTCAACCCCGGGATGCTCCCGAGAAGAATTGATAGTTGCTGACGTGGCGTTCAATGGTGACATCAACCATCTCTTGATTATGCCACGTGGCATAATGAGATGCAATGGTTACAACTTCAAACTTAAGTGTTTGTTTAGTTGATTAGGTTAGGAATTATAAGAGCCATTAGAATGTGAGAAATTAGAGAGATGTAATGAGTTTTTGAATAGTTGTAGCTTGCATAAGTGATTATTTAGATGATTACTGATTAGGTTTTAGATTAGAGAATATGAGTTATTACTTATTAGAATACTATGAAAATGCAATGATTGAGAGATTTTGTGGTTAGTTAACTTACGCCATTTGCAATAGGTTATCACATAAAATTAGATTTTTTAACCCCGTGACCCTCCCGGGCTAATCAGCTACTTGCGAATATATAAAAACTTGATTACAATACGGAAGAAGAGTAGAATCATAACCAAAGGTGTGTGATTAGGCATATAATTAATTGATCAAGTGGATTATTCACATGGTAAAACAATTAAAATATATAAAGTCTTTATGATGAAATAACTACCAACTTAACTATATTAACTACCATATTTAATAATCACATTATTTTATTTTCTTATAATGAAAGAAAGAGTGGGGGATATTAAGAACATAACATGGTTTATAAATGTTATGTAAAAAGGTTTGACCCTCGAGAACTATGACTTGGGTTTAGAAACACATGAAACTTGACCTTTCAAATAAGATGCTTAGACCATTGGGTGTGGAGAGGGGTGGCATTTTCATGATGGGCCGTCACGTAGGAGTGGGAGGAGAGGCATCTTGATGATGGGCCTCCAAGGGGGTGGTGTGCACCATGATGACGGGCCTCCTCATTGGTCAGAATTATTAAAAATAATAAAAAAATCAATTAATAAACATTATTTGGCCCGGCATCAACGGCATTGAGATGCCTCCCATGCCCATGCCGCCCCTAGGGGGCGGTGTAGCGAAGCCCGACATACGAATGTTGCTCCTATGCCGCCCCCCACACCTAATGGTCTTATGATCACAAAACTAAGGTTATATACTTATGTTAGTCCTAAGTTTAAAAAAGTTTACACATATAACACATCTATTAATATATATAAAAGAATTGAACATTGCTGACGTGGCGTGCAATGGTGTCTTCAACCTCTACATGAAACTGCCACGTGGCATCATAAAGGAAAGATTTTAGTGTTTTTGAATTATTTCCTTTTTTAATTAAAAAAAAAAGATAAAAATAAAACCCTAAATTTATCTCTCTATTTTTTAATTCTCAATTACTAAAATTAAATTGAGTTATTTTAGGAAAAAAGAATTTAAAAACAAATTTAAATTTTTCTATTTTATGTTCCTCCCATAATTTTTAAACGTTAATATCTTTTATATTCGAGATTTTTTAAATAAAAAAATTACACAAAATTAATGAGCGTTTTATTATCTTTTCAACGAGTACCATAGTGCTATATAAAAAACGGAGAAAAAACGACTATTTTTTGTGGGATTATGTTCATACAGAAAAAAAATACAAAGTGTTCAGGTTATTCATTAATCATGTTTTTTTCTTTTAAACCGGGTTCTTATCTACGATGTTGAAATTCAGCCCAATCATCATGCTATCATTGGAATTTTACTCTTCTAAAGATTGATACGTATATTTCATCAAGAGAAGCTAGGAGAAAGAATCGCGCAACACTGCACACATGGTGTCACCTTATAACAAGGTTTTTTTTTATTTATTTAATTAGAATAGCAATAATTATTACTATTAGTATTAATATTATTAGAATGGTTATATTTTTCAACCCCTATCATGAATTCTACATCTATATAAGTCAAAGTCAAATTGTAACATATTTTAAATTACGTGAAGATGATTATATGTTGAATGTTATCCTTTTAATACTGTATTATGTTTAATATGGTTTATTCTTTTTATTTTTTTAACTTTTTAAATAAATGTTTTTTTAACTAAGATTGATTATGTTTAAGTTATTTACGTTTTTCGTGATTTGAGTTTTCTTCTTTTATCATCTTTTATTAAATCATATTAAATTTTTTAACCCCGGGACCTTCCCGGGGTAATCAGCTAGTTTACTTATATGGGTATGGATATGTAATCTTAACAGTTAGTTTTAAATTTATAATCTATCCCATAAAACCAAATAATTAGACATTAGCATTCGGTTTGCTTTAAATCGAAGAAGCCAGATATTATACTATGTATTAATTACAAAATGGATGAACAGTGCAACCCCTCTCCTATTCGCTGAGAGGGGCGGTAGTAGTTTTATATTTTTTTTTTGTTTTCCTCAACGTCATTTAATAATAAATATATTTCATTTCATCTTAAAGCACAAGTTTGGTTCATGGTCCACTGGTTTGAGGTTCTTTCTCCTAAGAAGTAGGTTGTGTGTTAGAGATCGGGCAACTGCCATTATGTTTCTTTTTTCCATTTTCATTGTCCTCATTGCAACGTGGCAGCTGATTGCAACGTGTCAGATGGTTATGCGACGTGGTGGATTTGATAGTGCAAGGTGTTGCATGCCCCTTACACGTGTCCACTATCCAGGAAATCTCTGTCTTTAAAGTTCTTTTTTTGCTTCATTTGAATGCCATCACACAGTCATAGTAAAAGAGAAGAGAGTGAGAGCACAACTGTAGAGAGAGAAAGTAACCACAACCGCTCGATTTACTCCGCCTCTACCGCCACCGTCTGACCTACCACCACAACCCAACATTAAGCTCCACCGCCTCTGCTACCGCGTGCCGCAATCACCGCCACCTCAGCTACCACGCCCAACCACCACCACCCATCTTTCTCTCCGCGAATATCACATGACCAAGGGTATTTTTTTAGAAGAACTGTGGGTTTCAAGTTTCACCATCAGATTTTTGTTTACTCTGTTTATTGACCATGGATTTAACAGTAAATGGCAATCTTTGTAATTTCATGTATTTCATATGTGTATTCTTTTCATTTCTATTTTCCCTCATTTTAAGGCATTTCTGGCTTTCCCCATTTAGAGAGAAAAAGAAAAGGGAGATGGAAGAGTGAGAATATTCATCAACACCAAGCAAAGAGAGAAAAAAGAGAGAGAAACGAGGGAAAGAGTGGCCGATGAAAGAGTAGGGGAGACGTAGACATTGGTGGTGGTAGGATGTGACGGTCGAGATCTGTAACGCATATGTTTGGTGGTGTTCAGTGTTGGTTAATGGTCGTAGGCGTAGGTTGTGGTAGTGGCTGTTGGTGGTGGTGGTGGGTGGTTGTGTCAGTGGTGATGTTGGGTGGTGGCTGTTGTTGATGGTTGTGGTGGTTGTGAAAGTGAAGTAAGAGGGGAGAGAGAGATAGGAAGGGGATGACATGTGTAGAGATAGAGAGAGAGTACAGAGAGGAACTCAAGAGAAAACTATTTAAAGGCTCCGGTTATTTAGACAACTAGGGTTTTTATTTGCACAATCCCTCCACGGGTCGTCGAGGCCTGGACGGCCCGTGGAGGGCCAAACAGGCAAAAGGACGGGTCGTCCAGGCCCAGACGGCCCGTCTAAAGGCTTAAACCCTAAAACAGACGGCCCGTTGGGGCCTCGACGACCCGTGGACTAGCATCCAAATCCAAAACAATCATTGGTAATCATTGGCAATGATTAGGTGATGATTATTTGGTTTTTTTTATAAGTGTAGTGTGGATGTTTAAAATGGGTTTGAATGTTTGTTTTTTATAAATGTTTGGTTTTTTATAAATGTTTGGTTTTTTATAAATGTTATTTTTTTATTTGTATAATATGATCTTTTTTATATAATTGTGTATATGAATATGAACGAATGTCGTTTATGTTGCCGAACTAAACAAAACCCAAGATACGAACAATAAAGCATAAATAAGCATAATATTCCAAAAATTTACATAAAACTAAGAGTTCAAATGTACAACCAAGAATATAACCCACCCGTCTAACCCGACCCACCCGGCTGATCCGACCCACCCGGCTGACTGGTGGACGCCCCACCATGCTGACTGCTGGACGCCCAACCCGGAAGTGGACGCGGCTCCAAACCAGCTTCCCGTCGTCTCTCATTCTCGCTCTCTAACAGCCACCGCATGTCAACTCCCATCGTCTGCACATCAGCCCGCAACGACCCCAACTGATCCAGGATCTGCTGAAGTACCTGGGTCGTGCTATCATGCAACCTGACAGCATGATAAACGCGGCCAGGACGCTGTCGCTCATCAACGGGAACATCTGGCATCTCTACATCCACCGGTGGGTCGCCGTCGGCAACGTGTGGCATCTGGACCTCAGGGGCTTTGTCTATTTCCATCACAAGCGCGTGGAGCGAGCTGTTCGGGCCTTTTATGTACCTCTTAATCAGAGCATGCTGACTCTCGACCCTGTTGGTCGTAGTCTGACCGAACGTAAGGTTTTCATTTGCCCATGCTTCCACAAACATTTCTTTATAATCTCGGAGCCAAACTGACTCCATGTAGTCATAAACCTTTGTAAAAAACAGAATAGTGATGTCAATACAGAAAATATGTACGCTTGTAAAGCAAAATAAAAAATAAAATATATACCCGTTCGATCCTGCCCCCAAAGTCGTCTGTAGAGCGCTTCAAGATTCAATTCGTAAGCCTCTTCGTCAGGAGATTTACACAGTCGACCAAAATACTGCAAAAATATTTCCCATTCTTCTTTTTGGAAATCCTGCTTTATGATATTTTGCAATATTTCGTTGAATATGATACCTGCAAAACAACAACAATAATATTAATAATAATAATAATAATAATAATAATAATAATAATAATAATAATAATAATAATAATAATAATATTTCGTTGAATATGACACCTGCAAAGCAATTTCGTAGCATCCGGGAAAACTGTAGCACATGCACTCATCAGAGCCAAATCTCTATCACTACGCCAAAATGTGGCTTTAGCCACACATTTTCTAAAATCGCCATGCCACACTTTTGATTAAATGTGTGTCTAAAGGTCATTTCTAACATTTGAAAAACGTTTATCCCACTTTTTGCCACACGTCTTAGGTATTCATGTGACCATTGTATAATAGCTCAAAATCTTTAGCCACACTTCAAGAAAAACTGTGGCATTTACTAGCCACACTAAAAAAAAGTATGTCCAAATGCAATCTACGGCCACAATATTTGTTTCGTGTGACGAAAAAGACAACTTTTCGAATCCTTTAGCCACATTTTGGGAAAAGAACTGTGACATTTAGTAGTCACACTAGAAAAGTGTGGCTAAATGTGATATACAGCCACAATATTTGTTTGATGTGTGGCTAAAAGCTCATACATATGGCCACATATATTATTGTGTGACCAAAGGATAAACAATAGCCACACTTAAAATTACAAAGTTGAATGTGGCTTCACATAAACATTCGTCACACCATCGTCACTTTGTTTATTTTTGTGTGATGGAATGATAGCAAATGTCATGGAAAAAATATATGTGACCAAAGTTAGACAATAACAACAATTAAACTTACAAAAATTCATGTGGCTTTACATAAATATTAGCCACGCTAATATCATTGTTTATTTTTGTGTGACGAAATGATTACAAATGTCATTGGAAAAAAAATATGTGTGACCAAATGTTAGGAAATACACAAAGTTAAAATTTTAAAATTTCAGGTGGCTTTATATAACTATTAGCCACAACATCACCACTTTTTTATATGACGTAACAGTGGAAAATGTCATGTAAAAATATGTGTGGCCAAATGTTAAACCATAGCCACACTTAAGATTAGAAAATTTCATGTTGCCATACATATTACAATTTCCCTCTCAAAATAATTCTCTCTTAAAATTAAAAATTTCAAATTTCCTCCTAAAACTTCCACTCAAAATATTTTAATGCTAAAACTTCCCTCCTAAATGTAGTCTCAATTAAAAAATTACATTAATATAAATATACAAAATATATAAAATTGTACTTTTTTATTTTATTAATTTTATAATTTATTTTCAAACTTATATGCATTTGTCATTGTACCTAGAGATGAGCTCGGTAACAGTACCGAATATACCGGTACCAAAGATCGCAAAAAATGGGTACCGATACTGGTACCGAAAATGCTTGGTACCCTACGGTTTCGGTATATGTGAGCAAAATCTATAAAATACCGGTAGCGGTACTAAAAGTACTAATATTGAACATCAAAAAGACGTTACCAAATTGATACCGAAAATGATTTATATAACTATTAGCCATACCATCATCACTTTGTTTTTTAATGAAATAGTAGCAAATGTCATGGAAAACAATATGTGTGACTCATGTTTAAACAATAGCCACACTTAAAATAAAAAAAAAATTCATGTGACATCACACCACTCTTAAAATATTTCTCTCTTAAAATTACAAAATTTCAAATTTCCTCCTAAAATTCCCACCTAAAATATTTTGTATTACAACTTTCTTCTCAAAGTATAATCTCAATAAAAAATATAGTATTTAACGTAAAAATACAAAATATATAGAATTGTATATTTTCATTTTATCATTTTAATTTTCTTTTCAAACACATGTATATATTATAATTATATTAGGCCTTAGTGGATCAAAATGAGTAATAACATATCATATATGTCTTAATAGACTATATTGGGCCATAATGGATCATGATGGGCAATTGTAGATCATATACGTCATCTTAATGGACATTGGGCCTTAATGAATCACAATAGATACTAGTACATCATATATGTCTTAATGGGTTTTATTGGGCCTTAATGGATTACAATGGATAATAATAGATCATGTATGTCTTAGTGGACATTAGGCCTTAATGGATCACAATGGACAATAGTAGATCATATGTGTCTTAGTATACGATATTGTGCCTTAACGGATCACAATGTAAGATAGTAGACCACATATGCCTTGTCGGACCATATTGGGCCTTGATAGATCATAATGGACAATGATCAATCGTATATGTCCTAATGGACCACAATGAATAATAGTAGATTGTATATATCTTAATGGGCCATATAAGGGCATAATGGATCATAACGAGCAATAATAGATCATATATGTCTTAGTAGACCATTTTGGGACTTAATGGACCAAATTGGGCCTTTGTGGGTCACAATGGGTAATAATACATCATACATGTCTTAATGGACCATATTGGATCTTGATGAGTCACAATACATAATAGTAGGTTGATTATATATTTCTTGGACCATATTAGGCCTTAATAGACCACAATAGACAATAGTAGATCATTTGTCTTAATGGGTCGTACTGGGGCTTAATGGATAGTAATAATCATATATGTCTTAATGGACTATATTGTGCCTTAAAGAAACTAATTAAACTAATAACTATAACTATTTGTTGGTCATGGTTAACGTTTTTATGTATGGTTAAAAGTTATCAATGGTGATGACAAATGAAAAAAAAATATGACTATTCAAGTGCAGTAGAGGTGTATAAAAACTGGTTTAAAAAAAATACCATAATAAAAACCAGAATTGGGTTTTTAACCGTTTTTTTCCCGGTTGTCCACCCTCTAGAAAAAACCACTTTTAAAACTGATTAAAAAACCGGTTTTAAAACCGATCACAACCCGGTTAAGGGATTTTGTCAAAAATGCTGGTTCGTGCGCTTCAATTCCTGAATCTTCACACCAAGACGTCAAACTCACATTTCCATTGCCGAGTGTTGTCGCCAAACTAACATTTCGGGGGTGTTTGGGATTGAGTTTGGAAACAACTTATTGACTTATTAACTTTTTGAAAAGCCAATAAGTCAATAAGTCATTTGGAAAAACACAAAATCCTGGATTTTCAAAATGACTTATTAGCTTTTTCAAAAAGTTAATAGGTTAATAAGTTGTTTCCAAACTGAATCCCAAACATGCTCTTCAATAATTGCTTTGTGGTGTGACCATCTTTGGTTATCTACAAAATACCCTTAAAATTTTCGATTCCCGCGTATTCCATTTTCATCTCCCACATCTCCTCTTCACTACCCATTCCACCTACTCATCTTTCATTAGCTTGTTATGATAGAAATCAGAGAAAAGGAATTAACAACCAAAACATACATTCCCTCCAATTATTATTCAAACTTATAGTACATCAGAGTTAGTTACAAGTTTACACATATGACAATATCAGTCCCTGATACTTTTAACTAACCTATTACAACTTTAGGATTATTACACATTACACCCTTAAACTTCTAACAACCATTCCTTTCCTAACAATACATTCCCCTCTATAACAGTCTTGACCTCAAGACTGTACATCAACATTAAAATCTGGAAAACGAAGCTTCAATTCTTGGAGATCCTCCCAAGTTGCATCCGATGGTGAAGTGCCCTGCCAATGGATTAGACCCTGCATTGATCCTTTATAACCCTTTTTGACCCATTTCCTTTCCAAAATAGCTGCTGGTTGCAACTTAAATCTTGGTTCAGTAGGGAAAGGAATCACTTGTGTAGGGGGTCCAGGAGCTTGTTTTAAAAGAGATACATGAAATGTAGGGTGCACTAACACATCATTAGGTAGATCCAGTTTGTAAGCAACTGGCCCAATTTTTTCTAGGATCAGAAAAGGTCCAAAGTATTTAGAAGACAGTTTGTTGTGTTTTGTGTACCTCAAGGTAGCCTGGCAATAAGGATGCACCTTCACATATACCCAAGTACCTACTTCAAAGCTCCTGTCAGATCTGTATGGATCAGAGAACTGTTTCATCCTATTCTTGGCTTGATCCAATGATTGTTTGAGCACCTTAATCATCTCTTCCCTGTTCCTGCATAAGTCATCAACTGCTGCCACCTTAGCATCTTTTGGAATATAAGGAATGAAAGTGGGAGGAGGATAGCCATATAAAGCTTCAAAAGGACTCATCTTGATGGTTGAATGGTAGCTAGAATTGTACCACCATTCAGCTAATGGCAACCACTTAAACCATTCCTTATTGTTGCTCATAGTCATACACCTTAGATAACTTTCCAAACACCTGTTTACTACTTCTGTTTGGCCATCAGTTTGTGGGTGGTATGCAGTGGATAAAGCTAGAGAGACCCCATGCAGTCTAGTAAACTCTTTCCAGAAGTTGCTTACAAAAATTGGGTCTCTATCAGATACTATTGTATCAGGCCACCCATGTAACTTGAAGACTTGATCTAAAAACACTTGAGCAACTGTGGCAGCATTAAATGGATGAGAAAGACCAATAAAATGAGCAAACTTGGTTAGTCTGTCAACTACAACCAAGATTGTATCTTTCCCATTAGATTTTGGCAGGCCTCCTATGAAGTCCATAGAGATGTCTGAAAAGATGTACTTAGGAGTTGGCAGGGGTTGAAGAAGACCTGGTGAAGCCACTGTCTCAGATTTACTTCTTTGGCAGACTTCACATTCTCTCACATATTGCCTGACATCTTTAGTTAATCCCTTCCAATGAAAGAATTGCTTAATTCTTTGCAGAGTGACATGTACCCCTGAATGTCCTGCACTTGCAGTGTTATGATTCAAATGAAGGATCTTTTGTCTCAGATCACTAATCTTTCCCACTGCAATTCTGCCTTTTCTTGTTAAGAGCTGACCATCCCATGAGTAATTCTTGACCATTTTACCCTTCTGTAGCTGATTAAGAGAATCTTTCAATTTATCATCAGATTGCCATGAAGACTTGATCTCTTGTAATAAGGATGGGTCAAAAGTAGAAAGGGTAATTGGTAACAATGTGGGACCCTCTACCCTGGATAGGGCATCAGCTGCAATATTCTCCTTCCCTTGTTTGTATAGAATTTCATAATCAAATCCCATCATTTTTGAAAGCTATACATGTTGAAGGGGTGTATTAACTTTCTGATCAATTAAGTATTTTAAACTTTTCTGATCAGTTTTAATAACAAACCTCCTTAAAGACAAGTAATGCTTCCAATGCTGAACAGCAAAGATGATTGCAAGCAGTTCTTTCTCATAGACAGATAAAACCTGCTGTCTAGGAGA
Organism: Ambrosia x helenae; assembly: GCA_030844895.1. NCBI lineage: Eukaryota > Viridiplantae > Streptophyta > Magnoliopsida > Asterales > Asteraceae > Ambrosia > Ambrosia x helenae. The sequence continues at coordinate 128,366,987 of CM061228.1, read as the reverse complement.
CAATGCTTTGCTTATGAAAGCAATAGGGTGACTGTTCTGCATCAATACAGCACCAATGCCCAATGCTGAGGCATCAGTTTCCAAAACAAACTGAAGTTCAAAATTTGGCAATGCTAGGACAGGAGGTGAAGACAAGGCTTGTTTTAAGGCTGCAAAGGCTTGGTCAGCTTGTGGAGACCATTTAAATGCATCCTTTCTTGTAAGATCAGTTAAAGGTCTTGCTAACATGCCAAAGGATTTGATAAACCTCCTATAGTAACCAGCTAAGCCAAGGAACCCTCTGAGTTGTTTTACAGTAGTAGGGGTAGGCCATTCTTTGATTGCAGCAACTTTCTTTGGATCAGTTGCCACCCCTTCTTTGGATATCAAATGACCCAGGTATTCCACAGTGGTACCTCCAAAGCTACACTTAGATTTCTTTGCAAACAAAGTATTTTGTTTGAACAATTCTAAGGTAAGCTGCAAATGGGTCAAATGGTCTTCCAAAGACTTACTGTATATTAATATGTCATCAAAAAAGACCAATATAAACTTTCTCAAATATTGATGAAACACAGAATTCATCAATGATTGGAAAGTTGCAGGAGCATTAGTAAGGCCAAAAGGCATTACTAAAAACTCATACAATCCCAAATGTGTTCTAAAAGCAGTCTTTTGTATATCATCTCTATGCATTCTAACCTGATGATATCCAGACCTGAGGTCCAATTTTGAAAAGATTGTTGCCCCTTGCAATTCTTCAAACAGTTCCTCTATTAATGGAATAGGGAACCTGTTTTTGATTGTAGCCTTGTTCAGTTTTCTATAATCAATACAGAGTCTCCAACTACCATCTTTTTTCTTTACCAAGACCACAGTAGAGGCAAAAGGGCTGGAACTGCTTCTGATGACCCCTGTATTTAATAATTCTTGTACAGACTGTTCAATTATATCCTTCTGCATAGCTTGGTATCTATAAGGCTTTTCATTGATTACCACCTTATCATCTTGCAGGACTATCTTGTGATCACAGTTCCTTTGTGGTGGAAGGCCAGTTGGTTCCTTAAACACTTCCACAAAGTCAGCTAACACCTTTTCAATTTCTTCTTGATTACCATTGGACAACACTGTGGTTGAATGCTGGAATTGATCATCAACAGCATCCATTTGTAGACTCAACAATTGGGCTTCCACAATCACATCATCCTGATGAAGCCATTGATCCATTTTTTCTGTTGAACAAATGGTTACTTTGTTGTTGGCATACCCTTTCAATTCATGACAATAATCTCCCACCTGATATTTCATTATCAAATCTTTAAAATTCCAAGTTATGTCCCCCAATGTCCTCAACCATTGGATGCCCAACACCATGTCATAATTTTGCAGTGGAATAGCCAAAACATCAGTTTTGTATCATATACCTTGCATAGCCCACTGAAAATCCAAACACATGGTGATACAATTCAATACCTCACCATTTGCAACTGAAACTTTCATCCCATCAATCTGTTTCATAACAAGATTCAGTTTCTTGGCTAATTTCAAGTCTATGAAATTATGTGTTGACCCTGAATCTATGAGAATGATTAATTGTCTGGTTCCAATAGTACCAATAATTCTCATAGTGGAATAAGATGGAATACCAGTAATGGCATGAATTGATATCTGAGGATCAATCCATTCTTTACCCTGAAGGGTATTTTGGTCATTTTCATCTGGTACTTCACAATTCAACAATTCCATCTCCTCATCATCATCCAATTCCAAGATAAACAATTGTTTGTTTTTACATTTGTGAGTGGCTGAGTATTTTTCATTGCAGCCAAAGCACTCACCTCTAGCCCTCTTTTCATTCATTTCTTTTCTGGTTAGAGTTTTATAGGTATTATTGACAGGTAATTGTTTATTAGGTGGAGGAGTAGGAAGTAAAGGTAAATGTTGGGTATTCACTGGGGGTTTAACACTGTTAAAAGGTTTAGTGAAACTTGCATTGTATTTACCATAGGATCTGTTAGAAGAAGATACCCCCAAGGACTTATTAGTCTTGTCTTGAATCTTGGCCAGATGATAGGCATGAGACATGTTGGCTGGTTGAAACATTCTCACAGGCCCTCCTATCTCAGGCTTGAGACCCTTCAAGAATATGCTTACTGCATAAGGCTCAGGAATTGAGACCTTAAGCAAACAAGCATCAAACAATGTACAGAAGTCTTCTAAAGAATCTTCTTGAACTATTGAAGTTAAAACTCCCATAGCATCTTCATATAGATTCTCAGAAAATCTTGAAATCATTGCTTCTGAATACTCTTTCCAAGATATCTCAGTGATTGGAATATTCTTGTTCTTGACAAATCGTTGATGCCATTTGACTGCATTCCCTTCTAAATGAATTGCAGCATACCGTACCTTACAATTCTCAGGTGTTTCATCTATGGAAAAGAAGTGTTCACTCCTATAAATCCAATCATCAACGTCACTGCCATTGAATTTTGGGAATTCAATCTTTCCCACCCTATGAAACCTGTCTGTTTTGGTCAGATCAACCATTTGTTTGTTTGTATTATTATCATTATGATTGTTTAATAATGAACTATTATTATCATTATGTTTATTATTATTATTATGACCATGAGTATGTGATACTGAATTACTATTATCATTATTTTTTGTATTAATCTTGGCAATTTCATCTGTGAGTTTGGATAACACAGAATTAATATTGACAAAATTTTGTTCAATTTTTTCAAAACTCTTATCATTCTTCTGCAATTGAGAGTCAACTCTGATGAGTGTAAGTGCATGCTCATCCAGTGTTTTCTTAAGGGTATTTTCTTGTTCTTCACCAGCTCTGTTTCGTGTAGTCATGATCTCAGATCAAAACAAAAGAATTGGAACAATATGAATAAGATTTGGATTAGACGAATCACGAATTGATCAATCTAAGGATGAATTAATCAATCAACTGATTAATTCGGCACAGAATTGAAGTGATTGATTGATGAAAAGGAAAGAAAATGGAGCAGATATGGTAACTGGTTAAACGAAGAAGACGATAGCTGGTGATTGGTGAAAGGTAGTTGATGGCGGTTACAACGGTTGGAATGAAGAAGGTAATGAGCAACCGAGAATCAGTTAGCTCTGATACCAATTGTTATGATAGAAATCAGAGAAAAGGAATTAACAACCAAAACATGCATTCCCTCCAATTATTATTCAAACTTATAGTACATCAGAGTTAGTTACAAGTTTACACATATGACAATATCAGTCCCTGATACTTTTAACTAACCTATTACAACTTTAGGATTATTACACATTACACCCTTAAACTTCTAACAACCATTCCTTTCCTAACAATACATTGTTACAACCCAAACAGGAGAACTCATCCCAAAAGACTAGTCTGATGGGAGAGAGAGCCCACTTGGGTTATAAACCCCACATTGGTTGCCCATACAACCGATGTGAGACAAGTCCCATACCTTGCAATGATTCCAGTCTTGCAATGATTCCAGTCCATAACAATCGACCCTCCTTAAGGGCCAACGTCCTCGTTGGTCACGGACACGTTGATCACGGCTGTCTCTCTACAGGCCACCACTCCGTGGGCCACCACTCCGAGTTTGGCTCTGTTAGCCAGAGGTCTCCTCAATTACCTCTCTCATATAATCATGGCACATCTAATCGGAACCCTAATCCATCAATTGTCGGTATTTCATCATTCTTTAAAGCCTCATCTCCTTCAAAAATACACTCATATTCCTATACCCCTTTCTCCTCCTCCTTATAGGGTTAGGGTTTCATTCATCTCTCTAATCCAACACCATCGATCTCCACTGGTGAAAATGTCGTTGTTCCTCATCGGATAACTCGTTTTTTATTTGATTTCTAAGGCAACCATGTACGATTTCTAGTGGAATATGCTTGTATGGAGTCATTTCTTCTTCCAAACTTATTTGAAGTTTGAACAAGCTGCTTCTTCTGCTATGTTTCCTCCTATTCAGGTTCTTCTTCTTCCGCTTTTATTTTTCTTGGGCTGTGTAGATTGTTTCTTATAATGCTGTGTATCTTTTTAACTCTATTTGTCACTCTCAGAGTAACTTGGATATTTAGAAGCTTTGTCAAAGACTACCAAGTCCAAAACCTTAAGAACAGCGCCCCCTCCTCCTCAATCAATTGCAGCCACAAGGTGAGTTTTTACTATTTTAAGTCTATAACTACAATTAATAATAAAATAAGAGAGGATCAAATTTAAGATGAGACTGTAAACCGCTAACTGACATAGTGATTTGTATTTAAAAGATATCTGAACTGGTGTATACAAAATGCTCCAAAAACTGAAGCATTTTGGTTTGCATCTTTTTCTTTAGTCTCATACAATTGAGATTAAGCTGGTACATGGGAAGATTAACTAGGACTTACAAGGAAAAAAAGGGAGTTGGTGGAGAGGTGAAACTTATTTCTAGCTAATCACAGCCTTAACTTAGTAAGTAAAAGTGACTTTTTTTGTCTCATCTAAATGTTGGATTACTATTAGACCATACGGAGTGGTGGGGGGGGGGGGGGGATGAAGCGCGATGTGGCACTTATGGGTCCCATGTGTGAAGGGTGAAAATTGTGAGGAGGGGGGAGGGAAGGGAAGGGAATAATATTATTGTGTGTAAGATTTAAAAAAAACAAACCAAGCATCCACCAATGAGCACCCGGCTACCCGCCACGTGGCCAAACCAAGTACCCCACGCCCATGAGGGGTGGTGTTTTGGGCTTAAAGTGATCCCCCCCACTCCGCACTGTCTTAGTCATTTTTTAACACTCCCCTGCATTGGGGTCTGTTTCTTAGAGTACTCTATAATTGGGCATGATTTTGCACTTAAAAGTGTATTTGGATGTAAACTGATGTTTAGTGAATGAGGAAGTTGTTGTTATTTGGACTTTGAAAGCTAGCTAAAAAGTGAATGTAAGACCATGATGCTAGTTTCCTAAATCGTTATCTTAGTTATAAAATAATATTCCTGATTTAGAATTAGCTTCACACGTGCCTTTCTGTACAACATATAAGAAAACAACTAAAAAGTATTACGTAAAGGCACTAGATGTAAGGATGTTATTTATGGTTCTTGATCTTATTGTTTTTTATTAGTGTACTAAACTTGCTCTGTATGATCTTGAGAAAAGAGAACTCAAGTTTTTTATCTGTAGCACTTGTTAATACTTGCACATGAGGGGATAAATGCTGAGCAATTGGCACGTGAACTGAAAATAATCATTTGAACCGAAGGTATTGGTTAAACAACATGTTGCATTTTGAGCTAATCTAATTTTCTTGATTATATGTGGCAGCAAATGTGTAGTTTGTTTCACTGCGATTTGTTTTTTGAAGTTTGGAGGGATGTTTGTCATTTAATAATCATAGTATGTTAGACTTGAGTTAGTGATGCATGTTTTGGTTCATATTCTATGTGGTCGGGTTTAACTGCAACAGGTTTTATAGCAGGTGGGAAGATTAAGATCGAATTCACAGGTGTGTTTTTGCTTAAGCTATTGTAGATTGATCTGTTTTTGAGTTTGTGATGTTTTCTAGGTTTCCCATTTACTGGATCTGGTCGAAATGTTGCAGGATTCGGAAGAATCAGTCGTCTTGTTCCTAGAGTTCCTCTTCAGGGTGATGATATCGAGCCTGTTGTTAATGATCCGTTTACTCCACTGACTATATGGTTAGCTATGTGTTATTTTTGTTAGTTTTGATGAAGAGTCTAGGGTTTATGTGTGATTGCCATTGGATCCATAAATGAATCTTGTTGTAACACTTAATTTTAGTCGTTTAAATGGTGATTAATATAATGCTATTCTACGTTAGATGCGAGTGTGTATGGAAAGTTTTAGTATGATACTAATATAATCAGATGCAAAGTGGTAGTGATATTGAGCTAGAACAATATAAGACGGTCAGGGTTTTGAAGACATGGGTTTGGTCGTCTTTGAAGACATGGGTTTGGTCGTCTTCGGGGAGTAAACAAGTACGACAGGCGAGAACAATGATGATGATGGTACTGTTCTACAGGAAGTACCGTCGCTTCTCCAATGATGATGTCGTGTCTGTGACGAATGGTGGTGTTAATAAGACGGTTAGGGTGTGGTCAGCATTTGCTTGAACAGAAGGTGAAGGTGGTTACGGGCCTGTGCACAAAAACAGAAAAGGGAGCAACTTCCGGCGATAGATGAAACAACTGAACATGTTGATTACATTATTCCTGATATCACTGGATAACAATTACCGGCCCGAATACCATGTTAATAGCATCATTTCAAATACAGCATTTAGGTTGTTTGAATTTTACTGAATCTTTGATTTTTTTGTTGTAGGATTATCTCAGTCACGGATCTTGCACGAAGTTGGGCTGTTAGGTGGCCTCGAATTGGTATGCCTAACTCCTGAATATTGATTTCTAGACCTCATTTTAGTGTTTTTAGCATTTGTAGAAGAAGATTACATCTTCTGTCTCATTGAAAATTGTATCCAATATTGTTAAATTTATCACCTTGATTAAGCTTCTTTTGAATGAAATCACACCTGCTATAGTGCTATGCAAGTTCAAACCATTGAAGTGGTTAACCCTTAAAGGGACAATATTTTTGTTAATATCTTAACAGTAAAAGTAATCAACATTCATCTTTATGTATTTTAATGCAGCCCAAGTAATTTGTTTAATGAAGTTGTGTATAGTCATCCAGCTTAAATGTTTATACATTTAATCGATATCTGCAACCAGCCCGCGGCGTCTCTTAGCACATTTTTATGCCTCCGCTGCAACGCGCGGGACTTAATTCTAGTTCTATTAAATTTTAAACGCCAATTTCACAATGTTCTCATAGGATGAATGTACAGTTAACTTGTGTGTAATACGTATTTGGAGTAGTTAGTCTTGGACAATGTTACTGAACTATATTGCATTGAAGAAGTGGTTCGAGCGATGATGAAAAAGATAATCCACTTGTATTAGATGTTGCCGCCGTCGCCGCTAGACTTGTAAGGGGATGAAATTTTAATCAATGTTGGGCGTGAAGAACCAAGCTTGTGAATTTGGGTCTCTGATGAGATGGTATGTGCTAGCAAGAACATGAAAACAAGCTAGAAATAATTCTTAGTTTACATGTATAATTTCCCTTTGTAACTTTTGTAGATAGGTTTTCATTAGAAGTTTATGTTTTTAGTATTTCAATTGAAAACTTATGTATCGGTTTTGGGTTATTATAGCGAATATCATTTTGTTATAAATTTTCTCATGTTTACTTTAGTTCTTAATGTGTCGCCAACACAAAAAATTGAAAATAAAATAGGTAATTACATGAAAATTGTGACATAGAACCACACAAAATGTGTTGCCAATGGTTGGACGATAGCCACACTTCAAATTAAAAAAAAATCATGTGGCTTTACATACACATGCGTCACACCATTGTGAGATCTTTTTGCGTGACGAAATGATAACATATGTCATTGGCGAAAACAATGTGTGACCAAAAGATATACAATAGTCACATTTAAAATTACAAAATTTCAAATTTCATGTGGCTTTTCATAACTATTAGCCACACTACCAGTGCTTCGTTTTTTTTTTTGTGTGACAAAATGATAAATACTGTCATGGGAAAATAATATGTGTGTGATCAAATGTTAGAAAATAGCCACACTTAAAATTATAAGAAAATAAAAAACAAAATTATGTGTCCATAAATAGTTTTTAACAATTACAAAAAATTCATGTGACCAAATAATAGAAATGACCACAATTACAGTAAATTAATGTGGCTATTGCTACCCTTTTGCCACACTAAATTAATATAATGCTTTCTTACAATAACCATTTTGCCACACTTTATTTTAATTGATGTGACTAAAATAAACTTTTTAGTAAATTCATATGACCATATAACTGAAACAGTCACACTTAAAGTATATTCATGTGGTCGTTGCTACCATTTAGCCACACTTAATGTGGGAATGCTTGATTCCAGCCAGAAATATTGGTACCATTTAGCCACACTTTTTAGTTTCTATGGCCACTAAACGTGAATGTGGCCATATGATACCTACGATGACTTGACCTTTGGTCACACTTGAGCTGAAAAAAATATGTGTGGCGAAAGACATACAGTCACATTTTTTTGCTGTGGCCGTAGCCACTTTTTCACGTAGTGTTAATTACACGTGGCTCCATACTCTCCTCCAGCAAATCTTTGAGCCTCTCAAGCACCCATATGTAGTTACTCGTTTTCTCTTTAACGATAAATGCATGGGCGATACAAAACGACTGGTTTGTCGACGTCATACCCACAATTTGAACAAACGGGATTCTGTACTCGTTCGTTTTGTAGGTGGCGTCGATCAGCATCACATGTGGGAAGACACGCCAGAGATTGTACGAGACCCGGTGTGAAAAGAAAATATTCTCAACAGCATCTGTCTCTGGATTCTGCTTGGTGAAATAAGTAAATTTCTTTTCAACCAGGATACTCTCGAGTATCTGCATAACAATAATAATAACAATATTTAATATTTAACAACAACAAAATTAATAATAGTCTATGACAATAATAGTAATTAATAATAATACCTGCATTGGGGTTTTATCGCCGTAAATTCTATGTTTAATCTTGCTCACTGTATTGTGTATGTCTCGTAGAATACATATATTATTCGGGTTTTGTGCTCTGATGGCCAAATGTATGTTTGCCGGTTCCAGGCCTTGAAAATAAAGCGTTTCCACCATTTCTTCTTCTTGTGGTGTCAGCCGCCTAGCAAAAGCGTGACCCTCAACATGTATAAAAGGGTCGTGGTTATGATTCGCGTGTTTAACCTCCAACTTCCAACCCTCTTTGCGTAGCCTCCCTATTAACATAAATGGACAGTTAATCTTTTTGCTACCCGTAGACCTTATTGTGGCTGTAGTATGGTATTCGCCAGCACGGTCGCATCTCAGGTCTATCCTAATTTTTCTTGCATTATTTCCACTGCCTTTTGAAACAGAACGTCCTGTCACTAGGACGTAACCGCTAGCAAGGGCTCTATCGTAAGCCCATTGTTTCATCTCTTCAACAGACCCGAATACCTGAAAATTTATACAAGAGTCTAGTCTAAATTCATACTACTCTAAATTATATACTACTGTAAAGATATACTAGTGTAAATAAATAAACGCACCTGCTCGGTTTCATATGAAACATCCGGGTTAGGTTCAACTTTTATGTTAACATCTTCATAAGCATCTTCCTGGTTGTCATCATTCGGGTTAGAGCCGTTATAATCTTCCTCTAAGTCCTTAGCACGATTCCCGCGCGAATGGTAACTCCCGTACGTGTACTGCGGGTAGCTTGGTGGCACGAAAAATGACTCCTGTTCCTCTACATATTCCTCGTTGAGATCGGGCAGCATGTTCCCGTCATTACCACGAACCCCGGATTTAACCTCCTCTTCACCAACTTGAACCTCGGGTTCATACCCTACGCTTTCAGAGACGTAAGACTCGTTCTCAGACAGGTCAACGGTTGTAAAGCTTTGTAAATATGTCATCGTGAGACCGGGAAGTCGAAATGGGTCGAGGGTTTTGGTGGTGGTGATGTTTTAAGGTTTGGTTCAAATGGGGAAGAAGCTGATCGTGTAATGGTTAAATCTGGAAATCTCAACGGGCCGTCGAGGCCTATATGGGCCGTCTAGGGATTAAATGCCCTAACCTAACACATTTCTACGGGCCGTCGGGGCCTGGACGGCCCGTCCTAATGTACCTTTTTCAGACTTTTCAGTCTGAACTGCCTGCTTTTGCAGGAGTTCAGACTGATCACCTCGTACATCGTACTTCTACGGGCCGTCTGGGCCTCGACGGCTCGTCGTTTTTGTCTTTTCTGTAAACAAACGGTCCATCAAGGCCTGGACGACCCGTCCTGAAACCCTAATTTTTCTTAACGGCCCATCTAGGCCTCGACGACCCGTCTTAAAGTTGTTTAGGGTTTTTTGTTGGTTGTGTAAATAATATCACCCCTATTTAAATTATGATAGGCATGTAGTGTCATAATGTTTAATGCTTTACCATACAAATCGATGTCACTGTTTACTCTGTATTTATGTTTTGTTTTTATTATAGAGTAACCACCAAAGTCCAAACATATGCATCCTCATTCAACCACCATCACCACATGTACACATCAATTAACATATACAAGTTCAAAACACAATTTGTTTATAGTGTGCAAGACATTAATTATATTTTACCAATTAATTTCATTTGTTATAAAATAATCTCAAGTTTCTATATAAATTTAGTATTAGTATGGTTTAGCTTGACGAATTGAGTGCCGGTAAAACAAATCAATGTCCAGCGGAATCCCGTTTGAAGTTTTTATTTGTTTCTTAGATCCCAATTATTTTAAAGTCATTATAGGTAAGAGACATCCATAATAATTTATAAAAGTTCAAGATGAAGCAACCCGGCGCGGGTAAAAATCCTAGTTTTATATTATTACTATTTAACTGTATTAATTCACAACTTAGTAATGTATATACAAAGAATTTTATTTTAACATTGCGTGTCTACTTCACGCAACTATATGTTGCATTTTTACATACCTTGTACGAAATTGTGAAAAAGTATAAACTTGTACTAATAAATTTACATATAATTGTATGAAAATATGCGGGTGGTTATTGTGAAAAGTGATAAAAACGTGCGAAGTGTGCGAAGTCACGTTACATACATAATTACGTACGATAGACAGAATGCTTACTACTTCATTACCAAAATTACGTACCACATACATAAATCATTAAAGTTCCATTATATACATAATCATTATAGTTTCATTACCAAAATCACCTACCATAAACATAATCATTCAAAACTTTACATAACAGTTTTTCATACCCCTAAAACACGTAACATACAAAATTACGTACCATAGACAGAATCACTACTAATTCATAACTAAAATCACGTACCAAAAATACATACCATAAACAGAATCACTACTAGTAAATGATAATTACGTAATGATAATTACGTAATGTTTTTGTATATTCATGAAAACATTACGTAATTATCATGCACTTCGCGCACTTCGCATGTTTTCATTACTTTGTATTTGAACCGGCCAGCATTATATTAAAAAAAACAATTTGTAATAAATTAATTAAACAACAAATAACATGATGAGAAAAAGGTTAATAAGGGCCGTAAACAATTCGCGTGCTTAACTTCTCTTCAATAGTTCAATACTTCAATATCAACTTGTATATTATTATGTATTAAAAAAATTAGCATTTATTCTAGAGAATTGTAAGTTAATTAGTCAAATGTGAGTAGAATATTAGTATTTTAAAGTACCCAATTATCATGTGCACCATAATTATTATCATAACCTATTGATTCTATTTTTATCTTAATCATACAATCTTATGCTTATAGATATTATAATAAATATATGTCAAAATAATCTAATTATATACAATGCTATATCAAACATCTAGTTTGACGAGAGGTTATAGTTGCTATCTGTAACCAAAATTTGAATGTTATTCAAGAGATTTCATTAACTTGATATAAAGTTATAGGGTATGTTTGGCAAAACTAGCTGGAGGCTGGTAGCTGGAAGCTGCAAGCTGGTAGCTGGAAGCTTTTTAAATATATTTTGGTGTTTGGCAGAGTAGCTGGAGCTTTTAATAAAATGTATAAAATGACCAAAAAGGTCATAATTAAAAGATTGTAAAGAAGGTTTTTATTTTATTTTTAAAATAGAATGGGTATTTGTGTCATTTACTAACTAAAAGCTTGTAGCTAGTAGAGCTTTTTCTTAAAAGCTACTACTAGTAGCTTTTCACTGTAGAGCTTTTTCTCTAACCTAAAAGCTTCCAGCCCCTTCAACCAAACAAGGCTTTTTATTAAGTAAGAGTTTTTTCTTAAAAGCTTGAAGCTTGAAGCTCCTAAAAGCTCTTAAAAGCTCCTTGCCAAACATACCCATAAACTCAATAGATTGAATAGTAGTTTTCCTCGTATCGCAATTTTTAATTGTAGTTTTATTAATTTTTTTAACGGCAAGGAATCTTTTGTATAAACTCACCTTTTCTAATTGTAGTTTTATTAAGGAAAAATTACAGAAATCGTCCTTTATGTTTACCTATTTTTTCAGTAGATGTCCTTAAACTTCAAAAGTGATGAGAATCGTCCTATATGTTCTAAAATCTTTCAAGTCTCGTCCTTTAGCACTAACTTGGTTAGATTTTTTGGTTAAATCCTGTCATTTGCATTGCACATGAGGGTAAATTTGTCTTTTTACTCTTTTAGGGACTAGTTGTGTAATTAACTTATACTTTTGGTCCAAAATTAAAAAAAAAACAATTTACTCTTTACCCCTCTCTTTCTCTCTCACTACATCTCTGCCTTTCTATCTCTTTCTCCTCTCTCTTGCTTTGGTCACCATATCCTATGAGACACACCATATCTTTCTCATCTCTCTCTCTCTCTCTCTCTCTCTCTCTCTCTCTCTCTCTACCTGTTCACAACCACCACCCATCACCATTGCCACCATCATCTACCATCATCACCATTGCCCCACCTGCCACCACCACTCTACCCACCTTCTTTCAATTTCCCTAACCCCTAATAAACTAATCTTAATTGACGAGATGTTCCAGACCATTTTTGCTGAGTTAGTGTCTAATCTAACGAGTCCAATCAGTGTTCCCCGTCACTACACCAACAATGTTACAGACGATTCCAATTCTAAACTCAAGTTTCGATTTTAGTCAATGTGAGACATAATGATGCAAAAATGACTAATGATACATCAGACCCCAACATTCACTAAATCTATGGACCATATATTGATAAACCCCTCCTCTTGACAACATTCACATAATAACCATTAGTAGGTTAATGGTTTTGATTGAAAACCATTACCCAACCCTTAATATAAATAACCCATACCCACCTTTCTTCTTGTCTGATAACAAACACACATACACACCACTTACAAAGAAAGAGAGAGATCAGAAGGATAAAGAATGCCGGCCACCACCACATGCGGTGGTAACTGGCGGCGTCCCCCTCAACAACCACTCATCTCACCCCCTTCGCTCAACAATATTATAGAGAGGGAGAGAGAGAGCAGGAGGAGCTCCGACAATCCTACAACGGAACAACAAACCCACCAGGCCACCATCTACTTCATCTTATAGTGATTCTAGAGAGAGGGAACACTGATCGAAGCAGAAATAGAGAAAGAGAGAGAGAGAGAGAGAGAGAGATCGAAGGAGAAGGGGTTCCGGCCTGGGTCTTTGACCGGCCGACGTATGGTGTTCAGCGATGGGGTTTCAGTGGTGAGGTTGATCGACAACAACTCAAACAAATTCTATGACGAAGAATTTTAGATTTGGTAGGTTTGGTGTTAGAGGGTGGTTGTTGATAGAAAATTGGGGTTTAGATTTGGGGATGGGGATGTCGAAGGCCGTGGTGGTGAACGATACGATGGTAAGATGTGGTGTTGGTTGTGAATCAGATTGAGAGTGAGAGAGAGAGAGTGAATCAGATATGGTGACAGGTGGTGGTGGTGTGATGGTTGTGAACAGGTTGAGAGTCAAAGAAAGAGAGAGAGAGATACTTGAGAGATATTGTTTAAAAAGGGGCAAATGAAAAGAGCAGGTGAAATGTCAATAATACCCTCACGTGACTTTCACGTGACATAACTTAACCAAAAAATCTAACCAAGTTAGTGTTAAAGGACGAGACTTGAAAGATTTTAGAACATATAGGACGATTCTCATCACTTTTAAAGTTTAAGGACATCTACTGAAAAAATAGGTAAACATAAAAGACGATTTATGTAATTTTTCCTTTTATTAATCTTAACATTGTATTTTTCCCGATATAGTCGTTTGAGAAAAACACATGGTTTAGGGAATCGCTAAACCTAACATGTTTTTGAAATTGTGTGCAACTACCTTACCCATTGAAATAAGAGAGTTGCAAGTTGAGGGGCTAAACTATTAAACAAAGATTAAAGTCATAAATAAAAGCTAAAAATGTTTAATTGCCACATGGTGCACCATGGTTAAGCCAGGTACAGTGGCTCGATGCCTCCATATGACTTCACCCTACATTCATTCAAACCGGTTTACCGACTTTATCAACTGCATTTACCCCTCGGGAATCGTTTCATTTTTTTTATATTATAGTTAGTTAATTAAATGCTCGAATAATATATTCTAACTAATAACTTTTAACAGAAATGTTGGTCTACAGGTGCTAACTAGGGAAAAATCAACTTGTACATTATGCACACATATTTGCACTCTAGCTTTAGTACAAGTTATTAATGCATGTGTTGTAAGTGTAATTATTAAGGGATTTGTATATATTATTAATGGAATTAAGTTTATTTTAAAAGGAATAAAGTCAGACTGAGATATCTCTTATCATTAAGACCTCCTCCATTATTAATCATGTGATACTCACATTCCAAATAAGTTATTCTAATGATGCCCTTTTTCTAGTCCGTTATAATATTTTATATCATATGATTATTCAGAACAAAATGAATACAAGTCATTTCGTATATATGAGAGGAGTAATAACCTGCTTTCTTAAAATTATATTAATAGGTAGTTGGTATACATTCATCTATTTAGAAAAAGGGATCCACAACCTCTTTTTTTTTCTTTCATAAAATAATAATAAGCGTCTACTAAAAAAATCCTTATGATATATTTCAGAAATCAAACCATTTAGGGCATATATCCTGGTCATCAGGGAACGTTTATGACATTTGCTGATCATATTTTAATCCTACAAACACATGTTTAGCTCTAAAATTCTATTCATTACTAAGAAGTGTTTTCATGGAGAACTTTTAGAATGTTGTATTGTTGTATGAATTTCAACATTATAAAGTGAATCTTTTGACTAATCACAAGTATTTCTAGCGCCCAGCAGGCTAATAATTTTCTGAAAAAGATAATCTTTCAACTAGTATTAACCCACTCATATTGCGGCGAGGCGTAAACCATGCTGAGTAGCACCAATGCCATATCATTGCAGTAATCGCCAACACCGGAAAAGCTCGTAAAAACAAAATTAATGAAAAAAGGAAAAAGTAACACCAAACAAAAAGCATACGTGAAATCATTGGGCCACACACTCCCATTGCGGCGTTAATGCGAAGAAATTAGACCGAAACATAAATCCTAGAAAAGAATAACTAAGTCGATCTAGGGCATGTGCGTTGTGACGAACCTGTCAAATAGGAAAAAATAGATGCGTTGCGACGGGCATTTCAAACGGAAAAAAAGAGACGGAAAAATGTTGAACCCCCATGCATGTTGCAACGTGATAAATTGCAAAATTTAAACATAAAATGGGAAAACTTGCGAAAGATGAAAAGTACGGGGGGACCAAAGTTGAAAGTAAAAAAGTGTTGCGGTTATATTGTAACAGATGAATAGCTTTGTGTTAAAAGTTAAAAATAAATCAAAGAAGTTAAATTGAAAAAGATAAAATGTTTTGGATTAGAAGCAAAACATTATTTAAAAAAAAAAAAACCCTCTTAAAATGGATACAACACCATGAATCATAAATAAAAGATAATTTAGTAGTATAGATACAAATTTAACAAATATTACAAGTGCATATTAAAAGTTTTATGAAGCTATTCGTGCATGGTTCTAACAAACTTAACAAATAGTTTGGGGATTTTTAGGAAGATACTAGCACTTTAAAATTTCATTTTACAAGTATAGGTACATGTATGAGCCATAATTTTCCTTCATTCGAGGGAGTTTTGGTTAAATTAAAACTTCCAAATTCATAGCCTATGCCACTCAATTCGACACTTAGTCATGACATTCAACAAGTTAATTTGTGATGCCAATGATGTGTCTTCAATTTAGTGTTCCGTTTTATTGAAATTTGAAAGACTGTTATATTAAAAAGGATTAAAAAGGAACAAGAGGCTTTAATTAAATACAAGAATCTTTGTAAATCTTTACAAGATTTGAATACTAGATTTTTTCTTTTGAGATCTTGCTTAGGAACTAATATTGATTTTTTTATATAACTATCAAGGTGGTTTATATTCCTTCAAAGGCTCCCATGTTGCCATGTTATGGTATAGAGATTAGAGGATGCCACTTGGTATACGTGGCTAGTTTCAACATGAGCTCGGTTGGTGAATTATATTGCAAGCAATGTTTTTATAATTGGATTGATAGTTAAACCAGTCATTTCATCATTTTACTGGCTAGGTCGGTCGAATTGGATGTCATCATAATTGGCTTTTGAAAAATATCTGACTAATACATAAGATATAATGATGAGAAGTTGATTTAAGAGCTCACATACTCTTACTTGGATCACTTAGGGGCTGTTTGGTTGATTAAGTGCTGAATCATTAAGATGGTCTGAATGGTTAAGAGGCTCTGAATGGTTAAGAGCTGAATCATTCAGCATCCCTTATTAGCTTAATGGTTCAGCACTTAATCATTCCATTCAGATGCTGAAACAAACAGTCTGAATGCTGAATGATTCAGACCTGAATGGTTAAGAGGCTGATTAAGAGGCTACCAAACAGCCCCTTAAACAAAGAGAAATTAAGTTAAAAAGACCCAAACTTGAAACATACATAACTTGGCTATGGTCAAAGTTATGGGGCCCATGATCATCAGACGGATTGGTCTTAACGAGCCAGATCATGTGGTAAATCTAATTCCTTGATTAAGAGTTCTGACTTCTGATTCAGACAACAAATTTTTTTCCCAAACTTTGGAATTTTCGTAGTTTCCATTTTTAAGTCTAAAATGCATAAATCGTTGATTGAATCAATTTACGAGTCAATTTCTATATTTAGTTTCAGTATTTTCATTTCAGTTTGTAACTTTGAAATTTTGGCAAACCTGCTAAATTTAGAGTTTCTTTTATAAGGCCACTTTTGTATTCGTTTAAGCATTTAGAAATTATAACATTTCTTCAAGAATTTCTCGCTTTTATATTTTCTTCCATTCTGCGTCATGTACATACTAATTGAAAGTTGAAAATTAATAAATGCATTTTTAAATATTAAATAATGAAAAGCTATTTAAAAATAAAAGAGATTAAAGAAACTAGGTGTATTTTGTGTAAATATCCAGATATAGAATACTATATCATCATCATACTCAGTTAATCCCACCAATAGCGAAAGTTAAGGTAGGGTCTAAGGAGAGATAAAATACTATAACCTTTCTAAAACATATGCGAAAGATACATAAGAGATTTTGAGTTCAAATCTTTGTTAGCACAGGGAAAAACTAAAGGAATGATTTGCATTTCTGTAGGTATATTCTTAATCTTATCCACTATTAATTATGTATTTATATGTTTATGCACTTAATTTGTTTAATTAATTTTTTTCAAAGCCAAACCATAAAGATCCACTTAACCGAAAAGCAGCTGCAGTATTTACAGACAACTCAAAAATGTTTGATTCTAATGTGAGGAGAGCAATGTCGGGTGGGTATGTGAGTCAGACATACTTCACCAAGTGCATATGAAGGCAACACAAGTTATAATAAGGTTGAACAATGGTTTGTTTGTGGGTTACTTAAGTGTGTGAAAAAGTTATGATGGAAAACATGATCTTTAAATTATAAGTTTTAAGTTTAATACATGGTATAACTTTTCAAATGCTTCTGAAGTCATAGGGGACAATAAAACAAGTTTTAGGTTTTTATGTTGTTTTTTTTGTTATATAAATTGACTCGTTTTGTCTTGAACATATATTAATCAGAAGTTGTTTTTACCTAGACTTATTTTTAGTAAACAACCCATTTCGAATCGAGCCAAATTTGGAATGTTCGAGTTTATCAAGTTTACAAGTAAAATGTTTTTCTATATTGTCATGTGAATAACTTATACTTTTGTGCAGCTTACTAAATATTACTTTATTAGCCAAGAAACAAATGGAAACATTTGTAGAAGATAGCAACCATTTATCAAGGATGTTGCTGAATGTTGATTGTACCAGGTGGGTTATACTCTAATACCACTTTTCTTGCACTTGCTATTTTACCACCTTGGAGTAGTCGTCTATGTCATGTGATGTAAAGATACATGTCGAATTTATTATTTTAAATTTCATCTTTCGGTTGCCACAGCGAGTATTGGTTTTAATAGGCTACCTACTCGTTCAGCTTTGTTAGGAGGAGGAATATTTAGGTTGTCTTTGAAAGTTGTGCTGTGTGTGAAGACGGCTCAGAATCGATATACCACATTTGTTGACCAAAATTTAATCTTAAATAAAGGTTGGTGGATAAGAGCATCTCTATAAAGCATACTAAATTAATATAAAAAGTAATTTCGTATGTTCTTATACTAAAATTTTAGTTTAATTTGTAGTTTTGGTTTGTATAAAAAGTGAACTCCAATTATAGAATATGGACCCATTAGTTAGTGCCAGGTATGTGTTCTTTTTTGGGGCATCTTGTGCCAAAGACCACAAATTGTTCATGAATTATCTTTGATTCAAATGAGTTGGGTGGTAATCGACCCCGATTCTCAAGACTTTCGATCCCCTAAAATTAGGTTTGAAATCGTGGAATTGCCAAACAAACTCCATAAAAGATATTACATGTCTCTTTGTTCAAAAATTGATAATTAGTTCAAATGTTTGCTAAAAATGTCTTTTAGTTTCTTTTTTTTACAAAGTTTCTCAATCCATGCATCCGACAGCCAATCATAATGACACTAATACAAGAGAAATTAATTGAACAACACATTACAATCCAAATATGAGAAGGTATTGTTCTTTCACTTATAATCAGGCAAGCTTTGGTTGGAACATTAATTGTTACTAGCAGGGAACCTGTGTGTTGCGGCGGAGTCGACAATACAAGACAGAAATGTAATTCAAACCTTAAAATGATTAAAAAAATCAATATATAAGGTGTATGTTTGTATGTGTGTAAGCACATGTGCTTCGTAGCGGGCTAATCTTTTAAAGGCTACAAGGTGACATAATAGCATGTTAGGTTCTATATACCATATGCAATTTGACCTACACGCTGGTAAAAAAATGGAAGTAGCGGTTTGACTCATTAGCAACCATTATTATACTAATAGTCATACTCAATATGTTGAAAGTGCTAAATCTAGAGAGATTGCCGAGGAGAAGAAAACATAGGGACCTTTATAAGATCCACATTAAGAGAATGTTGGAACGGCTCATATTTAATCAACATGTAAAGAAGCATACCCATAACTTTTTCTACATGATAAAAGCAATGCAATACAATTGCTAATCAAGTGAACCATAAATGTGGCATCAGAAAGTGAAATTGGAAGTTAGGTTAGTTGAAAATATTCCACATAAGTCATCCCAACCTGAAAACTTTATAGACGTGCACATATCGGTTTTTTCTAGGAACCGAACCAGTTCCAAACAGATTCGTGTTTGGTGCTGGTTTGAAAGAACTGTTTCGGTTCGGTTTGGGTCCGTGAACCGATTCATTCACACACTTTTTTTTCAAGAAAAGGCATCACAAAATTATTATTTTTTACGTAAAGTTCGACTTTTATTGATTATTACAATCTTTTTAAGGTGTATATGCATATATTTGTATGTGTAGAAACCTTTTTGTATAATGTTGTTATATATAATTTTTTTTATATAAAATTGGAATTTTTTTAATAAAATTTAGTAATTACTTAATTTTGTTTGATACCCTTTTAAAATGTTTTATAATATAGTATAGATTATAGATATAGATTAATGGTAATTGGAGGTTATGATAAAAGGATGTGTACGAGTAGGTTTTGCATAAAGTGTAGAAAGAAAAAAATTACATGACATTTAGGTTTTAAGCATGAGACTTTTCTTATGCCATCTAAAAATTCATATAAAATGAGATTTGTAGACATCTTTTCTCCTTTATAATGTAGTATAGATATAAGTAGTAATCAGTAGAGATGAGCCCGGTCTCGAAAATCTTCAAAACTTAGTATTGGGATAGGAACTAAAAATATTCGATACGGTTCCGGTAATTCAAGGTGAAATACCGGTAGTGTACAAAAAATACCAATACCAAAAATTTGTCAAAACCTGATATTGAAAATAAACCAATACCGGTATTCTTGGTATCCGAAAGAGAAATGTTCATTCCTAGCAATTAGCATTAGAAAGATTTAATTCTCTATTGATAATGTCACTACTTCGATTGTTATGTTAAACGCAAAATCAACTTTTGGGATTAGATTTTATAATATATTTTTTTCTCAAGTTTTTATGGTTGATTCTTCTTAAATTGATTATCATGTTGTATAAGTATTATTCATTTATGTGATTTATAAGAAACATGTATTCCTCAAGAATACAAATTGCTCATAGTATATTTTTTTTAACAGCAAGTGGTGTAGCCGGTTGAGCTCCACCTAACATCCTGAGCTGGCCTGTATTGATTACTTATCTCACATGGATTGAGGATCTCCCAAGGTGAAACCCCCCACATTGGTAAATATGGCTCCAACCGAAATCGAACCCTCAACCTCCACGTGGCCTCCACTCTAGCTCCCCTCAATTTCCCCAACTGAGAAGGGCTTCATCCGCAAATTGCTCATAGTATAAATAATTGATTGAAACATTAAGAAATGATAATCCCAAGAGAAAAAATGTATTCTTATATATGTTTCCCTTTTAGAACGGTGAGTTTAATATGTGTACTGATAATTAACCTTAGACTAAACGGTGTGGGGACGTCACCGCTGCTATGACCCGTCCAGTGCTAGTGCTACTACATCAAGCAGGGAGTCAAGGGACAAGGAAAAGCATGTTCTATATGACGAGGATGAGCTTGAAGAAGATATTGAATTGAGTGATGTTGGGGAATGGGGTAGATGACTTTTGATGGAGAGGCTAAAACCCGTTTGTTAATGTGGTTAAAATGGTTGGTTTTATTGTATTTTGGATGATTATATAGCTTGAACAAGATAACTACGCGAATTCATGGTTTTGTAGGTTAAATACGAAGATTGTATGTGTTTTGAAGAAAATTCATGGATTGGACCTGAAGATTAAAATGGATGACATGATAGAGGGTTGGAAGACGAAAACGTGGCCGAAAACGGTGAAGGAAATGGAGTTATAATGAAGAAGTTATGCAAGAAACAAGGTTTTCCGAAAAGCCCTGACGTAAGTTACGCTGCAGCGTAGGTTACGCCAGCCTCTGGGAGAATTTTGTCAGGCCTGTTCTGACGTAACTTACGCTAGCAGAGTAGGTTACGCCAAACTCTGACGGGGAACATGCTAAAAAGGCAAAAATTAGGGTTTTGAAGCATCTTTTCCATTCTAAACAAGGGGAGGCAACTAGAGGTCATGAAGGGGTCGATTTTTAGGCTTTTTCCACCATTCCAAAGGATTCAATTCATCCATAATCATTAACCATGCAATTCCCCATCAAGATTGAAGATCAAATCAAGAACATGAGCGACTAATCTTTTCGTAGTTTCCTCCGGTGGAGGATTCTTGTAAGTGGATGATTGTTTTTAGTTTTTCCTTGTATTTGAGATTAGCAATCTAAGCATTCAATGCTTTTTGCTTGGTAATTTATTTATTTGATTTGTAAACGGTTGATTTTTATCTAAAATCTAGTTTTGATTCTTTCAATTCCCGAGAGTTCTAGTAATTGGGATATATTAGATAAGGATTGGGTTTGGTAATCTTCAATTGATAACCGTGTGATAACCTTTCGTTGTTTTGCAATCAAAGTACTTAGTCCTCGTTTATCACAATCAATTAGTTAATTATCTTAATCATGTCTATGTGATTTTCTTGTAGTTAAATCGAATAGGTTGCAAGATTATACAAATAGGATCCCGGGTGGAAGTTACATTTATCTTTATTATTTATTTAGATTATTTTGTTATCATTTCAACATTTTTATAAAACAAACAAAAAGATAAAACTAGCAAACTTCATAATTGTATTTTTATATTTATTTGTTAACTAGATTAGACGAACAAATAATTTATGTGATATTAACCATATGCTCCCCGTGGATTCGATATTCCATACTTACAATGGCTACCTAGGTTTTTTAGGTTTTGTATGACCCTTGACGACAGATGGTCATCAACTTTGTGGATGATGATGATTAGAGAGGCCATGTTTAATGTTGATTAAGACTTTCAAGTTTGTTTTGACTTTAGATAACTATGTGCTTTAGCTTTTATATGTTTTGAATATGTTTTTTAAGTGTTTAAGGGTGTTTTGTAATCATGTTTTTGTGTTTATGTTTGGTTAAAAGGTAGAATATGTCATATTGACACATATATACACACACAAACACACACACACACTAGTGGGAAGGCCCGCGCGTTGCGGCGAGTATTTATGCTTTTTTTTCCTGCACGTTGCGCGACGGGTTTCCCGTTTTGCAGCACTTTGTTTGTTTTTCAACATTTTGTTTTATGTTTGGTTATGTGCCTTGTGTGGAATACCTAAGTAATGAATTCCCGTGAGTAAGGAATGAAAAGAAGTAACGTTTAGTAAAGGAATGGTTCTTACGCAAATCGTAACTGTAGGATTTAACGGGCATGATTTTGTCCATTTCAGGTGGGGCCATGTCTTCTTAAAGTTCCAAGGGAAGGGTGATTGTCGATGTACTACCATTGAGTGGTATCACTCAAATTTTGGCTGGTGCTTAGCAGCTTTGGTTGAAGCATAGTATCACTTGTTACATTTATTTCATAGTGTAAGTGAGGCAGTTGGATTGGGTCGGCCTCTTTTTTACCCATTAGACATTCTGGGTAGATGGTTACGTTGTAAGACAGAGAAAATATGTCATACCTAATCAATTCTGGGTATAGTGTAAATATATCGTTTTAAACACTTGATACAAGTGCATTGTTAATCAATACAAATTAACAAGTATGAACTTCAATCCATTACAACGGGTGTTGCGTAACATTACACATAAAGTCAAAATTTGGAGAAGATGAATATTTTAGGATTTCTCCTTTAATCCACTACAACGGGTGTTGCAGCTTGTGGATGTTGTCCATAGGACACAAGGAGATTTGATTTATAAATATTAAAAATTTTGATTTATATTCTCAATCAAGCAACTTCTTACCTACCAAAAATTTCAATGATTGGGATCACATACATTGCCATGTCGTATAGATATGTTCTAATTTTTCATCTTTATTTTTAAAAAATAATGCATACAGACATATTTTTTACTATATAGGAGTTTTAACAAAAAAAAAAGGGGCAAAGCCGGTGCCCAAGCTGAGCAAGCATGGTCTTAGGTTGTCGTTCCAATATAGGCATGATATGTGTATATTAAAATTTTAGATTAACTTCCAACAACTAAACCATTGGTTTTAGTTTCTCAATGCTATCAACGATTGGTGATAATACAACACAATATCAAGGTACACTATTTCCCATTTACTATACTTATGCATCCAATCCATTTGTTGACTGTATGTTTCTTACTAATATTATTAACAAGAACTAATTTGAATTTGAATTTTTAATTAGAAAAAAAAAGACTAACAAAGAGAGGAAGATAACCTTATTGATAATCAATGAACCATTTAACTTATATATTTTAATTGTAAATTTAGATTTTAAAAGACCTGTTTTGGCATTACTCAGCTCTTTCTAACGTGGTCCATTTAGGCACCCACGACAAAAAAAAAACTTCTAAATCTGTCATGGACATTGCTCCAAGGTTCGCCCGAATATTAACTGAGTATGCTGGTAAGAAATAAACATCACTAATATCTCATTATTGCAAGAGTAATAGCAGATTAGCAGCACAACATATGGAGTGTAATGACTCAAATGAAAAGAATCTTGTACAGAGTAATAGTAACACATCTTAATAACTTGCCTAACATCATTTTAAAAATTCTTTTTCACAAAGAGACATGTTGATTGTTGGTGTCTTGATCTTTTCCCTATATGTAGTCAATAAATTTGGTAAGTTTAGTGTATCAGCATCCACCTTTTGTCACACATTCATTCATTTTAATAATCGAACTATAATGATTCGTAAATATAATAGAGAAAGAAACAAAGAGAAACATAAATAAAATTTTTTTTAACCCAAACTTACCCCTCTCCAGATTTTTTCCTCAAAAAGAAGCCGCCCGACTTGTATCTTGTAATTGGAAGTGAATTAATAAGATCTTCAGAAAGACCCCGACTCTCAGTCCTCAATAAAACCCTGTCGCCAACCTCAAACTCTAAAGGTTAGCGACGACGATCGGCATAGCTCTTTTGACGATCCCGAGCTGCTGCCATGCGGTTACGGATTTGTACGATCTTCTCGGAAGTCTCGTACACAAGTTCCGGGCCGGTGAGTTGACTCTCACCCACCTCGGCACAACAAAGAGGAGACCGGCATTTCCGCCCGTAAAGAGCCTCGAACGGAGCTGCCTTGATGCTAGAATGGTAACTATTGTTGTAGGAGAATTCCATCAACGGTAGATGACTCTCCCACCCCTTGCCAAAATCGATCACACATGCCTGGAGCATGTCTTCTAGTGTTTGGATTGTCCGCTCACTTTGACCGTCAGTTTGCGGATGATACGCTGTGCTCATGTCTAACTGAGTACCCAGAGCCTTATGCAAGGACTTCCAGAAGTTAGAGGCGAACCGAGAATCACGATCAGAAATAATAGAGACAGGCACCCAGTGCCGAGAAACCACTTCCTTAAGATATAAACGTGCCAGACGCTCGAGGCCATCGGTTTCTTTGATAGCGAGGAAGTGCGCAGACTTTGTCAACCTATCAACAATCACCCAGATCATGTCACAACCACTGGGCGATTTCGGGAGTTTGGTCACAAAGTCCATCGTAATCCGCTCCCACTTCCACTCGGGAATGTCAGGCTGTTGCAGAAGGCCGGACGGCTTTTGATATTCAATCTTGACCTTGGCACAGGTCAAGCACTTGCTCACGTACGAAGCCACGTCCGCCTTCATGTTCGGCCACCAATAAAGTATCTTTAGGTCTTGATACATCTTATCGGAGCCAGGGTGAATAGAGTACGGGACTTGTGAGCTTCATCAAGAACGAGCTCCCGCAAGCCCCTAAATAAAGGAACCCAAATACGTTCAGCGAAATAGTGTAGGCCATCGGACCTGAGCTCAAGGTGGCTATCAGCACCGTGCATGGTTTCAGCTTTAAGGTTTTCCTCCTTCAAAGCTTCTTGCTGCGCCGAACGGATTCGATCAGGTAGGCCGGAATGGATGGTGAGCTGAAGAGCTCGAACACGACGAGGTTTAGCCGTTTCCTTCCTGCTCAAGGCGTCTGCGACCACATTCGCCTTGCTAGGATGGTATTTAATAGCGCACTCATAATCATTAAGAAGCTCGAACCAGCGACGCTGTCTTATATTCAACACCTTCTGATCAAAGATATGCTGGAGGCTCTTGTGATCGGTGTAGATAGTGCACCTGGTACCGTACAAGTAATGCCTCCAAATCTTTAAAGCAAAGACTACAGCACCCAATTCCAGATCATGGGTGGGGTAGTTTTTCTCATGAACTTTGAGCTGACGAGAAGCATAGGCGATGACCTTCTCGCGCTGCATCAGTACACAACCGAGACCCCGGATAGAAGCGTCACAATAAACCACAAAATCGTCTGTGCCTTCCGGCAAGGACAAGATAGGAGCAGAACAGAGTTTAGCCTTTAACATCTGGAAGGCTGACGCTTGCGAATCACCCCAGTCGAACTTCTTGTCCTTCTGGGTAAGCGAGGTGAGGGGTTGAGCGATCTTCGAAAATCCCTCGATAAAACGACGGTAATAACCTGCAAGACCCAAGAATTGCCGCACCTCAGATGGCGTCTTTGGTGCTTCCCAGTCTTTGATGGCTTCAATCTTAGCTGGGTCAACGTGAATTCCTTTCTCATTAACTACATGACCAAGGAACTGGACTTCACGCAACCAGAAGCTACACTTAGAAAACTTGGCGTACAACTGTTCCCGCCTCAGGAGTTCCAAAACAAGACGCAAGTGTTCCTGGTGGTCCACCTCGTTCTTGGAATAGACTAGAATATCATCAATGAAGACAATCACGAACTTATCAAGATAAGGCTTGCAAACACGGTTCATCAAATCCATAAAAATGGCGGGTGCATTGGTGAGACCAAAAGGCATGACCAAGAATTCGAAATGGCCATAGCGAGTTCGAAAGGCGGTCTTCGGAATGTCAGCTTCTTGGACCCTCAACTGATGGTACCTCGATCTCAAATCGATCTTCGAATAGAAACTAGAACCCTGAAGTTGGTCGAATAAGTCATCGATGCGAGGAAGAGGATAACGATTCTTGATGGTAACCTTGTTCAATTCCCGGTAGTCGATGCACATTCGTAGGCTTCCGTCCTTCTTCTTGACAAACAAAATAGGGGCTCCCCACAAGGACGAACTAGGTCGGATGAAACCCTTCTCTAACAGCTCCTGCAACAGGTTAGACAACTCCTGCATCTCGGGAGGTGCAAGACGATATGGGGCTCGGGCAATAGGGGCCGCACCTGGAGCAAGTTCAATACCGAATTCGACCTGACGATAAGGCGGGAGACCAGGTAAATCCTCAGGAAATACATCGGGAAAATCACGGACGACAGGGATATCTTCAATCTTCTTCTTTTCCTCAGACGAAACCGAAACAAGCGCCAGGATGGCAGAATACCCTTTCCGAAGATACTTATAAGCTTTCATACACGAAATGATACTCAACGGGACCCCGCTCTTCTCACCGTGCACCAACAGAATTTCTCCATCAGGGAAAGGAAGTCGAATGACTTTATCAAAACAAACGATCTCAGCATGATACAAAGACAACCAATCCATACCCACGACAACATCGAAACTACCCAAGGACACCGGCATAAGATCAATAGGAAAGGAATAACCCGACAACTCAAGGCGACACTCCCTAAGGACGTGCGTCGCTTCGACTTTCTTACCATCAGCCAATTCTATCAAGTACTTAGCCTCTAAAGGTGTAGGTACCCTATCAAGCAATTGGCTAAACCCAAGAGATATAAAACTCTTATCAGCACCGGAATCGAATAAAACCGTAGCATAGCGATTATCGAGAAGAAACGTACCAGTAACAGTGTCAGGATCCTGTCGAGCCCCGCTCGAACCAATCACGAAGGCGCGAGAATTCCTGCCTCCGCCCCCATTGTTTCCATTACCCGACCCGTTCTTCCCAGCCTCGCCCTGCTTCAACTTGGGGCATTCACGCTTGTAGTGACCAAGCTCACCACAATTGTAGCACCCCTGTTTACCCTGGTTTCCCTGGGGAGCAGCAACCTGAGGAGCCGGAGTAGGTGTAGCAGGTGGGTTCCGGTTACCCTGGAGATTAGCCCTGCAATCCTTTGCCTGGTGCCCATGCTTTTGGCACCTGTGGCAGCGGTTCCGGTCCTCACAACGACCGCTGTGGTGAAACCCACACCGGTCACATTTCGGCAATTTCCCAGCATAAACCCCCGGTTGTCGTTCAGACGATGATCCCGCAACATCAGGCCTCTTCACCTGCTGAGGCTGAGCCGAACTCGAGCCTTTACCCACAACTTCCCACTTCCGTTTGTTACTCTCAGGAGCCTTCACAGTAGCGCCTCGAGGAGGCAAGACCCCTTCAGCCACCTTCATCTTGGTCAGCTTGTGAGCTGACCGAACCACCTCAGAATAAACAGTGAGATTACCCGCAGCAACCAACCCCGCAATCTCCGGTACCAACCCAGCAACATAGTGTTCAATCCTCCGGTATTTTGGTGCATGCAGATCAGGGCACAACACCGCCAACTCATTGTGCCTAGCTGTGTAAGCTTCAATCTCAGACCCCACCATCTTATGATTCCAGACTTCGTGCTCAAGTTTCTGGATCTCATCCCTCGGACAGTACTCATTTTTCAATAACTGAATGAACTCTGTCCAGGGCATAGCGTGGGCTTCCCCAATACCCATAGTCTGGGTGGTGGAGTTCCACCAAGTCAGAGCTTGACCTCCAGGGTCGCAGAAGCATATTTCACCCGGTCGCCTTCCGGGCAGCTGCACATCGAGAAAACCGATTCAATTTTCTCCAACTAGCGGAGCAGTCCCACTGCCCCTTCAGTGCCACTAAAGTTGTGGGGCTTGCAATCCATAAACTTTTTGTAAGAGCACTGGGGTGGAGGGGGATTGACAGCACCACCTGGAACAGACACACAGGTGAAAACCAAGAAAAGGTACAGTACCCAAGAACAAGATAGGATAGGTGAGAATTGACGTACCACCCATAGCATTATGAGCGGCTTGGAATGCAGCCAAAGCAATATTCACATGCTGCTGCATCAGGTTATCCAACTCCGCTTGGGTCATATTAATGTTCCCACGGCCACCGCCGCCACCACGGCCGCCAGCACGACCGCCAGCACGGCTGCCTCTGCCACCTCCACGAGCTCCCGACATCTTCTGTCACAACATGAAACAAAAGATTTAGGCTTGCCCGTGGTATAACCCACTAGGAATTTTAAGGAACTAGACCGAGCCCAGTTCGGGTCCATCCGTTCAAACACAAAGTCCGCTAGGGATCCCATGCATCACAGTTTATAATCTCGTGTGCACCCGACATGATAAACTGTTCTACATGGTCCTCCAGGCGTGCTTTAAGTTTGAAGTTCAAGTCACTGAACACTAGCGCCCAATCGTGGTGTTATCATAAGTATAAGCACAAGATGGTATGCATAAGAACGAGCGTGTCCATTAGGGCATAGAAGGGAGATGTCCAAATCCCTGGACAGATCTCAAGAGTACGCCGAAGCTACTCCAATGTACACCGCCGCCAAGAAGGTTCAATAGTATATCGTTCGCCATCGAATCATAGTAAGGATGAGTCAAGAAATGGGATGATAAAGAGTAAACAGATGATGTAGCGTAGAAGATGATGACACCGACACCCCCGACAAGTCATGTTGTTACCCACTTGTTAAGACTCGACTATTTGTGACCGTCTAGTGTGTGCGACTCAGTTATAGACTAGGCTCTACATGCAGTCCTAGTTCACTATAACCGTTGGCTCTGATACCAATCTGTCACACCCTCAAATTCCACGTGCGGGGTTTTACCGCGAGGCGCGTGACACACCAGGATCTCAGTCAACGATCACAATAAACATACAACAAACATGCATTCATATATATTTTTAAAACCAAAATATTATGCTTTGAGCCGTAAACCAGCAGCGGAAGCATTTCTTGTTTACAACCAAAAGACATATCATTGTTTACAAAACATTGTTTAATATGCTTCAAAATATTAGACGCTGTGCATGACTCCGTGCGCCTAGCCCATTGACTGCTACCTTAGCGACCTGAGAAAAACATGCCAAAAATGTCAACATATAATGCTGGTGAGTTCACAGGTTTTCTTTTATAAAAGTGTTGTCACAAGTTCACAAAAGATCATTCCCGTTAATACTATGTCATAAGAACGTTAGCTAGACGTTAAGTGTTTTTACTACTACGGTTGGGAACCCATTACTGAACATGTACCAATTGTTGAAACCAGCCCAGATGACTGGGTTACCGATGCCTCGATAACCCGATAGTTAGAGACAATATGCACCCGCCCGGCCCCGCCGTCGAGTGGGGTTTGTGAGGCCCAATAGATCTATCCACATTTCCCTCGTTGTGCGTTCCAGCACATTCATGGTTTCCCCCTGGGACTTTCCATAAAAGCCGTATAGTAACATAAAGTGCCCATAGTATAACATGATCTTTAAATAGTTTGTATGTAGCATGTTTCTCCCCCGAAAGCAAAACAGTAAAAGTGGGGCTGTGAAACTCACCTTGGTTTGCGTTACTTGAAAACAGTTAAGTAATTATGCTATGATAGCCCCAAATAGCGGCGACCTATCATAAGATGTGTATAAGTATCCGGACTAATAACCCGTGGGTTAACTAGTCCCCGAATGTCCAGACCGTGACCATAAACGTTTGAAAACATCTTTGACTGTTAAACCGACCGTACCAGACAAGACCCGACATCCCATTGGTGACCCGACATCCCACGTGTTAGGTAAATACAAGACATCATGCATCACATGCAATTAAACATTCAATACGCGCAATAGTTCACCTAGCCTAGCGTAATGTCCGATTAACGCATAAACAGGTCCGAACACGTGTTACTAAGTCATTGGGTGTATCCCGGGGTTCCTATCATGTTCCTAGGCGTCAAATCATGTTCCGGGATGTCAAAATGCGTTTACGACAGCAGTACACGCGATTAGGAAACCTTCATGCAATTAGGAAAAGTCAACTAGTGAGTAGGAGGGGGTATATAGGCGAGTAGGGCCTATTCGCATGAAGCCTTAGGCGAGTAGGCTCCTACTCGCATGAAGCTTCAGGCGAGTAGAGCCCTATTCGCCTAAGCACTGCTGTTGCGCGTTTTCGCGCGTTAAACCCTCCAAATCAGATCCGAAACATGTAAAAGCACCCAATATCAAAACTAAACTATTAACCAACCCTTTCCAAGCAAAAACCCCCAATTTATCTCTGCTCTAACGGGCTCGGTGCGATTATTTCCAAAAATGGCAAAATACTAGGTTTCATTAACTAACCTTATCTTTCCTTAAATGGAAACAATCAGATTTCATCTCCTACAAGTTGCAATTCACCATGTCTATGTTATATCATCATCCTAGCATGATTTCTAACCATAAACAAGCAATGAATCATATCATAACATCCTATTCTTCAAGAATTACCCAAATGGGTCAAAATGCATACTTGCACCTAAACACCATAACAAGAGCTTAAACTCATAGATAATCATCCTAACAACACCTACACATCAGAAGTACAACAATTTCATGGAAACATTCATGTTATAATCACCAACAATCATCATATCCACAAATACTTCACATATAGCAAGTATTATGGTGTAGACTTGTTTTAGAACTCTTTTCAAAGGGTTTTAAAGACACAAACTTAGCAAAACAAGGTCTGGACTTTTAGGTAACCAAAACAACAACTTTACAAAGGTTAGAGATGAAGAACACACCTTGGATTTTATCAAAGAAAGGTGTGTAAGCTTGGAAATGGTGATTTTTGTAGCAAAACAAGTTCCAGAGGTGTTCTAGGGTGTGTGGGTGGCTTAGGATCAGTTAGGGTTGCACAAATGGTGTTTGGGGAGTCAAGGGTTCTATTTATAGGTGTTTTGACTCGTGCACAACCCTTCATGCGAGTAGCAGACCAGATTAGGCGAGTAGGGATCCTACTCACCTCTATTCATGCGAGTAGGGCTCCTACTCGCCCCAGTCCTCCTCTACTCGCCTCAAGAAGTGGCGATTAGGAGCTCCCCAGGCTCCTAATCGCCTATAGGGTGCTGGAATGGGTTTTTGGCGCGTTAAACACTATTTTAACACATATAAACACGTATTCACATACCGACAAGTCTCATAATGATTTCAAACATATAATGCACGATAACTAACACGTTTACATCCGTTCACCAATTCCCGGGACTCGAGACTCGTGTGTGCGTTAAACCCGGCGATTCCACGAATCGCCAATCCTTGTACACATGGTTATGGACCGACTCCCGATGATCCCGCGGATCATCGTAACGACTCTCGATGATTCCCAGAATCATCGTACCGACTCGACTAACCCCGTTAAGTACGTAATATGCATGACTCGCTAAGGTAGACTTATTAGTTTAGTCAACGTTACTATCCTGAGTTTGCCGGGTGTCACAAAAATGGCATAAGTAATTCTGATCAACAACTAAAGTTGATATGAAGAATCAAATTAGCTACATAAGATATGAGTAAAGATTAAATTAACCACTACATGCAAATTCTAGCTTAACTTCCTAAAGGGCAGCTACTTTTGGTTTATATGTATAAACATACACACACACACACACATAAATATAGAGGTTTGTTGAAACATAACAGCATTAAGTAGTGAAACTACGAGAAGCACATAAATGCTTTTTAATCGTGGTGTTAAAACTTGTGGAACAAATAATAATGGAAATGTGGTGGAATCAAGCATAGAAAAACGTATTTCTATAAGTCCCCAACAATAATAATGAATTCTTTTATAAATCCTCTTCTTTATTTTTCTTGTATTTTTTTCTAGTCTTTCAAATGAGGCACAATGTCTTCTATGTATACAAGACCTAAGGATGAGTGAAAAGACTAACTTAATTAGAGCCATAAACTCTAAGGGGGGACGGGGCGCTACCGGAATTGGCTACGGGTACCACACTACGAGCACGGTAACACCGCCGCCACAGCTGCTGGTAGGGGTCCCGTGAACCAATTTCTGGTTCCATCTAACGGGCTGGTAGTGTGGCACGGTCCAAACTTTTAGGTATTTTTAATTCCTTTTTTGACCGTTTTAATGTTTATTAATTGTTTTTGACTTTCAAACGGTCATATTTTGTTACCGTTTAAGTATTTTTGTTTATAAAACACAACACATTCCCACGGTTTTGAATCACAAAACATAGAAATCATATCAATACTTCAAAAAAAATGAGTGACATTAGCGTAGAAGATGTTCAAGTAGTCGTTCCCCGCTCGAAGTCCACCCGATTATACACTCAGGCGAAAGTAGCCTTGAGTTTCTGACGAACCTTGCACGACGGGCAGAGGAAGACACAACAACATCTAAGAAACGATACGTGCAACGTGATCGCGAGGGAGGCCATGCCCGGTTAATCAATGACTACTTTGCTGAAGTACCAAAATACACCGATGTAACATCGCAAAAAAAAAAAAAAAAAAAAAATTCAAACTTTTAGACGTAAAAGCCCTTATTTTTTTTTACATTTTTACACATGTGCCTAAGCCTTTATTTTTTTTTCCAAACTCACAACTTATATATATATATATATATATATGTGTATGTAATAATAATAATAATAATAATAATTATAATAATAAATATAACAAAAAAATCAGATTTTATTTGAACCATAACATGTATGTATTCTTTTGGACCAAGGACAAAACCAAACCCACTCTTATTAATAATTTCGGAGCCCAGTATATAGCCCAAACCATGAACCGGCCCACTAGTCCCCTCCTCCCCTTCAGTTTTTTAAAAAAAAAAAAAATTGCTGATGCCGTGACTCGAACCGGAGCAGAGGGCCGGGTCAAACACAACACACACGCACAAGACCAACTGAGCCACGCTGCTCTTTTGTTTTAATTCCAATCCATTATGTATATAAGGCCACTGAACTTCTCACTTTTTCTTCTTCTTCGATCGTTGTAAGTAACCCGGACCAAGAAGTCCTCAATCTGATCAAAAAACGCGCTAATCATCAAATCAAAACCCGAGTATTACGCACCCTAATCATCTCTCCTTCCTAAAGTAACATCACGCGTGATTGAACGCGTTTAATTTCCGATTTAATGTAACACCCCAACCGATGGCGGAAACATCGAGGTGTCACGTAGTGACGATTGTTCAATAGCACATGGACTAAATTGTAAATGTTAATAGCAAATAACCTCCATTGTTTCAAAACGAAATACAAAGAGTCTTAATAGAAATTTCAAACATAGATAATAAATGTTCAACTTTTATTTAAGCACTAGGTCCAGCCTAAGCGTGAAAGCATGTAAGATCAAACGTCACCTGAAACATGTACAAAACAATTTTGTCAACACATATAATGTATTGGTGAGTACACTCGTTTGATATATATAGTATAGAAATAAAATGTTTCGCAATTCATGTGTTGTATACTGTTTGCAAATATGTAACTAAGTAGTATCAGTCAAAACCAAACCTGAGAATAATGACTAACACATGACTAACAAACTGAATAATGAATTAACATGACAATGACCAAGATCCTCTCAAGAGAGTCTCAAGGGGGTATACCATAGTACTATTCACTGAAATGCTAGGCCGCCCAGCGGTTAATGATTAAGCATAATACACACCAAATCACATAAGGCAAACACACATGAGAATTGCATTAAGTATAAGAAATAAAACTTGTTTAATAGGTACATGAATCATCCCGAAATAGTAAAACAGTAAAGAAAAGGGAAAGATATACTCACAGTTTCGCTAATTATAAATTCCGCGAAAGTTCGTCGTAAGGCTTAAGAATTCCGAAGAATTCAACCTATATATAAAAATACTATAAGAGAAAAAAAAAAAAAAAATCTAAAACGTCGAGTCATCTAAGGCATTAGGGCTTGCTAGACTCGTATTAGGGAAGATGACATTATTAGTAATAACTTGAACAACATTTTTCGAAATAAGTATATTCACGGTGAATTTAATAAATGACTAAAACTCTTATGTGTTTCACATATAGATATATATTCCACTTTATAGAAAAATAGCCTTGAAATAGAGTTAATGATTTATATTTAATTAAACAATTTATTATTAAATCTAATTTAGATATAAATAGTATGAATAATACAAGGTATGATCCCGAAACGATATTATTATGAGAAATAATTATTTTATGTTGTGGGATGCTAAAATAATATTTCCATAATTTATTTGCATTTAAAACATTTTTAATGAATTTAAATGATGTTTTAATGATTAAAATTAGTAAAAAAATAACAAAAATAATCATTTTATAAGAAATTATATTTTATTACAGTTTATTATTCATAGAAATAAATCTCCAGAAAATTTGAGGTTAAAATCTCTTAAAATGAATTTTTAATTAATTAATTATGATTAAAACGATTAAATTCAATAAAAATATAAAATTAATGCATTTTCCGAAAAATAAAAGTGTGGAAGTATTATTTTTGATGTCAAGATGTTATGTCTAAATTTTCATGATTTTTGGATAAATAATGGATTTATTACAAATATTCTAAGTTTATATGTAATATATATTAATGAAAAGAATATAAACCAAAAAGAAAGAAGAAAAAAAAAGAAAGAAAAGAAATGGGGTTCATGGGGGTCGAACCCGGATCCTCATGGAGCAACCCATCCACCTTAACCACTAGACCATCTAAACCATTAGTTAATATATCAGAAAATGCTTTATATTTATATTATTACTCAAGCTTGTCTTCTTCCCCAAAACTTCTAATAAGAACCCTAACCCTAGCTTAAAATCAATCAACCCGAACTCGTGATTTTACATCCTGAGACCTTAGGGTTATTACAGAGGGCATAATCAAGATTAGAATTACATAAAAAAAATGTCTTACAGCGTGATTGGGGGCTCTCGTGAAGCAAACAAAAACCGGTAAAAAAAAGTTCCAATTCGAGCAGTTTGGACGTGAATTTTTGATGATTATCGGGTCGTTTAGGTGAGGAATGGGTGCAGATGCAAGATGGGGTTGTCAAATTTATACAAAAACGAGTTGAAACGCATGTTTAATAACTAAAAAAAAACTTCCGATCGGTGCTAATAAAAGCTTCTTAAAACCGCGTTAAAACGTATAATAATTATCCCAATGAGTCGAGTAATGACGAAGAAAACGTTTGGAATGCTAACCGTTGAAACGGACGCGTATAGGAGGTTCTAAGGCCTCGCCGGAATTAACTCCGGCGGCCGGAATTTTGTCCTGGCCGGAAATGCGTGAATCAGCAGCAGAGATGTGTTTTTTTTTTTTTTAAACTTTCAAAACTTGTCACTTTTGGCCCCTCTTATTTGTTTTGTTAGTTTTAAAGTTTCCTAGTTAGTTTTTCCATTAATAACAACTAACTAAGTTAACTTTTAAACTTAAAATTTATATAACTTGAAATTTTATGATATATACATATGCATATATATATTTTTTTCCGAATACGTTGCAACATACGCGTTAAACTTAAATCGAGATCGAGATCCAAAAAGAACATGCAATTAATATAACTTGAGTTCGCTCATTTATTAAATTTGAAAACGACAACTATTACAGGAAAAATTAGGAGGACTAAAATTGTAAACTAGATAAAAGCCAAGGGTGACGGATGTCACAGTCTCCCCTACTTTAGGAAATTTCGTCTCGAAATTTATTTCAAGTGGAGGTTCCTGTAAAGAGATGAGGGTACTTCGTCTTCATTTGGTCTTCACGTTCCCAAGTAAATTCTGGGCCACGTTTAGACTCCCAACGAACCTTGACAATAGGAATACGGCTACGCTTAAGAGTCTTGACTTCACGATCCATAATTTCCACGGGTTTCTCCGTGAAACGCATCGTTTCGTCAACTTGAATATCCTCCAGTGGAACATGTAAATTCTCATCCGCCAAACACTTTTTCAAGTTTGATACATGGAAGGTAGGGTGAACGTTGTTGAGTTCATCGGGAAGATCTAGCTTGTAAGCTACTTTTCCAACTCTTTCCAAAATCTTAAATGGGCCTACATATCTCGGAGCCAGCTTTCCCTTTTTCCCGAACCGAAAAACACCCTTCCAAGGTGAGACTTTAAGAAGAACCATGTCACCAACTTGAAATTCCAAAGGTTTACGCCTTTGATCAGCGTAACTCTTCTGTCTACTCTGAGCTGCCAGTAAGGATCCACGAATAACCGCAATTTTGTCTGTTGTTTCCTGGACAAGTTCAGGACCAGTAATGAGAGTATCACCGACCTCACTCCAACACACAGGAGAACGACATTTACGACCATAAAGGGCTTCAAAAGGTGCCATACGGATACTGGCATGATAGCTGTTGTTATACGAAAACTCAACCAATGGCAAGTGTGAATCCCAATTACCACCAAAATCTATGACACAAGCCCGAAGCATATCTTCTAAGGTTTGAATAGTACGCTCCGTTTGACCATCTGTCTGAGGATGGTATGCCGTGCTAAGATTTAGTTTAGTTCCCAACGCGTCGTGAAGAGTTTGCCAAAAACGAGAAGTGAACTTGCTGTCACGATCAGAAATGATGCTCAAAGGAGTTCCATGACGACTAATGATCTCGGCGATATAAAGATTAGCCAGTTTCTCAGCCGAATAAGTCTCACGAATGGGTAAAAAGTGTGCAGATTTGGTTAAACGATCCACAATGACCCATATACTATCATGACCTCGTGCAGTACGGGGTAATTTAGTAATGAAGTCCATAGCAATGTTCTCCCATTTCCACACAGGAATCTCTGGTTGTACAAGCAAACCAGATGGACGTTGATGCTCAGCTTTGACCTTGGCACAAGTAAGGCATTTAGCCACGTAGTGAGCTATATCCTTCTTCATACCGGGCCACCAATATATGGGACGCAGATCCTGATACATCTTATCTGCACCAGGGTGAATGGAGTAACGAGTCTTATGAGCCTCGTCCATGATAAAAGTTCTAAGATTATCACGATCAGGAATCCATAGACGATTGGAGAGATAGAGCAAACCATGCTTTGTTTCCAAAAGATTTTCAGCTCCACATGACATTTCGTTGTACATATTGCCTTCAGTAACCGAAACATGTTGGGCTTCATAGATTCGAAGTTTGAGATCATGAGTCTGAATGCAGTTAAGTTGAGTATATGCCTTGCGACTAAGAGCATCAGCCACAACATTCGCTTTTCCAGGATGATAGCGAGTCTCACAATCATAATCATTTAGAAATTCAACCCATCGACGTTGACGCATATTTAGATCTTTTTGGTTGAAAATATGTTGAAGACTTTTGTGATCAGTGAAGACCACACATTTAGTACCATACAGATAGTGTCTCCAAATTTTCAATGCGAACACAACGGCTCCAAGTTCAAGATCATGGGTAGTGTAATTTTTCTCAGATGTTTTCAATTGTCGTGATGCATAAGCGATGACCTTGCCTCGTTGCATGAGAACACAACCCAGGCCTAGGTGAGATGCATCACAGTACACCACAAAATCGTCAACACCATCAGGAAGAGAGAGAACAGGAGCGTCGCAAAGCTTTTGTTTCAAAGTTTGAAATGCTTCTTCCTGACTGGATCCCCATATGAAAGGTTTATCTTTGTGAGTCAAAGAAGTAAGTGGAACTGCGATCTTTGAAAAGTTGGCAATGAAACGACGATAGTAACCAGCAAGACCAAGAAATGAACGAACCTCAGTGGGAGTTGTGGGAACAATCCAGCTTTTTATGGCTTCAATCTTAGCAGGGTCTACGTGTATTCCTTTGTCGTTTATTACGTGACCAAGGAATTGAACTTCCTTAAGCCAAAATTCACATTTGGAGAACTTGGCATACAGTTGCTCATCACGAAGAAGGCTTAAAATTTGACGAAGATGCTGTTCGTGGGTAGTCCTGGATTTGGAGTAAATGAGGATATCGTCGATGAATACAATTACGAATTTGTCCAAGAAAGGTTTGCAAACTCGATTCATTAGATCCATGAAAACCGCAGGTGCATTGGTTAAACCGAAAGGCATAACCATGAACTCATAGTGACCGTAACGAGTTCGAAAGGCGGTTTTGGGAATGTCATCCTCATGAACACGAAGTTGATGATATCCAGAACGAAGGTCGATCTTCGAAAAACAGACCGCACCCTGAAGTTGATCAAAAAGGTCATCGATGCGAGGTAGAGGGTAACGATTCTTTATCGTAAGCTTATTAAGTTCACGATAATCGATGCACATACGAAAAGTCCCATCTTTCTTCTTAACAAACAATACTGGAGCTCCCCAAGGCGAGGAACTCGGACGAATGAAACCTTTGTCAGTTAGTTCCTGAAGTTGGCTAGCAAGTTCTTGCATTTCCGAAGGTGCAAGACGATATGGAGCTTTAGCGACGGGAGTAGCACCAGGAACAAGATCAATACGGAAATCAACAGAGCGAACTGGAGGTAAACCAGACAAATCCTCAGGAAAAACCTCTGGAAAATCACACACAACTGGAACATCTTGAATACTCTTACCCTTATCCTTCTTTTCCACAACATGAGCCAAGAAAGATATATACTTCTTACGAAGATATTTTTGAGCTTGAGTGCAAGACATGAGTTTCAAACCCTTCGATGTTGTTTCCCCATAAACAGATAAAGATTCACCAGATGGAAGTGGAATTCGAATATACTTCTCAAAGCAAACAACCTCGGCATGGTGTTTAGAAAGCCAGTCCATGCCTACTATGACATCGAAACTACCCAACTTCATGGGTACCAGGTCAATAGAGAAGTCATAGTCATTTAGATTCAACGTGCAATTGCGGATCACAGATTTTATAACAACAGGATTTCCATCAGCAACTTCCACGGTAAAAGGATGTGTAAGGTGAGAACGTTCACGAGCAAGTAAGGGTTCAAATTCTAACGAGACAAAACTCTTATCCGCACCGGTATCAAACAAAATTGAAGCATACAAATTGTTAATAAGAAATGTACCGTTGACCACATCATTGGCAGCTTGAGCTTGACTTGCATTAATGTTGAAAGCACGGCCGCGAGCAGGAGCTGCTTGGATTGCTGGGACTGCTGAAGCTGCTGGAGTTTGCTGACGAGACTGGATAAAAGCAGTCAGATGCGGACACCTATCTTGCCTGTGGTTAGGATCACCACAAGCATAACAAGTTCTGGGTTGACCAGTCCTCTGATTTTGAGCATTTCCAGTTTTGGTTTCTCGACAGTGAGAGGTAGTATGGCCTGTTTTGCCGCAATTATCACACTTCCAGCAAAGTCGGTCAGTAGGGTGGTGCCAGTTGCATTTACTACACTTGGGGAAAATGCCAGTATAAGGTTTTGGGCCAGATTGGACTTGAGGTGCGGCAGGTGGGTTAGTAGCGGGGATTTGATTAATAGGTGTAACAACAGCATAATTTTGACTTCTGCCTTTACGTTTCTTGTTGGATCCAGAAGTAGAGGCAGAGGCAGAGGTAGTTTTGGGAGGTTCAGTAGTAGCAGGGGTTGAAGAGGTTTCAGTGGGTCGCTTAGTACCTTTGCGAGTCAGGGTACCATCCTTGACATGCTTGTCGGTAAGAGATGCTGCCAGGCGAATGGCATCCTCTACAGTAGCAGGTTTACTCCCCATAACTGTATCATGAATCTGAGGTGGTAATCCCTCAATATACTTCTCAATGGCTAAGGGCAGTGGTGTCACCATACGAGGAATCAGTAAGCTTAGCTCGTGATAACGGTTGTTGTAAGGAACGTTGTTTCCACTATCCTGTTTGAGGTGATAGAATTCATCCTCCAACTTCTTCATCTCACTACGGGGACAGAACTCAGTAGTCATGGCAATTTTGAAATCATCCCAAGACATAGCTAAAGCAGCTTCCGTCCCTCGAGCATGTTTTTCACCATTCCACCAAGTGAGTGCTCTCTTTTGAAGAACACCCGTGGCATGACGAACACGTAAGTTGGCTGGACAGTCGCTATTAATGAACGTATTCTCCATACTTTCGAACCATTCAAGTAACCCAGTGGCTCCCTCAGTACCATTAAACTTGTTGGGATGGCAAGAGTTGAAATGTTTGAATGTGCACTTATTCTCACTAGTTCCACCATTTCCACCCGCATTCCCGTTAGAGTTCCCATTCGAGCTACCGTTCGGGTGAAGGTTTGGAATAATAGCATTAATAATGTTAGGAACAAGGGTTTCCAGCTTGTCATTGAGCATGGTCGCGATACGCTGATCAGACTTCAACTTAGCTTGACGCTTAGAAGCTCTTTTGCGGGATTCGCGATCAGACATCTACAAAAATAAAGCAACACCTATGAGATTTAGTTCCAAGATTTTGAATGACACATAGCATACGAGAAATTGTATAATTAAAGAGTAACTTAGAGATCAACATAGGAAAATTTCCAATAGATTAATAATGAAAATCAAATCATGATAAAGCAAATGAAATATCAAGAATAAAATGAGATATTTGGGATTGTTTCTCATGAAACTGATGACTAACCAAAGAATTTGAAATATTATTAGTGACTTGTGGGGGCGTAATTTAGCCTATAAGTGAATGCTCATCCCGAGAATTCCCAGGTAGGTAAACGGGTCCCTCGTCTGATTGGGATTTATGCGAATTACCAACCTAGCCAGAAAACCCAGAATACAGGCGCTCACCCTTCCAGATTGCACGTGCCCCGTCACAAATAATTTTCCAAAACCTTAGCGGATCTCGAGATGTGGAAATATATATCCTTGAGATGTGGATTTCACTCCTAACTCAAAGATATATTTCCAAAAATTAAAAATACGTTGGAGTGAAACGGGTCACTAAGTTAAGGATATCACTCCTAGCTTAGTGATTTAAGTTTCTTTTGGAGGGATAAATTCCTTGAGATTTGGACGTCTCCTATCTCGAAAGGAAAATATTCCAAGATAAATAAAATAAAAAATATGTAAGGAGTGAAACTATTTACCAAGATATGGACATCACTCCTAACTTGGTGTTTTCGTTTCGTTTGTGGAATAAGATCTTCTTGAATAAAAGGAGAAAAATCTGTCTAAAGATATATGAGAATAAAAGAAAACATATAATGGGTAGCTTAGTTATAGTCTAGGTCAAAAGCATTTACTAATAACCTAATTCCCTATAACCATGGCTCTGATACCAATCTGTAACACCCCAACCGATGGCGGAAACATCGAGGTGTCACGTAGTGACGATTGTTCAATAGCACATGGACTAAATTGTAAATGTTAATAGCAAATAACCTCCATTGTTTCAAAACGAAATACAAAGAGTCTTAATAGAAATTTCAAACATAGATAATAAATGTTCAACTTTTATTTAAGCACTAGGTCCAGCCTAAGCGTGAAAGCATGTAAGATCAAACGTCACCTGAAACATGTACAAAACAATTTTGTCAACACATATAATGTATTGGTGAGTACACTCGTTTGATATATATAGTATAGAAATAAAATGTTTCGCAATTCATGTGTTGTATACTGTTTGCAAATATGTAACTAAGTAGTATCAGTCAAAACCAAACCTGAGAATAATGACTAACACATGACTAACAAACTGAATAATGAATTAACATGACAATGACCAAGATCCTCTCAAGAGAGTCTCAAGGGGGTATACCATAGTACTATTCACTGAAATGCTAGGCCGCCCAGCGGTTAATGATTAAGCATAATACACACCAAATCACATAAGGCAAACACACATGAGAATTGCATTAAGTATAAGAAATAAAACTTGTTTAATAGGTACATGAATCATCCCGAAATAGTAAAACAGTAAAGAAAAGGGAAAGATATACTCACAGTTTCGCTAATTATAAATTCCGCGAAAGTTCGTCGTAAGGCTTAAGAATTCCGAAGAATTCAACCTATATATAAAAATACTATAAGAGAAAAAAAAAAAAAAAAATCTAAAACGTCGAGTCATCTAAGGCATTAGGGCTTGCTAGACTCGTATTAGGGAAGATGACATTATTAGTAATAACTTGAACAACATTTTTCGAAATAAGTATATTCACGATGAATTTAATAAATGACTAAAACTCTTATGTGTTTCACATATAGATATATATTCCACTTTATAGAAAAATAGCCTTGAAATAGAGTTAATGATTTATATTTAATTAAACAATTTATTATTAAATCTAATTTAGATATAAATAGTATGAATAATACAAGGTATGATCCCGAAACGATATTATTATGAGAAATAATTATTTTATGTTGTGGGATGCTAAAATAATATTTCCATAATTTATTTGCATTTAAAACATTTTTAATGAATTTAAATGATGTTTTAATGATTAAAATTAGTAAAAAAATAACAAAAATAATCATTTTATAAGAAATTATATTTTATTACAGTTTATTATTCATAGAAATAAATCTCCAGAAAATTTGAGGTTAAAATCTCTTAAAATGAATTTTTAATTAATTAATTATGATTAAAACGATTAAATTCAATAAAAATATAAAA
The DNA here is from genome assembly GCA_030844895.1 of Ambrosia x helenae. NCBI lineage: Eukaryota > Viridiplantae > Streptophyta > Magnoliopsida > Asterales > Asteraceae > Ambrosia > Ambrosia x helenae. Next base: position 128,324,164 of record CM061228.1, on the reverse strand, counting down.
TTAATGCATTTTCCGAAAAATAAAAGTGTGGAAGTCTTATTTTTGATGTCAAGATGTTATGTCTAAATTTTCATGATTTTTGGATAAATAATGGATTTATTACAAATATTCTAAGTTTATATGTAATATATATTAATGAAAAGAATATAAACCAAAAAGAAAGAAGAAAAAAAAAGAAAGAAAAGAAATGGGGTTCATGGGGGTCGAACCCGGATCCTCATGGAGCAACCCATCCACCTTAACCACTAGACCATCTAAACCATTAGTTAATATATCAGAAAATGCTTTATATTTATATTATTACTCAAGCTTGTCTTCTTCCCCAAAACTTCTAATAAGAACCCTAACCCTAGCTTAAAATCAATCAACCCGAACTCGTGATTTTACATCCTGAGACCTTAGGGTTATTACAGAGGGCATAATCAAGATTAGAATTACATAAAAAAAAATGTCTTACAGCGTGATTGGGGGCTCTCGTGAAGCAAACAAAAACCGGTAAAAAAAAGTTCCAATTCGAGCAGTTTGGACGTGAATTTTTGATGATTATCGGGTCGTTTAGGTGAGGAATGGGTGCAGATGCAAGATGGGGTTGTCAAATTTATACAAAAACGAGTTGAAACGCATGTTTAATAACTAAAAAAAAACTTCCGATCGGTGCTAATAAAAGCTTCTTAAAACCGCGTTAAAACGTATAATAATTATCCCAATGAGTCGAGTAATGACGAAGAAAACGTTTGGAATGCTAACCCGTTGAAACGGACGCGTATAGGAGGTTCTAAGGCCTCGCCGGAATTAACTCCGGCGGCCGGAATTTTGTCCTGGCCGGAAATGCGTGAATCAGCAGCAGAGATGTGTTTTTTTTTTTTAAACTTTCAAAACTTGTCACTTTTGGCCCCTCTTATTTGTTTTGTTAGTTTTAAAGTTTCCTAGTTAGTTTTTCCATTAATAACAACTAACTAAGTTAACTTTTAAACTTAAAATTTATATAACTTGAAATTTTATGATATATACATATGCATATATGTATTTTTTTCCGAATACGTTGCAACATACGCGTTAAACTTAAATCGAGATCGAGATCCAAAAAGAACATGCAATTAATATAACTTGAGTTCGCTCATTTATTAAATTTGAAAACGACAACTATTACAGGAAAAATTAGGAGGACTAAAATTGTAAACTAGATAAAAGCCAAGGGTGACGGATGTCACATTTAATGCCATTACTAAACCTTCCAAATCAACTCGAATGAAATCTGTATAAATACCCGTTTTTAATCCAATTAAACTCGCACACAAACTCTGAAAGGGGCGATTAACAAACCCCCACCCTTAATTTCTACCAACAAATCATTTTTAGTCAAGAATCACTCGCAGTTGACTTTTTGGTTGACTGAGCATTTCACCATCAATTCTGACTGGTATGATTTAATCGAATTTATGTTCTTGTTCTTTGATGTTACGCGACTGATAACCCCATGATTTCTGGGGTTATCGTTTGATAGTTTGAATTATTAGAAAACTAGGGTTCTTATCATTCAATTTGGGGAAGATGACCAATTCACATATCTTATAAATGTTTTCACAACTGAAACACATACAGATCTGTTGCCCAGATCAGATGGTTATGTCACTGATGTTCAAACAAAGGGCGCGGGTTCGATCCCCACGACCACCACATTTTTTTTAAAAACCCATTTCTTATAGATTTAAACACATATTTTAATTTTAACCTTTTATTATACATTTAAAATACCAAAACAACTCTATAAACTCTACAAAAATTATTTTATGCTATTCTAGTAGAAAAGTTTAACATACACTTTTTAGTTTTCCAAAAATTATTTATTTAATATATATAATAAATATTTCAAGTTTATTCTATTTTTATTTATAAAATTCTATAAAAATATCAAAACGATTATATAAATTTCCACAAAATTATTCCGAGTTTATATAACATTAGATTTTCTGAAATGATTTTTATTTCTGAAAAATCATTTATTTAATATTTTTAATCAATTTTTGTTAGTTTTTAATCATAAATAAATCATAATAAATTCATTTTTCAATAATTTTGCACCGAAATTTTATATAATTATTTCTATTTATTTGGAACAGAAAAACAATTTTTAATTTAATAATTCTTTAATTTTAGTATTTTTAAATATTAAAGTTATATTTTGACAATTTGAAGTAAATAGGTTTAATATTCTATTTTTAAGAAAATAATTTTATAAAAATTATTTTCATACTTAAAACTTTATATTGTGACCATCTTTAATTTAAAATTTACAAAAAGACTTTTGTTTATTTATTTATCAAATTTCTCTTATTTATTAAACATTTTATTTATTAATCAAACGAACACTTATCCCCAATTCGAAACCCTAGAAAATATTTGTAGACTAGAAAGACTTAGACATATTTATTACCTTAAATATAGGGTAATACTTGGCATCGTTGGGCAACACATATCCTACTTTCACGAGACATAACATTTTGCTAAGGTGAGTTTACATAGCCCCTCTTTCTGTTTTACATTTTGGGGTGAAACATGTTTAACATTTTATACACTATCATTGTTGAAACTTGTGATTCAATTATAAACATTTTATACACTATAATTTACTCATTCTATCATTTGACTGTAACAAAAAGACACAGTACAATCATTAATAATGATCAAGCCGCCTGTTTAGATTATAGCGCTATAGGTCTGACAAACCCATCCCCCCGCATAAATTCAGGGATGATCGATAACAGTAACAACATTTAACTAACTTGCGAGTTAGGTCTCAGTCGACACAAGGTTTGATTGTACAAAGACGCATTGTTACATGTCGGACTCATACTCTATCATCATACAACTGTGATTGTTGTACAAACTATTATTATCTATCATATTCCAAAAACCTATGTAATTCTCACCAACTTTTGTTGACCCAAAATATTTTCAAACTTAACATGTTTCAGGTTATACTTGCATGAAGATTTGAGTTAATGCTTGAAGATGTGTAGCTAGTATTTTCATCTTGTGATGTACAAATTCTTAGAACAATTGTATGTAATTTATTTAAATCATTTAATGAAATTTATTATTCACCATGAGCTACTGAACAATCATCAATACGTGACATCCCGATGTTTCCGCCATCGGTTGGGGTGTTACAACTGACACACAGTTTAAACAAAGGTATCGCATGTCGAGACGTCTATTTCTGAAAATTGTAGCAGATGTTGAAGCAAACTTCCCATGGTTCAAGGAGAGCATGGACAGTCGGTTTAGAAAGAGTTTTACGCACATGCAAAAAGTATTTTCAGCAGTGAAACAACTCGCAACCGGTAATCCTCTAGACGAATACGATGAGTATTTATGTATGTCTGAAAGGACGTCGCATGAATGTTTACAATTTTTTTGCAATGCCGTCATTAAGTTATACGGGCCGAGTTTTTACGAAGACCAACAAGCCACGACATTGCATGTTTGTATGAAGCACATGAAGAAAGACATCACCTTCCCGGCATGATCGGTAGCATTGACTGCACTCATTTAGTGTGGCGAGCATGTCCTAGGGAATTACGAGGACAATATATGCGAGGAGATCACCAATACCCTACGATCATGCTAGAAGCGGTTGCTTCCCAAGATCTTTGGTTTTGGCATGGATTTTTTGGGCCCCCGGTTCACTGAACGACATAAATGTCCTCCAACAATCCCCGGTTTTTCTTACCCAACGAAACCAAACGACTCCACAGTGTCCATGACACTTATATAAACGTGGATATTATCTTACCGATGGCATCTACCCAACGTGGTCAACGTTTGTGAAAGCGTTTCGATATCCCACCGACCCTAAGGAAAAGAAATTCGTTAAGGCGCAAGAGTCGGCAAGGAAGGATGTTGAGCGAGCGTTCGGAGTATTAAAGGGAAATGTGGAATTACCGCACGACCCTTGAGGCCCAAAACTGTTGCTAGGTGTAGCGTCATCGTCTATACGTGCATGATATTGCACAACGTGATAATTAAAGACGAGGGGCGTGCGATATCACCGGTCCACATACTCGATCCCCCAATAGAACCGTTCTTCGACGAGGAAGCACTTGCGGAGTTGACAGAGTCCGATACGCATTTCCGACTTCGAAATGATCTCGTGGAACATCTAGACGGACTTGATCTACTGCATCTCGACGAGGAGGACTCCGAATAGTTTTTCTTTTATTTAGTTTATTTTTAATTTATGTGTATTTGTATTTCTATTTTTATTTGCTTTTAATATTGTAAGTTTATTTTATTTATAAATAATATGTTAATTAATGTTTCTTAAAAAACTAAAAAATAAAGATTTTAGTGAAGTGAATCGGTTAAGTGCTGCCAACAAAAAAGTGAATCAGTGAAGGAAATCAGTTAAATGATGTGGCAGTGCAGGATTGGTTAAAATCAGTGAAAGAAATTTAACATTCTAGTAGTGCCCCTTGTGCCCTAATAAAGTGAAATAAAGAACTCTACTCAAGAGTCTCCTTAATAATTTCACTAATATCAATTAAATTCCATTCATCATATTATTAAATTTTTGGATTTTTCAACATCTTCTTGAATGAAACATTCATTGGTAACATTGATGATGAAGAAGGAAAACCATAAGGCAAAGGATGTTTGTGAGGGTAGGGATGGAAGAAGGAGGGTAGTATTGTAAAAGTGTTTTGATATTGTAAAGCATGAGGTGGGTAAAATGTTTACATTGCCCCTTTAAGTGTCTTAATTGTCACAACTATCCCCATAATACCCTTGAATTTCACGCTTTAATATGTTATGCATGTTGCATCTTAAGTTGTACGGAAATGCAAATTACTAAATGGTGCATCACTCCTCCTTTATAAAGTAGTATAGATATTTTAAATATTAGGCGCTTCGAATACGTGAAGCTCTCGCCTCGCGCTTTAAGCCCTGCACCTCGGATTTCAGAACCAAAGTACCTCGGAGCGCCTCACGCTTTTTTAAAACAAGCGTCTAGCCCGTTCAAGAGCGGCCAACACCGCCCCGCCATCCCTCGACCAGCATAAACAACTAATTCCGGACGCCTAAGCCGGTGCTCTTCAGTGGGTGGTTTGAATTTGGTGGGTCCCCCTTATTTAAAAACTAACCGTTGGTAAAAAAATACCATTTATCAACTATAAAACCCACCTATTTTCTTCATAATTTTTACAAACCATCCTCATTTCTTCTCTACTCTTCACCTTTTTTTTTTATAAAATCCACCAAAAACACAAAACCCTCTTCTCTAAAAAATGGCTTGGACTTCGGATGACGAGATCAAATTGGTGACGGCCTGGATCAATATCAAAGTGACAGTGGCCCAACAAGTAAATACGTCTTCTTTTTGGAACAATGTTTTGGCGGAATACAATCGATTAAGCCAAACAAATCACCGCAGCGCGGATCAACTCGCTTATAAGTGGCAGGAGCTATACAGAAGGTGTGCGAGATGGAACAACCTATTTCAAGCCACAATGGAGGCGAACCCGGGTATTACCCAACGAGCGGGAATCCAACGCACACAACAAGACTATCGGGCTGCTCACGGCGAAGAATTTAGCATCCCTTATCTTCTCGCATGGCAATTGATCGTTTTTTTTAATATCGGTGTTTAGTGTTTTTTTATTAATGTTTAGGTGTTTTTTAAGGTTTCGTTTTTTTTTTTTAATTTGTAGGTTTCATTTTTTTAACTTTAGGTTTCGACAAGTAATTTTATTTTTATTTTTAGGTTTCGGTGTTATTTTATGTCTACTTTTATTGTAACCTTTTTTTAATATTATGTGACTTTTTATGTTATTTATTTTAATTATTTAGCTATTTAAAAATTAGAAAATAAAAATTAATGTTGGCCAATATGAGTAGAGCACTACCTAAGGAAGACTACCCCACATTTTTTGGTAGTTCTGAAGTTGTCTAAATACAAGGGGTGACCCACTTTTTACTGACGTGACCAGCAAATTCTTCCAAGCCTTGCCATGACCACACCTCATTGAGAGCACCCGCAATTATTTGTCACACAAAAATATACAGATTGAAGGTGTTTTCTCAGTTTTTCTTTCAACATGAATAAGGAGGATTCAAGTTTGACCAATTCGATGACGCGGGAGGCCAATTAACTTCAGGAAAAGAACAAAATATTGAATAAACAAAATACACAAAAACGATATTTAATTACGACGCCCTTTAAATATTAAAATAAAATACCCACAATTGAGAATTCATTTAGATTGCTTATTTAAATAGGTTAATAAGCAATGATTCAAATAATTCGGTTGTAAAAAAAAAAGAAGAAGAAATCTATATCTATACATATTATAAACCAAAGCCATTTTAATAACATGGCACTTAAAGAGGCATTCTCTTCCTTGAGTGTGTCATGTGTCATCCCATGTGGCATTGAGATATTTTAGGAAAAAAATAATTTAAAAACAAAATTGGATTTTTCACCCTCATCCTCATGTTTCCTTCCATAATTTTTAAACGTTAATATCTTTAATATTTGAGATTTTTTAAAGAAAAAAATTACACCAAATTAACGAGCGTTTTATTATCTTTCCAACGAATACCACAGTTCTATATAAAAAACGGAGAAATTTTTTTGTGAGGTTTTGTTCATACAGGAAAAAAACACAAAGTGTTCAGGTAAATCATTAATCATGTATAGACAAGTTACTAATTATGTTTAAATCAGTAAATATGAATTTTTTTTTTCAACCAGAGCCGAATAGGTTAATAAAGTTATACGTTGTTTTAATTTAGATATCAATATTAGTATGTTAGAGTTGCACATTTGTTTAGTCTTTAGAATAGGTGTTCATATTAGAGTTACATTAAAGTTCTACATTCTTTTAGGTTAGGTGTTAGCATTGGAGTTGTACATTGTTAATTTGTTTTAGGTTGGATATTAATATTAGAGTTATACATCAGTCTATTTCATACGTAAAATTGATGTATCATATTAAATTTCTCAACCCGGGACGCTCCCGGGGTATAATCTAGTATAGTATATCGTATTTAAATTTTCCTATATTATATAAAATCATGATAATTAGGTAAATAATTCATACTCTGACAAATATTAATAATTCAACCAGACTTAACATGTTAGCCAAAAATGACGTTCTGATACTATTATGTTTCTTGTATTATTTAATTTAACATGTAATATTTTTTTTATTAGAGTTAATTGTTAATTTAGTCTCTGATGTTGGTTTGGTAAAAAATGTCTCTTTAGTCTAAATATTTTTTTTCTTATCTGTGTTCTCAAGGTTTATCATTTTTGTCACTTCCATCCAACCCCTAACTCCGTCAAGAAAAGTCAGTTAAGTCAGGGGTGTTTTAGTCAATTAGCATTTATCTTTTGTTTTTGTCATTTTCATCCAAAACTTTTTTACATATGTTTTCCTTTTAATCATTTGTATGTATAATATACACAGCTCTAACACCACACCATCACCCACCACCACCACCATAGTTAGCTCTTCACTCACCACCGCCTACCCTTCTGAACCAAATCACACCTTCAAAGGTTGGGTTTCAAAGGTTTGTGATGGTGATGGCGAGGAGTGGTATGGTTTCAAAGGTTGGTATCCTTCGTTTACTGGTCCGATTCAAAAACCAGAGGTTACCAATCAGAATTTGAAGATCCAGGAGATATTTGGGGGAAAAAGAGATCGAAGAAACCCTAGATGGTGGCAATTCAGGATCTGCATCTGTTCATAACGTGATTCAAGGATCTGTTTTGCAAAGAGCAAATAATATTGTTGAAGAAGGTGATCAAGATGCATCCATGTGGGATTATTCAGGGTTTTCGGACAAATTTACAGATAACAGAGCTATTGAAGATGCAATAAGAGGTTTAGGTAACAATTCAATTTCCAATCAAGAGTTTATCAATGATTTCAAGCGATTTCTTGATCTAAATCTCCTTAACCCTATGTTTGAGAATCGTTTTCATCATGTTTTAAACGATTTACCATCAAATCTTAATGTTTTGGGTGTTCTTGAGGGAAGTAAACACAAAAAACAAAGTCTATATTTGTGCGAGGAATATGTTAACGATGATACTCTGCCATATGGTCCTATTTGTGAAAGTTTGAAGATTATTCACAAAAGAAAACAAAACTTGATGAAAATGGAGGTGTTGATGAAGGGACCAGTAAACAAAGGATTAACATCCTCTGGTGGTGAACGGCGGTGGTGGCCGTGAAGGTTGGGTTTCAAAGGTTGGTGATGGTGAGGAGTGGTATAGTTTTCGACTTTGGGTGTGGGTAGGTATTGACATGGTGGTGGCAGACGGTTGATGGTGGGGGCAGTGTTGGTAGTGGCAGACGGTGGATGGTGGGGTCAGTGTTGGTAGTGGCAGACGGTGGATGGTGGGGGCAGTGTTGGTAGTGGGTGAGGAAGGGGGTGGGTGTAGCAGGTTGGTGTTAGGTTTAGGTGGTGTATGTGTATAATTTTTTGTTTATGTTTTTTAATAATTAATTTTTTTTTGATGAAAATGACAAAAACAAAAGATAAATGCTAATTGACTAAAATACCGTGACTTAACTAATTTTTCTTGACAGAGTTAGGGGGTTGGATGAAATTGACAAAAAAAAATAATAATAAGAAACCTTGAAACATAGATGAGGAAAAAAAACTATTTAAACTAAAGAGGCATTTTTAGCCAAACCTCATAAACTAAATTGACAATTAACTCTTTTTATTACTTATAAAACCTTATTTATTCAACTTATCAATTAAAAACAAGTTCGAAAAGGTAAACAAAATAAATCCAACAATCATACTTTTTCCTCCTATTTTTCCAAAAAGTTATTCTTCAATCTATATCTAGTTTTATTTTAACTTGCAAAGTCCAACCTTAAAAAGATTAAAATGATTAAATTCATTGATCATAATTATAGAAAATAAAAGTGGTTACAATCTTTATATACATGTATCATGATAATATAAAATATAGGTAGTGAAGATATTATACAAAATATAACATGTCACAAGACATTATAATCTTCTGTTGGGTTAGATTACTGATATTTTGTTATCTTTATTGTTAACAAGTCCAACATCCATATACACATATATAACTTTTAAAAGCTATAAGTTAAAGTTTTAAAACATAAACGTGCATATATACATTTGCAAAATTGCTTATTTTGTTATTATCAGAAAATTTTACTTATAATAAGACAAGATGTAATGGGTTAACGCTCACGTGACATGGCTATTAGCCCGACGTCAAACACCGCCCCTAAGGGCGTTATGGGGCGCGTTGGGTTGGGGATTGTTTACTAACTCAGGAGCGTTAAGGGGATGTTATGATGTCGGGCATTGTGCCAACCGTCATGAGACCGTTAATTTAATATATATATATATATATATATATATATATATATATATATATATATGTATAAGGTTATATTAGAAACCCTTGTTATAGTGAAAACTTTAGAAACTCTAACTTCCCAAGCTTTTTTTATATGGAAATTTTAGGGTATGTAATATATATGATTTTAAGCATTTTGAGCCAAAAAAATCAAAAAATCGCTGAGCACTTTTTAAAAAATAAATAAATAAGTTTTCGGGTAGCACATTGTTAACACATGTTAATTTCGCTTAACATGTGTTATCTGAAAACTTATTATTTTTTTAAAAAAAATGCTCGGCGCTTTTTTGATTTTTTTGGCTCAAAATACTTAAAATCATGTATATTACATGCCCTAAAATTTCAAGGCCCTAAAAAGCTCGGGAAGTCAGAGTTTCCAGAGTTTCCACTATAACAAGGGTTTTCTCTAGATCCTAACCCATATATATATATATATATATATATATATATATATATATATATATATATATATATATATATAGGGTAGGGTTCAATTAGGAACCAACCCTTAGTTAGGAACTTTAGGAACCAATCTCATCCATCCATCTTCAATGGCATGATGGTAAATATGTTAAACATTAATTAACTTTTTAATTAAATCAAGGGGTAATATTGTCTTTTGGTATTTGAGTTTTAATAGGTTATTTAGTATACATTGTAACTGACAAAACACAACTAATATCATTTGTGCGTTTCTTGTGTACATCATTGCTACAAAAACATTATACTGTACGATAACATTAAACAACTATACGTCAGTGTATATTCATATTACAACAATTATACATCAGTGTATAGTCCAATCATTGCTACAAAAACATTATACTGTACGATAACATTAAACAACTATATGTCAGTGTATATTCATATTCCATGCACTCACACGAAACTGATAGGTTGGTCTTATCAAGAGTAACCTGAAACAAAGAAAAAGGTTGTTTAGCATATACATCAGTGTATACATAAAATATACATCAGACCCTAATAAAATTGATGCTATAGAACAGTGTTTAGTATCGTCATATTCAAACAATTATACATCGGTGTATAGTCCAATCATTGCTACAAAAACATTATACTGTACGATAACATTAAACAACTATACGTCAATGTATATTCATATTCCAACAATTATACATCAATGTATAGTCCAATTAGTACTACAAAAACATTGTACTGTACCATAATATTCAATAAATATACGTCAGTGTATATTCATATTTCAACAATTATACAACAGTGTAAAGTCCAATTAGTGATACAAAAACATTCTATAGTACCATCAAATTCAACATATATACATCAGTGTATATTATGTTTAATTATATTACCCGCTTATTGTATTCGTATATTATGCATATACTTCTTAAGCTAACCATGATGGGAGGAAGGCAATTGAATGATATTAGGAGGAAGTTATGAATTCGTATAAAGAAGATTAATGCAATCAAACGTGTATTTATTAACTTCCATTTTTAAAACTTTTTTTTTAAATTAAAATATAAAACATAATTGTTCAATTACCATCCTACCCTTAGATCAAGATTAAAAGATGAATGGCTCAGATTGGTTCCTAAGTTCCTAACTAGTACCTTGGTTCCTAATTGATCTTTTTCCTATATATATATATATATATATATATATATATATATTAAGGAATTGTGTTTTAAATGTTAGGCATGATGTTTTATATTGTTTTGGCATAGTATTAACAATTTAAAACACTACTTAATGTATTTCTCGACATGCAATCTAAAACATCATGCGGAGAAAGTACACAGTGTGTTCTAAAATTCATGTCTAGAATACATTTGATTGTGTCTTAAATTGTTGCGTTTGGTGTTTTTCAATATAATACAATGCAAAAGGAATTAAAAACAACATTGTCAAAATTTAAAACATAATGACTACATAGACTTCTCACACTTTATACGAAAAATGCACTTTTTACAGGAATCTAATATATATTACACACAAAACCCTTAAACATTTTTAAATACATCACTATTTAAATCTTCCTAACAAAAACTTAATGTTTACACTAAAATCGCAAGAAGTTATTGGACCGAAAATAAAGACATAACCTTGATGACAACTTGGTTGAACATGATCGATGGTTTAATGGCCGGCACATATCCGTTTTGAAGGGCAGCTTGAAATAATTTTTGTCAACGTTTTGGTGAACACCGTGAAACTAATCAGTTGATATACCAAGTAAACTTAAGGTGGAGAGATTTGATAGCTAAGCGTGCAAAATTCAACCGAATCTTTAACCTCTTGGTGCTATTCGGTAATAAGGGAAACGAGTCAAAACCAATTGAGGAGGCCATTACCGAGTACCAAAGGGTCCATGGAATAGTATTTAGGCAAATGGATTCCTGGAAACTAATAAGATACCATGCATGTTGGCAACAAATAGATTCACGTTCACATTCTAACTTTGACGGTTCAGAGGTTGATGATTAGTTTTTATTTTAATTAGTAGCTGCTTTAATTTTAGTTATGTATTTAATTTTTATTTATATACTCAGTTTAGGTTTATTTATTCACTCATTTTAATTTTAGTTTTAATTTATGTAGTCGTTTTAATTTTTATATGTCGTTATTTTTATTTTAATTATGTAGTCGTTTTAATTTTATCTATGTAGTCATTTAATTTTAATTGTCTAAATATTATTATTTTACTAGTGGGTTTACCCGCGCATTGCAGTGAGATCCACAAATGCAATACAACACTATGATACTTAGATTTTTTGCCAAAAGTTACGCAAAAAGAATAGAAATGTGCACACTATGTTTTAACAAGCATTTGTAGAAAGAAAAGAAAAAAAAATGTGCACCGCCACTTACAACTGATTGCATTTCGCCACAAAAACTATGTACTCATTATTGAACAAATATTAATAAACCAAATGTATGTTACTGTAACAGACCAATATGAACATAAACATCACTCTTGTGTAAGTTGTCCGGTCATTGCATATCTACATAACCGTGCCATTGAAGACACCTTTCTAAATGATAAAGTTCATTTACATAACAAAAGCATGTAGTAATAATATGATATTTTATAAACTATCATATGAAGGTCATTGTCCATTTAGAAATTAAAAGTTGTGATTTGTAAGTTTGTAATAGACTTGCCTAACTTGACCCAACAGCTAAAAAATTGCCCAATGTAGCCAGTGAGCCGAACCATCCCGTCCACTTTGCCGCTGGGTAGACACATATATATGAAAAGGGTTTATAATATAAGTATTATTATGGCAAAGTTTTAAACTTCATACAAGTTTAGCTGAGATAAGATTATTCATTGTGGTAACATAAATTATTATATTTCATCGCCATTATATGAAATTTGTTCAAAAATATTGTTACCCCGTGTGTTTATTTAGTTTGGGTGAGTTTCATTTTCATATAAAAGTTAATTATCTTCTAGGGGCATTTAGAGAAGAAAAGTAGTAAAATTTAGATAATTGTAAGGAAACCCTTGGTATGCCATTTTAACTTTGGATAATTTGGACATATTTGCCCATACCTCCTCCTTTATAATGTAGTACTAGTGGGTTTACCCGTTCGTTGCGGCGGGATCCAAAATAACTTGTAATACGCTAGCAGTTTTCCCATCGCGCATTGCAGCGGGTAAATCCTGTCGACAAACATGTATTCCTTAAAGTTTGGTTCGTATTGGTCGACTTATTGTATAAAGTTCTTAGAAAATATGTATAAGAAAACACGGATAAAATACTGAAAAAAACATATATAAAACCTAACAAAAAGCTTAAAAACTAAATAACTAAATAAATAAATATACATAAAGAATATACAAGATTACAAGTGTTGGCTTACCAACATAATAATCGATAGTGCAAGACTACAAGTGTTGAAAAATATCATTCGATGACAACTTTCAAAAGTAATAAAGAAAATTGTGTGATAAGGCAATTGTATGAGGGTTTTAGAGATTAACTTGAGTGATTTTGATTTTAATTCATCATTGAAGATGAGAAAAGGAAAATGTGAGGCATTGAATCTCAAATTGAATTCATTAAAGATGAGAAAATCAAAAAGTGAAGCAAATAATAATAGAAATGACTTACATTAGTCATTTGTACAATTGTAATCAAATGTTGCACATAGTGGCATAAAGGGGAGGATTTGGCAAAAATATAGTTTTTTACCTTATGACCTTTTGTATGCCATCTTAAAATTGACACGAAGTGACTATTTTAGCCATCTCTCCTCCTTTATAATGTAGTATAGATATAGATAGATATAGATTTAACCCGATGACTATATTTAAGTGGTTATAAATACATCTTGTTTTCCACCTTAAACTTGCACTTTCAAAGATCTCATTCGTAAATAAAAAATGAGGGGCTGTTATCTACATCCAATTAAAAATCCTCTTGTAAACAATTGTGCTTGTGAAATTGTATACTTTCCTCCTCCAAAACAAAACCCTTGTCGAATCAGTGGCGGACCCAGAATTTTTTTCATGGGGGCGCAAAGTTTTAAGGGTCGGTTGTCTATGTTAACATTAAATAAAGTCTGATTTAGGTCGGTTCATATAATTAAAAAATAAAACAAAATTAAATTTTAAATACATTATACAAAACGCCAGTCATCATTCTAAATCCGTAAGAAATACAATCTATGTACAGTCGTTTGCTACAGTTTTCTAATTTTTTAAAATCTAGTCATTACATAGTTTGAGTGTCATTTGGGCTTATAGCACGATGGTAACATCTTTGGTGTTTGGGGGAGGAAGCCAGGGTTCAAGCGTTTGGTCAAGATAATGGATGTAAATAGGATGTATGTAAGTTTAGCCATTTAATAAAAAAAAACTTACTTTGAGTTTTTTATGAAGCATCATTTAAAAAAAATGTTTGCATGATAAATAACATATAGATAGGAGAATGTTAATTTGAAAACACATATATTTAGTGCGAACCGCGAAAACACCATCCAAAACATTCACACTCAAATTCAAAATTTCTTTTTCACTTACCTTTATTATTAAATACAATCCTAAAACTTTACGCTTAAAAATTTAAACAAAAAATAATATTTTTTACACATGTGTACATTTACTATTTATACATGTGTAAATTGGTTTATTTACACATGTGTAAAAAGTTAACTTTAGAATATTGTTTTTGAAAGAACAGTATGAATTATTTGGAAATAAAATTCATCTTTTAATGTTGTATTTTTTTTCTCACGGTTCTCATGATATTTAGTGATCTCAAAATAACCATTCACTATATAGATATATTCGTAAACATATATTTGTTAAGCTAATAAAGTGGATAAAATAATAAATCCTTTTATTATTATTTAATATTTTAATTTAGATTAACTACATAAAAGAAAACCAAATATAAAAGTTTCTAATTTAAAATGGATTAGGTTACAATAAATTTAAAATAAATTAGGTTACACAATGTTAAGAAACAACTAAGATAAAAAAGAAATCATGTTTTTTTAGCCGGGTCGTTCTAATTAAACCCCCCAAACTTCTAATTAAACCCCTAAGCCAGGCGCCTCGCTTAGGCCTAAGCGAGGCGGTTAAGAGTTTGATTAACCCTAATTAACCGTTAAGCCTGAAACTCTCTCGAATTAATTACCCAGGCGCCTCGCTTAGGCCTAAGCGAGGCGCCTGGTCCCATCAGATTTTGGCTATAAATTCATTGGAAATTCATTCGATTTCATTATAAACTCGTTCGATTTCAATTCTTTGTCCACAATATATAGAAACATGTCGTATTACGACTTAATTTTCGGTGATTCTTACGACTCTAATTCATATAATGTCGAGGAGGGGTTGTCGTATAATGTCGGGCAGGGTCCGTCATATAATGTCGGGCAGGGTCCGTCATATAATGTCGAGCAGGGTCAGTCTGGCATTCGTTACCGTGATAATGCGGTAGAACTGGACTTGAATACACAGTGGAAGGACCCATATGAATTTGAAGATGAGCCTAGTCAACCTGCCTACGGTTATACTTACGGCGCTAACGATGGTGATGACACATTTGAAGAACAAGACTGTACGCACTATGAAGACAGCGCTATCGATGAGAAGCGGGTAGAAGATCAGGAGGAAGGACCTAACCCGATCAACCTTTGGTTCGAGACTGACCGGACATTTTCGACACGCGTTGAGTTGGTCGATTGGGTACATGATACGGGAATGGCAAATGGTGACGTTATAGTTATAAAAAGATCGAAGAAAAGAGGAAAACAGTTCGTGAAGGTATATATTTCAGTCACTATTGTTTTCAAGATATTAACAAATGCGTATTTTATAAATTGTTATTTAAAAAGCAACAATAAACTTAGCTTATAAATTAATTACTAAAAACACGTGTTTTTTCGTTGGTCAAGGTTAATTCCCTACGGGTGCACCAGTGGTTTTCAGGTCACACACCTTTAGGATTACGTTTCTCCTTTACTACGAGTATTGTTAATTTTTAATTAATAAACTTTATTATTATTATTATTATTATTATTGTATTTATTATTATTATTGTATTTATTATTATTATTATTGTTACTAATATTATTATTATTATTATTATTATTATTACTAATATTATTAGGGCTATTATTATTATTATTATTATTATTTTTTAGTATTATTATTATTATTATTACTAATATTATTATTATTATTATTACTAATATTATTATTATTATTATTGTATTTATTATTATTATTGTTACTAATATTATTATTATTATTATTATTATTATTATTACGATTATTATTATTATTATTATTACGATTATTATTATTATTATTATTATTATTACGATTATTATTATTATTATTATTACGATTATTATTATTATTATTATTACGATTATTATTATTATTATTATTAGTTTTATTATTATTATTATTATTATTACGATTATTATTATTATTAATAATATTATTATTATTATTACGATTATTATTATTATTATTACGATTATTATTATTATTTTTATTATTATTATTATTATTATTGTATTTATTATTATTATTATTATTACGATTATTATTATTATTATTACGATTATTATTATTATTATTTATTTAAAAAAATTAAAAATAAACTTATTTTCTAATAAACTTATTTTTGTTAAGGTTGTATTTCAATGCACTCTTAGGGGGGAGCATAAGAGTGTGGCTTTGGTGAGGAAGACGGGTAGCAAAAAAATTGGCTGCCCGTTTGAGTTGACAGGGGTGTTTGAATCTCGGACACGGGTTTGGAGGTTAAAGGTGAAAAACCCGACGCACAACCACACTCCCTTTGAACACTTAGAGGGTCACCCATATGCCAGAAGGCTTTCTGTGGATGACAAACAACTGGTCGGGGAGATGACAGAGAATGATGTTCCCAAGCGTAGCATTTGGAGAATGATCGTTTCAAAGAACCCGGAGAAAAAGACTACCCTGAAAGATATACACAATGCGGCTCAGATGATGAATGCTAGAAAGGCAGTCATTCCCAAAGGTACAATGGAGCACCTCGAATACTTTCTGACAGAGAGAGAATTCACCTACTACACGCGTGCGGATGAAACCTCGAAGGCTCTCACGGATATTTTCTTCGTTCACAAACATTCACATACTATGTGGTGCGCATTCCCGCATGTGCTGATGATTGACGCCACCTACAATACAAACATGTACAATATGGCGTTTGTTCAGGTAGTGGGTATGGCGTCGACAAACCAGTCGTTTTCGATTGCCCATGCGTTTATTTCTTCTGAGAAGATTGATAACTACATTTGGCTGTTGGAGAGGATAAGGTCTATGTTGGACAAATGTATGGAGCCGCGAGTGATTGTGACAGACAGGGACCTTGCGCTGATGAACGCGTGTGATGTGGTTTTCCCAAAGGCATACAAGTATCTATGCCGGTTTCATATCTCGCAGAATATCAACAGGAACAGCAAGAAGGAGTTCACGGATAAGGAGTGGAAGGAATTTGTTCGAATGTTTTGGTGGCAGTGTGACTCTGCGACGGAAACCCTATACGAATACAATTTGGGGCAATTTCAGTCATATCTGGAAAAGATGGATCGGCTAGGTAAGTAGTTTTACATAATTACATACGTACTTGTTTACATACACACGCCTGACAAGTTTTGGTTATATTTTTCAGACGTTTTTACCTACACGAAGAATAACTGGTTGGACCGGTTCCGTAAAAAGTTTGTGTCAGCGTGGACTAACCAAACGCTGAACTTCCGCCAGACCACTACCAACAGAGTTGAGGGCATGCATGCCAAAATTAAAAGTTACCTTCCAAGCAATCGCAACTCGTTGTCAACAATTGTGAAGTCCGTTGATCAAATGGTGGATAAGCAATATAGAGACATTAAAAAAGGTTTTGAAGAAAGCCTAAGAAAAACCATGAACCACCACAAGCGACAGCCATTGCTTGAAAAGTTACTTCGGAAGGTTAGCAAACATGCTCTTCAGTTGATATACGAAGAGATCGACCGTCTGCAAACGTCCATGCGCCGTTACAATAACACTTGTGGATGCCAGCTTTATACTAGTTGTGCTTTGCCATGTGCCTGTCGTCTCGAGCAGTTACAAATTAACGGTAATTAGCACTAGTGTCCATATGATTTTACTACATAATTTATTACATGACTTAACTTTATAACATATGTTATTTTTTCAGGTCAGGAAATCCATTTGTTCTCGATAGACGTGTTCTGGAGGAAGCTTGACTTTAAACCTGCGAAGACTGGTTGCGAAGATATAAATGTAGATAAGGTGTGGGCAGAATTAAAGGAAACGATTGATACAAAACCAGTTTTTGCCCAATTAAACTACCTGGACAAATTTGCACAAATCGTCACAGGCAACTACTCCCCCAATAAACCGCCTGTTGTGCAAAAGAAAACCCGTGGTCGTCCAACCAAGAAGCAGCAAGAACACAAGAGAGAACAATCTGCAAGAAAGAGCTTGCATATGCCGGTTGAAGAAAGTGGGTCCGACGAGGAGTTTGAATTTCCCCGGCACAGCTCATTCGTACCATCACAGGAGGACCTCGTACGACCTTCCCAGTCCCAGCCATGCCCTCCTTACGAGCTTCACCGTCACAGCTCTCACATACCGTCATCGTTCCGGGGGGGGCAGCATTTGGGATAAATTCAATTTCCCAAAACTTCAGCGGACAAAAAAGTCAGAGAACTTAGTAAGGACATATGGGGATAGAATTCCATCTATATTTCACCCATAT